>JBBBVM010000012.1:1053556-1696791 GCA_037355625.1 Petunia x hybrida
ACTGACTTTGAATAGTTTTAGAGACCTGCTCTTTGTTTTTTTTTCTTGTCTAAGTTTTCTTTCTGAACCTTTTAAAACTCCTTCCAGTTTCATTACTTAAGTTTCTGTTTATTCTGTCTCGAGGTGCTTTTAGTTAGGCATGGTTTCAAGTTTCTGAATTTGTTTTAAGCATGTTCTGGTGAGTTTTGGTGTCTGTTGTGTTGAGGTGCAGGGTATGTTCTTGTCTCAGCTTGGTTCTTGGAAAGTTAGTTGTTCAGGGTGCATATAGAGTTTGTTCAGGTGTTTGGAAGGGTTCTTGTTGGTTTGAAATTGGTTGTTGTGAGTTCTGTTAGTGTGATTGGTGTGTAGGTGATTAGGGAATTGATTCAAGGGGTCTGTGGGCTGTTCTCAGGTATGCTAGGTTTGTAGTAGGCCTGTGAGTGTGTGCAAGTATCAAGGGGGAGGTCAGGGTATTCTGGAGTTGTTGAAGAGAGTGTAAGTGTGTATGAGGTTTGGTGCATAGTGTGGAAGCTGTTTTGGGTAGTCTGTAGATAGGTGAGGAGATTATGTGAAGGTGTGTTAGTATAGAGAGGGATGATTGATGTTAGATGTTAGGTAATGTTCGGGTGTAGCTTAGTTCAGGGTTGCCTTGGTGTTTGAAAGTGCAGTTTTGTTTTGTAGGGGGTTTTTAGATTGAGTTCTGGTTTGCAGGCTGTTAGAGGTTGTCTCTGGTGGTCGTAGCTTGTTTGTAGAAAGGTTCAAGGTGGTTTGGCTGTTTTGCAGGTGCTGTAAGTGAATAGTATGGGTTCTGGATTCTGTTTCAGGTGGTTTGAAAGGAGTCTAGGAGCTGCATTTGGTTTGCAAGGGCCTAGGGTTTGTTCAGATAGTTTGATTAGAGGTTCTTAGGCTTGTTTGGGGAAGTCTGTGAGTGTTTGGTTGTGTATGTAGAATCAGAAGTCAAAGGGGCTTTGGTGCTGTTGTTTATGTTTTGGTGTGCCAGAAGGTAAAGATCTTATTGTTTCCAGGATATATATGTGTGCGGTAGCAACATTTCAATTGGTTTTAGTTAGTTTTCTTCAGGTTATTTCATTGTCAATCTCCTGGTTCATTGTTTCTTCAATTTTTCATCCTCTTCTACTGTCTCATTCAAACATCAGTTAGTCTAAAATAGTCTTTGAAAGTTGTTCATGCAGGGAATTTTAAATATCCTAATTAAGCTATGAACTAAACTTTGCTACCTAAATTGTCCAATTAGCATTTGTCAGCTTCTTCATTCTGTTAAAGGTTTGATTAGATATATTAATGGTTCACTACTTCTTCAACTGCTTATATCTGCCTCATTTGGGAGTATATTTAATTTTAAGGCCGTCTTTCTTGCATTATTTCACTTTACAGATGTTCTTTTCTGTTTGGTTCTTCTAAATGTGATGCTAATTTCCTTCTCTCTTCTATTTTCTTTGCATAAAACCTCGGGATCGAGTTGAGTAAACTCACCAATTGGGATTGGCTTATCGGCTTACATTGCATTGGAGTCACTTGGGGTCGAATCCGAGCTCAAGATTCAAGAAGTGAAGATCATAGAAAGTGTTTTGTTGAGCCGCCTATTCCAACTTAGGCTCATGGGCATATAATTGTATAAAATTAAATAAATTCAAGGCTCCCATGAGTTTATCAATTTCCGGGTTCTTCTTCTAAACTTTCTCTTTTCCCATCCTTAGAATTTGTATGTCTATAGAAACTTCCATATAATTAATTGTTATAGAATAATTTGCTATTTATGAATGAATGTTTATTTATTTATTGAGTTATTTGCGAATATTTATTTCTTTTGAATTTCCATCTTATTTAGGAATTTTGAACATTTTAGTTAAATAGTGCATGCAATAAAATTTGGGAATAATAAAAGTAGTAACTTTGTTTCAAATCCCTTAAATTGCACTTCAATTGAGATTTTCTCCATGTAAATTAATTTTCTTATCTCTTCCCAAAATACATTTATTATTATTATTATTATTATTATTATTATTATTATTATTATTATTATTATTATTATATATTATTATTATTACATTTAAATTCATATTTATCTAAAGCGTAATTTATTACAATATTGGATTTTAGCATTAATTTTAATGTCGTTGAACTAAATTTTGTAAACTTGCATCTTATAGAGCTATTTTGTGAAAATTGAAGGATTAACCACATTTTGTGGATTTTCGAAAGTGCTTTTCAAACGGAAACCTTCTTTCGGAAATAGGTGAACCTCTTACTTAGAATCTTTAAAAAGACCATTTTCCTTAACCGGAGGAATTGCACGCATTATTTAATTAATTGGTTCCTAATTTGATGCAACCCAAATTGCATCGAGACCATTCACTCGAAGTCAAGCCAAGGAGATCCAAGATATTCACTTACACTTGGTTTGGAAGGGCTTGGATGATGTGAGCTCGGGGGATACTTTGAAGACCATGAATTGGAGCTCGATAGATGAAGGAATGGAAGGCTTCAGCACAGTGGGCGGAGCGCCCAGCAGCTCAGGGCGGAGCGCCCAGCCACACAGGCCACCAGGCGGAGCGCCTAGCAGCCCCTAGGCGGAGCGCCCAGCCACACAGGCCACCAGGCGGACCGCCCAGGCCTTTGGGCGGAGCGCCCAGCCGAGCCCACTGATGGTCCAATGGGGCGGAGCGCCTACTACATGGGCGGGGCGCCCAAATTGCTGAAAGTTCCATCTTTTTGTGTAAAGTTCCTAGTTTACCCCTAGGTGTTCTACTATGTCCTAAACTACTTAAGGGGCTTTTTTAGTCATTTCATTGCTTGTATAAGGGTGTTATAAATACACCCTTCATCACTTAATGCCATTTACTACACTTTGAATACACATTAAATGAGCTTTGCTCTCAAGAACCCTTGTAAACATTTTGGTTTGAATTCAATTGGAAGATTCCAAGTTGACCTTCAATCCGTCTTTGATCATTCTATTTGCGAGAGTCAAGTACCTCTTGAGGATAGTTGCACAGCGTAGGTGATCCTTTCCATCATTTGGGGTGTAACGAAACATAGTTCTTCATTGCTACTCGAACAATCGTGTGAGTCTTCGTCTCCTTTTTATCTCTTTATCGCTTTCGTATTTTCGATTGCATCAGTTGGTATCAGAGCAAGGCTAGGGTTGCGTTCTTACGAACCCTCGTCCTACTCTTCGTGCTTGTCTTTTATGTTCCGTGTTTATTTTCTTGTTCTTGTTTCATTGAAAAAGAAGAAAAATCCAAAAACTAGAAAATCCAAAAATTTGCTAGAAATCGTTGGTTATTACGATTTTGTTGGTTTTGATTATCGGGGGTTGTTTGTTTATGTAATCTCGACAATTGGGTACCAACAAACACGTTTTGGAGTTGTGAATCAAATTTTCGAAAATCAAACCCAAAAGTTGAAATTTCACAAAAATTGCTAGAACTTGATTGATGTTATGAAATCTTGGTTGTTTGGTATCGGGGATTGTTCCTTGTAGTTACCCCGTCGTTTTGATACCCCCATAACATCATTTGAAGTAGTGGAATGAAAATCGAAATTTTGAAATCTTGATGTTCTTGAAAGTTTTTGAAGAATTTGCTCCAAATCCTTGAAACAAGTTGTTTGTCGGTTGTTTGTTGAATCAAACCATTGGGGATTGTTTGATATAGCTTAAAACAAGTTTGGGTATCATTCAATATCAAAAACAACTTGAAATTGTTGGAGGAATTGGGTCAAATTTGACCAAAAACGAGTTTTGGAAAAAGCTGAAGCACAGCGTGAGGCGGAGCGCCCAAACTCTGGGCGGAGCGCCCGCCCCACCCCACTGCTGATTTTGCACAAATTCCAGGCGGACCGCCCCACTGACTAGGCGGACCGCCCAGTTCACTGAAGGGTTCCGGGTAGTTTAATTCTCTAGGTTTTCGTGTTTATTTGTTTGCCTTGCTTCCGGTTGGTACTTTGAGACTAATACTCCTACTCGATTAGTACTAATTCATTGAGCGATTAGGAACATCGTGCCTAGAGGAGAGTAGAACTCAAAGAAGATCCGTAGTTGATTGTTTGCTTCCAAGTGCTCACTAAATAGCTTAGCGTTAATCGAGTCTCATTAACTCCACTCTTCCCGAAGAGTATTTGGTTCTTGTGACTTAGATCGATTATCGAGGAAGTTTTTCAACTCCGAGGAAGACTTTTGAATTCAAGATCGAGTGAACCTACCCCAAAGACAAGAGTGAACCCGAGGGACAATCAAAGGTGAGGGAGCGAGTGAGGACTTTTTACTCTAATCTCTTTACTTATTTTTGATTGTTGTAGGTACAATGGTGGACGAGAAAGCCAAAGCGGCCATTGAGGTTCCCGTTGACGTCTAGGCTAGTCTATTGGCCGAGGTGAAAACCTTGAACCTTAGAATGGAAGTCTTTGAAAAGGAAAGGACCCCGAGTGTCCAAAAGGATGCCAATGAAGGCACAAGTGATGATTCAATCATGAAACCGGACCAATATGCGGAGTTAGTTCGTCGACAACGGTTGAGAGATGCAGCTCTTGCTAGAGAAAGATCGTTGGGCACTCCCCAACCCTTGGGCAATCCCCAAGGAGATGTCCCACTCTTAAGGCCCCGGAGAAATGTGATTCCTCTTGAGCAAGTTGATGAAGCTCAAGAAGGGGAGGGTCTCGGTTTAGATGAAGATTTTGATGCTCACTATCCACATAGGAGGGCGATGAACGGAGGCCGAGGAGTAGATGGAGGTCGTGGGCGAGGTCGAGGACCTCCAAGGGCTTATATGGGAAGGGACTTGAGATGGGAGTATGATGAGGTTGAAGACTACTACGGGGATCAACCGGGACCACATCGTGGGGGTCGTGACACTAACCTCAATAGTGTGAAGATCACTATCCCACCTTACAAAGGGACTAGTGATCCGGAGGCTTTTATAGAGTGGAAGGTTCAATTGGAGCGGGTCTTTGACACGAATGATATGTTCGAGGAGAAGAAGGCTACATATGCCATTGCTTCCTTTGAATCCTATGCCTCTACATGGTGGGAATCCATGAAGCGATCAAGGAGACGACTTGGGTTGCGGATGAACATCACTTGGGAAGAGTTGAAAGAAGTCATGAACAACAAATATGTGACTCCCAAGTATCGACAAGAGCAACTCAAAAGGCTCTATGAATTGAAACAAGGCTACAAGTCCGTGGATGAATATTTCAATGACTTTGAGAAAAATCGGATGGCTCTTGATATGGAAACGGAGGATGAGGAACAAGCTATCATCCGTTTCAAAAGTGGCTTGAGTAGGGAGATTGCTTCCCAATTGAGGCTACACATCTTCCACTCTCTACAAGATGTGTGTGATGCCGCGGTTGAGACCGAGAAGTGGCTCAAAGAAGAAAAGGCTCCTCGCTATAGGAGTACCAGCACTACCACTCCCACAACTCGCCCCAAAGAATGGAAGACCCCATACACAAGTGGTGCAAGTGGGAGTCGAGAAGTGAAGAAGCCTTTTGAGAAGGCTACCCCGAGAAGCGACCACAAAGAGGTTGGAGGTAACTCTAAAACTACTTTAAATACTCCTTCTTCTTCTTCTTTCCAATGCCATAAATGCAAGGGTTACGGCCACTTTGCCAAAGAGTGCCCTACCCGAAAAACAATGATTGTGATGGATGATGGGTTGGTCTATGAGGGGGAAAGTGAGTCCGAGGGAGATGTGGAGGAGGAGAGTGAGGAAGTTGAGGGTGAGGGTGAAGAGAGAGTGACGGAGGGGGATGATCCTAATATGTTCCTTGTGGTTCGCCGCATTTTGGGAACCATGGTGAGTGAAGAGAGGGAAGATGAACAAAGGGAAAACTTGTTCCATGCTCGGTGTAGAGTGAAGGGGCAAGTGTGTTCCATGATCATAGACTCGGGTAGTTGTGCGAATGTGGTGAGCCAATCATTGGTCTCACAATTGAAATTGACTACCCAAAAGCACCCTAGTCCCTACCGTTTGCAATGGTTGAGCGAGTGTGGGGAATTGAGGGTAGTGAAGCAAGTCTTGATTAGGTTCAAGATTGGGAACTATCAAGATGAACACATGTTTGACGTGGTGCCAATGCAAGCATGCCACCTTTTATTTGGTAGGCCGTGGCAATACGACAAACAAGTGGTTCATGATGGCCGGGCCAACACTTACACGGTTAGACATGAGGGGAGGAAGTTTGTGCTCACACCCTTGTCCCCAAAGCAAGTAAGTGAAGACTATCGGCGCATGAAAGAGTTGAGGGAAGCGGCTAAGGCCAAGTCCCCGGTTGTGGCCAAACCTTTGGCCGAGACTCCACCATCTTCTACCGGTCGCATGTGTGCCATGATGCAACCGGGTGAGATCTTGAAAGGTAATGATGGCACCAAGATGCTCATATGCCTAGTGCACAAAGGTATGGTTTTAAATTCCGAAAGTGATTATTTATCTAACCCTAACTGTCACGCCCTAAAAAAATTTATGTTAAACTGCGCGGTGCGAGTTGTTTATTTATTTAAAGGCTCGTGACTGGTGTTCAAAAAGGTACAAAAATTATTTAGAGAACTCGGAGTCGCCACTTGACATAGTTTAAGGTGTGCCAAGTCACCAAAGGTACCTTGGAACACCTATGACTCGTCTAATGGTCTGCGTTAGAGATTCGGGTAAGGTTCTCAGTTGACTCTCGGGAAGGTATTAGGCACCCTCGAGTCCTGTGCCGAGCACAGTTGCTTTATTGTCGCAGTTTTAATTCATTAAAATATGGTTGTTATCTTTTGCCGTTTGAATTTAAGCTTTGATTCGAAAAATTTAAAAGTGTTATTCTTATCCAACCTCACAGAGGATCGGACGAATTTTGTACTTTAATTCATAATAGATAAAATAATTACGCATGTCCAACCTCACAAAGGACTGGTCTATTTTTGAGAGAATTTAATTAATCAAAATAACAATTAATTTAGAATTAATTTAAATCAATTTAGTTTTCCTTTTAGCCTAATAAATAGATTACAAATCGTACTTATAATATTTCCTAATTATGTAACTCAACTCTTGCTTCATTTTTTCACCACATAATTATTAATTCCACTTGTTATGAATAATTTGAACAGAATGAGTTGAAGATTGAGGAGGCTAACTGTTACAATTTCCTCCTCGAAGACGTTTGAAATTAATTGTCTAGCTAATTAAACATGTCTTTACTATTAGTGTGGCTAAAGATTTTTATTAAGAATAAAATGAAACTCTTTTAAATTTATTTTTTTAAAATTATAAAGTAATTATTTATTTTTAACGAACTAATAAAATAAAAAAATATTACAAACATAAAATGGAACCGAAGGAGTTCTACTTTATAGTAGCATATAGAAAAAAAAATGTGAGCTCTGCTTTGTCTATTTACTGAGTAACTAAAGTGTTGACTTTTTTTTTAAAATAGTGTATAACTAACTTAAACCAAAAAATTAACTATAGTACTATTACTATATATACGTCTGATTTCAAGCCAATAGCAAGGAGTATGATGTTTATAAAAAATTTCTTAGTCAAACAACTAAATTTAAGAGTCACATCCACATGTTGGACCGTTATCCCTTCACCATAATCAAGCTTTTCATTATATACCTTAATCTTGAGTATTGACAAAAGAAAAAAAACGCTTCAATTTTGAAACAACAGTTGGTGTATTCTAAGTTGGACAAAAAAGGCATCCCGTATTTAATTATGACAACCAAAAACTAAACTATTTTTTAGCAGCTGAAGATTGTCAAATATAGGCTTGTAGACATACGTCAAATACGCTGAATTGCTTGCGAAGTAGACTGTTTTTAAAGGTCTGTCTTGCACATTTAAACACGTTTTATTTCTTGTTTAATAATATGGCTATTCAAATTGTCGATTAAACAGATTAAATGAAACAATTATGCTTCAGCTTAAGAAACTGTTGCTGCACATTTCTCAAACCCATTTTTTGCAAAGTTGCCTACGAGTCAGGTCACCATTTCATTTTTGTCCAGATTTTCATACATAGCTAAAATGATAGATGAATTAAATTGCCAAATAAACACTAAATATTTCCTGATTTTCACAAATAGCCAGTTTTGACTAGAATGAAACTCATAACAAAATGCATACAATAGAAAGCTTTAGACATGCTGATTCTTATTTTGTTTTACAGCCAAAATGATAAAACATACAAGGTAGATTGTGTTTACCTTGTGTAGAAATTTCAAGCTAGTGAAGCAAATGCAATAACAAGAACCAAACCAAAGCAAGCAAAACTAGTACCCCAAATCAGCCACTACAACAGCCCCTTTTATACCCTTATTCAAACTTTAAACCTTAAGCTTTATGCCCAAAAGACCTTAGATGTAAAGGCTTTTGGTTCTTAACTATTAAACTCACTCCTTTTTCTTCTCTATCTTTTGCTTCATTCAATGTGTTTTTTCAGCTGGTAGGTGTGTATTCAAGAGGGTAGTAAATGCCTCTATTTATAGCTAAAAGGTGGGGCTAAAGGGTGGGGTGTGGACTGTACAAAAGTACAAGCCCACACCCTACACTTGAGTGCTTTTGTCCATTTTTTCAAGCAAAAGTACAGCAGCTATAGCCACTGTTACAGCACCTAAAACTGTCCTAAAGGGCTGAAATAATGCAAGGAAATGTCCTTAAAAGGACACCAACAATCACTCACTAATTTAAGGGTCTAGGACCAAGCTAAGGCAATTAAATCAGCCTAAACTAGCTTGACTTAAACTAAAAATGCTCCTCAAGCTTATGATTCTGCCTATATTAGTCAAAACTTATTCCTAAGAGCTAAACTAAACCAATACACATGCTACACAAGCACATTGAGTTCAGCAATCATTTATATATGCCACCAAACCTTCTAATAAAACTCAACTATAAACAATTAATGCTAACTGAACTAAACTATGAATATGTTAAACAAAGTAAACGGAGAGGAAAAAACAGTTAGGGAACTATATCTAGCCATCAAGCTTAAAATGGATATCAACACAAGTCACTCCAATTAATCGAAACTGGTCCAACAAATCAAACCATCCATTTTAACTTTCAAGCAAGGCAAAAATCAGACATATCTAATGCGGACATACATGAATGCTAAATTCACGTGCTAACATAACAGTAGCATAATTCAAACAAATTTCAGCACTTCTAATAAGAAACTAACACAAATCAAATGCTACATTGAAATCAGAATTCTCAAGTGAGCAGACAAACGTGATAGTTTATTACTTCATACCAGTACTAGCATTTGAACAAGTTTCTAATGGACTAAACAATCAAAGAGTTGTATTCTTAACACTAATACTACACTAACAATTTTTACTAAACTAGATAAGAGTAAAAGAACAAGGACAAAGGGATTTAAGGATTTCCTGCCTGACCCATAGCAATGCTCGGCGCAAAACAGCAAACACCTTGTCGAGCCACTGCTCGACCCTGCCATTGACGCCCCTGTTGCCTCGTCTGCTCGTTACCAGTCATCACTGCTTCACTAAAACAGCCCCTGCCTATCAACACTATCCAAGCTTCGCCATCACCAAAACCAAACAGTCCCTCCACGGCATAACGATCACAGCAAGCACCCCCGCCATCAATCATCACAGCATATTAATCACCACCACCAATACACATAACCTCTACAGCCTAGTAAAAAAAAAAAGAAACATCCCAGCCCGGATTCAAAAATGAACAGTTCATACAGTTATCCAATCATCTCTCCACAACCTCCCTCCAAACGTCAATCACGCTCATCCATAACAGAAACAAAGAAAGAAAAATGAGAAGAAGAAAGAAGAAAGGAAAGAAAACGGGACAGGGGTCAAAACGGGGTAAGGGGCGGGGTATTAGAAAATGGGATATGGGAGAGATAGAGGAAGTAAAGAGAAGAGAAAGGAACAAAAAACTTACCGGAAAAAAGCATAAAGTGGCCGGATTTTGGTTTGACCGCAACTTTGACCGTCGATCTACGAGAATCGGCTTAGAATTTGGAGAAACTAAGTTGAGAAACGGAATGGGGGGGTCGAGATCTATAAGATAGTGTATTTTGGTATTTTTCCGGCCACCGGAGGTGGTGGCCGGCGGCAACCGTGCGGTGGAGGTACGGCGGAGCCACGGCTGAGGGGGATTTCCGGTGGGAGGGGAAAATTTGGGCAGAGTTTCTTCAGCTCAATGAGAGTTAGAGTGGAATGAGGAAATTGTGGAATTTTTAGCTTATATACCTACACAGTGGGCCGGGTAAAGAAAATGGGCTAATGGGCTAAGTGTTGGGCTGTTATTTTTTACAAATGGCCATTAAAAATGGTTTATACACACAATTAACTAAAATTAAACCTCAGAAACTTACAATATTGTCACAATTTAAACATAGAAATCACAATTAAACATATAAACAAACAATTTTTGTTTAATTTTCAATTTTTTAACGTCCTAATTAAAGACGAAATTAGTTAGAACAAACAACAGAAGCCAAGAAAAAAAAAATTGACGAAACGTCTAAGAATTTAATACGACTATTTTGACTATTTTTTAATTGTGTGTGCCAAAATTAGGTGATTACAGCTGCCCTCTTTGTTCGGGAACACGAAGAGTTTTCGGACAAAGAAGTAATCGACAACTAATTTTGGCTTTTCGGTTCTAGCCGAGAGCAATGCTTTTCAAAATGGTGACCGTACCTTGAATTTCGGTTCTAACCGAGAACAAAGTTACCTACATATCCCCGGACTAAGGAATCAGGTCAGTGTAGTTCCTTACGTGCGGTAGCTGGGACTACCGCATTCAAACAGACACTAGATTCACTAAGACTCACTAAGACAACCCTAGACACTCTAAACTACTTAAGACAAACCAGAGGCTCTTCTAGACACACTTGGGGCTGATACTAGGACACTCTAGACTACTAAGAGGCTGTCGCTGCTGATTACTGGTCGCTTGCTGGTGGTCATTGCTTTACAAGGAATGGAAATACAAGGGAAAATGTAAAATTACAATCCCTAGCCTAAATCTTCATGCTTCCTTGAGGTGAATCTTGCCTTGAAAGACAGCTCCATCGCCCGTTGTATGGGCAAGCACCATCTGAAATTTGAAATGGTCGCATCTGTTTCAACCAGGTCTTGACTTGAAGCTAGGGATGGTTGCTATCTTCGAGCAGGACTAACTTGAAAAGGAAGTGGTTGCTATCTTTGAGCGCAAATGAGTTGAACTGAATGTGAGTGCTATCTTCTAGCAAAGCTGACTTGAAAGGAAAATGATCGCTGTGTTTTAGCAGATCTTGACATGGAAAGGAAATGATGCTTTCTTTGAGCGAAAACTGACTCGAAAAAGAGATGATCGCTATCTTTAGCAGATCTTGACATGGAAAGAAAATGACGCTATCTTTGAGCGAACTGACTCGAAAAGGAAATGATCGCTATCTTTTAGCAGATCTTGATATGGAAAGGAAATGACGCTATCTTTGAGCGAACTGACTCGAAAAGGAAATGATCGCTATCTTTTAGCAGATCTTGACATTGAAAGGAAATGACGCTATCTTTGAGCGAAACTGACTCGAAAAAGAAATGATCGCTATCTTTTAGCAGATCTTGATATGGAAAAGAGATGAAGCTATCTTTGAGCGAACTGACTCGAAAAGGAAATGATCGTTATCTTTTAGCAGATCTTGACATGGAAAGGAAATGACGCTATCTTTGAGCGAACTGACTCGAAAAGAAATGATCGCTATCTTTTAGCAGATCTTGATATGGAAAAGAAATGAAGCTATCTTTGAGCAAACTGACTCGAAAGGAAATGATCGCTATCTTTTAGCAGATCTTGATATGGAAAAGAGATGAAGCTATCTTTGAGCGAACTGACTCGAAAAAGAAATGATCGCTATCTTTTAGCAGATCTTGACATGGAAAGGAAATGACGCTATCTTGAGCGAACTGACTCGAAAAGAAATGATCGCTATCTTTTAGCAGATCTTGATATGGAAAGAAATGACATTGTGTTTTAGCGGGAATTGACTCGAAGAGAGAATGGAGTTCCGTCTGACATCTAGCGCAACTATCCCAGTTCAAGTGGTCCTAGCTCTTTCTTAGCAACATAGCAAATGTCACACTTACTTTCTGCATCGTGGATACATCCTGTTTCGGATCTTGCAAATAAACTTAGTGACTCTTGTTCTATTCTTCACAGTACTGTGGATGAACAACGCCTAAAGCTTCTCCCAAACGTATCCACTCTTCATGATACAATTTTGGTATGTCGTCCTTCCGGCCTGATGTGCCGTGCTGGGCTCCAATTATCAATGTTGATGATGACTTGCTGAGAACTTTCCCATTGCCGAGGGTGTGCCCTGCTCGCTGGAATTAAACCTGAATCTTGTAAGACAGAGTTTTGCAATTTTCTTTTGTTGCTCATGGGAGGTTAGCGCCGAAAGGGCGAAGAATTGATGGTGATGCAGATGTACAAATGGGATAATAAAAAAAAGTTCAAGGGCGAAAGTCGTTTGGACAGAGAACGTCTTTCTGAAAAGGGAAACTTATCTGGCAATATACTGGCGGCCTGATGATCATGACATGTATCTTGGATGACCTCGTCCGACCAGTGCCACTTGTTTGTTGAGAGTTGATCCACGGAAGATATCAAACCATAACCAAGTTGAGGTGACTCTCAGGTCGACTAGTAGCGCCCTTTCGGGTTTTCGCCAACTAGCCTCTCTCTTTAATCTTTTTCCTCACTGTTTGTCTTGCGGCGCCTTCTCAGGTTTTCACCGACAAGACTTCTTTCTTTTCTCTTTTTTTTTTTTTTTTTTTTTTTTTCTTTCAATTCAATTTACAACACACACATCTCTTGAAAAATGTGAATAGATGATACAAAATGATAGAAGTTTGTTTTTATTTTATTTTATTTATGAAATAAAATAAAAACAAACTTCTGCCCCAGTTTAGCATGAAAAGGGGGATCTAAATTTCCTTTGATGTTGGCTGCAAACTTGGAGGCAAGTTTTGCGTCAATATGAACAGGGAAAGAGGAAATTTTTTTTTTATTGCGACCGCACCAGAATGGTTACCTACGTATCCTTTTGAGAGGAATCAGGTCAGACGTAGCTCTAGGCAAATGCCCAGGTTTCTTTTGATGCTTTTCAGTTTCATTTCATTTTGGTACAATTACATTGATTCCAAACGGAGAACATGTCTCGAAAGTACAATGTTCAAAGTGCTAATAAGGGATACATTTTGGGATAGCAAAAGAGAACAAAAGTCTTGCATTCATCCCGATTTGAAAGCCATCTTGGAGTCAAATGTAGTACCTCTTGACCGCGTCTGCATTGACGGGTATTTCAGTTGTCCTGCCTTCTGGATCTGTAAGGTACAAGGCGCCATTTGGCAATACCTTCTTTACCAGGTATGGCCCTTGCCAATTTGGAGCAAATTTTCCTTTAGCTTCTTCCTGATGAGGAAAGATTCTTTTCAAGACTAATTGCCCTTCTTTCAAGTCGCGGAGGCGCACTTTCTTGTTGTAGGCTCGGGCCATTCTTTGCTGATACAATTGACCGTGACAAACTGCATTGAGCCTCTTTTCATCGATGAATGACAACTGTTCTAATCGGGTTTTGACCCATTCTGTGTCCTCAATTTCTGCTTCCACAATGATTCTGAGAGATGGTATTTCAACTTCAGCGGGTATGACTGCTTCAGTTCCATACACCAATGAATATGGGGTGGCACCTATGGAAGTGCGCACAGTTGTGCGGTAACCAAGCAAAGCAAAAGACAACTTCTCATGCCAATCACGAGATCCTTGTATCATTTTCCTGAGGATCTTCTTGATATTCTTATTGGCTTCTTCAACCGCACCATTTGCCTTTGGTCGGTAAGGTGTGGAATTTCGGTGCATGATCTTGAATCTTTCACACACGTCATTCATTAAATGACTGTTCAGATTTGCCGCATTATCAGTGATGATGGTACTTGGGATACCGAAGCGACAAATAATGTTAGAATGAACGAAATCCACCACAGCTTTCTTGGTCACGGATTTGAGAGTCACGGCCTCAACCCATTTGGTGAAGTAATCTATTGCAACCAGAATGAATCTGTGCCCATTTGATGCTCTTGGTTCAATAGGCCCGATAACATCCATCCCCCACGCTGTAAAAGGCCAAGGGGCTGACATTGTGTGCAACTCTAAAGGAGGTGAATGTATCAAATCACCGTGTACTTGGCATTGATGACACTTTCGCACAAAAGTAATGCAGTCATGTTCCATGGTAAGCCAGAAGTATCCTGCTCTGAGTACTTTCTTAGCTAGCACGTACCCGCTCATGTGGGGTCCACAGATCCCGGAATGCATGTCATTGAGAATTTTCGTGGCTTCAGTTGCATCCACGCATCTTAATAGCCCCAAATCAGGTGTCCTTTTGTACACCACCCCTCCACTCAGAAAGAAACCACTTGCCAGTCGTCGAAGCGTTCTCTTTTGATTATTTTCTGCCATTGGAGGATATGTCCCATCTTGAAGGAAATTCTTGACATCAAAGTACCACGGTTGACCGTCAATTTCTTCTTCAATCACATTGCAGTATGCATGTTGGCTTTGGACCCGAATCTCTAACGGATCAATATGGGCTTTATCAGGATGGACAAGCATTGAGGCTAATGTAGCCAATGCGTCAGCCAACTCATTATGTATTCTGAGAACATGTCTAAACTTTAGAACATCGAACTTTTGGCGAAGATCTTCCATACACTGCTTGTACATGATCAACTTAAGATCTCGGGTCTCCCATTCACCCTTCATTTGGCGTATCAAAAGATCTGAATCTCCGATCACCAGCAATTCTTTGATGTCCATGTCTAGAGCCATACGCAAACCCATTATGCATGCTTCATACTCAGATGTGTTATTAGTGCAACTGAAGCGGAGTTGGGCAGCTGCTGGATAGTAATGCCCCGTGGGAGAAATGAGGACTGCTCCAATACCATGGCCTTTTGAGTTGGAAGCACCATCAAAGTACATTTTCCATACATGTTCTTCTTCGTTAATCAACTCTTCAAGCACATCTACCTCCTCATCAGGGAAGTAAGTCTTCAATGGCTCGTAATCATCATCAACCGGATTCTCAGCCAAATGATCAGCTAAAGCTTGAGCTTTCATTGCAGTTCTGGTGACATAAACTATGTCAAATTCTGTGAGCAGGATCTGCCATTTTGCAAGCTTGCCAGTTGGCATTGGCTTTTGAAATATGTACTTCAATGGGTCCATCCGGGAAATCAGATAAGTGGTATAGGACAAAAGATAATGTTTCAGTTTTTGTGCGACCCAAGTTAGGGCACAACACGTCCTTTCCAACAAAGTGTATCTGGCCTCACAATCTGTGAACTTCTTGCTCAGATAATAAATGGCCTGTTCTTTCTTTCCCGAGGCATCATGTTGCCCCAATACACAACCAAAGGAGTTTTCATTGACTGACAAGTACAAAAACAATGGTCGGCCAGGCTCAGGCGGAACCAAAACAGGAGGATTTGACAAGTATTGCTTGATCTTATCAAAGGCTTCTTGGCACTCCTCGGTCCATGCAATCGATGCATTCTTTTTCAACAACTTGAGGATCGGCTCACATATTGTGGTAAGTTGAGCAACGAACCTACTGATGTAATTCAACCTGCCTAGAAAGCTTTTAACGTCCTTCTTGGTTCGAGGCGGAGGTAATTCTTGTATTGCTTTGATCTTTGTGGGATCCAGTTCAATACCTCGCCTACTAACAATGAAACCCAACAGTTTTCCAGCAGGCACACCAAATGCACACTTGGCTGGATTCAGCTTCAGATTGTACCTACGGAGCCTTTGAAAGAACTTTCTGAGATCTCTCACGTGGTCTTCAGCAGTTCTAGACTTGATGATCACATCATCCACGTACACTTCTATTTCTTTATGCATCATATCATGGAAAATGGCAGTCATAGCCCTCACGTAGGTTGCCCCAGCATTTTTCAAGCCAAACGGCATCACTCTATAGCAATAAGTTCCCCAAGGCGTAGTGAATGCCGTTTTGTATGCATCATCTTCATCCATCTGGATTTGGTGGTATCCGGCATAGCAGTCAACAAAGGATTGTATCTCATGTTTGGCACAATTATCTACGAGAGTGTGAATATTAGGCAACGGGAAATTGTCTTTGGGACTTGCCTTGTTCAAATCTCGATAGTCGACACATATCCTTGTTTTTCCATCTTTCTTAGGAACCGGAACAACATTTGCAACCCAAGTAGTGTACTGAACCGATTGAATCACTTTTGCATCCAACTGTTTCATTATTTCATCATGGATTTTCTTGATCATATCAGTCTTGAACTTCCATTGCATTTGTCTCACAGGAGGGAAACCGGGTTGAATTGGCAATTCGTGGACTATCAATTCAGAACTCAAACCCGGCATCTCATCATATGACCACGCAAAAACATCTCGATATTCAAAGAGCACTTTCCGAATATCGTTCTTCACTTCAGGTAGGGCGTACATGCTTATCTTGGTTTCCCTCACATCATCGGGGCTCCCAAGATTAACATCCTCTGTATCAGCCAAATTGGGTTTAGGCTTGCCCTCATGGCGTTCAACTTCCAGGCCTATTTCAATATCAGCCTGTTCCCCATCATATTCGATCTCATTAACAGATTCCTCAATGTTTTCTTCATCACTTTCAACCTCAACTATGGTTATGGAGCCAAAATCAGATTGCGGTCCCTGGATGGACGATAAGTTCCTTGAACATGTCATGATATCAGGACCAGCAGATATATCACTACAGATAAACAAAAAATAGAATAAAATTAGGAATATGAACAGAGATTAAAGGAAAGCTTGGCTCTTGGGCCTTTCATTAATGAAAAAGGGTTTGAATTACAAAAGAAAAGATGAGCAAAATAATACACTTGGCATACAACCCTTAGAATATCCAAGTGTATTCAAAAGAAAACTGTAAAACAACAGTCTACCAAGACCCCTTCCTGATGGGGAAGGGAGTTGCATTCCAGTTAGTCAGGTGCACGTCCGGGCCAATGTACTGAATTGAAGCATTACTGGAGCCTTCACCCGGCTGTACCATGCAGATTTCAAAAATGCCACCTAGATCAAATGGTGCCTCCTGATTGTCTTCCACTGTGTTGACATTTGTAGCGACAACCTTTGGTTTCATAACATGACCCACAAAAGACTGAGCGAGACACGGAATTGGCTTTGGGAGAGACCAAACTTCCGACTTCTTTTTCTTTGCTTGCTTGCGATCAGCTGCTTTTGGCTTGAACCCTAGTCCCCACGTGCCCTGCACACCATTTGGATAAACTGGATTTACCCTACCTTGTAGTGATGCTCCCAAGCCCTTTCCAAATTGGAAACCATGCTTTAACATTTCGGACGCCATCATAATAGACGTCTCTGACACTCTTGGGATAGGTATAGGTTTCCCTTCTGTTACTTTCTCCACATACACCACGTCGGAGGTTTGATACATAATGGTCGGGCGTGTAATAACTGCTTCAAGGGCTGGTACGTCCAGGCTATTGTTAAACTGTGAGTCATCCTCTCCATAAACCACGACAGCTTGGTTATCCCAAGTAAACTTGACCACCTGATGAACTGTGGAGGGTACGGCACAAGCCATATGAATCCATGGTCGGCCCAGTAACAGATTGTATGATGCATCCGTCTCCATGACTTGAAACTCAATGCTGAAGGTAGCGGGCCCAATGGTTAACTCAAGATTGATGATACCCAAAGATTCTCGAACTCCACCATCAAAAGCACGAACAGCAGAGGAACTTGCCCTGATTTTGCTCATATCCACCCTTAGACTCTTCAGTGTAGACAGAGGGCAAATATTCAATCCTGCGCCGCCATCTATTAGAACACGTGTGACATAGGAGTCTTCACACTTGACTGAGACATGAAGCGCTCGATTATGACCGGTTCCTTCTGCTGGCAGCTCCTCATCGGTGAACATCACACGATTAGTCTCAAATACTCTGCCAGCAAGTGCTTCCAGATTAGCCACAGTAGTTTGTTCAGGAATGTAGGCCTCATTCAATATCTTCAACAGTGCATTGCGATGTGCTTCAGAGTTCATAAGTAGAGACAAAAGTGATATCTGAGCTGGAGTCTTTCTCAGCTGCTCGACGATAGAATAATCTGTCGATCTCATTTTCTTCAAAAATTCTTCAGCTTCTTTCTCAGACACAGGCTCTTTGATGGGTCCTTGGTCTTCTCGACCTGGCTTTGCCTTTCTCAATTCTTCCGGGGTAAAACATCTCCCGGACCGGGTTAGACCATTTACATCTGCAGCAACCTCCATGATTTCTTTCCCGTTGTAAGACACAATTGTCTTGTTGTAGTTCCAAGGAACAGCCTTTGTACTTTTGACAGGGAGTTGCGCTGCTTGAGTGATGATAACCGGTTCACACTTCTTTGCCTTAACCTCGAAGACCGGAGTTTTCTGGCATGATGCCCCTTGCACAATAAATGTTGGTGCACTGTCATGAACTTTTTCCTGCTTTGCCACCGGAATTGTGAAACTTGGCTCAACAACAGTATCTTGCTTTGCTTTGTTGACAGACGCACTTGACTTTCCCCTGATTACAACAATAAACGGCTCAGGGCCTTTGATGTCTGGAGAGGGACCAACTGCCACAATCTGCTTTGCGGCTTTCCCTTTCAAGTCCTCTTCTATGCATACCATCCCTACCATGGGTAAGTTGTTTTGAACATCATGAGCTGGTAAAGGATTTTGATTCACATTTTGTGTTTCATCCCCCACGACTTTTATCTGATTATTGTCTATCATTGCCTGGATTACCCTTTTGAGTTCCCAGCAGGATTCTGTGTCGTGTCCTGGTGCTCCAGAATGAAATGCACAATGGCGTGAATGATCAACTCTTCCGTTGGGGTTCACTTTTCCCGGGATTGGCTTCAACAGATTGGCTTGTTGCAACTTTTCAAACAAATTAGTGTAAGTCTCCCCCAGTGGGGTGAACTGTCTCTTCTCTTGTTGCATGTTTCTCTGTTGCATGTTTGGACGAAAGCCCGGCGGACCTCGTGGTCGATAAGGCATCTCCTGGTGAGCCTGGAATTGAGTATGTGCCTGTTGATTGTTATATTGGACTGGAGCAGGGGGTGGACGCCATTGTGGACCAGATAGCGGCTGAGCATAAGATGCTGCATTTACAGGGAATGAGAACTGCGGCATGGCGAATTGTTGGCCGTGAGTTGGATAGAATTGTTGTGGCGGAGGTGCCTGAATATACCCTTGACGGTCGTTGTATCTCCCATCATTTCTTCTCGGTCCAGGACCAACCATTGCCACTTCATCTTTTTTCTCTTTCTTCTTCCCAAAAGTACCTGACCCTGATTGCAACGCTTGGGTCGTGGCTCTCAAAGCTGTTTGGCTAACAATCTTGCCTGCTTTGATTCCTCTCTCAATCATCTCCCCAATTTTTACTGCTTCACTAAATTGCTTCCCAAGGGCAGAGGCCATCGCCTGGTAGTATGTTTCGTCAAGCACTTCGATGAATTCTTCGACCATTTTATCGTCTAGGATCAAAGGGCTCACACGCGCCGCCTGTTCGCGCCACCTATAGGCATACTCCCTGAAGCTTTCGCCTGGTTTCTTTGTGATCGTCTTCAAAGAAGAACGATCAGGAGCAGCCTCCATTTTGTAGCCATAATGATTCAGGAAAGCGCTGGCCATGTCGTCAAAGGTGACCCACTTGGAAACATCTTGTTGCACAAACCATTCTGTGGCCGGTCCTCCCAAACTGTCCGCAAAGTACGCCATCAATAATTCGTCCTTCTCGATACCCCTCATTTTGTTAAGGTATATCTTCACATGGATCCTCGGGTCACTTTGCCCAGTGTATGGATCAAATTTGGGCACAACAAAGCCTTCAGGCAATGGCACATGAGGGAATAAGCACATGTCTTTGTATGAAATACTGGTTTTACCCCCTTGCCCCTGTATGTTTTTCACAGTTTGCTCCAAGCTTTTCAATTTCCGAGTAAAGTCAGCCTCTTCTGTTTTCCCCAATCTTTCGACATCAGCATGTGATTCTGGGTGGTGTCCATGATCATACGACTCAGTGGGGCGAAGTACATTACCCCGAGTTTGGTCGAATTGTTGATCACGAGCCCTCAACTGTGGGCCACTGTTTGACCTTTGCAAAGTGTGTCCTGCAGGAACAGTGAATACTGTGGCAGGAACTTGGGCTTGGCCATGTTGTCCATGTTGTGGGAATTGTGCCCCAGGTTGTACAGTAGAGGGTCCAGCTACGTTGTCAGTTTCTGGATGTGGACCGAACCCTGGAGGATAACGGGGGTCTTCTGCCATTGTAGATTGCCCTTGCCCTGGTGGCTGAGCATTCGCCGTGAAACCAGCAGCACCTGGCGGAGCAGGAGGTGCCTGAACTGCCGACAAGTTACGGACCAGTTGCATCATCATTTCTTTCATGGCCGTGAAATCCTCGGCCATCTTAGCCTGTTGTTCAGCCAAGCGAACCAGCTCAGTGTTCTCAGTTTCTTCGGCCATCGTTGCTGGAGTGTCTTCTTGAAGAGGTGCTTCAACCACTTCTGGAACAGGCAGTGGTCCCTTGATTCTGGTGGAATAGGAATGTGGGGCCAGCACGGCAGTTGCTCAAGCTCTAAACAAATCAAAACACGTTAGTGCAACAAGATAGCATGGAATATGAATTTGCTCGTCGGCCTAAACAATGCCTAAGGTCGTTATGCGTCATCCCAAATTGGTTTAGATTAGATCCCCAAGTGTATTATTTGATCTCTTTTCTTTTCTTTCTTTTTTTTTTCTTTTCTTTTCCTTTCTTTTCTTTTTTTTTTTTTTCAAGTGAGGCTAGAGGGTGAAATGAATTGACACATATAAATAAGCAAAATATTTTCATTACTTCAAAAGAAAAAGTACATACGGTGCTTCCGGAGCACGACCAAAAGGAACGTACAAATGACTTAAAAAGGTGAAAATAAATTACAACATGCCAAATTCAAAAGCGACATAAAGTACAACAATGCCAGGATGTAAAATAAATGACAAAAAGCAATAATCTGCATCATCTTGGCCTGATGTATCTACTAGGGTGACTGGGGCACAAAGTCGGCTGGCTCCTCTGGATCGAACTCAAATGGCTCCACGGGATCTGCTGGCGGGCCTTCTGCAAAAGTAGGACGCAATCCATTCAAATCTGCCGCAACTCTAGTGACAAAGGGAAGCACATGTGGGAGTATGTCCTCTGCGGGAAGCCTCCTATACTCATCGATGGACCGTGCCACATATGTAGCGGAGTCATAAACTTGCCGATAAGCTACACTGATGGTCCGTCCTGCAGCCTGTATATCTCGAAGTCGGTCCTGTGCTAGCCCTCTGAGCTGCTCACCCTGCTCTAATGCCCTGTCAAGTCGAGCTCGAGAATCTATGGCATCCTGGCGATGATACTCTTCCCTTTTCCTGCTTTCCAACAAAGCTGCCCTGTCGGCATCCCGCTCTGTCAATGCCTGTGAGTGCATGACACGGAGTCATCTGACTGTGTCTAGGTGCTGATGCGCGAAACCCTCACTCTCTGCCTGAGCAGCTCTGGCGGCATCTCGCTCTGTCAATGCCTGTGAGTGCATGACACGGAGTCGTCTGACTGTGTCTAGGTGCTGATGCGCGAAACCCTCACTCTCTGACTGAGCAGCTCTGGCGGCATCCCTCTCTGCAATTAAGCTTTGTATGGTATCACGGTATTCCTTCCTAATCTCGTGCCTAGCAAGCTGAACCTGCATATCCAGCCTGGCCTCAGTGTCAACCATGCCTGCTCTCGACCTCGCGGGCATCTCTCTGGGTATGGGCTGATGGTAATACCAGAACTTATACTCCCGAACGACCTCCCCCTTAAGTCCATCCTGAACCTATGTGCTTTCTGCGAGGTGCCTCCTAGTATCCCACAGGCGCAGGATCTCACCTCTAAGAGTAGCTGGGTTGAGAGGATAGTCTGAGGCATATGCACTCATGTCCTCAACTATTGGGATCTCCTGCTTTCGACCCAACTGCCTAAGTACACGCAGAGGAACATAAGGCTGGGATGCTGTCAAACCCATCAGAACGAGAAAAGGACGATCCACGCATCTGTGTACAACCTCCCTCTTAGGAAACCAGCTACACTGCCACAAAATCTTGTCCGGCGTGAGAGAGTTCAAGAAAGACCTCCAATCTGGCTCACTTCCTGGGAATTTATACCTCTCGATGTGTTCGAGATGGTATTCAAGATAATCGATGTCACAGCACCTAAGAATATCACGAGGTGGGCAAGGGCGTACATGCTCCAAGAACCAGACCTGTAATAGAAGATTACACCCCTCAAAGAAAACGCTCTCTCCCTTGTGGCATCGAGTCAAAGCAGGAAACATACTACCCAGAATCGTCGGGATGATAGTGGTATCTGGTGCTCCACCATACAAAGCTGTCATGGTCCAACTGACCTTAATGGATATCGCTCTATCCGGTAGTGGGAAAACCAACAACCCTAGCAAAGCGAACACAAAGACCTTAGGACAGAGGAGTACCCAATCTTCATATTTCAGCTTATCGTGGAACTCAAATCCATACTTCTTAAAACCATTATCGGCCCCAAAACGATCATAAAGGTAATCGAAGGAAATCCAGCCTTGACGAACACTAGCGATTGAGAGGTCCGTTCGTAGCTTGATATTATTGAAAAATCACGCTCATTAACCTTCCTCGGAGCAATCATATTCTTTTTCTCAAAATCCAGCTTAAGAAGCCCAGCTATTTCCTCGAGGGTCGGCGTCATCTCAAACCCCTTAAAACAGAAGGTATTTTGGTTTGGGTTCCAAAACCCAACTAATGCACTGACCAAGTCTCGCCGCGGGACAATAGTTTTAGTCACAAGGTCAGTCAGAAAACCAATCTTCTCCTGGACTATATCTTTCTGCATTTCACTCATTGTGTCCCACCAAGACTTTAGAGATTTATCCGATTTGGGTGGGCCATCAGTCATCATAATAGAGGGTGGAATGGCATCAGCAGGGTATTTTCTTTTGACTGTCCTAGAAGATGATGCAGCCATTGTTCCTAATAAAAAAAATGTGTCAAATGTTTGAAAGCCTGAGAACAACTTAAAACAACTGACCGACAGAGCAAAACAGATGCCTAAACTGCTAATTCGAAACTCCAATTTTCAACAAAACTTTTGTCATTGTAATGACGTAAAGTTGACCCTAAGAGAATCGAAAAATTTTGCCATCATAACGGCATCAGGACTGACTCCGGGAAATTACCAACATTGGTATTGAGATGTAATTTATAAGAGAAAAAATTCGACGTTATAACGACGCTACATTGACATCAAAACAAAATTTCATTTCCAGTGATGAACACTACAGTACTTTTGCAAAAATTCGCCGGCATAACGACGTGAAAAAACTGGATCTCAAAAACTCCCAACATCGGTATACGAGCCTTTTTCTAAAAATTCGCCATTATAACGGCGTGAAAACTGACACGAAAATTTTTTGACTTTCTAACTACTAAGTATGTACATATTTTTTTGTAAAATTTTCGTCATTATAACGACACAAACTGACATATACAAAAGACGGCAAACACTGACGTTTTTTTACAAAAATTTGCCATTACAGCAGTATGACTCAATTTTATAAAAATAGCAAAACATTTACATTTAAAACATAAAATTCAACCTCTTCCTCACTTTTCCTTTCATTTTTCTCTTTTTTTTTTCTATTTTTTTTTTTCTTTTGAAATCCGTCTCTCCCCAACTTGGTCAGCATAACAACCTTTCCTAATCGCATGCAACACATAGAATGCTTTTTTCAGACAAGTCTTTCCCGGGAAGTGGGTCCGTTCAGACAGCAGGTAGTCAACCTAGACAAGTGCAATACCGGTGTATCGCACCTCATTAAGTCGGATATGATGCAGATAATTGGGCCTAAAGGTTTAACTCTAGGTGACACAACTGACTCAGTGTCTAGACTGGCTGAAAACCCGGTGGACAAACCGGGCGGAAAGCGTATCAGGGCCATCCGGAGACAGTGTGTCCGGCCTAAAACCCCGTCACGCCTTCCTCCTAAATCATGGGCAATTAAGTAAGAAAGTCCCAGATGCCACAAGCAATCTGGTAAGTGCACGTGTGTGTGTGTTTCAGAGACTCAGTGGGTTGCGGAGGAAGACAGTTTATATATACAGTTCAACAATATCAAAGCAGTAACATTCAACTTTTCAGGTGATAACGGCAATAAAATAACAACCAAATATTTAATAAATTAAAACATGCGACAATTTATCAAAGCCGGAGATTCTAGTTTTCACTAATTTCCCCAGCGGAGTCGCCAAGCTGTCACGCCCTAAAAAAATTTATGTTAAACTGCGCGGTGCGAGTTGTTTATTTATTTAAAGGCTCGTGACTGGTGTTCAAAAAGGTACAAAAATTATTTAGAGAACTCGGAGTCGCCACTTGACATAGTTTAAGGTGTGCCAAGTCACCAAAGGTACCTTGGAACACCTATGACTCGTCTAATGGTCTGCGTTAGAGATTCGGGTAAGGTTCTCAGTTGACTCTCGGGAAGGTATTAGGCACCCTCGAGTCCTGTGCCGAGCACAGTTGCTTTATTGTCGCAGTTTTAATTCATTAAAATATGGTTGTTATCTTTTGCCGTTTGAATTTAAGCTTTGATTCGAAAAATTTAAAAGTGTTATTCTTATCCAACCTCACAGAGGATCGGACGAATTTTGTACTTTAATTCATAATAGATAAAATATATTACGCATGTCCAACCTCACAAAGGACTGGTCTATTTTTGAGAGAATTTAATTAATCAAAATAACAATTAATTTAGAATTAATTTAAATCAATTTAGTTTTCCTTTTAGCCTAATAAATAGATTACAAATCGTACTTATAATATTTCCTAATTATGTAACTCAACTCTTGCTTCATTTTTTCACCACATAATTATTAATTCCACTTGTTATGAATAATTTGAACAGAATGAGTTGAAGATTGAGGAGGCTAACTGTTACAATTTCCTCCTCGAAGACGTTTGAAATTAATTGTCTAGCTAATTAAACATGTCTTTACTATTAGTGTGGCTAAAGATTTTTATTAAGAATAAAATGAAACTCTTTTAAATTTATTTTTTTAAAATTATAAAGTAATTATTTATTTTTAACGAACTAATAATAAAAAAAAAATATTACAAACATAAAATGGAACCGAAGGAGTTCTACTTTATAGTAGCATATAGAAAAAAAAATGTGAGCTCTGCTTTGTCTATTTACTGAGTAACTAAAGTGTTGACTTTTTTTTTAAAATAGTGTATAACTAACTTAAACCAAAAAATTAACTATAGTACTATTACTATATATACGTCTGATTTCAAGCCAATAGCAAGGAGTATGATGTTTATAAAAAATTTCTTAGTCAAACAACTAAATTTAAGAGTCACATCCACATGTTGGACCGTTATCCCTTCACCATAATCAAGCTTTTCATTATATACCTTAATCTTGAGTATTGACAAAAGAAAAAAAACGCTTCAATTTTGAAACAACAGTTGGTGTATTCTAAGTTGGACAAAAAAAGGCATCCCGTATTTAATTATGACAACCAAAACTAACTATTTTTTAGCAGCTGAAGATTGTCAAATATAGGCTTGTAGACATACGTCAAATACGCTGAATTGCTTGCGGAAGTAGACTGTTTTAAAGGTCTGTCTTGCACATTTAAACACGTTTTATTTCTTGTTTAATAATATGGCTATTTCATAAATTGTCGATTAAACAGATTAAATGAAACAATTATGCTTCAGCTTAAGAAAATGTTGCTGCACATTTCTCAAACCCATTTTTTGCAAAGTTGCCTACGAGTCAGGTCACCATTTCATTTTTGTCCAGATTTTCATACATAGCTAAAATGATAGATGAATTAAATTGCACAAATAAACACTAAATATTTCCTGATTTTTCACAAATAGCCAGTTTTGACTAGAATGAAACTCATAACAAAATGCATACAATAGAAAGCTTTAGACATGCTGATTCTTATTTTGTTTTACAGCCAAAATGATAAAACATACAAGGTAGATTGTGTTTACCTTGTGTAGAAATTTCCAAGCTAGTGAAGCAAATGCAATAACAAGACCAAACCAAAGCAAGCAAACTAGTACCCCCAAATCAGCCACTACAACAGCCCCTTTTATACCCTTATTCAAACTTTAAACCTTAAGATTTATGCCCCAAAAGACCTTAGATGTAAAGGCTTTTGGTTCTAACTCTTAAACTCACTCCTTTTTCTTCTCTATCTTTTGCTCTCATTCAATGTGTTTTTTCAGCTGGTAGGTGTGTATTCAAGAGGGTAGTAAATGCCTCTATTTATAGCTAAAAGGTGGGGCTAAAGGGTGGGGTGTGGACTTGTACAAAAGTACAAGCCCACACCCTACACTTGAGTGCTTTTAGTCCCATTTTTTCAAGCAAAAGTACAGCAGCTATAGCCACTGTTACAGCCACCTAAAACTGTCCTAAAGGGCTGAAATAATGCAAGGAAATGTCCTTAAAAGGACACCAAACACTCATCACTAATTTAAGGGGTCTAGGACCAAGCTAAGGCAATTAAATCAGCCTAAACTAGCTTGAAACTTAAACTAAAATGCTCCCAGCTTATGATTCTGCCTAATATGTCAAAAACTAATTCCTAAGAAGCTAAACTAAACCAATACACATGCTAACACAATCACATTGAGTTCAGCCATCATTTCATATATGCACCAAACCTTCTAATAAAACTCAACTATAAACAATTAATGCTAAACTGAACTAAACTATGAATATGTTAAACAAAGTAAACGGAGGAAAAACAGTTAGGGAACTATATCTAGCCATCAAGCTTAAAATGGATATCAACAACAAGTCACTCCAATTAATCGAAACTGGTCCAACAAATCAAACCATCCATTTAACTTTCAAGCAAGGCAAAAATCAGAACATATCTAATGCGACATACATGAATGCTAAATTCACGTGCTAACATAACAGTAGCATAATTCAAACTAAATTTCAGCACTTCTAATAAGAAACTAACACAAATCAAATGCTACATTGAAATCAGAATTCTCAAGTGAGCAGACAAACGTGATAGTTTATTCCTCATACCAGTACTAGCATTTGAACAAGTTTCTAATGACTAAACAATCAAAGAGTTGTATTCTTAACACTAATACTACACTAACAATTTTTACTAAACTAGATAAGAGTAAAAGAACAAGACAAAGGGATTTAAGGATTTCCTGCCTGACCCATAGCCAATGCTCGGCGCAAAACAGCAACACCTTGTCGAGCCACTGCCTCGACCCTGCCATTGACGCCCCTGTTGCCTCGTCTGCTCGTTACCATCATCACTGCTTCACTAAAACAGCCCCTGCTATCAACACTATCCAAAGCTTCGCCATCACCAAAACCAAACAGTCCCTCCACGGCATAACGATCACAGCAGCACCCCCGACATCAATCATCACAGCATATTAATCACCACCACCAATACACATAACCTCTACAGCCTAGTAAAAAAAAAAAAGAAACATCCCAGCCCCGGATTCAAAAATTGAAACAGTTCCTACATTATCCAATCATCTCCACAACCTCCCTCCAAACGTCAATCACGCTCATCCATAACAGAAACAAAGAAAGAAAAATGAGAAGAAGAAAGAAGAAAGGAAAGAAAACGGGACAGGGGTCAAAACGGGGTAAGGGGCGGGGTATTAGAAAATGGGATATGGGAGAGATAGAGGAAGTAAAGAGAAGAGAAAGGAACAAAAAACTTACCGGAAAAAGCATAAAGTGGCCGGATTTTGGTTTGACCGCAACTTTGACCGTCGATCTACGAGAATCGGCTTAGAATTTGGAGAAACTAAGTTGAGAAACGGAATGGGGGGGTCGAGATCTATAAGATAGTGTATTTTGGTATTTTTCCGGCCACCGGAGGTGGTGGCCGGCGGCGACCGTGCGGTGGAGGTACGGCGGAGCCACGGCTGAGGGGGATTTCCGGTGGGAGGGGAAAATTTGGGCAGAGTTTCTTCAGCTCAATGAGAGCTAGAGTGGAATGAGGAAATTGTGGAATTTTTAGCTTATATACCTACACAGTGGGCCGGGTAAAGAAAATGGGCTAATGGGCTAAGTGTTGGGCTGTTATTTTTTTACAAATGGCCATAAAAATGGTTTATACACACACAATTAACTAAAATTAAACCTCATAAACTTACAATATTGTCACAATTTAAACATAGAATCACAATTAAACATATAACAAACAATTTTTTGTTTAATTTTCAATTTTTTAACGTCCTAATTAAAGACGAAATTAGTTAGAACAAACAACAGAAGCCAAGAAAAAAAAAATTGACGAAACGTTCTAAGAATTTAATACGACTATTTTGACTATTTTTTAATTGTGTGTGCCAAAATTAGGTGATTACACTAACCCTTTGCCTAGTGCCATTGAAAATGTTTTGAAGGTCTATGAGGACATGTTCCCGGAGGAGATGCCGGATGGATTACCTCCGTTGAGGGGTATTGAACATCAAATTGATTTTGTTCCGGGATCTCAAATCCCGAACAAGCCGGCATATAGGAGCAATCCCGAGGACACAAGGGAGCTACAAAAGCAAATTGATGACTTACTCACCAAAGGCTTGGTGAGAGAGAGCTTAAGCCCTTGTGCCGTGCCCGTGATCCTCGTTCCAAAGAAGGATGGCACTTGGATGATGTGTGTGGATTGTCGAGCGGTCAACAAGATCACGGTAAAGTATCGACATCCCATACCTCGTTTGGATGATATGTTAGATGAGCTTAGTGGTTCTAGCATCTTTTCAAAAATATATCTTAGGTCCGGTTACCATCAAATCCGAATGAAACTCGGTGATGAATGGAAAACCGCATTCAAGACCAAATTTGGTCTATATAAATGGTTGGTGATGCCCTTTGGTCTCTCCAACGCACCTAGTACCTTCATGAGATTGATGAACCATGTGCTAAAACCCTTCATCAACAAATTCGTGGTCGTCTACTTTGATGACATATTGATCTATAGCCAGTCTATAGGCGACCATGTTGGCCACTTGAATCAAGTCCTTGAAGTGCTACGAGCCGAAAAGCTCTATGCCAACTTTAAGAAGTGTGCCTTTTGTGTTGAAAAGGTTGTCTTTTTGGGCTTTGTTGTTAGTGTCAATGGTGTAGAAGTTGATGAGTCCAAAGTTGAAGCCATTAGAGATTGGCCTACTCCGACCACCGTCTCTCATGTGAGGAGTTTCCATGGCCTTGCTAGTTTCTATAGGCGCTTTGTTAGAGACTTTAGCACCATTGCCGCACCACTCACCGAGTTGGTGAAAAAGGACAAGTCCTTTGTTTGGGGAGAGCCGCAAGAGAAGGCTTTCCAAGAATTGAAAAGTAGGCTAAGTACCACCCCGTTGTTGCAATTGCCCGACTTTGGGAAGGCTTTTGAGGTAGAATGTGATGCCTCGGGGGTGGGTATTGGGGGTGTTCTCATGCAAGAAGGGAAACCCGTTGCTTACTTTAGTGAGAAGTTAAAGGGCGCAACCTTGAATTACTCCACGTATGACAAGGAGTTGTATGCCCTCGTGAGAGCTTTAGCCCATTGGCAACACTATCTATGGCCTCGGGAATTTGTGATCAAGAGTGACCATGAGTCACTCAAGCATCTAAGAGGCCAAGAGAAATTGAACAAGAGACATGCCAAGTGGGTGGAGTTCATTGAGTCCTTCCCTTATGTAATTCATTACAAAAGGGGTAAGGACAATGTTGTAGCCGATGCGCTTTCTAGGAAGTTCGCCCTTGCTACCACTCTAGCTTCTAGGTTTATGGGTTTTGAGAGTATCAAATCTTTGTATGAACATGACCCAAAGCTCAAGAGCATTCATGATGCTCTAGTGAGTGGGGAGAGGGTGGAAAAATATCAATGGGTAGATGGATACATTTTCAAGAAGGGGAGAGTGTGTGTCCCCGAGTCCTCTTGGAGAGATGTGCTAGTGCAAGAGGCACATTGTGGGGGCTTGATGAGTCACTTTGGGGTGGACAAGACTATGGCCATACTTAAAGAACAATTCCATTGGCCAAAAATGAGGCCTCTTGTGGAACGTTTTTGCAATGCTTGCTTGGATTGCAAGAAGGCCAAGTTTAAGTCCAACAACCATGGCTTGTACACTCCTTTGCCCGTCCCTACTAGTCCGTGGGTTGATATTTCTATGGATTTTGTGATGACTTTGTCCCGGACTAGAGGAGGACACGATAGCATTTATGTTGTCGTTGATAGGTTCTCCAAAATGGCTCACTTCATTTCGTGCAAAAAGACTACTGATGCACAACATGTAGCTTCTTTGTTTATTGAAAATGTCTTGAAATTGCATGGGGTGCCTCGCACCATTGTTAGTGATAGGGACTCTAAGTTCCTTAGCCATTTTTGGAGGTGTTTGTGGGGTGCTCTTGGCACCAAATTGCTCTTCTCCACGTCCCACCACCCTCAAACCGATGGGCAAACCGAGGTGGTGAACCGGACTTTGGGAGCTATACTTAGAGCTATGACCAAAGGAAAGGCCGGGACTTGGATTGATAAGCTACCACATATGGAGTTTGCATATAACCGCACTTTGCATCGTATGATTGGCATGACTCCATTTGAGTGTGTTTATGGTTTCAACCCCTTGATTCCTCTTGATCTTACCCCTTTGCCAAGGGATGTGGTTGTTGATTTTGAAGGTAAAGCTCGGGCCAAGGCGTTGCTTGAACTTCATGCCAAGGCAAGGAAGACTTTGGAGGAGGCCTATGAGAAGGTAGCAACCAAGAAAAACAAAGGGAGAAAGAAGATAGAGTTCAAGAAGGGAGATTGGGTATGGGTGCACTTCCGCAAGGAAAGATTTCCAAACCATAGGAAGGGGAAGTTGGCACCAAGAGGAGATGGCCCTTTCCAAGTGTTGTCCAAGATCAACAACAATGCATATGTGATTGATTTGCCAAGTGAGTATAATGTATCCACTACTTTCAATGTTAGTGACTTGACTTCTTTTGATGTAGGTAATGATGCCTTGGAGGAGGACGCCTTAATTTCGAGGACGAAATCTTCTCAAGAAGGGGAGGATGATGCAACCCAAATTGCATCGAGACCATTCACTCGAAGTCAAGCCAAGGAGATCCAAGATATTCACTTACACTTGGTTTGGAAGGGCTTGGATGATGTGAGCTCGGGGGATACTTTGAAGACCATGCATTGGAGCTCGATAGATGAAGGAAAGGAAGGCTTCAGCACAGTGGGCGGAGCGCCCAGCAGCTCAGGGCGGAGCGCCCAGCCACACAGGCCACCAGGCGGAGCACCTAGCAGCCCCTAGGCGGAGCGCCCAGCCACACAGGCCACCAGGCGGACCGCCCAGGCCTTTGGGCGGAGCGCCCAGCCGAGCCCACTGATGGTCCAATGGGGCGGAGCGCCTACTACATGGGCGGGGCGCCCAAATTGCTGAAAGTTCCATCTTTTTGTGTAAAGTTCCTAGTTTACCCCTAGGTGTTCTACTATGTCCTAAACTACTTAAGGGGCTTTTTAGTCTTTTCATTGCTTGTGGAAGGGTGTTATAAATACACCCTTCATCACTTAATGCCATTTACTACACTTTGAATACACATTAAATGAGCTTTGCTCTCAAGAACCCTTGTAAACATTTTGGTTTGAATTCAATTGGAAGATTCCAAGTTGACCTTCAATCCGTCTTTGATCATTCTATTTGCGAGAGTCAAGTACCTCTTGAGGATAGTTGCATAGCGTAGGTGATCCTTGCCATCTTTTGGGGTGTAACGAAACATAGTTCTTCGTTGCTACTCGAACAATCGTGTGAGTCTTCGTCTTGTTTTTATCTCTTTATCGCTTTCGTATTTTCGATTGCATCATAATTCTCCTAAATTAGGTGGCGACTCCAAAGAAGGCCCTTTGGAATCCCATTTTGTTGAAATATACCCGAAACCTATCTTTTCTTAAAGAAAGGGTAATTTTTGGGTTCAACACTAATAACAAAGCAAATTAAGATAAGGCTGCTTAAGTCATGTGGCTTTCAAAGCCAAAACAAGTAACAACATCCAAAATAAACAAGGATATTAGACATAAATATTTGATCCAAAGTTGCTACCTACCAAGCATTTACTAGTCTAATATCCTAGGCCTTCAAGGCCACAAAAATAGAAGTATGACAGTCAATGCAAAAGACATTAAATCCCCTTGGCCTTACGGACTTGAAGTTTTCCCACTTTCTTCTCCTTTAAAGCTTGCAACTGTTGACTTAGCACTGCCTCATTTCCTCTCCAACTAGCCCTCATTAGTTCAAATGGCAGGTTCTTTGGCTTATTGTTAGGCCCCACAAACCCAATCTTCCTTGTACCAATGTTGGCTTCCATCCTCAACTTATGTACCACTCTTAGCCTATCTTCAGTAACACACTTTTGTCTTATCACAATGTTACTGTTATCTACTACTTCTTAAGAATCTTCAGCAGCCACAGTTGAGCTTTCAATCCTTGTAGTTGTTGTTGAATGTTGTGTGGATGGACCAGTTTTGGCTTACTTGGATGCTTTTTTTTTTAGGATGGACCAGGACAAGATCGCTTGGATGCTTTGCTTGAGGATGGAGCAGAACCAGTTTCATTACCAGAAACAACTGCAGTACCAAAAACAACATTGCTTGAGGATGGAGTAGAACCTGCTTCAGTACCGAAAACAGCTGCATTAGCAGCTTTTCTTGAGGATGGACCACTACCTCCCATTCATTCACCTCCAATGAGTGACTCAGGCACTTCAAGAACCATATCTAGCTTCTCTTTGTTTCTTTATCCACCATTGTCCAAGCAAGTGGATAGAAATGATTGCAAGAGTCTTGTGCAATTGCCACTAGTAGTTGTCCCTTGCACTTTTGTTTCAAGAAAGTGCCATCTAACCCTATTAGATGCCTCAAACCTGCCTTCCACCCTAGTTTAAGTGCTTGGAAGCACACATACATTCTAAAAAATCTCATCTTCCTTTCTTGTAAAGCATCTTTGGAAATGTTTATAACTATATCAGAACCAGGATTACTCTTTCTCAATTCATGTGCATAAGCTTCCAATCTGTTGTAGTCATCAAAGTAACTACCCTCTAACTTCTCTAATTCAATCCTCTTAGCCCTTCTTACCTTTGAATCATTAACAATCAAGTTAAATTCAGAGTGTAGTTCCCCTTTCATGTCCTTTACCTTATATTCTGGGTTGGTTTGGATATTCTCTTTGAAATACAAAGCTAGGACTTTAGAAGTAGCCCTGTTGTTCTCAAATTTTTCATCACATGTGTGCTCTTAATTTAATGTCCTAATACTAAACCTCTGCCCTTCCCCATCACCGGCAATATAACATACAAATGGACACCCACTCTCACACTTATACCTAAGTCTTTTCCTATCACTTTTATCCACCAGTAGCTCCCTTTTGTTTGCAACAGCTTAGAAAGCAAGAACCTGCCTAGCTTCATTTAAATCTTTGAAGGCCATGCCTTCAACCAAGACCTTATACTTCTCAAGCTTGGCAGATACTTCAAACCCCTTTTGCTTCTTAAAACTGTCTATCAGATCATGATCATAGTCATTAGGGTTAGGTTCACCATCTCCCTCATCATCCTCACTACTACTACTACTACTACAATCTGTCCCTATTTCTGTGGTAGGGGCATGCACCACATCATCATTGAGTGTTTCAATAGAGTCAGAAGTATTAGGGGAAGCTGCTACAGGTTCAGAGAAATCAGGCTCATTGGAAGCTTCAATAGGGTGAGAAGGTGCAGACAAATCAGACTTATTGGAAGGTTCAGTAGGGTGATTCAATAGGGTGAGAAGGTGCATGCAAATCAAGTGCATTGGATGCATTGGAAGGTTCAATAGGGTGAGAAAGTGGTACATGTTCAGTTAAAGAATGTGCAGACAAATCAGATTCACTATCCCCAAAGTCAGGTTCACCATCCCCCCCTCATGGACATCCAAGACCTCAACATGATTTGGTAAACTAGCAGGTGCCCTATTATGAACATTCAACCTAACAAGCTTAGTAATAATTGGTACATTCAATTCATCTTTATATTTATCAACTGCATAACAGTTAATAGCCTTAAACTTGTCAGACAGAATGCTTTGCAAAGCCCTTATCCCTTAATCTCCCTCTACAATAGAATACTTACCCTTTGAAGGACCACAAACTATAGTTGAACTACCTCCAAATAACCCCAATTATCAGTGTATTCCCCGTAAATATCAATGTAAGATAAGTGATCCACTTCATAATCACTCCATATTTGGGTTTTTTTTTTCCTATAAGCTAATTTTGATCTTTTAACCCACTGAGCATCATAATTAAAAATCATGTCCACTTTTTTAATCATCTGCATATAGTCACATGATAAGAATATTTTATTAAGGGACTACATACATATCAATACTTTTTTTGAGGAAAATATAAACTGAAAATCACACAATAGAGACACAAGGGACCACCATGTTGTCTATATACCCCCACCCACCAACAATCTGAAATTTAAAACCGTAATTGAAAAAATAGGCAGACTTTAAAACGCTCCCACCACTACACCATGTTGTCGACATACTAAACTAATATAAAAAGTCAGTAAAGGTGTGAACTTTACAGTTAAACCAAAGCATTCTAGGGTAAAACAAAGTAACAGTCAAAATCGACAAATACAATAAAACAAAATCGACAAGTTCAAGAAAAAAGCAATAAAACAACAAAAAATGTAGAAACATACCTTAATAAAATACTCAACACTTCACTTTAAGTTGTTGATCCACATACAATCACGAAATCAACCGAAACGATTAAACCCTAATCGCCGCGGTAAGTAGTTAAAAGAGGGAAAAATGTTTTGGGGGGTAAAACTGAAGGGGTGGGAAGGGTTATACGCGGGTTAGGTTAATGTGGGTCGGGTTGAGTAGAGTAAAGTTGGGTTGGGTTAAGTTAGTGTAACTAGATAGGCTGACTAGGATTTAGTTCCCACGTGGACCAGTCATATTGTGCCAAATAGGATTAGTTTTGGCCCACCATACACAGTTGGCATGTCCGTTAGTTTTTGGGGTATTTTTTACAAAAAATTAACGGTGAGGGTATTTAGTAACGCATAGGTGGACGAAGGGTAAAATTGAACAATTTCTGATACGATAGGGGTATTTTTGGCCATTTTTCGTAAAAATAAAAAAGCTTGATTCTGAAAATTCGATTGCATTCATATAAATTAGGACGAATGAGTAATAGTTACCCCAAATTAATAATTTTTTTCCTTAAAATAAAATTACAAACTAAGCAACAAGATATCATCTTCATAATATATAATTATAAATTCATAAATCTTTTTATTTCCCACATTATAAAATCTCACAACTTTTAGCTAAGATCAATCTAGAAAGTGTGAAGAAAAAAGAAGGCTATTAATGTAATTAAATCCCATAGACCTCCCAAAACCCCAAACTACATATAAAAGCATATCACTCAGTACTGAATAAAACCCTAGAAGAAGAAAAAACAACTATTCAAGAAAGTGCTTCCAATCGTGAGTAACAATACACACACACTAATTTTACTTACATGTTTTAATTTTTGTAACTAACTTTTTTGACTATTTTGTGTAGATATATTTGGGAAGAAATGAAGGTAATAGCAGCTTATTTGTTGGCCGTTTTGGGTGGCAACACTAGCCCTTCTTCTAAAGACTTAAAAGGCATCCTTGGCTGTGGTAAAAACTCTTTTTAAATAATTTTCTTTATAGTTATTGGTGCATAAAGCATTCTGCATTTATGTATTGTTATGTAGCCTACACTGATGCAATGTTGTTTTTAATAACTTTATAAAATGTCACTTAGGATATTAGTTCAGTAGCTAAGGTAGTGTAGTGATGTGGGGTAAGGTGTATTTTGTGAGTTTTGATTATAGCGGGTTGGACCGATCCTGATAAGTGAACAAGGGAGGAAAGAGAGCGAAATGAGAAAATATATTGTGTAATGGAATCAAATGTGTCCAAATGGAGCGGAACGTAGATAGATAGCTTTTCATTTGTACTGGAGTAGTTTTTTATATTGATGATCCAGATAGTCTTACTGATTACTATGGGATTTGAATATTTGTTGTTGTCGTTGTATGTTTAAGGAAAAAAGTGGGAAAAAAAGTTAACGTAGGAGTTGTATATATCAAAGAAAAGCATTGCATTTGCACTTTTGCAAGTTAAAGTATAGATAGAAATGATCGTTGATGCAGTGGCAGTATAAGGTTGTGTATTTCCTTTGACACATCGGTAAGGGGCAATGGGGTAGGTCTTATCATGATTTTCCTTTTTAAAAAAGGGATGGATTTGATTTTTTTAAATTTACACTGAGAATGGGAGGATTTAACTTTGGACTTTGAAGTTTTTGTTGGTGATGAGTCTAGACATTCTTTTGGTGATGGAAATTGGAGTGGACTAGTTTGTTTCTTTTTATCGGGGTGCTGTTGAATTTTTTGTAGTTTAGGTTTATCCAAGCTGACCAAGCTGCTAACATATGAAATAGACTAGGTTTATTGACTAGTAACTTCGAGTTGCTAGTTCCTTCTATTGTTTTGTTTTATATATTTCGTTTTTCTTTTTTATGAGACATGACCACAATGTCAGTTTGGGAACAGTGAGTTGTTAGTGTTATGGTATACCATGTAATCTTGGTTTCCTTTGTTCTAAGGAAAGCTCAAATATTGATTTGCACTGTATGAGGTCTTTTAGATGTCATAAGCAGGAGATCTGTAATTTAGCTGCTTCTATGGTGACTTGTTGCCCTATTATATACACGTGAACATGATTCTTGTAAGTGGTTCTTTCTTTCACACTCACATTTGAAGTTCATGTGCTCTGCAGTAGGAGCTGAGGCTGATGATGATAGAATTGAGCTGCTCTTGTCTCAAGTTGCGGGCAAAGATATCACTGAACTGATTGCTGCTGGAAGAGAAAAGTTGGCTTCAGTACCTTCTGGTGGTGGTGCTGTTGCAGTTGCTGCATCTACTGGTGGACCCGCTTCAGCCCCTGCTGCTGAGGAGAAGAAGGAAGAAAAGAAAGTGGAGGAGAAAGAGGAATCCGATGATGTATGTCTCCCAACTTAGAAGATTTGTCCCTTTGGTTCACTGTGTTTGCTATATCTTCTTTCAATGTCCTTTGCATCTGTTAACATTGTCTTCTGGTATTTCTTTTGCAGGATATGGGCTTCAGTCTATTCGATTAGAAGAATACAATATTCTCTGTATGATGCAATTCCTTTTCCAGTTTCCTTTGTGCTTTTTATAGGAAATTTCATGTCTATTTACTGATTTTGTTTATAGTCTAGCCGAAGGACCTATATTTTGCTTTTGGAAACTTGCTTGAGATTAGACACTGGGGATTAACGATGTCTGTTTTAAATTTCAGCTAGTATGATGTATCGTTTATTTTTCATTAGATGTTAAGTAACAAACTTATTTTCGTCACTCTGTGGAAGGTGTTAGTGGCTGATATGTTAATTCATTGTTCATTGTGAGCGTGATTGTTATGTTAGTGTTGGGATGCAAGATCCAAAGTTTAAATGGTTCTGTTAGAATGTATCTGCAGGTATTGGTGTTTGATAGCATTACTGAAGGGAAAATTTGTGTGTATGGTGCACGCTAGAAGCTATAAGTGGAAGTTTACAACTTGTCTAACACTGTCATAGGCATTAGGTTGGCTAGTGAACTCTCCGTTTGAAGTACAGGATACAAAACCTCATTCCATGTAGAGACTTGGTTGCCCTTAAACCATTGATTGCAAATACAATGAGAGTACCCTAAATAAAATTATTTGTCATTATAGTTCTGCGTAAGTGAGCTGCATAGATAATGTATTTGCTCTGAGATAGTGCACTTTACAAAATAGAAAGATTTTGACTATTGGAGAAAAGAACTTGAAGGGGTGAAAAGTAAAAATGAATGAGAAATGCATAACATTTGTGTCCAATTTAAGATCATTAATAGTTTGTGGTATAAGTTGTAACTGAAATATATCTTATTTGGAGCACAAAGGGGTGAAACAATGGTTGTCCAAATGCATTGAAATTCAAGTTTCTACCCACTTGTCTTTATCAATATTATGGGTTTTTTATGAGAAAAGAAAAAACTATTACTCAAATGGGAGGCTTTCAATATTCATGTTTATGCTACCAGTGGATCCGTGATTCAAGGGTAATAATGTGCAACAATTATTTATTTACTAATTAAACTAATATTTGATTAACTTTTCCCAGAATAAGAAATAGAGTACATTATTTTATTAGCTCAACTACTCCTAGCTTTGACTGAAACTACCAGTCATCATTCATATCTTCTCTTGAAATCACCAATCAACTCGTTACTAGCACTTAAGTTGAGCTTATTCTCTTTGCTTGAAATCACCGTATACATCAACATTCACGCCGTTGATTTGACCTCCTTCTCTTTGCACAAAAATGGAAGTCGGATATATCCCACCACCAATAACTTTAGGACATGAGGACGAAGCAAAAGTGCTCCTCAAGCGACTTGTAGGAGGACCAAAACATCTAGATGTTGTACCCATTGTCGGGATGCCTGGATTGGGCAAGACGACTTTTGCGACAAAACTGTATTCTCATGAAGCTGTAAGGGACCATTATGATGTCCGCTCATGGTGCTGTGTTTCACAAACATATGACCGAAAATCTGTATTATTGGAAATTATGAGAGGACTTGATAAGGAAAATACCACAACAGAAGAAAGTGTATTGGTTGATAAAATACGCAAATTTCTAAAAGGGAAAAGATATCTCGTTGTAGTGGATGATTTGTGGAGTAGTGATGCATGGGATGATTAACGACCAATCTTCCCCGATGATAACAAGGGAAGTAGGGTTGTTTTAACTACTAGGCTCAATGAAGTGGCTTCCTATGCCTCAACCAATTCACACCATCTTCGAAATCTTACAGAAGAAGAAAGCTGGGAGCTGTTGGAGAAAATAGTGTTCGGGGAGGAAAGTTGTCCCAGTGAGCTTGAAGAAACAGGAAATGAAATAGCAAGAAGCTGTGCGGGATTATTACCTCTTGCAATAGTTTTGTCAGCAGGGCTTCTTGCGAGGGGAGAAAAGGAAGTGGATTACTGGAAAGAGGTATCTCAAAATTTGAGTTCAACCCTTTTCCATGATGCAAATTGGTTAATGGAGGTAGTTGAATTGAGCTACAAGAATTTGCCTCATGATTTGAAACCATGTTTCCTGTACTTTGGATCCTTTTCTGAGGATGAAAAAATTTCAGTACAGAAACTGATTCAATTATGGATATGCGAAGGATTCATACCACATAATAATGACTTGGAGAGCTTGGATCATGTTGCAACTGATTGCTTGACAGATCTTGTTGGAAGAAACCTTGTTATGGTTTCTAAAAGAACTTACTTGGGTAAAGCCAAATACATTCATATTCATGATTTGTTACACCAATTTTGCATGAAAAAGGCTGAAGAAATCCATTTACGGTTTTATGGGTAAGAAATACCAACTCTTCTTGGTCTTGTATTTTTTTTCGATGCATTGGTTATCATATACTTAATTCCTTATTGTTATTGTCTCATCCTTGTGCAGATCTGAAATTTCTAATTATGATCATCCTCAACTAGAAACTGCTATGTCTTCTCGGCTTGTTGTTTCCTCTTTTAATGAGGATTTTGTGAAGTGGAGTTCTCCTCATGAAAGTAGCTGTTCTTTGCGCTTCAATGTCTCCATGTACGCAAACCCATCACTTAATGACTCCTTAGAAGCTTTTAAATCACTAACGGTGTTGGATTTGGAAAAAGTCAATGTTGGAGGAGCATTTCCTCATGGAATAATGCTCTTGATTCATTTAAGGTACCTGGATATCAATGGGAACTTCATGCGTATTCCATCAACTATAAGCTCTCTTGTTAATCTAGAGACATTGATTATCCATGATCAAGTCAAATTTCCAGACACCATATGGGATTTGGTTAACTTGAGGTATCTACAAGTAAGTTTAGGAAAGTTTCCAGACCCTCGTTTCACTCCACCTAAAGTTTCCCATTTAGAAAAGCTAGAAACTTGTTCTCATGTTGACATACATCTTCCTGGTGATATGCCCGTGCTAGTTCATGGGCTATCTAAGGTTGTAAATTTGGGGTGCAGCATTGAAGATAGGTTGTCTGATTCAAAAGAATTTGATTGTAATGAGCCCTATGACCCGGACGACTACCGGTTCACCCCACCACTTTTCCAGTCTCTACATCGAGTAGAATCACTTCACCTCCACTATGGCACACGATATCCACCCGCTCGACGAGTGTTTGAGTTCCCATCAACTCTCAAAATTTTGGAATTGCGTGATTTCCCATTTTCTGAACCTTTGAGAAGCCTTTCATCCATCGGGGAGCTACCCAATCTTGAAGTCTTAAAATTACATTCCTGCGAGTATGAGGGGAATTGGGATGTGAAAGATAAGGCGTTTCCTAAGCTTAAGGTCTTGAAAGTGCACCAGATGAAGTCTATTAGATGGAATATATCAGAAGATGCTTTTCCTAGCCTCCAGCAGCTGTTCTTGAAACATTGTTATAACATAGACATACCTTCCAGTTTTGGTTACTTGAGTTCACTAAAATTTGTTAGTTTGCGTGGTTGCTGCGAAGACACAGACGAATCCGCCAGGAAGATTAAGGAAATACAAATTGAAGAGATGGCAAATTCTGATTTCAAATTAACTGGGCGCTTTGAAGGAAGAGAGAGATATCTCTAAGAGGTTTGTATAATTTAAAAGATACGGTTGTTTCATCAAACGATGAATGGTTCAGATTCAACCTCATTTAATGGCACGTTGGCGATGTTAAACAAGAAATGCAATTCCCGAATTTAGGATTTAAATTAGCTTTGAATTTGAAGAACATTTCATGTAGTGAATTACAAATATAGTTTTGCTAATGTGAGTGCTTGGAGTTGGAAAACTCAATTTAAACCCTGTGGGATAGTGTCTTTTTTTAACTGTCAAAGACAAATTTAGGACTTAGTCGATGGGTCCAAATTACCACTTGACATACTGCTCCTTATTAACAATGGCCACAGACTTGGTATAAGTATTTATTTAGGAATTTTAACTAATTTTATATACTTTGATGCAAAATGTACAGGGTTCGCTCCACTGTCCATAAGCTACATCCACCTAGCAGAGTGCAAGTGGTATGAGTTTATAGTGATACTACGCTAGATTTTTTATGTGGTATATTCTTTAATTTTGCATTTTCCCTATATTTGGTCATCCTTCCATCAACGTGCGCTCTTGCTTTTTGGATCTGTTTTAGTATCATTTTTAAAAGAAATTTTTATAGAAAAGTATAATTTTTAGAATTTAATTACTAAATATAGCAATATTTTAGTAAAATAATCCTATATAGAGGAAAACACAACTTAAATACAAATATAGCAAAAACAAAGCAATATTTTCTCATAACATACCAAACCCTTACATTCTTCCTCCTATTCCCCCCACTATCACTTTTGCTTCTCTCATTTCCTCTTATTTCACTTTTCCTCCCACCATTTCCCCCAATTTCACTTGTACTCCTCCCATTTCCCCCAATTTCACTTTTCCTCATCCAATGCTCACTGTATCTCATTGTATCTCACCGTATCTCGATGTTTCTCAACTACCAATCACATCGTATCTCGTTGTATCTTTTCGTATCTCACTGTATCTACACTGTTCTGTACCATATCTAACTGTTTCTGCACCGTATCAAACTGTTCTGCACCGTATCAAACTGTTTCTGCACCATATCAAACTGTTTCTGCACTGTCTCATGTTGTGTTCAGCACAGTATCAAATTGTTTTTGCACAGTTTCAGGTTGTGTTCAGCACCGTATCTTACTGTTTCTGCACCGTTTCAGACTGTATCAGCACTGTATCTTACTGTTTTTGCACCGTTTCGGACTGTATCATACCATTTCAACAACTGTTTCAGATTGTTTCAACGTCGTTTTAAATTGTATTATACTGTTTCGATGTCGTTTTCGACTGTATCAAACTATTTCAACAGCTGTTTCATATTATTTCAACGATGTTTCAGAGTGTATTATACTGTTTCAACATCGTTTCAATGCGATTTAACCAAACTAACAAACATATGTACATACAAACTTCATCATCTTCTTAAGTTCGTTACACAAAATGTAAAACAAACAACCATAAAGACAAAAGAAAAGCTGAAACCAATAAAGATGGCATAACAACATTGCACCAGTTGAAACAAAATCGAAACCAATTCCACAAAAGGAATGGTGAAGTTTCAATCAGGAAGAAACATAGCTGAGGCAGTCAATTTTGGTTTCCCTTTAGCCGTAGTAGTGCCATTGGCAGAGCATGAAACATCTAAACAAGCACCATAAAGATCAATATTATGAAATTGAGGCTCTAAATTGAGGGCATAGCACCAGATAGAAAGTTGTAAGATACATTAAAATGAGTTAATTTATGTAGATCTCCAAGTGCAACTGGGATCGAACCAAAGAGTAGATTTTGTGATAAATCCAAAAAGTGCAAGTTAGGCAAGTTTCCGAACAGTTGATGGAATTCTTCCATTCAGTTTGTTGATAACTCCATAGAAACAAGTAACGAAGTAAATGTTTTACATCCTGTTTTGTCTTATGCAGCCGGCAACGACTCATCCATTTGGATCTCCGATCTCGAACGTAAATGGTGAATCCGACTTTAAAAGTCCAGACCTAAGCCAAACCAGTGACTTTTTGGTGAAACCAAGGCTATGAATGGACAGAGGAGGTCGAGAGGAGTCCAGGGGTGTATTTTGACATTTTTGCGGTAGTGGCTGGCTAGCAAAGTACGGTGGTTGCGCGTTGGCACAGTGGCGGTTTTGGGCGGTGGAGATATTTGGCTTGGAGATGTGATTTTGGTTGTTAGGAGACTCATATTGTATATTTATGGTAGGAAAAATATTAGTGGTGTAAAAATCTTGCTATTTTTTTTATAATTAAGGGCACAAATTTGTATATTTATGTAAAAAGCCCAAAATACATATGCACTCTCTTAATGTACATCTTATTTGAGGTAGACTAGGTTTATTGACTAGTGAGTTGTGAGTTGCTAGTTCACACTGCCGCTAGTTCCCTGTTTTATCTTTCATTCTCTTCTTTCTTTTTAAATTTGTTGAGAAGTGAGCATAGTCCTATTGATTGCAATTAATCTGCAATAGAATGTGAAAGGTTAATTCTAAACTTCTCTTCCAACTGATGCAAGCACTTTTTCAAGTCGAATAGCTTAGCTAATATACTCCTTTTGCCCCCTGTTTTAGACAAAGCACTTGTCTTTTATAGTGCAGCAACGTCTATCCTAGGACTTATATTGATCTCCACCTAAAATGTACTTAGTTAACTATCAACTTCGAAACAAAGATGGGTGAGAAACAGGCTTCATAACTTCCTACTTTCGTTTTTCAGAGTCAATTTGACTAAACTTTGAAGTTAAATTGGATTAGGTTATCTCAATATTTTGACATTAAAATTTATATATTTGAAAACTACTTGAAACGTACTTTAAGTTGCAACTTTTCACATATCATTTTAGTGAAAAAATATATCTTGAATTGTCGGTCAAAATTCATACAGTTTGAATCTCGAAAAGCGAAAAGTGCCACATAAATTGGGACAGAGGAAGTACTAATTAAATTAATATTTGCTCAACTTCTCCCTGTATAAGAATAAAGAGTAGAAGTAGAAATGTGTCAGCCTCTACTCATCAGTAGCTGTAACCAGAAAGAAGAAGACGAAGTCGTCATATTTTATACACAATAAACCTACACCATATAAGAACTTGAAACCACAAATGGATTTTTTAACTACTGCAAGAGTAGACTTATTGGAAAACGCATTATGCGCCTCAGCATGTTCATGTTCCTTACTTAGTGCTCCATGTAGGTATAGTTTAATGGAAATATTCATTGATAGGCCAACAAGCCATTACATTACTACTCCTAGATTATTTCACTTCCTTCTAAATTCTTTGATTGAAACTACCGATCTTCATTTATATAAAGGGTCACCTGAATCACCTTATTACTTGGACTTGAGTTGAGATTTTCTCTTTATTTCTTCCCATCTTTGCTTGAAATCACCATATATATACGTCAACATTCACCTCGTTACTACTCCAAGATTGACCTATTTCTTTTGCTTTTCTATTTTCTTTACGTGAAATTAAACCACCAATCACAAAAATGGCAGTCGCGTATGTCGCACCAGCAATAAATTTAGGACACGAGGATGAAGCAAAGGCGCTCCTCCAGCGACTTGTAGGAGGACCAAAACATTTAGATGTTGTACCCATTGTCGGGATGCCTGGATTGGGCAAGACGACTTTTGCGACTAAACTGTATTCTCATGAAGCTGTAAGGGACCATTATGATGTCCGCTCATGGTGCTGTGTTTCACAAACATATGACCGAAAATCTGTATTATTGGAAATTCTGAGAGGACTTAAGAAGGAAAATACTACAACAGAAGAAAGTGAATTGGCGGATGAAATACGCAGATTCTTGAAAGGGAAGAGATACATCATTGTAGTAGATGATTTGTGGAGTACTGATGCTTGGGATGATTTACGACCAATCTTCCCCGATGATAACAAGGGAAGTAGGGTTGTTTTAACTACTAGGCTCGATGAAGTGGCTTCCTATGCCTCAACTAATCCTCACCATCTTCGATATCTTACCGAAGAAGAAAGCTGGGAGCTATTGAAGAAAATAGTGTTCGGGGAAAACAGTTGTCCCACTGAGCTTGAAGAAATAGGAAATGAAATAGCAAGAAGCTGTGCGGGATTACCTCTTGCAATAGTTTTGTCAGCAGGGCTTCTTAAGAGGGGAGAAAAGGAAGTGGATTACTGGAAAGAGGTATCTCAAAATTTGAGTTCAACCCTTTTCCATGATGCAAATTGGTTAATGGAGGTAGTTGAATTGAGCTACAAGAATTTGCCTCATCATTTGAAACAATGTTTTCTGTACTTTGGATCCTTTTCTGAGGATGAAAAAATTTCAGTACAGAAACTAATTCAATTATGGTCATGTGAAGGATTTATACCACATAATAATGACTTGGAGAGCTTGGATCATGTTGCATCTAATTACTTGATGGATCTTGTTGGAAGAAACCTTGTTATGGTTCCTAAAAGAACTTACTTGGGTAAAGCCAAATACATTCATATTCATGATTTGTTACACCAATTTTGCAGGAAAAAAGCTGAAGAAATCCATTTACGGTTTTATGGGTAAGAAATACCAACTCTTCTTGGTCTTGTATTTTTTTTCGATGCATTGGTTAACACATACTTATTTCATTGTTGTTATTGTCGTCGTCATTGTGCAGATCTGAAATTTTTGATTACGATCATCCTCAACTAGAAACCGCTGTGCCTTATCGATTTATTGTTTCCTCTTTAAATGATGATTTTATGAAGTGGAGTTCTCCCTGTGAAAGTAGCCGTTCTTTGCGCTTCACTGTCTCTGCTTCGCTAAACACAATCAGGTCACTTGATGACTCCTTAGAAGCTCTTAAATCACTAACTGTGTTGGATTTGGGAATAGTCGATGTCGGAACATTTCCCCGTAGAATTATGCTCTTGATTCATTTAAAATACCTGGAAATCAATGCCTGCGGTGTTCCATCAACTATAGGCTCCCTTGTTAATCTAGAGACACTGATTATGCATAATGTTGTCTATTTTCATGACACCATGTGGGATTTGGTTAACTTGAGGCACTTGCAAGTTTTTTCAGGATGGTTTCCAGACGCTAGTGTCACTCCACATAAAGTTCCCCATTTGAAAAAGCTAGAAACTTGTTCTACAGTTAACATGCTCCTTCCTCGTGATATGCCCATTTTAGTTCATGAGCTATCTAATGTTGTAAATTTGAAGTGCCACATGATTGATGCGTCATCTGATCCCAAAGATTACGATTGTAATAAGTCCTATGACGCGGATGACTACAGGTTCAACCCCCCACTTTTTCAGTCTCTACATAGACTAGAATCACTTTCTCTCCTATATGACCAAACATATCCACCTGCTCGACGAGTGTTTGAGTTCCCATCAACTCTCAAAATTTTGGAATTGAACAATTTCCCATTTTGTGAACCTTTGAGAAGTCTTTCGTCCATCGGAAAGCTACCTAATCTTGAAGTCTTAAAATTACTATACTGCAGGTATGAGGGGAAGTGGGATGTGAAAGATAACGAGTTTCCTAAGCTTAAGGTCTTGAAAGTGATCCGTACGGAATTTATATGGAATTTCTCGGAGGATGCTTTTCCTAGCCTCCAGCAGCTGTCGTTGCAAGAGTGTAAGGACATAGAGATACCTTCCAGTTTTGGGTACATGAGTTCACTAAAATTTGTTAAGTTGCGTTATTGCAGCAAAGACACCGTGGAATCCGCCATGAAGATTAAGGAAATACAAATTGAAGAGATGGCAAATTCTGATTTTAAATTAGTATCTTCCGAATGTTAAAAGGACTTTCAAGTCTTCAAGTTAAAAGGGGCAGAGCACAATAAGGGACTCTTAATTAGAGGCCTTAATCTTTAGTCCTCTATATCCCAAACTTTATTTTCTTACACTTTTGCTCCGATCTATGTAAAGTCACTATTTACCAAGACACCATTATTGGACATGGTAAATTAATGCAGCAGTTAGGAGCAGTTAGGAGTAGTGATAGTTAGAAGCAGTTAGCAGTTAGGCCAGCTAATTGACAGCTGTGCAGGTTAGTTAGTGATTATTGTAATTAGTTAGTGTATGAGTTAGTTAGTAGTGGTAGTTAGTCTATAAATATAGCTGTAACTATCATTTGAGAAAAGAAGAATAATCAGATATTTTCCCAAACTCTCTCTCTCTCTATAACTAACTTTCTCTCACTAAAGATCTTAGCTCAAACACAGTTTTTGACATGGTATCAGAGCGGGTATGATCCGAGATCCGTGATCCCCAGCTGAATTCATACACTCGAGATAAGTCTCTTTTACAGTTCTCTTACAATTTGTTGAAAGAAATTCCACTGCATTTTGTTGAATTTTTGAGTAAAAATGGCAAATGTGAATGAACAATCGCAGACAGTAGGTGTTGTTAATCCAGAAATTGATTACAATCATGTACTATTCATACATTCATCAGATACACCAGGATCTGTATTAGTTCCAATTCAATTAGTAGGTACTGAAAACTATGCGATATGGAGTAGATCAATGAGGATTGCAATTTTAGCTAAGAACAAACTAGGGTTCATAGATGGTTCATGTCAGAAGAAGTCATACTCTGGACAGTTACTGCATCAATGGGAAAGGTGCAATGCTATTGTACTGTCATGGATAATGAATTCAGTGGCTAAAGATCTGAGAACTGGAATTCTGTATGCATCTAATGCCTTCACTGTGTGGGATGATCTGAAAAGGAGATTTGACAAGGTGAATGGAACTAGGACCTATCACCTACACAGAGAAATAGCACTATTAACCCAGGGGAATGCCTCTATCTCAAGTTATTTCACTAGGCTTAGGGATCTATGGGATGAGTACTATGCATTGGTACCATCACCAGGTTGTGAGTGCCCAGAATCAAAGGAATACTTGATCCACATGAACAGACAACAACTGTATCAGTTCCTAATGGGGTTGAGTGAACACTATGCACAAGTGAGAAGTCAGATACTCCTCATGAATCCCTTACCCACAGTTGATGAAGCATACAGTATGTTGATTGAGGATGAAAGCCAGAAGAAGCCACTAGTACATGCAGATGTTGTGGAGCCAACAGCCCTAGCTGCAGCTAGAGGCTACAAAGGAGGAGGTAGAAATGGTAATAGAGGAGGACAAAGCCAGTATAACTCAGATGGAAGAAGCCAGAATTATCAAAGTCAAGGATACCAGGGGTCAGGCTACAGACAGAACTCTAGAGGTAGAAGACAAAACCAGAATCTATACTGTGATTACTGTGATCTCAACAATCATACAAGAGAATCATGCTGGAAGCTGAATGGCTATCCAAATGATAAGAGACCTAAGCAGCAGCAGAACTATGGCAAGGAAAATCTAGGGGGAAATAGAGGTGTTCTAAATTCAAACTCTGTCAATGGTGTTTCTGTTCATGAAGATGACTCAGATAGAGCAAGTTTTGAGTACAGCACCAGTGATCATGTCAGGACCAATGCCACAAAGGCAGGACAGGGAACTAATGGACCTTATTTTACAGATGACCAGTACAAACAGATCCTGAACATGCTGAGCAAAGGAAAGGAACCAGAAACACAGGCTCATATGGCAGGTAAAATAGTATCCTTACTATCTGATGCAACCTGTGATCAGTGGATCATAGACTCAGGAGCCTCACACCATATTTCATCTAGCACACAGATTCTTAGAAATGTAAGAGAAATAGACAGTTGGAGAAGAGAGAGAGTCCAGCTACCAAATGGAGTACACACAGATATCACACACACTGGTGACTTGTTCTTGACAAACCAAGAGAAGTTGAACAATGTGTATCATGTGCCAGAATTTAAGTACAACCTGATGTCAGTCTCAAAAATGACTAAGGACTTAGCTTGCTCTGTCACTTTCTTTCCTGAATTCTGCATATTTCAGGACATCTCCAGTGGCAGGGTGAAGGGGATTGGTAAAGAAAGCAATGGGCTGTATCTGATGACAGGAATGAAGATGGATAGAGTGATAGCAGGAGCAGCAGCCAAGGATGTGGGGAGCTGTGACCTGTGGCATCAAAGAATGGGACATGCATCTGTTCCAGCACTGAGTCACATTTCTTTTTTGAAAAATAAAGTGGACTGTTTAGTTCAGCACAACTGTAGAATTTGTCCTCTAGCAAAGCAGCATAGACTAGTATTTCCTAATAGTGAGTCTAAGAGTGCTGGTGCATTTCAGCTTGTACATATGGATGTGTGGGGACCTTATAAAACAGCAACTTATGACAAGAAATATTACTTCCTGACAGTGGTAGATGACTACTCCAGGGCAACCTGGATTTACTTGATGCAATTCAAAACTGAAACTATATCTTTCCTAAAGGATTTTTTGGCCTATGTGCAGAATCAATTCAATAGTACAGTCAAAATAATAAGAACTGACAATGGGACAGAGTTCTTCAACTCACAGTGGAATGAGTTACTCAAACTAAAAGGGATAGTACACCAAAGTTCCTGTGCTTACACACCCCAACAGAATGGAGTGGTGGAAAGGAAACACAGGCACATTTTGAATACTGCAAGGGCACTGAGATTTCAGGCAAACATTCCTGATAGATACTGGGGTGAGTGTGTCCAGACTGCAGTATACATAATAAACAGGACACCCAGCAAGATTCTTGGAGGAAGGAGTCCTTATGAGTTACTGTATAGGAAGCCACCACATCTGACTCACATGAGAGTGTTTGGGTGCCTGTGTTATGCAACTAACCTGGTAAAAGGAGACAAATTCAGTCCTAGAGCAAGAAGAGCAGCCTTGATGGGGTACTCAACAACACAGAAGGGTTACAGGCTCCTGGACTTAGATACAAATTGTTTTTTTGTATGCAGAGATGTACTGTTCAGGGAGAATGTGTTTCCATTTGCAAAGAACCTTGTAGAAGTTGATGCAGAACCAGTGGAATCAGATTTTCTCCTTGCAAGCACTTATGAGTCAGTTGCTGAGGAAGATGAGCCCATGAGCACATCCAGACCTTGCAGCATCAGTGAGAGGTCACAAGAGCAAGCAGAAGGACTGTTGATACCTGATGCACAAGAAGGGCTTCCTGGACCAGTGGATGCTCCAATAGAACCAGCAGGACCTACACCTGTGCCTGTCACAGAACAGGTAGTAATCCCAATCACCAATGCACCAACAGCTGAATCAGCACAGGAGAATGTTGAACCTGCTCAGACAAGGCCTGAAAGAGTCAGGAAGACACCAGCTTGGTTGTCAGACTTCATCACTCCAAAGGGAAGCAAGGCAAATAACTGTGCATACCCCTTGAGTGACCATTTGTCCTATGCAAATATGTCACAGAGCTATAGAGACTATGTCAATGTTTTCTCAGTTGTGAGGGAACCACAAACCTTTAAGGAGGCAGTAAAGGACAAGAACTGGATTCAAGCAATGCAGCAGGAAGTGAATGCACTTGAAGAAAACAAGACATGGAGAATAGTGGAACTGCCAAGGGGAAAAAAGGCCATAGGCTCTAAGTGGGTCTACAAGATAAAGTACAAGTCAAATGGAGAAGTGGACAGATTCAAGGCAAGACTAGTAGCCAAGGGGTACAATCAAAAGGAAGGCCTTGATTATCATGAGACCTTCTCACCAGTGGCAAAGATGGTCACTGTTAGATCTGTGATAGCCTTAGCAGCCTCTTTGAATTGGGAAATATGCCAAATGGATGTCTTCAATGCTTTTTTGCAAGGGGATCTGTATGAGGAAGTTTACATGGAGATGCCTCAGGGGTTCCACAAACAGGGGGAGAGGAAAGTGTGCAGATTGCTTAAGTCCCTCTATGGCCTCAAGCAGGCCTCAAGACAGTGGAACATTAAGCTCACGGATGCCTTGATGACAGCAGGGTTCATACAGAGTGCATATGACTATTCCTTGTTCACCAAAAGGACAAGAGAACACATTGTGATTATCCTGATCTATGTGGATGATCTACTCATTACAGGGAGCTCAAAGGAGATGATTATGGAAGCCAAGGCTGTGTTGAATGGAGAGTTCAAGATGAAGGACCTTGGGGAATTGAGGTACTTCCTGGGAATTAAGGTGCTCAGATCCAAGGGTGGAATTCTGCTCAACCAGAGAAAATATGCCCTGGAAATGATATCTGATCTTGGACTCACAGGAGCAAGACCTGCCTGCACACCCATTGAGGTGAACCAAAAACTTACCACTGTGGAGTATGACAAGTTTCTGGGCCACACAAATGATCCACCACTTCAGGATGCAACAGGTTATCAAAGATTGGTGGGGAAACTTCTATATCTGACCATTACAAGGCCTGACATTAGCTACACAGTACAAACATTAAGTCAGTTCCTGCAGGCACCAAAAAGGTCTCATATGGATGCTGCTATTAGAGTTGTGAGGTACATCAAAGGTTCTCCTGGAATGGGAGTGTTTTTGAAGAGACACCAGAGGTTCAGACTAGTTGGGTACTGTGACTCAGACTGGGCAGCTTGTCCAGTTACAAGAAGGTCTGTCAGTGGTTATGTGGTGAAGCTTGGAGATTCCTTAGTGTCTTGGAAGTCAAAGAAGCAGCCTACAGTTTCAAGGAGCAGTGCTGAAGCTGAGTATAGGTGTATGGCATCAACCTCAGCTGAGATAACCTGGCTAATTGGTTTGTTCACTGATCTTGGGGTCAGACTGGAGAGACCAGCAGTGCTGTATTGTGACAACAAAGCTGCCTTGCAAATTGCTGCTAACCCCATCTTTCATGAACGAACCAAACACATCGAGATTGATTGCCATTTCGTGCGAGAAAAACTGAAGGAAGGGAGCTTGATGACAGGTTATGTGACTTCAGGAGACCAACAAGCTGACCTGTTTACTAAAGGCCTCAGCTCAGGACAACACAATTACTTACTTGGCAAGCTGGGAGTGTTCAATGTGCTTCACCCTCCAGCTTGAGGGGGAGTATTGGACATGGTAAATTAATGCAGCAGTTAGGAGCAGTTAGGAGTAGTGATAGTTAGAAGCAGTTAGCAGTTAGGCCAGCTAATTGACAGCTGTGCAGGTTAGTTAGTGATTATTGTAATTAGTTAGTGTATGAGTTAGTTAGTAGTGGTAGTTAGTCTATAAATATAGCTGTAACTATCATTTGAGAAAAGAAGAATAATCAGATATTTTCCCAAACTCTCTCTCTCTCTATAACTAACTTTCTCTCACTAAAGATCTTAGCTCAAACACAGTTTTTGACACATTGTAATTGCTTTCTTCTTACTTTAATCTTATCTTTTTCTTGTGGTTCTTTATTCAATCTAAGCAATCTTAAACGAAATGTAACCTTATATCATTTCTTAGTCTTTGTTGGAAAGATTTGGAAGTTCACCATGGTTGATATTGAAGTGTTTGGAATGAGTTTGATAATACCAACCTAGTTTGGTGCTATTTTGAAGTGGGCATTGTTTGAAATAACTGGAAATAGTTATTGGAGTTTGAATTGAAAATTTGAGATCATTTAGAGTTGATTTTGATTGAATTTGAATTGATCTTTGATCAAAATGGCCACTGAAATTTTTTCTGGATGCTAAGGATATTCTGAAAAAAATGTTTTGAACATCTAGAGAGATATCACGTGAAGATGTTTAGCAAAATGGCTTTTACCATGTGGGAGAGCACTGAACAATATATCACCCACAAATGATAGAGAATTTGGAATCAGTATAATCTCATGATGTTATTGCTGCTCTCCGCCTTTGCAGGCCATGGAGTTAGTAGAACACTTGTTTTGTTCTGGATATTTTGTGCATTCCCTGTGGAATAAATTTGCAGCGGTTTTGGCATATAAAAAGGAGGTTTACAATTCACACAAATTTTAATCTCAGAAGTTGGAATATTCTCGGCATTGTATTCCTGACCAAAGGCTTCTGACTATAATCACTCGGGAACTATGGAGGTCATGGTGTGCAGCAAGGCATGGCCAAGAAAAACCATCCACACACAAATCGGAGACCTGGATTTTACACAGTTGATGGAGATAGTTAATCAAAGGTTCAGCAAACTAAAAACGTAACCCACTTTGGGGCAATTGCAAAGTTTGACAGACATTCAGTGGTTCATAAGACAGTCAGAATGATTAGATAGCTGAAACCTCCAGCGCGATGGGTTATGCTTAACTCGGATGGGAGATGTCAGGAGGGACAGTGCGGATCTGGTGGAGTGTCAAGGGACTGCTCAGGAGGGACAGTGCGGATCTGCAGGTGTTGGTGTTTGGTAGTATTACTGGTGGGCACATTTGCCTGTTTGGTGAACGCTAGAAGCCAAGTGAAAGTTTACAACTTGTGGTAATGCTGTCATAGGTGTTGGATCTTGCCTAGTTAACTCTGTTTGAGGTACAGGAAATCTCATTCCATATGGAGACTAGGTCGTCATTGGTTATTCGACTGCAAAATGCAATGGCAGTATTGTTAAGAGATTCATCCTTGTACATGGCTGCAATAAACTGGAAAGTAATACTAATATGGGCACCGTTTCAAGAATTTGAGAAACAAATCACCAATGGAAGTAATACCAATATGGGTGCGCTAGCTGGTTAGTACCTCTATTTTAAAAGGCAGTCTTGGGACTCGCTTCGGGGCGGAGCACTTACAAAATGCCCTGAGATTCTCGGGCGGGGCTTAGATCCATGAGGCTTACGCCTCAAGCGTCCGACGATACGCCCAGAGCACGCCCAACGCTCGGGACTCGCCTTATAGAACCTATGCAAATGATATGTCCTATTCCCTAATTAAGATTTTTCATCCACAATTTTATTTAAATATGAAGTTATATCAATATATAGAAATTCAAAAATTGAGTATAGCTCAATTAACGAGACATAATATTATATGTATTATAATTGAGAATATCATAAAGGTGAATATCATATGTATACTTAATGTAAAAATGCATAGCCGATGTTTATATATTGATCTTCAAGTTTTATTTATGTCACTCAAAATTGTTAGACTTCAATTATTTTACAATTTAGAAGTAATTTTATATTTCTCAATGAAGAATTAATGTTTTAAACTATAATAGTAATAAATTTATGTTTATTCACTTTTTATAGTAACAAAATTTTATTTTTAATTGTTTGAAAGTTAAAGCCTTATGGTTTATTTGTATCTCATAAAAACTGTAACGTTATTCAATTTCTTATAATTGTTAAAAAGGTTCGATCTTTTGTTTCTATAATTTTTTTTCATATTTTTAATTTTCTTAATTTTTTTGTGCTTTTGATATTTTTTGGTTCATTATGTTATTTTATTAATTTAAAATTAATTAAAAAATAAGATCCATGGGACTTACGTCCCATGTCTCGGGGCCTACGCCTCACCTCATTATAAGTAAAATGCTTCGCCTTGCGCCTCCGCCTTTTAAAACATTGGTTAGTACCCAATATATATATGAGATAGTGCACTTTAAGAAATGCTATTATCCATAATACTAGAAAGAGATTGACGTTGGATTTGAAGGGATGAAAATTTAAAATGAATGTGAAATACGTATTATATTTATATCCAATTTAAGATCATTAATAGTTTCTTAAATAAGCTGTAACAGTGAAAAGTCTTATTTGGAGGCAGAGAGGGATGAAGCAACGGTCGTCCCAATGGATTCGTATCCAACTTTCTACCCAATTGTCTTTATATAACTAAGGTATCTTTTCAACAATATCAATGTTTCTGATAAAAAAAGTAAAAAACAATGACTTAAATGGGAGACTTTCAATAAACATGTTTATGCCACCATTGCTTAATGTGAACATTTGCTTTGCTTTTGAAATAAACATGGTGGGCCCTACATAAATCATAATACTTCATCCGTTCCACTTTAGATGAACTCATTTGACTTTGTACGTTGTTTAATAAAGATAGAAGACTTTTGAAACTTGTGGTCTTTTAGATGAACTCATTTGACTTTGTACGTTGTTTAATAAAGATAGAAGACTTTTGAAACTTGTGGTCTAAAATAAGTTATAGATATTTGTGTGGCTACAAATCATCTAGGGATGAGTAAAAATGAATATTTCTTTTCAAATTTAGAAAAAGGTCATTTTTTTAGAAACAGACTAAAAAGGAAATAGGTTCATCTTTTTTAAACGGATGGAGTAGCTGCTTTTGGAAGGAAGCCATGAAAATGGACGTTCATGGGACGATGTGTTAGCCTTTTGGCACTTTCTAATTATTCTAGTTTAAAATTGTCAAGTGCGTTAGCCTTTTGGCACTTTCTAATTATTCTAGTTTAAATTTGTCATACCACATTAATTGCCTTGTACATAATGGAATCTTTACCGCTTAAGTTTAGGACGAACACAAGACGTTAATCAATGGTGGCATTGAGATATAACAGACAAAAAAATAACACTTGGTTAAAAATTGGCTACATTCACATGGAAAGTTGGTTACAAATATATATTTTATGATTCTGTGATTTAGGGATAATGATGTGCAATAATTATTTATTTACTAATTAATTAAACTAATCTTTGCTCAATTTTCCCAGAATAAGAAATAAGAGTAGAAGTGGAAATGCGTCAGCCTGTTCCTTATTTAATTTGCTCAACTACTCCTATAATTTCTTTGATTGAAACTACAAATCTGCATTCATATCACTTCCTTAGTAGCACTTGAGTTGAGGCTTTCTCTTTCTTTCTTCCTATCTTTGCTTGAAATCACCAAATGGATGTCGGGTATATCACACCACCAATAACTTTAGGACATGAGGATGAAGCAGAAGTGCTCCTCCAGCGACTTGTAGGAGGACCAAAACATTTAGATGTTGTACCCATTGTAGGGATGCCCGGATTGGGCAAGACGACTTTAGCGACAAAATTGCATTCTCATGAAGCTGTAAGGCACCACTATGATGTCCGCTCATGGTGCTGTGTTTCACAAACATATGACCGAAAATCTGTATTATTGGAAATTATGAGAGGACTTAAGAAGGAAAATACTACAACAGAAGAAAGTGAATTGGCGGATGAAATTCGCAGATTCTTGAAAGGGAAGAGATACATCATTGTAGTAGATGATTTGTGGAGTACTGATGCTTGGGATGATTTACGACCAATCTTCCCCGATGATAACAAGGGAAGTAGGGTTGTTTTAACTACTAGGCTCGATGAAGTGGCTTCCTATGCCTCGAATAATCCACACCATCTTCGAAAATTTACAGAAGAAGAAAGTTGGGAGCTGTTGAAGAAAATAGTGTTCGGGGAGGAAAGTTGTCCCAGCGAGCTTGAAGAAATAGGAAATGAAATAGCAAGAAGCTGTGCGGGATTACCTCTTGCAATAGTTTTGTCAGCAGGGCTTCTTAAGAGGGGAGAAAAGGAAGTGGATTACTGGAAAGAGGTATCTCAAAATTTGAGTTCAACCCTTTTCCATGATGCAAATTGGTTAATGGAGGTAGTTGAATTGAGCTACAAGAATTTGCCTCATGATTTGAAACCATGTTTCCTGTACTTTGGATCCTTTTCTGAGGATGAAAAAATTTCAGTACAGAAACTAATTCAATTATGGGTTTGTGAAGGACTAATACCACATAATAATGACTTGAAGAGCTTGGATCAGGTTGCATCTAATTACTTGATGGATCTTATTGGAAGAAACCTTGTAATGGTTGCTAAAAGAACTTACTTGGGTAAAGCCAAATACGTTCGTATTCATGATCTCTTACACCAATTTTGCATGAAAAAAGCTGAAGAAATCCATTTACTACGGTTTTATGGGTAAGAAATACCAGCTCTTCTTGGTCCTATATTTTCTTTTTCGATGTATTGGTTATCATATACTCAATTCCTTATTGTTATTGTCTCATCCTTGTGCAGATCTGAAATTTCTAATTATGATCATCCTCAACTAGAAACCGCTATGTCTTCTCGGCTTGTTGTTTCCTCTTTTAATGAGGATTTTATGAAGTGGAGTTCTCCTCATGAAAGTAGCTGTTCTTTGCTCTTTAATGTCTCTGTAAAGGCAACCCCATCACTTACAAACTCATTAGGAGCTTTTAAAACACTGACGGTATTGGATTTGGGAAAAGTCAACGTCGAAAAATCATTTCCCGATGGAATTATGCTCTTGATTCATTTAAGGTACCTGCAAATCAGTGGCAAATTTCCAACAGTTCCATCAACGATAAGCTCTCTTGTTAATCTAGAGATATTGATTATCCATGCTATTGTCTTTCTTCCAGACACCATATGGGATTTGGTTAACTTAAGGCATTTGCAAGTACATATAGGATGGTCTCCAGACACTCGTGTCACTCCACATAAAGTTCCCCATTTAAAAAAGCTAGAAACTTGGTATGGTTTAAACATAAGTCTTCCTGGTGATATGCCTATTTTACTTCATGAGCTCTCTAATGTTGTAAATTTGAAGTGCTCTATTTTTGAAACGTCGTCTGATCCCATAGATGTCAATTGTGATAAGCCCAATGACCCGGACAATTACCAGCTTGGCCCACCACTTTTTCAGTCTCTACATCGACTTGAATCACTTTCCCTCCAGTATGACATTCACAGTCCACCCACTGGGCGAGTGTTTGACTTCCCATCAACTCTCAAAATTTTGGAATTGGAGGATTTCCCATTTTGTGAACCTTTGAGAAGTCTTTCTTCCATCGGAGAGCTACCCAATCTTGAATTCTTAAAGATACGGGAATGTGTGTATGAGGGGGAGTGGGATGTAAGAGATAACGAGTTTCCTAAACTTAAGGTCTTGAAATTGTCCTGGATGGAGTCTATTAGATGGAATTTATCGGATGACGCTTTTCCAAGCCTACAGCAGCTGGTTTTGCATCATTGTGAGGACATAGAGATACCTTCCAGTTTTGGGTACTTGAGTTCACTAAATTTTGTTGAGTTGTTTGGTTGCTGCGATTACACAGAGAAATCTGCCATGAAGATTAAGGAAATACAAATTGAAGAGATGGCAAATTCTGATTTCAAATTAATATCCTAGTCCGAATGGTAAAAGGACTTTCAATTTAATATCTTAATCCTTATTCCTCTTCACCCCAAAATTATGTTCTTACACTTTGCACCTATGCATGTAAAGTCACTTTTTTCCAAGACACCATTGTCGTTGCCTGCTTTTTGCTTTAATCTCATCTTCTTCTTGTGATATTGTTTGAAATCGTTGAAAATAGTTATTGGAGGTGAGTACAAAATTTGAGATCATTTAGATGTTTATTTGAATTGAGTTTAGATTAATTTTAGATCAAAATCACTGTTGATTTTTTTTTTAGGACACTGATATTTGTCAGGATGTTGAACATCTGTCCAGATGTCCTAACAAATGTTTTGAACGTCTGGGAGCTTAAGGTCTTGAAACTGCACCATATGGTGGCTAATGAATGGGATATATGCGAGGATGCTTTTCCTAGCCTCCAGTCTTGGGTATTTGGTAGAGACAGTGGAATCCGCCATGTAGATTAAGGAAATACAAATTGAAAGATTTGCAATTCTGATTTCAAATTAATTGTAGATGGGCGGCTGGAGGTTGAAGGAAGAGACAGATACTTCTGAAAAGCCTAATTTCTCTAAGAGGTTTGTATAGTTTAAAAGATACGAACTAATCTCGGCTGGTCGACCAAACGATGAATGGTCCAGATTCAACCTCATTTAGGATTTGAGGAATTGCATTTCTGGGCAGACTCCTTCCTTTCCAATATCAAGTAATTTGCCTTCCATGTCATTTTAGGGTCTCTTTGAAAAGTAAGATTATCAAAATTTCGCACTTAATTCAATATGGGCATACTTGTTTACTAGAATTAGACAAGTCCTGGAAAATCAGCGGTGGCTATGTTCACGAAGAAACGGTAATCAACCTTAAATATTTATTCTTTAACTGTTTGAATTTTTGAAACCTACTATAGAACAATATAAACTTATTTTGCAGTGCGATGTATCAGTATTTTTCATTAGAAGTTACCTAACAAACTTATTATCGTCTTTGATCATGTGTTACTGGCTGATATATTGACAATCAGTGTGTGAGGTTGGTTGTCACATTGGTGTTGGCATGCTAGATCTCAAGTTTAAATGGTTGTGTTGAATAGTATTTTGTGGGTGTTGCAAATTTAGGTCGTCGTTTGTGATACGGGTGCAAATGCAATGGGAGTACTCTAAATAAAATGTGTTGTGTTTATAGTCTGTGTAGCTGAGCTTCATAGATCATGTAGTTGCTCTGAACATTCTTTATGTATTCACTCGAATGTCAGGGAAAGGAATCCAACACCATTTGCTGGATGATCTGCCTTGAGAATTAAAAGAACTAAAACCTGCCCCATTTGCACGTAAGCGATTTAGTATTGTCTGAGTTGTCCTCAACAAACTCAATTTTCATATCAGATTATATTCTAAGGCTTTCTCAATTCTTTCTAGATTCACTCTTGCCGTTTTAACATCTTCTTTAGCGTTTGCCTTGTCTTTTTCCTCCTCTCCACTTCATAGTTTAATAGCTGCCAGTGTCTCATTTTTCTGGTTATTCGCTATGGGATAAGTTCACTAGAAAGAAATTGAGCTGCAAAAATTCTTTATGTTGTCTTGGAACCTCCATCCTGGTGTATGCATTTATAGTGACTCCACATCCAAAGTTTCCCTTTGCATTCACCTGGGAGGGTGTGTAGCTTCCCCTTATGTGCGTATTGGAAAATGTGACCTTCAGGAAATTCACCACAGTTCCAACACTGAAGCTTCACCACAACAAAGCTTATCTGTCAACAACCTAAAACAAATGCTGCAAGGAACAGAAAACAGTAAACTAACATTACAAAAGTCCCTGCATATCACAGTAAATTAACTATATGCCATGATAACTGCACTAACATTTCTTTTTGATCTAGAAGAAATGAAGTCTCAAGGATTAAACTATATGCCATGATGACTGCACAACGAACCACATCTTTAACATTCTTCAATACATCGCCGTTAATTCCCTTTAACAAAATCTGCATAAAGATTAACAGTGATTCCACATGAGTTACAAAAGTAACTTCACACATTGCTAGCTATTTCACTTTCCCAGAAAAGGTGGTTTAGAGTTTCTGGGGACATTTGGTCAAAAGGGACACTCAAGAGTGAAAATAGGTAAAAGGGACAAAGTCTTAATTAATGTAGTAGAAGGGACACATCTAATTAATGCTCTTAAACATAACTTTCCTCCACTCCCCTTCACCCCAAAGTTTCATTTCTTACACTTTGGTCCTCACGTATATAAAAAATTAAATTTGCCAAATTAGGGAAATATTTTCCCTCCGTTTATTCCCTCTTTTCTCTCTCTCTCTCTCTCTCTCTCTCTCTCTCTCTCTCTCTCTCTCTCTCTCTCGACCTCTCTCTCTCTTCTCCCTCGCGACCTGAAAACACCATAGCTGCCGCGCATTGGCTTTGTTCAATCTCCATTCGTTTTCGCTATTATTCTTGCATTCCAACTCTCCCAAACGGAAAATATTATCAAATCTAAATCCTTTTTGGTTAATTAGGTATTATTGACTCTAATTGAAAAAATAATTTGGGGAAAATACGCTGCAATTCTTTGAATAACAATTTCTGGTTGGCATTACTTTTAATTGGTTTGCTTTACTTGAAATTGGAAAGCTTGTCGTTGAAATTGTTTGAATAATGTTGGACATTACTTCAAACTGCAAAGCTTGACAAGTCCCATATCTCCTGTAAGTGTAAATCTCCATCTTGCTAATCTCTACTATTCTAATTTTTGTAAAAACCCTTTTAAACAGTACGTTGCTGTTTTGAAACATCTTACCGTGACGATCGCAACATTATAAAGATTGTTTTATAAATACTCGTACAACGTAGTCACAATTATGGAACATTGTATTAGATGCTCAGGATAATCCTTTTGATGTTCCTATTGTGCTAGTCAGAGTTACGGAACATAATTTTGGTTGCCCGAATAATCTTACAGCATGTTCAGTAAATGCTATTCATAATGTTGGAACATTTTTGTAGATGGTCGGAACTGATGTATCGATGTTTCACATCGGTATGCTTGTAATCTTTAACATCCTTGGGCATGTTCGGATCTGTTTTTCGATGTTCCAATATCCTTTGCTACCTGGATCATATTTGATGAATGTTTATCCTACCTTGCAGATATCGTTAAAGTAAATGGGGGACAACATACTACTAGGAGTTGATTTTCTCGGTGAATGGGTTGAGCGTTCGAAATGCTATGCTTGGATTCCTAAGGTGAAAGAGACAAGACCTATCCTTGTGAGTAGGAATGTTACATATGATGAACTTGTCAACAAAATCATACGCAGTTGGGGGGTAAGCGATGATCCTAGGGATCTTTGCATTTCATATATGCTGAGTGTTACCGCAAAGCAAAAGACTGCTCCATCTAAAATTAGGACTGATGATGATGTTCAGCTTTATATGGCTGATGTAGACCTAGCTGGGGCTAGGCCAACACTAAGGGTTAGTGTGATTCCAAGGCCTGAAGGAATTTCAAGTTCAAATGAACAAGATATGCATGTTGAGATGGATAAAGATGAATTAAAACAAGGTGGAGAGGCAGACGAAGAAGGTGAAGAAGGTGGAGAAGTAGTTGGTAATCCTTCAGAAATAGCACCATCACAGAGCAGCCGCAACGATTTTTTTGGAAAAGACGGCACAGGTTTTGTAAAGGGTATGACTTTCAAGAACAAGCGAGAATTAGTGGTGAAGTTGAGGCTTGCTGCAGTGAGGAAGCCTTTTTCTTTCAAAGCTGTGAAGAATACAAAAAAGTTGTTTTACGCCAGATGTGTTGATGCAAATTGCAAGTGGTGGCTTCGAGCATTGAGGAGTAGTGATACATTTTATATTACAATCTACAATGGCGAGCACACGTGCGGTGTGCAGCACCTGCAAAGCCACCATACACATGCCACAGCTGATGTTGTTGGTGAATACGTGAAAGATAGGTACATTGAGGGGAAAGGAATAACACCAAAAGACATCAGAGTGGTATTTAACAGAGAATTGGGATGCAACATTAGTTATTGGAAAAGTTTGAAGGGATGTGAGATTGCAAAGGCAATAGCAAGAGGGACACATGAACACAATTATGAAATTTTAGAGGCATACAGTTATATGGTAAGGTCCCGAAATATTGGAAGCAAGACAGCTTTGAAGCTTGATAGTTGTGGGAGGTTTAAGTATTTTTTTATATCTTACGGATCTTGGATTAGGGGTTTTCTGTATATGAGGAAAGTCCTTGCTATTGATGGGACTCATTTGTCAGGTAAGTACGGCGGTGTGTTGTTGTCTGCCGTTGCCCAGGATGCAGAGAAGCACATATTCCCTGTTGCATTAGCGTTGTGTTGACATAGCCCAGTACAATGATGAGCTGAGTGTCATTTCAGACAGGCATAAAAGCATAGCAAAATAAGTTGCCAAGTGGTTTTCCCAAGCTCACTACAGAGTTTGAACGAGGCACCTTGCTGAAAATATCCGTACAAAGTTTCAATTTGGAGACCACCTGGGGTCCTATTACTTGGCAGCAGATGCATATCGTGTGGAGGATTTCAGAATGCATTTTAAGCAAATCGAAGACAGCGATCCAAGGGTTGCCAGATATCTTCAAGATGACGTGGGGTTCCATAAATGGAGCAGATGCTTTTTCCCTGGGCACATGTACACGAGTATGAACCTTCTTACCAAATGTTCTGAACGTTGCGTTGGAATGTTCTATGTTTACATGGCAATTAAGCCGAGAACATTCCAATTGACGTTCAAAATAGTACCAATGATGTGTATGACGTAATTATTTATGTTCTGATCGCATGCTTAATGTTCGCACTTGCATTAGACGTATTTAGCATTAATGTCTTTGTTTGTTTGTTACAATTTCAGATTTGTAGTGATGACCTCGAACATTGCTGAGTCCACAAATGCAATGCTGAGGGATAAAGAGAATATCCTATTGTTGCCCTATTAAATCACATCAATCGTACATTTGGCGAAAAATTCCATGTGAGAGCTACGGAGTTCCTCGAGGTTTCAACCATATGTGTCCCTTCAATTGAAGGAAAAATAAGATTCAACCTGGAGGAAGGGGGTAAGCTCGCAATTAGTCGAAAAGGTACGTATGGTTTCACCATCATCAGTCCAGGCCAGGGAGCAGAAGTCGATTTACTCAACAGAACTTGTACGTGCAGAGAGTATCAAATTGACTTAATACCCTGTAAACATGCTATGGCAGCTATCTGCGTCCAGAAGACTATGGAGTGTGCGTCTATGACTTCGCTTCTGCATATTACAAGTTATCGTCATATATGCTTGCCTATGCAGAACCGATCAATGCTGTTCCACCGGAAATTTTTTGGAATGTTCCTCCTGAGCTGCTTGAGAGACGAATATTTCCTCCTTTCATAGACGTGGGTAAGGGCAGACGAAGGAAAAAGCGGATACCATCAGTTGGTGAAGTATTTTCAAGTAGGAGAAATAAATGTAGCATCTGCAAAAGGTCAGGCCACAAAAGAACTACTTGCCCGAAACGAGTGGATAGTGGACAATCCTCCCAAACTCAAAGTGTTGCTTTTTGATTTTTAATCTTGACAATTTTATATATTTTTATATTTGAACGTTTAACTTAATGTTTCGAGCATTTATCAATGGCGATCCAAATTCCTATTATTTTACATTGTAGTATATAATTCAAACTGATCATCATACAGATGTTCTAATACTGCAAACTGGATGTTCAGTGTAATGCAATAGTCATGTTGATTCAAGCGAAGGGTTGCCTTGTGCAATTAAAAGGTGTGAAAGCATCCCTCTAAGCGGCCATACGAAAAAAGCCATTAATTAATCCAGATACATCACCTAGAGAGTAGTGAACGTCTGTTTACATCACGCCTTTTGGTATTTTTTATGTTAAATTCATCTATAAATACATACATTTCCTTGTTCCTCCATACACACAATTATCCTCCTACTTGAATTATCAAAATTTCTTCATAGACAACAAACACAAATGGAAAATATCCAAAACGAAGTTGTCGCTAATGGCCACTATGCCCCAGCCGAACGTGAGTATAACGAATATTATGGAAACATCGCTTGGGATATTGCCGGTATTCAAACTGACATTACTGCAATCAACCATGCTGCGGACCGCTTATCTGCTGATGTATGGAGCATAAGGCAAGTGTTAGTTCAGCGCTTGGAGCGTATTGACAGAATGCTTCTGGGACTCCTTATCCACCAAGGGATGAATCCAGAGCAGTTTGCGACTCCTCCAAATTCTCCCAATGATGATGACAACTAGAACTTTTATTTAAACATTATGTATAGTACTAGTACTTTTGCATTATGTCAAGTACTTTTCTATATGTATTTTGTTTCCTTAAGTATGAATGAAAGTTATTAGATTATGTGTTAAGTTGATAATACTTCCTTTACATAAGTGAACGCCTAAACTTCATCAGCAACTTGAAACATTCTACCACACGTTCCAAGCATCGTATGAAGATGTTTGACATCGTTATTAACATAAACATGCTAGCATATATTTCAACAACACCCATCTAAAATGCATCAGCAAATTGAAACATCCTAACAAAAGTTCAGAGCACTATATGAAGATGTTTGACATAGCCGAAGGAGTTTGGCCTTAAAATCGTTATTAACACAAACAAGCAAAAGCCTCACTATTTGTACAACAACACAGCACTATTTGACGAAAAAATCAACAAAAACAAAGATTTTCACAAGAACTTTCTTCCAGTACAGTAAAAAGGCGTAAAAACCCTAGCTTTATCGAAATAGCAAAATAGCAAAAGAAAAACCCCGATGGAATACATCAATATTGTTCAAAATTTACCTTTAGATGTTACCGGAGAAATGTATATGGTCGGCGACGAAATAGAAGACTCGAGAAGAAGACTTGAGAAGTGTGTAAGAGAAGAAAGGCGCGGGTGTTCGATGTTTGAAATGATGGAATTGATAAGACTGATCAGCCACATTTTTTAATTGTCATAATTGCCATTAAGGCCCCACCGTTTTTTTTTTTGTTCCGAATTCCAAGCGCGTCCCTTTTCTGTATAAAATAGAGCCCGGGGCGGGGGTACATTTCTTTTTGATATATTAGAACGTTCTTCTAGACGTGCCAAACATAATAATCAATTAGGTAGTTCGTTTAAAATGAAACGCGGTTGCTCAAAAATAAAAGGTACTTTTTTCACGCTCAGAACACAATAAATGATGTTTGAACCCTAACCCTAACCCTGAACCCCAAAACCTAACCCTAACCCTAGCCCCAAACCGCAAAATTTTGTAACACTTAGAGAACATTCACTCTCCTGTTCTGAACCTTGTAGGGAACGTTCTCGAACGTTGTACGTCTGTTTTGGATCTTCATACTTATGTTGTTTTTGCACCATTGAGGATTAGTTGATAAATACTAATATAATGATCATTTAAAATGCATAAACAATGATTTACTAGTTTATTAAGATTACAAAACATGCTATGTGTAAGTAAACCAAAATATATGTCGTTAATTATACTAAAATATATACACTAAGTTGTTTGGATAAGGAGTGTAGGGTTTGATTCTAGATCAATTAACAATTTTAAACATTAAGAAGCGTATTATAACAAAGTGTAGCATAGATTGGAAGTTATATCACTAGATAGACACATTAGTAATCTAGTTGTTGATCTTACAATCTATGTGTAGCTCAATTACAGACATTATTCGTTTATCTACAACAACTAAGACTTCAAATCATACAAGTATTGATTGTAATACTCAATATTTATGTGTATTTAAGGTGACTACATCAATAGTATGTCTATTGGAAGTGTTTACTCATAAAAGTTATACTAGAGTATACTCTTTATATCTATTGAAGGCGATTACTTAGTTATATCAAATGAAACACTTTCTAAGTTATTGAGTATTTTATTAGATGTTGTTCTAACTAATGGATAATCTATATAATGATGATTTAACCTTAAAAATAAAGACTTATTAATCTTTTCATGTTATATAGTTTCTTATTACAACCATATTAAAGGTTGGAACACTACACATTAAGATAGGCACCTATTTGAACTGAACATACTAACCCATGTTCGTGACGTAGATTAGATGTTTTTGCATCAATCGTTGGAATTTTATGTATATTCAAAGAGATTACTCAATATTTATGTGTATTTAAGGTGACTACATCAATAGTATGTCTATTGGAAGTGTTTACTCATAAAAGTTATACTAGAGTATACTCATTTATATCTATTGAAGGCGATTACTTAGTTATATCAAATGAAACACTTACTAAGTTATTGAGTATTTCATTAGATGTTGTTCTAACTAATGGATAATCTATATAATGATGATTTAACCTTAAATATAAAGACTTATTAATATTTTCATGTTATATAGTTTCTTATTACAACCATATTAAAGGTTGGAACACTACACATTAAGATAGGCACCTATTTGAACTGAACATACTAACCCATGTTCGTGACGTAGATTAGATGTTTTTGCATCAATCGTTGGAATTTTATGTATATTCAAAGAGATTACTCAATATTTATGTGTATTTAAGGTGACTACATCAATAGTATGTCTATTGGAAGCGTTTACTCATAAAAGTTATACTAGAGTATACTCATTTATATCTATTGAAGGCGATTACTTAGTTATATCAAATGAAACACTTACTAAGTTATTGAGTATTTCATTAGATGTTGTTCTAACTAATGGATAATCTATATAATGATGATTTAACCTTAAATATAAAGACTTATTAATCTTTTCATGTTATATAGTTTCTTATTACAACCATATTAAAGGTTGGAACACTACACATTAAGATAGGCACCTATTTGAACTGAACATACTAACCCATGTTCGTGACGTAGATTAGATGTTTTTGCATCAATCGTTGGAATTTTATGTATATTCAAAGAGATTACTCAATATTTATGTGTATTTAAGGTGACTACATCAATAGTATGTCTATTGGAAGCGTTTACTCATAAAAGTTATACTAGAGTATACTCATTTATATCTATTGAAGGCGATTACTTAGTTATATCAAATGAAACACTTACTAAGTCATTGAGTATTTCATTAGATGTTGTTCTAACTAATGGATAATCTATATAATGATGATTTAACCTTAAATATAAAGACTTATTAATCTTTTCATGTTATATAGTTTCTTATTACAACCATATTAAAGGTTGGAACACTACACATTAAGATAGGCACCTATTTGAACTGAACATACTAACCCATGTTCGTGACGTAGATTAGATGTTTTTGCATCAATCGTTGGAATTTTATATGCTAAGAAAAGTTGAGCAACCCATTTTAAATACGTGGAGCGATCTGCTCCACACAACTTACATTAATCCAACCGTTCTATTATTACCTTATAACACGTGGAATAACCCCAACCATTCTATTAGTTAGGTCTTTTACCCCATTATTGAAATATAAGTTATCCCTACCCCCTCTACCTCGTCTTCTTCTTAACTCAAATATGTCTCAAGGATCAACTTGTTCTCGCAGCTCCTCTTAAAATCGTCGATGTTGGTGTGGCTTACCTGCAATACAATTCACGGCGGGCACACAGTCGAATGCTGGACAAAAATTTTGCAAGTGTCCCCGCAAGGGTATTAGCAATTGTGGATTTTGGGAATGGTGTGACGAGGAGTATTCCCAGCCTACTACATTGGTTTTAAACAAGTTAAAAATTTCACTTGATGAAGTTTGTGAAGAAAGGGCCAATTTGCTGAAGGAAGTTGACAAATTAGGGGCTTGTAATACTACAAATTTATTGAAGATCAGTAAGTTAGAGGCTAAATTGCAACGGTGGAAGATGTATTTCTTATTGTCTTGGGCAGTTTTTTTTTGCTTTCATTGTAGCTAGGTTTATTTGATACCAATCGCGGTTCATCGAGTACTACTAAGATCTATAAATTTGAACGTTGTAGTTGATGTTTCGAGCATTTATCGGTGGCTTTCCAAATTCATATTATTTTTGTAGTATATAATTTAAATTGATCATCATACGGATGTTCTAATACTGCAAACGGGATGTTCAGTGTAGTGCAAAACAACATTCATAAATATTCAAAACATGCTACATTGTACTGAAAATTAAAGGACAACACTTCAAAACACGACATTCAAGACAATTAGAAAATCTTCTTAAATGACTAGACTTACAAGGAGGTTAGTTCTTCATTTCACATGTGTTCCGCTGGAGGCCGTGGTGGTGAAGGGTAGTTTTGGGGGTCAATCTCGAGTGCAGCTTGAATACCACGAAGCATAAGCTTAATAAGATTCATATCCTCACGGAATTCATCGAACTTAATTCTTAATCGCTCCACTTGATCCTCCACATTTCCTACATATACTACAATCTGATCAACATCTGAGGTCAGATCTGCGATATCTTTACGGAAATGATCGATTTCAGTGAACCTACTAGTACTTGGAACTTCACTATCATGTTCTGGTGCTCTTGGGTGCCTTACTCTGCGAGGCATTATTTTTGTTCGCCTTGTTGTTTTTGTTGTTGTTGTGCAGACATTTAACATTTATAGAAACCAGGCTTGGTGCCTTTTCGGCTGCATATGTGATGATTTAAAAAGGCGCCTATTCACATTGAATGGTTGGGGTTAGTACACGTGTTTTAATTTTGACCAGGGGTTCCTAATCCTTCCCGCTGAAGTCAGAACATCTTCATGGCGATACGAATCATCATGTAGTCGTTCCATTAGCCTGCATATGTGATGATTTAAAGAGGCGCCTATTCACATTGAATGGTTGGGGTTAGTACACGTGTTTTAATTTTGACCAGGGGTTCCTAATCCTTCCCGCTGAAGTCAGAACATCTTCATGGTGATACGAATCATCATATAGTCGTTCCATTAGTCTATTGGTTTTTGACGTTTATAATTCAAATTGATCTTCATGTTTGAAAATTATTTATACCATTCCAGTAGACTATTAGTAGTATTTTTTAAACTACTCATCATTATACACTTAACGGCTATCCCCTTCAATTCAAATCTGAAGCAAAGCAACGAATGCGTCACTTCAAAAATTTAAAAAAATACATAACGGCTAGTGTTTGGATAAAACACACTTAAGTCGGTTACCTATTTTTCTCCTATAAATACTCGATCAAACAATTCAAATTCAAAAAACTCTATACCACTACAACCTATAATCTTCAGCCAAAAATAAAAAAATAAAAATGGTTCACCGACCTTCCTCCTCAATAGTTACTACTACTGCAAGAACAGGAGCAACAAATACAAGAGCATCCACGTCAAGAATACAAAAAACGACAAAGGGAGCAACATTGAAACAAGAAGGAAGAGGTGAAGCCAAGCAAAAAGAAGGAAGAACGGGAAGAGGGTCAGCCAAGCCAAACGAAGGAAGAACGGGAAGAAGTGAAGCCAAGCAAAACGAAGGAAAAACGGGAAAAGGGTCAGCCATGCAAAAAGAAGGAAGAAAGGAAAGAGGATCAGCCAAGCAAAAAGAAGGAAAAACGAGAAGAGGATCAGCCAAGCTAATAGGAGGAAGAAAAAGTCGAAACACTTCTGCAGAACGACAAGAACGTGCAAATGATATTTTGGAACAACTTCGTTCTGAAGTTTGGGGTTGGAAGTTCAAATTTGAGGAATTCTTCGAATACTACAATAGGGACGTCAAAAAGATGTTGAAAGAAATAAAGAGGATAAAGATCATGCTCCAGATAGCAACCTTGAAACAAGAATGGACTGCATCGCGTTGAAGTGAAAACACATATTTTGACCAGGATGTTAATATGACTGTTTATTAAGTAATGTCTTAAATGCTAATATAATTAGCATACTTTTGTAAAGCGCTGAATCTTTGAACGATCAAGAATGTTTTTGCCTGGTTCTTGATTATCAATGTATAAAGTAACTTTAATGTTCAGAACATCTGTTGTTGTTTCCCTATTTACTTGTTATTGAACATCAAATATCCATTAAGTTATAAACTATTTTAACGTACAACATAATGTTCTGAAAATAACTAATGATGTTCCAATAGTCTATAATTTTTAATATTTTTAAGTCAATCTTATCATAATACAGATGTTCTAATAATGTAAACTCGATGTTCAGTGTAATGCAAAACAATAGTCATCATTTGCCATATATACACATCAAAAAATGGGTAATCATCCATATATTACACCCATCAAAAACAAAAACATAATTATCCAAATTTTACAATCCATACTAAGGGACTAATTTGCCATGGAATATGTCCACGGCAAATTTAACTAGACAGTCTTCTATCACATTGTCACACAGTTATTCCATCGGGGTGTTGGACAGCAAATGTTCGAGGAACATGATGACATACGCTCCACATGCAGTACCAGTCAAATTCCTTAGAAGGCCTTGGATTCGCTCGTACGGCCACATTTCCATAGATTGGATTCCAGGAGGGAGGTGGTTGAATTTCCCCGACTGGCGGATGTATATTGGGAACATGTACATTATTGGCCCCATTATTGAATCAAAGCGATCTTCATTGTACAACCCAATGTTGCAGTCGTAGACATCGATCCTTGCCTCATCTAAATAAAAGACGCATGTAACATAATGCGTGCTTTCAATGTTATACACGGCAAAGAGTCTTTTCACACCATCCCACTTCCTTCCACCCGAATATGGAGACTTACCTCTGGCATAATCAAGGAATGTATCCTCAAACTTATATTCTGCTAGGTATTTGTCAAGGCCGACATCAAACCCCTTTGCTTCCTCTTCAGTCGCATCGTATCGTACGCACGAGTTGGTCAGGAATGAAAGATCGAGGATAAGATCAGAGCTATCATAATGTCGGGGGTAAGCCTTATGCCTCACACGCACCAAGGCCAAGTACTCATCCATAAACTGCAGAATAAAACAAATCAGAAGTTGTGGATAAAACTATGCTCAACACATACTATTTTATGTTTGGACCAGCCAGTCGAATGTTCAACGAACATAGGAACATCAGGTTCCGAACGGATAAACAAATATTCGTTCTTTGATAAAAACCAAACACTAACACAGCAATAGAAGTAAAGAGATGCACTTACACTATCCCACATCCACTCTTTCACGTCCAGGAACTCCAGAAAATCCAAGTAATTAAACTCGTGACACAGGAAGGCAGTCTTTTGTTCCTTCTTCTCCTCCAAGAAAGCGTCAAATGCAGCTTTCTGGTGAATGTTGAGTGCCTTGTACAGTGTCAGTGGCAATCTCTCTTGGAGCCTGACTTGATCTCTCTCTCTAAATTTCCAAAAAAAAAAAAATTGTTTGAAAAAATCTCTAGATTTTATAGAAGAACGTCCCTTTTATGTTCATAGATTCTAATTGGATGTTTTACTAACCTTGCCATTCTGGCAGCAGTCATTTTCTTCTTTCCTTTGTTCTTATTTGCCTGGAGCATCCTGGACAACAAAATATGCCTCTTTGGTCGCTGCTGCTGCTTCTCCTTCTTTGACGACGACGCTACTAAATTAGCAAGGGACAGCTGGATCGCATCAAGCTTCTGATCCAGTCCCTGTCGCCATTGAACGCAGTCGTGACACTTGCAACTGCAGACACTAGGCTGCACATTCTCATGTTCTCTCCTCCTAGAGCTTTCTCCAACTTCGAACAAACCCCTGCCACTAAAAAGACCACCAGTAAAACGACCAGCCCTACCACCAATCTCATCACCAACTTGTGTTTCACATCTACCAACACCTCCACTAACAGATTCTTCACCAACCTTTCCTTCATCAATTACCTCTCTTGGAGGGGTCCTGGGGCAATTCCTAAAAACTGTCACTCGATCACCACCAACGATCGAGCTAGCCCCCTCCAATATCACAACAAGCTGATCAATTACCTCATCGCCCCTATCAACAAACGGCTCAATATTCTGAAAGGTATCATCTTCCCTCTCTGCATCGATAGGGTCAATGAAAGGGTGCACCACCTACATACCATAAATATTTGTTAAGAATACAATGTATAAGAGAAATAAACCTTAACATCATAAAGAGTGTTTAGAACATCATTATTACTGTTCGACATTTAACACCAGTAAAAATGAAACATCATATCTGTCGTGATCGAACATCTGAAAAGACGTTCTTAACATTAACAGAAATGATTATAACGACATTGCAGATGTTCCAATATTTAGAAAATTGTAGGTACTTACAGGCTTTGCAACATTCTCAAACAGCCTTCGGGAGTCTCTTTCATTCTTTTCAGTGATTCACCTGTGCATCCTTGGCATGGTCCTCTCCTTGGGAAAATCCCTGGGACGAAGCGCAGGTATTGCTTCAAATACCCAACCCACAAATGCCCAAGGAAACCCATAAATATTGTAGTTTGGCCCGTCCTTAGCCTTGGTAGCTGCACGATCAGCCATGGGCTTCATCAGGTACTCAATGGTCAGCTCGAAGCTCTTCCGCCCCCAAGGATACTTGGCAAATTCATTTGGAAGATATGCAAGGCAGACCAGTAATTCCTCAATACCAGCTTTTTTGTCCTTAGCGCACAATATTGAGTGAACAAACCAAGCCATGGCAAGCCCAAACTTGTACCGTTCAGGAACTTCCTCATTTTCTATCAAACTCAGCAACCGGGGAGCAGTAACTGTCATTGCTTTCCCATCCTCCCATGCCGTTGAAATATACTCCCACATCTCCCTGCCCCTCTCTTTCATCGCAGCCTCCTATTGGACACTTGGATAGGTTTGACATCTCAGCTTTGTCATCAAAGCAAACTCTTAGAGGCCAAAACGAACAGGCACTCCATTGAAATTGAACCAAGCTTCTTTTTCTTTATTGCACAAAACTCTTCTTAGCAGAATATTGTGCACCAACCTGGTTGGAAACGATGGCTCATCCGGCATGTCCAAGAAATGGCCAAAGATACTGTTTTTGAACTTGTCATACAAACCACTTGTACGCAGCACAATTCTGAACTCACGCATTCGTCCAATAAGCGACGAGCGGACAGTTATCTTGGATTGAAAATGCTCATGATCATCTAAGTAAGTCTTCAGCACCATTGGTGGAATGACACTGGTAACGTACTCAGGCTGCACGTACTCAGGCTGCACAATGTTTTGAAATTTGTTAGTTTAAGGAATCACCACGGTAGTAAGAACATAATATCAGATGCATGAAACATCCCTTGAGATGTTCTAAGGAACTACAAGAAAATATTTTGAATATAGTTAAGGTTGATCTGATCATGCACGCGAGTGTTCTCAAATCACATAAAAAAATATTAAACATTCTACTGTAAAGTGAAGAACAACTTTATGTATGTTCTAGACTACAACTATACCTCTCTAGGTGGCTCTGCAGAATCAGCTCCCACGTCTCCTTCGCATCTCTCACCCTCTCCTTCTTCCCTACCATTCCCACCTCCTTCACCAGCTTGAACATTTACAACCTCTATAACTTCTTGTACATCATCTACTTCTTCAACATTTGCAACTCCTTCAAATTCTCCTGCAACATTAATTACCAGCCTTCCCACCTCCTCTTCTTCTGCCATATTTAAAAGGCTCTCTTTTTTCTTTCCATCTTCACCCCAGTCATCATCACCAAACAACGCTTCTATTTCTTCTGATAGATTACCATCATCCGGCAGCTGTGGCCCAACATTTACATCATTGTCTAGGGACCCCTCCTCTTCGTCCTCCAATATTATTCTCCTCTTCCTAGGAGGCTGTTTACTAAGAGGAGTAGTCTCCTTCCTCTTAATTCCCCGCGTATAAGCCATTGTAGCTGCAAATCACAAGTATATTCATCAATTAAAGATGTACAAGCATGCAATATGGGTGTGTGAAACATAATATACATATGTTTTATCAAACCCTAGTTCAAGTAGAGTCATCATCCTCTCGCACGGTCGGAGCACAGTCTCAAATGTTCCAGAACTTTAAACATGCACGCACAAACATAAACATGCAAAATCTTGACTATATGTACAACATTTTTTTCAACCTTTAGCATATTTATTTTATAAAACCCTAATTTATTTTAACAAAATCATCTAAAATGCATCACCAACTTCAAACATCCCATCACACGTTTAGAACACTGTCTCACGATGTTTGACTCTACGAAGGAGTATGCGTACAATATTTTTTCAACCTTTAGCATATTTATTTTATAAACCCTAATTTATTTTAACAAAAATCATCTAAAATGCATCACCAACTTCAAACATCGTATCAGACGTTTAGAACACTGTCTCACGATGTTTAACTCTTCGAAGGAGTATGCTCTTAACATGGTAATATAACATAAACATGCAAAAACTTCACTATTTGTACAAGAACATAGCACTATTTGACGAAAAAATCAACAAAAACAAAGATTTTCACAAGAACTTTCTTCCAGTACTGTAAAAAGGCGTAAAAATTATAGTTTTTTCAAAATAGCAAAATAGCAAAAGAAAAATTCCGATTCACTTGAAAAACATCAATATTGTTCAAACTTTACCTTTAGATGTTACCGGAAAAATGTATATGGTCGGCGACGATGATGTTTAGAAAACTGTGTAGAATACTGTAGAGGAGACGAACTTGAGAACTGTGAAGTGTGTAAGGGAAGATTTTTGGGGTTCGATGTTTTAAATCATTGCACTCAGTCCGTTCGGTTCATTTTCCCACCTTTGATTAAAAGATTTTTGGGATTGCTAATTCAGTCCAAAAAGTTTTTAATCAAGCCCCGCAAGTTTTGTTGTTTCTAATCTGGCCCATGGTTTAATGTTAAACGCGCGCGTTATTCAACGCTCCACGCGCGTCCCCTTTTATTAATTAAAGACTTGAGAGGGTCTTTTGGCCCATTCTTCTCGAGTTTCTGATGCATGGGAAAAGCAACAGTAACATCTTGAAGGACCTCCCACGCAAATTTCCATGAAGTATGATTAGTAGGTAATTGTTCAGATAGAAGCCTAAGCATAAAATTTGATACTTAACACGCACAGTCACAGTTTCGAATTCTGCCATAGACTGATATTTGGTATTTAAGTAGAGAAGGGTAGGGGCGTTATCCATCGAATTTCCAATGTTGCGCATTGGCCCTTGAAAATAGACATGCTTTATGTCGTCTAGTTTAGTCTAAGCTTCCATTATGGCTTGCTTTTTGTTAGTTTAGAGTACACTCGACACAAGAGGGGGGTGAATTGGGTCGTTAACGATTTTGCCTCTTTTTAAACTTTAAACTAAGTTTCTTGACTTGTTGGAACAACTTACTTGAAACTGTTCTAACGGTGTTCCAATAATAAATTAACAAAGTAGTAAAGAGAAAAGTAGACAAGGCACACACGATTTTAACGTGGAAAACACCCTGGCTCAAAGGGGTAAGAAACTACGACCCACACCCCTGTGGAAATTTCAACCAATCCACTAAACAAACGAGCCAAACTCGGATTACAAAGGTAACCCCAAGGACCTAACTCTAAGCCCTTACACAACAATCCTAGACTGTTGCTACCCTTCCAAACTACCCAAGTTTGGAGCACAAAGAACTTAACTCTAAGCTCTTTACCCAATGAGATTTTAACTCTAGATTACAACCTCAAGAAGTGCTTCTTATAAGCTGAACGAGATTACACTTTAGTGCCTAATACATGAACTAAGAACTGGACTCAAATTATTATAAATGACTTGATGAAACACTTGTCCAGACTGTTCCAACTGCTTCAGAATTTTTCTCTCTTGTACGCTCAATTTCTCTTTTGTGCTGAAGTGTTTGGACGCCCTCTCTCCATATGTACATGGACTTCTTTTATAGATAAAGACCTGATAAGTAAAACAAAGTCCAAGTATATTAGGGATAACCATATAGCTTTAATTCTAATCCCTTTTCCTTATCATTTTGGATTTTATAGAGTTCTACTCCAACTCTACTTCATTCTCCAAATCCTGCAGATAATCAAATATCTAAAGAATCTTATCAAGAATACTTAGCTTAATCCATAAGTCAGTCATACAATAATTTCACCAAAATTAATAATTAAATTATATTCACCAAATTACCAATAATTCAAGAAAAACTAGTTCCACAAATAATGTCTTAATTAATTAAATGTAACAAGTGCATTTTATTTATTATCATCAAAACATCATATACTCAACAAATTCCCTCTTTTTTATGATGACAAATAAAATGTGCTTGTTTCATTTTTAAAAATCACAACCACCTTACTTAAGACAGTTAAGGATCTAAAACAAGGAATTTATTTATGTAAACATGACACAATATTTCTTCCCCTTTTTGCCAAACTCATTTATTACCAAAAGCACATACAAGTAAGTGACAATGAGACAAAACTAAAGTAGAATATTTGTCAGTGATATACATAACCTAAGCACAAGCACATATTACTCTTCCCCCTTTTGGCATCATCGAAAAGCATCAACTACTGTCAAAACCAACAATGCAAAATATATGGATAATCAAGTATGTCACACCCATCGCCACTAAGGCAGCAACTCATGTAAGCATAAGTATAAATTTCTCAAGTATTGATACTAAATGATATTAGCCATCCTGCTTGAAATCACAATTCATCAAAACAATCAACAAAGGACAAAGCCAAATCTGTAGCAGTTAAGCTTTCAAGCCCAAAATAAAATGCTTAATGCATAACCTTGTTCATAGGATTTAAAACAAGAATGTAAGGTTAAAGAACAAGGCATTGAATAGGTTCAAGACTGGGCTGATATGAGTGTGAGGTTAAGGAAAAAGTTAAGAGTTTCTAGTGGTGCTTGACTTATTTTTCCCTCTTACTTTCAGCTCTTGCTCAATTCTGAAAACATAGGATATCAAGGTTTCATTCTCCTCCATAAGAATAGCCAACCAATTCTCTAAAATATTAATTTAAACATTTACATTAGAGATGGCTATTAGATCACTAGTAGAACCAGGTCCATCACCTGTTCCATCTTCTTTGCAGCCCATGATCTTGACAATAGATCTATGACATTTGTCTCAAAAGAATTTTTTATCAAACATCTCCTCCACATAATAAAATTACAACACTCATCAAAGCACACATTTCTTTTTTTAAAATTTTTTTCTTCATTGCTCTTTTTTCTTTTTCTTTTTTAAATTCCCCCTCAACCTTAGGCTCCTCAACACCATGCAAGTTAGGTTGGCTCCTATCATTTTCACATTTTCAACTTTTGCCTTTGAAAGTTCTTCAAGGTCAAACTAAAGGAAGTGGACGTATGAAAAAAAAATGAAAGAACATACTCATCATTTTTTTAATGGATGATAACTTTTAACAAAAAGTGGATATAGGCTGGTTATGAAAAATTGTAATGAACAATTATATGCACAAGCCATATTTTGGAGGTACAGATCTAGAACAGTTAAAAACTCATTTATCCTCTATTTCATGCGTTAAAAACTGTGAATCAATCAAAGAAAATAAGGGCAATATCATTAGATCTCAACGAGAAAAATAATGAACTCATGACATGAGAGCATGCATGTTACAACACAAGAGTTGAGTTAGACACCTTTTTAAAAAAAATATTTATGCATTGATAGAGCTCGAATGACACCTCCTAGCCAATCATTGGGGAAAAGGCAATATACCATGCACTCAAGTAAATATAATCATGCCAAGATCCAATTTATTTTCTCAAGATATCCATCACTTAGTGCTTTAGTAAAAATGCTAGCAACTTTTTACCCAAAATACTAGACAAGAGATAGAAAGAATTACATACCTTTAGTGCTATATTGTCAGCCAAGAACTCAACAAAAACAACATCAACATGTCTAAAAATCAAAGTCATACCAGCTGATGTACAGAGGATGTGAGTTCTATGCTTGCAAGGTCTAGTTGTGAGTTGATATATGAGGATCCTTCATTGGAACAGGGGTTGGAACTGTTTCAGCAAGTGTTGTTCCATTTGTTCTTCCCCCTGATTGTTTCTGATTGTGCCCAGGTTCAGAAAGACCAGTTCCAGGGCCTGTTCCTTCGGGTTAGATATTTTTGGGATCCTTCTCACTTAAAGCTCGACAAAGATCAATCTGAAAGCATTATCCTACACACTTATTTCAGCTAAAGCATTAGAAGTATCACTTGAACAACTTCTCAAAATATTACCATTCACAATTTTGCAACAACTATGAAAATCAACTTTATTCCTATAGTCACATAATTGTGAATATTCAATAAATTAATCTTTAAAACTTCAACCAATAAAGAATGGAAGAGTGACTTACCTTTCTCGCCTATATCAAAGATTTACCTTTCTTACCTTCACCAAATGCCACACTTCCTTCATTGAAGGCTGTCAGTGAGAAGAATTTTATTTTATTCCAATAATTAGCTTCGAGCAACCAGTAACCAAGTAACATAATTGGTTGCTCCCTCTCATCTTAGCCTGCAAAAACTTAACTAATTGTTAGACTTAAGAACCCAAACCTTTTTGGGTCCCTTTCCTTGAGAAACAGGAAACATCATATCTTTTCTAACCCATCTAACAATATTTCTAATTTTTTCAAGAGCCTTGATTCTAGCTAAACATTCATACCTGTAGTGACCAGTATGTCCACAATGAGTACATAAGCGATAATCAGGCAAATTAATATTTTTTCTATTGATATCACATTTAACCTGATCACTTTTGTAACCCAGACCACTATGACTTCTACTTTGATGTTCAGTTAGCCAATTTAAAGCTTCATTGGACTTGTTCCACTTTTTTATCATAACAAGTTCATTGCTCACAATTTTTAAATTTTCTTGAAGCTCTTTATTCTTTTCAATTTCGTGACTCAACTCCCCTTTCAAAGTATTCATATCAGATTCAAAACGTACTTGACAAGTGCTCACTTGACTCTTGCTCAAAGAAAGAGATTTCTTAAGTTCATAAATTTCAGCATTCATAGATGAAACAGTTCCATCCAATTTACATATTTCTTCTTTGAGTGCCTTATTAGCCTTTTCAAGTTCAGTTTTGTTTCTTTGCAAACATTTACAATCAGATTTCAAACTTGATACTACAGTAGCTAAATCATTTCTCTCAGCACTCACAACTTGAAATTCATCCATTAAAGAAAGCAAAAGATCAACTACTTTACTTTTGGATAAATAATGAACTTTTTCTTTAAGTTGAGTGAGCATTACCTCTGAGGATTCATCATCTGATTCAGAGTCACTTTTGGCCATTAAAGAAAATACATCACATTCATCTTCACCTTCTGATTCTTCACTAGTCAAAGAGTCTCCCAAGGGTGCAATCATGGATTTCTTGAAACCTTTGTTGGATTATTTCTGCTGCCTCTTGGAACAGCCTCTGGAACGTTCCATCATTGGTTCATCCTCAACTAGAGCATTCTTCCCAATTTCACAAGTATGCAGATTATCTTCATGAGTTGACTTTAGAGAATCCCAAATTTCTTTTGCAGTGGCACATTCAGAGATTCGGTTGAACTCATTAAGTCCAAGACCAAAATAAAGTATTTTGATCGCCTTTGCATTCTTACTAAGCATTTTGAGATCATCTTGTTTAAATTAATCTTTAGATTTTGGAACCTTTGTGCATGTACTATCATTTTTGGTAGGAACCATGTGTCCTTCAGTAATGATTTTCCATAACTGATAGTCTTCTGCTTGTAAGAATATCTCCATGCGAGCTTTCCACCACTTATAATTTTGACCATCAAACAATGGGGGCCTAGTGATGGATTGACCCTCTAGTAGTCCTATTGGTGCACTCATTTTAAGGATCTCTCAAAAGTGTTAGCCTAGTTATGAGACACCCACTGTGATACCAATTGTTAGTTTAGAGTACACTCGACACAAGAGGGGGTGAATTGGATCGTTAATGATTTTGCCTCTTTTTAAACTTTAAACTAAGTTTCTTGACTTGTTGGAGCAACTTACTTTAAACTGTTCTAACGGGTGTTCCAAAAATAAATTAACAAAGTAGTAAAGAGAAAAGTAGACAAGGCACACGCGATTTTAACGTGGAAAACACCCTGGCTCAAAGGGGTAAGAAACTACAACCCACACCCCTGTGGGAATTTCAACCAATCCACTAAACAAACGAGCCAAACTCGGATTACAAAGGTAACCCCAAGGACCTAACTCTAAGCCCTTACACAACAATCCTAGACTGTTGCTACCCTTCCAAACTACCCAAGTTTGGAGCACAAAGAACTTAACTCTAAGCTCTTTACCCAATGAGATTTTAACTCTAGATTACAACCTCAAGAAGTGCTTCTTATAAGCTGAACGAGATTACACTTTAGTGCCTAATACATGAACTAAGAACTGGACTCAAATTATTATAAATGACTTGATGAAACACTTGTCCAGACTGTTCCAACATCCGTTCCAACTGCTTCAAAATTTTTAGATTTATGGGGAGTATTCCAAAACATAGAATGATTATTAATGGGTACCAAAATTTATGGGGAGTATTCCAAAACATAATCACTTAACTATAGTTAATATATTTGTTAAGCTAATATAATCTAAACCATTAAAATTTAAACATTACATATGGCATTCATCCAAATATGTACTTGATGAAATGGAGAGAAAGTGTAATGGAGATGAGTCGGATCCATACTTTTACTTCAGGAGTTACTTCCATTGGTGATTCGTTTCTCAAATTTTTGAAACGACGCACCACTTTCATCTTCCCTTGTATATTAAGGTGATGCTCTCACAAGATATCTTCATCATATTAAAAGCTAGACTAGCAATGTTCAAGCTTTGATGTTTTGACAAGTTTTTCATAGCAATCCAGATCACTACGACTACTCAAAAGGACCCAGTTCCCTCATTTGGACGAGAGCTTACCGTGGACAAAAATGTTGAGTGTTGACCAGTTTGCTACCATAAAAACAACAGTTATTCCATATGGGATAATATATGAAATGCCCTCTGAACTTGTCCCGAAAAGTCATTTACACACCAAACCTTTACGGGCGACCTTTTACCCCCTACTCTTGTTCAAAGTGAATTTATTTCCCCCCTCTTTGCACCTGACCTCGGTATGAAAGAATGTGTGAAGTGCACTCGCCCTCTGGTGATGCCACGTCATTAAAACGTAAAACAGAATTATATCTCTTTTAACCTCAATTAATAAAACCTTTTAACTACCCACAAGTCTTTTAACCTACCCCCCTTTTAATTACCCAAAACACTTTTAACCTTTTCACCCGTCTCAAAAATTACCCCACCTGATAAAATTCCCAAATTGTGAGAACCAAACCCTAGAACCTAATCGTCAATCGTCACCTCCATTCCAAAACGGTAAGAACCCCAGATTATATAGTCGATTAATATCATCTTTTACTTGCTTTTTAAATCTAATAAAAGTTTTTTAATTAATTATTTTGTAGTTTGACGAACCTACTGTAAATGTGAATCTGGAGTTGATTGGTCAAATCGTTGGATGCATAGCTAACATGTTAGTTTCTTTGTACATTTCTCCTCTTACTTTGTCTCTTTAATTGTCGTTAAAGTGCTTGTAACTGTTAAAGTGTGTGTATGTTAAATTTGCATGTTAAAATCTTCTTTTTGCTTGTCGTTGAAGTGCTTGTAACGCATGCGTCTTAATGTTAAAGTGTGGTTTTTTTGTTGTGTTCAGGACAAAAAAATGTCGTTTGAACTGATTACACTAAGGTTTTATCATGGTGGTAGATTTGATGAAGGGTCTGAAAATGGGTATGTAGGTGGGATTCGGACAGATTATTTTGATGTAGATATTGATAGGTTCTCTTATTTTGAGTTTAGAGATTATGTGAGGGAACTTGGATATAATAATGATTCTGCCTACATATATGTGAGATCACCTGCAAGTGGTAATCTGGTAGAAATCACAACAGATAGGGATATTATGGATATTGTCTTGTTCTTAAAAAATGGGGATCTTTTGGAAGTATATGTTGCTCATATGATTGAACAAGCTGTTTTGGTCCCAACTGTTCCTCTTTTAGAGTATGTGGGTGGGGAAAGCACCTCTTCTTTTGATAAAGCTGATGCCCCTTCTAAAACCAAGGCTGCCCAGTCCAAGACTAAGCCTTCCCCTGCTAAGAACAAGGCTACCCCTTCTAAAACCAAGGCTGCCCAGTCAAAGACAAAAGCTTCCCCTGCTAAGACCCAACCTTCCCCTGCTAAAACCAAGGCTGCCCAGTCCAAGACAAAAGCTTCCCCTGCTAAGACCCAACCTTCCCCTGCTAAAACCAAGGCTGCCCAGTCCAAGACAAAGCCTTCCCCTGCTAAGAACAATGCTACCCCTTCTAAAACCAAGGCTGCCCAGTCAAAGACAAAAGCTTCCCCTGCTAAGACCTAACCTTCCCCTGCTAAAACAAAGACTGCCCAGTCCAAGAAACAACCTTTCCCTGCTAAAACCACTGCTGCCCCTCCAAAAACTAGGCCTTCACCTTCCAAAAACAAGGCTGCACCTTAAAAAAAAAACTGTCTCTACATCAAACAAGAAGTCAGCCCTTTCTAAATCCAGGCCTTCTACTTCAAAGACAAAGGTTGCCCCTTCAAAAAAAGAAAAAAGAAAAACCAAAGTGCTAGTGATGGGGATCTAACTTTGTCTAGTGATGATTATTACACTGATGAAAACAATTTAGACTCTGATCATGTAGAATTGTTTGAGGAAGGGGATGAAGAGTATGGAAGTGATGTACATGAGGAGTATAGGTCTTTTAGAGAGGTAAGGAGGAATGCAGAGAGAAGAAAGAGGAAGGATAGACCACCTGAACCTGAGCATGTTAGCAAAGGGAAAAAAGGTGCAGATATTGGGTATGATGAATATGCAGCTAGGAAGAAGAGCACTTTAGAGGGGAAAATAGGTGGGGATGAGCCATTTTACCTTTCTGATGATGCTGCCAGCTTTGAGACAGATTCTGATGATGCTGATGATGAAAGAGACATAGAGGTAACACAAAAATCTAAAGCAAGAAAAAGAAAGAAAAAGAATAGAGTTATCTTTGATCTAGCTTCCAAGATAATTGTGTGGGAAACTGGGCTTGCTTTTGAAAGTGTCTAACAATTTAGAGAAGCTATCACCATGTATGCAGTTCAAGAGAGGGTCAACATTGAAAAATACATAAATGAAAAAACTAGGGTGAGAGTGAGGTGTAGGAAAGGGTGTCCATGACTTCTATTTGCTAGTAATGACTTCAGGACTAAGGATTTTATTGTAAAGAACTATAATCCTGTTCACAAGTGTGAACCAACTAATAGGGTCAAACTTTGTAACTCCAAGTTCCTTGCCAAATATTATAAGGACAGGATAGTTGAGTACCCTTTTATAAGAGTCTTTGCATTCCAGCAGATGATTAGAAAGGAGCTTGATTTATATGTTGGTAGGACAGTTTGTAGGAGAGCTAGAAATATTGTGTTAAAGCAGATTATGGGTGATCATATATTGGAGTTTAGTAGAATTTTAGACTATAGAGATGAGTTATTAAGGTCTAATCCAGGCACCACATGTGTGGTAAGGCTTAGTGAGGAATCTTTTGAAGATGGAAGAAAAGAGTTCCTGGGATTTTATGTCTGTTTTGATGCCTTGAAGAAGGCCTACCTGACTGGATGTATACCTTGTCTTGGGTTGGATGGTTGTTTCTTAAAGGGAGTATGCAAAGGCCAATTACTTGTTGCTGTGGCAAAAGATGGCAACAACCAGATGCTGCCTGTTGCTTGGGGAGTTGTTGAGGTTGAAAACAAGTTTACTTGGGAGTGGTTTATCAAGCTGTTGAAAGAAGACCTTCACCTTGATGATGGTTCCAATTTAACCCTCATAACTGATATGCAGAAGGTAAGTTCAAATTCAAATTCATTTTTTATTGTTGTTTCACTTTTTTCTAATCTTATATACTTATACTATTATTGCAGGGTTTAAAATCTGCCATTGATAATGTGTTGCCTATGTCTGAACATAGGATGTGTGCTAGACACATACTAGCAAACTGGTCTAAGGACTGGAGAGGAATTGAAAGAAGAAACTGCTTTTGGAGGTGTGCCAGAAGCACTTTTGAGAAAGAGCTGAAGGCTAATGTTGAGTACATGAAAAGGTTGGGACCCAGAAAAATTGCTGATGATCTATTGTACTACAATCCAGAAAGATGGTCAAAGGTGTACTTCGAGTTTTTTAGCAATTGTGACAGTGTGGATAACAATATGGCAGAGAGCTTTAATGCTTGAGTTTTATCTACAAGACAAAAAATAATTATTACTATGCTAGAAGAAATCAGGGTGAAGATGATGACTAGGATTGGAAAAATGAGGGAGTTTGGGATGGGTTGGGATACTGATATTTCACCAATGGCAAAGAAGGTTTTACAAGAAAATACTGGCAAGTCAATGAAGTGTAATCTTGTGTGGAATGGTGACAAAGGGTTTGAAGTGGAAGAGGAGAAGTACACACATAAGGTTGATATGAACAACCTTACTTGCAGCTGCAGATCTTGGATGCTAAAAGGCATACCATGTCCTCATGCCATAGCTGCATTACATCATAGAAGGCTGGAGCCAGTTAACTACATAGCTCACTGGTATACAAGAGATACCTACCTGAATACATACAGCTTCTTCATGCAGCCTGTAATGAACATGAACATGTGGCCTGACTCACAAAATCCATCTGTCAGGCCACCTCAAGTTAGGAAGATGCCTGGGAGGCCCAAGAAGATGAGAAGGAAAGAGCAAACTGAGAACAAGACTGGAAAATTATCAAGAAAAGGGATAGAAATGACATGCAGAACCTGTAATATGAAGGGTCACAACAAGAGGGGCTGTCATATCACAACATCCACTGCTCCAAGTTCTCAAGGTGCAAGTTCACAAGCTGCAAGTTCTGCTGCTCCAGCTCCAAGTTCTGCTGCTCTAAGTCCAAATCTGTCTCAACCAACAAAAGCAAGAGGGAGGGGTAGACCTAGAGGTTCTGTTGAAACAACTGCTGCACCACCATACAAGAGGCCAAGGATGGTTGGAATGAGAGTATTGCACACAGACAGTGGTTTTAGAATAATTAATGTAAGCTTCTTTTCATTTCTACCTTATTTACTTTAAAATGATCACTTCTAACTAATTTACTTGTTTGAATAGCCTGGGATGCCTTCTTCAAGACCTTCCAATTCCCACTTGATATCTTCAGCAACTGTAACAGGGGATATTGGACATACAACAGCAAGGGGTGTCAAGTGGAAGGGAAAGACTGCTATGACTACAAACCAGCTTCAACAGTTGAGAGCACAAAAGGTTATTCAGAAAAGGTCCAAGGCATCACAATTGAACCAGTCATCCTCAACTGCACAAGCTCATGACATTTAGTCCATGTGCAGATTTTTTTTGGATAGTTAATGCAGCTATGAATGCACTTACTGTTTGTTGTTGACTAGACCTTAATATTTCAGCAGCTGTGACTGCTTTTTAATGTTTATGTTGTTGGTAGGTATGACTGCCATATTTATGTTTATGTTATTGGCAGCTAGCTATGACTTCCCCTTTTAATGTTATATTGCTGGTAGCTGAAACTGCTTTTGTTAATGAATTAGTTGGCAGCTATGTACTGCCCTTTTGTTAATGCATCAAGTTATTGCTCTTTAAGTTAAAATGTCTCTTTGTCATTTGTCTGGTTTTTATTGTATACATTTGAATGCAATTACAGTTCTAATAGCAGTACAAGATAGAAAAATAGCCAACAACATCTTGGTCCTTTCATTCAAAGCATTAAAAAGGTTCATTACAAGCCAAGTTATGGCAGTTTCATTACACCTTGTCTGAAACTGATAACTTGTAAGCTACCACTTAAAGCCATAACACACACACAAATTAAAATAAAAAAAGACTACATTCTCCTTGAACTTGGACTTAGCCACTTTGGTCTTCCACTTCTTCTCCTTTTCTTTCAACTTTTGAAGCTCATCTTGCAAATAATCGACTTGAATTGCTAACTTGTTCATGTCAATCTTGTCAAGCTCATTATCCATTGTTTTTGGACGGTAAGGCTTCCCATTTTTCTCATAACTTTCTAATTTACTTTCAAGATCACCTATCCTCTCCAACAATTTAGGGATAACAAATTTTGATCTTTCATCAATCTCTCCGTCCCTCCAACGCCAAAAATCACAAGATCTTGGACCCTAATAAGAAGATAAATTGGAAGTAACTCATTAAAGAATACAAAATAATTGTAGTACTTAAGAAATTTAACAAAAACAAACACATACCCCATAATATGGGCAAACCCAATATCTTCTTCCGGGGTTCCTTGGTGTCCAAGAGGTCATCAATGGTAGGACATACCCATGATTGCAAACAACTTCTCCATTCGACTCAGTATCGTCATCTTCCATACATAGCTTAGTCAGATTTTTTGAAGACATTTTTAACCACCCCTTTTTGATGAAAAGGAGAGAAATTGATAGAATCAAGGTCGGAGTATATATGCTTTGGCTATAAAAAGCATATCTTCAGCTATAATTTGAATAAATTTGGGCAGAAATTACCTAGGGTTCTTGGTTTTTGTGGGTGTTGGGTCGAAGTTATATATTGAATGGGTCAAAAAATTTTACCGTTGGGGGGAGTATTAATCAGACTATTAATAGATCTATTCTTTTTTTCCTTTTTTTTTTCCTTTAAAAAAAGGGCAGATACGCATTTGGAAACGACTGGGAAAGACGCGCTGGGGTCAGGTGCAAAGAGGGGGGAAATAAATTCACTTCGAATAAGAGTAGGGGGGTAAAAGATCGCCCGTAAAGATTTGGTATGTAAATGACTTTTCGGGACAAGTTCAGTGGGCATTTCATGTATCATCCCAATAAGAAATTAGAGTAGTACAATCGCGTGTCTTTTTTTAAATTGCTCACCTACAACTAGATTTGACCTCCTCCTATTCCTTTGAATTTCTTTGACTGTTTTTTTGGCTGAAACTATCAAAGTGTCGCCTCAATCTTTGCTTGAAATCACAATCACTATATACATCAACATTCATTTACTATACTTATATTTGACCTCCTTCTCTTGCTTTATCTTATTTTCTTTCCGTGAAACTAAATCACCAATCACAAAGATGGAAGTCGGATATATCACACCACCAATCACTTTAGAACGTGAGGACGAAACAAAAGTGCTCCTCAAGCAACTTGTAGGAGGATCAAAAGAATTAGATGTTGTACCCATTGTCGGGATGCCCGGATTGGGCAAGACAACTTTTGCGAAACAATTGTATTCTCATGAATCTGTGAGGGACCATTATGATGTCCGCTCATGGTGCTGTGTTTCACAAACATATGACCGAAAATCTGTATTATTGGAAATTATGAGAGGACTTAAGAAGGAAAATACTACAACAGAAGAAAGTGAATTGGCGGATGAAATACGCAGATTCTTGAAAGGGAAAAGATATCTCGTTGTAGTGGATGATTTGTGGAGTAGTGATGCATGGGATGATTTACGACCAATCTTCCCCCATGATAACAAGGGAAGTAGGCTTGTTTTGACTACTAGGCTCAATGAAGTGGCTTCCTATGCCTCAACTAATCCTCACCATCTTCGAAATCTTACCGAAGAAGAAAGCTGGGAGCTATTGAAGAAAATAGTGTTCGGGAAGGAAAGTTGTCCCAGCGAGCTTGAAGAAATAGCAAATGAAATAGCAAGAAGCTGTGCGGGATTACCTCTTGCAGTTGTTTTATCAGCAGGGCTTCTTGCGAGGGGAGAAAAGGAAGTGGATTACTGGAAAGAGGTATCTCAAAATTTGAGTTCAACCCTTTTCCATGATGCAAATTGGTTAATGGAGGTAGTTGAATTGAGCTACAAGAATTTGCGTCATGATTTGAAACCATGTTTCCTGTACTTTGGATCCTTTTCTGAGGATGAAAAAATTTCAGTACAGAAACTAATTCAATTATGGTCATGTGAAGGATTTATACCACATAATAATGACTTGGAGAGCTTGGATCATGTTGCATCTAATTACTTGATGGATCTTGTTGGAAGAAACCTTGTTATGGTTTCTAAAAGAACTTACTTGGGTAAAGCCAAATACGTTCGTATTCATGATTTGTTACGCCAATTTTGCATGAAAAAAGCTGAAGAAATCCATTTACTACGGTTTTATGGGTAAGAAATACCAACTCTTCTTGGTCCTATATTTTCTTTTTCGATGTATTGGTTATCATATACTTAATTCCTTGTTATTGTCTCATCCTTGTGCAGATCTGAAATTTCTAATTATGATCATCCTCAACTAGAAACCGCTATGTCTTCTCGGCTTGTTGTTTCCTCTTTTAATGAGGATTTTATGAAGTGGAGTTCTCCTCATGAAAGTAGCTGTTCTTTGCGCTTCAATGTCTCCATATACGCAAACCCATCACTTAATGACTCCTTAGAAGCTTTTAAATCACTAACGGTGTTGGATTTGGAAAAAGTCAATGTTGGAGGAGCATTTCCTCATGGAATAATGCTCTTGATTCATTTAAGGTACCTGGATATCAATGGGAACTTCATGCGTATTCCATCAACTATAAGCTCTCTTGTTAATCTAGAGACATTGATTATCCATGATCAAGTCAAATTTCCAGACACCATATGGGATTTGGTTAACTTGAGGTATCTACAAGTAAGTTTAGGAAAGTTTCCAGACCCTCGTTTCACTCCACCTAAAGTTTCCCATTTAGAAAAGCTAGAAACTTGTTCTCATGTTGACATACATCTTCCTGGTGATATGCCTGTGCTAGTTCATGGGCTATCTAAGGTTGTAAATTTGGGGTGCAGCATTGAAGATAGGTTATCTGATTCAAAAGAATTTGATTGTAATGAGCCCTATGACCCGGACGGCTACCGGTTCACCCCACCAGTTTTCCAGTCTCTACATCGAGTAGAATCACTTCAGCTCCACTATAGCACACGATATCCACCCGCTCAACGAGTGTTTGAGTTCCCATCAACTCTCAAAATTTTGGAATTGCGTGATTTCCCATTTTGTGAACCTTTGAGAAGCCTTTCATCCATCGGGGAGCTACCCAATCTTGAAGTCTTAAAATTACATTCCTGCAAGTATGAGTGGAATTGGGATGTGAAAGATAACGAGTTTCCTAACCTTAAGGTCTTGAAAGTGTCCTGGATGGAGTCTATTAGATGGAATTTATGGGAGGGAGCTTTTCCTAGCCTCCAGCAGTTGTCCTTGTATTCTTGTGATTACCTAGAGATACCTTCCAGTTTTGGTTACTTGAGTTCACTAAAATTTGTTAGTTTGCGTGGTTGCTGCGAAGACACAGTGGAATCTGCCATGAAGATTAAGGAAATACAAATTGAAGAGATGGCAAATTCTGATTTCAAATTAATAGAGATTGAAACAAGACCAAGAGTCCGACGATCCATAAAAGGACTTTCAAGTCTTCAAGTACTGGTACGATTTCTGAAAAATTCTAATTTCTCCAAGAGGTTGCATAATTTAAAAGATATGAATTAATCTTGGTTGTTCGGTTAAATGATGAATTGCGTTGCTGGGCAGTAAGCAGACTGATTTGCACTTTCAAAATAATTTGCCTTCTGTGGCATTTTAGGGTTCTCTTTGAAACCTGAGATTATCTAAATTTCACAATTAATTCTATATGGGATTACAAGTCTCTACCAGAATAAAATAAATCTTGAAAAAGAAGCGGTGTCTAAGCTCGCGGACAAGGGGTAATCAACCTTAAATCTTTGTTCTTTAACTGTTGGAATATTTGAAGAACATTTACAAATATAGTTTTGCTGATTTGCGTGCTTGGAGTTGGAAAACTCAATTGAAACCCTGTGGAATAGTGTCTTTTTGAAACTGTCAAAGACAAGTTTAGGACATGGGTCCAAATTACCACTTGACATACTACTCCTTATTGACAATGGCCGTGGACATAGTATAAGTAGTAATTTTAAGCAATTGTATATAGTTTGATGCAAGCCGTAGAGGGTGCGCTTTGCCGGGCATAAGCTACATCTACCTATGTAGAGTGTGAATGGTATGATTTTACACCCACATTTGATGTTCACGTGCTCTCTGCAGTTGGGCTGGTCCTGATGATGATGATAATTGAACTGCTCTTGTCCACAGGTTGAGGGCAAGGATATAACTGACTTGACTGCTGCTGGAAGAGAAAAGTTGGCTTAAGTACCGTCTGGTGGTGGCGCTGTTGCAGTTGCTGCACCTGCTGGTGGAGGATCTGCTGCAGCCGCTGCTGCTGAGGAGGAGAAGGAAGAAAAGAAAGTGGGGGAGAAAGAGGAATCCAATGAAGTATGTCTCCCAACTTAGAAGACTTGTTCCGGTTTTTGTTCACTGTGTTTGCTATATTTTTTTAAATGACCTTTGCATCTGTCAACATTTTTTCGTGGCATTTCTTCTGTAGGATATGGGCTTCGGTCTATTCGATTAGAAGGATACAATAATGTTCTCTCTGTCTGATGCATTCCCTTCTAGTTGTCGAGAATTTTTTAGGAGGTTTCTTGTCTGCTTATGGATTTTGTTATTAGTCTAGATGAAGAACCTAGATTTTGCATTCGAAACATGCTTGAGACACACACTGGGAATTAATGATGTTGGTTTTAATTTCAGCCAGTGTGATGTATCAGTATTTTTCATTAGAAGTTACCTAACAAACTTATTGTAGTATTCGATGATGTGTTACTGGCTGATATATTGACAATCAGTGTGTGATGTTGATTATCGCATTGGTGTTGGCATTCTAGATCTCAAGTTTAAATGGTTGTGTTGAACAGTATTTTGCAGGTGTTGGTGTTTGGTAGTATTACTAATGGGCAAATTTAGGTTGTCGTTTGTAAAGTAGGAAGGTTGTAAGGTTGGTTTGGATCTGATTTGCATCAACTGTGAGTTCAGAGCTTCATCCTTGTACTCGGCTGCAACAAAATAGCAGTGTAAAACTCTGAGGCCTGGATTTTGTATGTTGAACAGTTAGAATTATGAACTATGATATTGTAATTTATCTTTTTTCAATTAATGTTTGCTTCTGAAATTCTTGCGTTGAATGGTTCAAAATGATCGTTTGAGAAACATACATTTTAGAAGCAGCTTGACAAACTGATTCAATGCGAGGTCATTAGATGTCAAATTGTTCGGCGAGTCCAAATTCTGTATTGAAAGGACAGAACACAAAACTACAAAACACCCATTCTAAAGAATAAAAACAGTTACTTTTACAAGAAATACTATGGACAAAGTCACCAAAGAGCTGTTGGGCCCTGAATGTGCCTCTACTCATCAGTAGTTGTAATCACAAAGAAGAAGATATTTATACACAATAAACCTACACCACATAAAAAACTTGATAGCCCAACAAACCATTATCTTGCTACTCCTACATTTGAGCCCCTCCTATTCCTTCTAATTTCATTGAAACTACCAATCTGCATTTGTACAAAGGGTCACCTGAATAGCTTCGTTACTAGCACTTGAGTTGACTGTTGAGCTTCTTCTCTTGCTTTCTTTTTTTTTTTGTTTTTGTTTTTGTTTTTTTTTTTTTTTTGCGAAATTAAACCAATCACAAAAATGGAAGTTGGACATATCACACCACCAATGACTTTAGGACGTGAGGACGAAGCAGAAGCACTCCTCAAGCGACTTGTAGGAGGACCAAAACATTTAGATGTTGTACCGATTGTCGGGTCGCCCGGATTGGGCAAGACGACTTTAGCGACAAAATTGTATTCTCATGAAGCTGTAAGGGACCATTATGATATCCGCTCATGGTGCTGTGTTTCACAAACATATGACCGACAATCTGTATTATTGGAAATTCTGAGAAGACTTGAAAAGAAAAACAACACAACAGAAGGAAGTGACTTGGCGGATGAAATACGCAGATTCTTGAAAGGGAAGAGATACCTCGTTGTAGTAGATGATTTGTGGAGTGCTGATGCATGGGATGATTTACGACCAATCTTCCCCGATGATAACAAGGGAAGTAGGCTTGTTTTAACTACTAGGCTTGATGAGGTGGCTTCCTATGCATCGAATAATCCACTCCATCTTCGACATCTTACAAAAGAAGAAAGCTGGGAGTTGTTGAAGAAAAAAGTGTTCGGGGAAGAAAGTTGTCCTAGTGAGCTTGAAAAAATAGGAGATAAAATAGCAAGAAGCTGTGCCGGTTTACCTCTTGCAGTAGTTTTGTCAGCAGGGCTTCTTGCGAGGGGAGAAAAGGAAGTTGATTATTGGAAAGAGGTATCTCAAAATTTGAGTTCTACCCTTTTTCATGATGCAGATTGGTTAATGGAGGTAGTTGATTTGAGCTACAAGACATTGCCTCATGATTTGAAACAATGTTTTCTGTACCTTGGATCCTTTTCCGAGGATGAAAAAATTTCAGTGCAGAGACTGATTCATTTATGGACATGTGAAGGACTCATACCACGTAATGATGACTTGGAGAGATTAGATCATGTTGCAACTAATTACTTGATGGATCTTGTTGGAAGAAACCTTGTAATGGTTGCTAAAAGAACTCGCTTGGGTAAAGCCAAATACGTTCATATTCATGATCTTTTACACCAGTTTTGCATTGAAAAAGCTGAAGAAATCCATTTACTACGGTTTAATGGGTATGGAATACAAACTCTTCTCCCTCCTGTATTCTTTTTTGATGTATTGGTTATCATATAATTATTTCATTGTTGTGTCCTTGTGCAGATCTAAAGTTTCTGATTATGATCATCCACAACTAGAAAATGCAATGCCTTATCGACTTGTTGTTTCCTCGGTTACTGATGGTTTTATGAAGTGGAGTTCAACCTATGGAAGTAGCTGTTCTTTGCGCTTCAATGACTCTGTAAAAGCAACCCCATCACTTGTAGACTCCTTAGGAGCTTTTAAATCACTAACCGTGTTGGATTTGGGACGAGTAGTTAACTTAGGAGAATCATTTCCCGAAGGAATTATGCTATTGATTCATTTAAGGTACCTAAAAATCTATGGCTGTTTCGAGGATGTTCCATCAACTGTAAGCTCTCTCGTTAATCTAGAGATATTGATTATCCATTTTTATATTAGAGGTAATGATGTCTTTTTTCCAGACACCATATGGGATTTGGTTAACTTGAGGCATTTGCAAGTACTTTCAGGTTGGTTTCCAGACCATCCACATAAAGTTCCCCATTTAGAAAAGCTAGAAACTTGTTCTAATATTCGAATATATCTTCCTGGTGATATGCCCATTTTAGTTCATGGGCTATCTAATGTTGTAAATTTGAAGTGCCTAATTATTGATAACTCGTCTGATCCTGAAGATGTCAATTGTGATAAGCCCTATGACTCGGACAACTACTGGTTCAGCTCACCACTTTTTCAGTCTCTACATCGACTAGAATCACTTTCTCTCGTATATGTTAAAGGAACTCCAAATTCCGGACTAGTGTTTGAGTTCCCATCAACTCTCAAAATTTTGGAATTGCGTGATTTCCCATTTTGTGAACCTTTGAGAAGTCTTTCGTCCATCGGGAAGCTAGCAAATCTTGAAGTCTTAAAATTACGGGAATGCGACTATGAGGGGAAGTGGGATGTGAAAGATAACGAGTTTCCTAAGCTTAAAGTCTTGAAAGTGTCCTGGATGGAGTCTATTAGATGGAATTTCTCGGAGGATGCTTTTCTTAGCCTCCAGCAGCTGTTGTTGCATCATTGTGAGGACGTAGAGATACCATCCAGTTTTGGGTACTTGAGTTCACTAAAATTTGTTAAGTTGCTTCGTTGCTGCGACTACACAGTGGAATCTGCCATGAAGATTAAGGAAATACAGATTGAAGAGATGGCAAATTCTGATTTCAATTTACAAATTGAAAGAAATCTTGGGGCTGTTCGATCAGAATGGTCCAGATTGACGAAGTTATTCAAGAAAGGCAATGCCTGAATTTAAGATTTGAGGAACTGCATTGCTGGGCATTAAAATGATTTGCACTGGGTTCTCTTTGAAACTAGAGATTATCTAAATTTCACAGGGTTCTACCAGAATAAGACAAATCAGCGGTGGCTATGTTTGCGGAGAAGGGTAATCATCCTTAAATCTTTATTCTTTAATTGTTCAAATTTTCGAAACCTATTAGAGAACAATATAAATATACCTTTAGCTTTGAATTTGAAAAACATTTCATGGTGGTGAATTACAATTATATTTTTGCTAATTTGTGTGCTTATAGTTGGAAAACTCAATTGAAACACTGGAATAGTGTCTTTTTGAAACCGTCAAAGACAAAATTTAGGACTTTAAGTCTGTGGGTCCAATGGTCGCGGACTTGATGAAAGTATTTATTTAGGAATTTAAACTAATTTAATTTAGTTTGATGCAAAAATGTAGTAGAGTTGCCCTCTACTGTCCATAAGCTATATCCACCTAGATTTTTTATGTGCTATATTTATTGCTGTTATTTGGTCACCCTTCCATCAACATAATGTTCTTGATTTTTCGATCTGTTTTAATATCAATTTTAAAACAGATCCAATTTCTCAATGCATCTAATTTGAGGTAAACTAGGTTTATTGACTAGTGAGTTGTGAGGTTCTAGCTCACACCGACACTAGTTCCATGTACTATCTTGCATTTTCCTCGTTCTTTTTTATTTTGTTGAGAAGTGAGCATAGTCCTATTGATTGTAGTTAATCTGCAATAGTGTTATGATAATGTTAATGGCGTACGTCCTGCTAGTATCTGTGCGATAGGAATACTACGTACTGTTTAGTTGTTTGTACAAGGGGAAGCACAATTATTGATTTGCACAGAATGACTTCCTTGATAAGTAATCTGCTTATGCAATGAATTGTGTGAATCTTATAATCAAATAGTAGTATTATAGACATTTATATGTGTGGTTCTTTTTCACACTCACATTTGAAGTTCATGTGCTCTGCAGTGGGAGCTGAGGCTGATGATGACAGAATTGAGCTGCTCTTGTCTCGAGTTGAGGGCAAGGATATCACTGAACTGATTGCTGCTGGAAGAGAAAAGTTGGCTCAAGTACCATCTGGTGTTGGCGCTGTTGCAGTTTCTGCACCTGTTGGTGGAGGATCTGCATGCAGCCCCTGGTGCTGAGGAGAAGGAAGAAAAGAAAGTGGAGGAGAAAGAGGAATCCGATGATGTATGTCGCCCAACTTTGAGGACTTGTTCCTTTTTTGTTCATTGTGTTTGCCATATCTTCTCTAATAACCTTTGCATCTGTTAACATTGTTTCCTGGCATTTCTTCTGCACGATATGGGCTTCAGTCTGTTCGATTAGCAGGATACAATATTGTTCTCTCTGTATGATGCAGTCCCTCTTCTAGTTGGTGAGATTTTTATAGGAGGTGTCTTATCTGCGTACTGATTTTGTTACAAGATCAAGTTTAAGAACCTAGATTCTGCATTCGAAACTTGCTTGAGACACACACTGGAATTAATGATGTGGGTTTTAATTTTCAGCCAGTGTGATGTATCAGTTATTTTTCATTAGAAGTTACCTAACAAACTTATTATCGTATTTGATGATGTGTTGCTGATATATTGACAATCACCGTGCGAGGTTGATTGTTTCATTAGTGTTGGCATCCAAGATGTCAAGTATAAATGGTTGTGTTGAACAATATTTTGCAGGTATTGGTGCTTGGTAGTATTACTAATGGGCAAATTTAGGTCGTCGTTTGTTACAGGGGTGCAAATGCAATTGGAGTACTCTAAATAAAATGTGTATGATTACCTTCTGTGCAAGTGAGCTTCATAGATCATGTAATTGCTCTCTGAACATTCTTATGTATTCACGTCGAATGACAAGGAAAGGAGTCAATCACCATTCATAATTATTTGCTGGATATGATCTGCCTTGAGAATTAATAGAACTAGAACCTGCACCATCTGCAGTATTGTCTGTCTGAAATGAATGTATGAGGAGTCCTCAACAAACTCAATTTTCATATCAGGATGATATTCTAAGGCTTTTTCAATTCTTTCTAGATTCACTCCTGCTGTTTTAACATCTTCTTTAGCATTGCCCTAGTCTAATAGCTGCCACTGTGTCATATTTCTGGTCATGGGCTGTGGGATAAGTTTACTGTAAGTTAGATGACATCAGTAAATGAAGACAGCGATACCATTTACAAGACCCAGGCAGTTAGAATTATGAACTATGATATTAATAATTTATCTTTTTTCAATTAATGTTTGCTTCCCAAATTCTTGCGTTGAATGGTCCAAAATGATCGTTTGGGAAACATACATTTTAGAAGCAGCTTGACAAACTGATCCAAATGCGAGGTCATTAGATATCAAATTCTAAAGAATAAAGTCACCAAAGAGCTGTTGGGCCCATGGTCAGTAGAAATGTGTCGGCCTCTACTCATTAGTAGTTGTAATCACAAAGAAGAAGATATTTATACACAATAAACCTACACCACATAATAAACTTGATAGCCCAACAAACCATTATCTTACTACTCCTATTCCTTTTAATTTCTTTTAAACTACCAATCTGCATTTATACAAAGGGTCACCTGAATCACTTGAGTTGATCTTCTTCTCTTGCTTTCTTATTTTCTTAAACCACCAAACACAAAAATGGATGTCGGATATATCACACCACCAATAACTTTAGGACGTGAGGACGAAGCAGAAGCGCTCCTCAAGCGACTTAAAGGAGGACCAAAACATTTAGATGTTGTACCCATTGTCGGGATGCCCGGATTGGGCAAGACGACTTTAGCGACAAAATTGTATTCTCATGAAGCTGTAAGGGACCACTATGATGTCCGCTCATGGTGCTGTGTTTCACACACATATGACCGGAAATTGGTATTATTGGAAATTATGAGAGGACTTAAAAAGGAAAATACCACATCAGAAGAAAGTGACTTGGCGGATGAAATACGCAGATTCTTGAAAGGAAAGAGATACCTCATTGTAGTAGATGATTTGTGGAGTAGTGATGCATGGGATGATTTACAACCAATCTTCCCCGATGATAATAAGGGAAGTAGGCTTGTTTTAACTACTCGGCTCGATGAAGTGGCTTTCTATGCCTCAACTAATCCTCACCATCTTCGAAATCTTACAATTGAAGAAAGCTGGGAGCTGTTGAAGAAAACAGTGTTCGGGGAAGAAAGTTGTCCCAATGAGCTTGTAAAAATAGGAAATAAAATAGCTAGAAGCTGTGCGGGATTACCTCTTGCAGTTGTTTTATCAGCAGGGCTTCTTGCCAGGGGAGAAAAGAAAGTGGATTACTGGAAAGAGGTATCTCAAAATTTGAGTTCAACCCTTTTCCGTGATGCAAATTGGTTAATGGAGGTAGTTGATTTGAACTACAAGACTTTGCCTCATGATTTGAAACAATGTTTTCTGTACTTTGGATCCTTTTACGAGGATGAAAAAATTTCAGTACAGAAACTGATTCAATTATGGATTTGTGAAGGATTCATACAACATAATAATGACTTGGAGAGCTTGGAGCATGTTGCAACTAATTACTTGATGGATCTTATTGGAAGAAACCTCGTAATGGTTGCTAAAAGAACTCGCTTGGGTAAAGCCAAATACGTTCGTATTCATGATCTCTTATACCAATTTTGCATGAAAAAAGCTGAAGAAATCAATTTACTACAGTTTTATGGATTCACATACACCAGCTCGTCTTGGTCATGTACTTTTTTTAGAAGTATTAATTATCATATACTTAATTCATTGTTATTATTGTGCTCGTCCTTGTGCAGATCCGACATTTCTGATTATGATCATCCTCAACTAGAAACCGCTATGCCTTCTCGGCTTGTTGTTTCCTCTTTTAATGATGATTTTATGAAGTGGAGTTCTCCCTATGAAGGTAGCCGTTCTTTGCGCTTCAATGTCTCTGTAAAAGCAACCCCATCAGTTAAAGACTTCTTAGAAACTTTTAAATCACTGACAGTGTTGGATTTGGGAAAGCTCAACTTCGAGAGATCATTTCCCGATGGAATTTTGCTCTTGATTCATTTAAGATACCTGGAAATCAAAGGGACAGTTCCATCAACTATAAGCTCTCTTGTTAATCTGGAGACATTGATTATCCATGATCAAGTCAAATTTCCAGACACCATATGGGATTTGGTTAACTTGAGGCATTTGCAAGTATGTACAGGATGGTTTCCAGACCCTTCTGACACTCCACATAAAGTTCCCCATTTAAAAAATCTAGAAACTTGTTCTAACATTCAGATATATCTTCCTGCTGATATGCCCATTTTAGTTCATGGGCTATCTAATATTGTTAATTTGGAGTGCCAAATTATTGATAAGTCGTCTGATCCCGAAGATGTCGATTGTGATAAGTCCTATGACCCGGACGATTACCGGTTCAGCCCACCACTTTTTCAGTCTCTACATCGACTAGAATCACTCTCCCTCTATTATGACCAACGATATCCACCCACTCGACGAGTGTTCGAGTTCCCATCAACTCTCAAAATTTTGGAATTGCGTGAGTTCCCATTTTGTGAACCTTTGAGAAGTTTTTCGTCCATCGGGAAGCTACCTAATCTTGAAGTCTTAAAATTATGGGAATGCGAGTATGAGGGGAAGTGGTATGTGAAAGACAACGAGTTTCCTAAGCTTAAGATCTTGAAAGTGTTCGGTATGGAGTCTATTAGATGGAATTTATCAGAGGGCGCTTTTCCTAGCCTTCAGCAGCTGTTGTTGCATAATTGTAAGGACTTAGAGATACCTTCTAGTTTTGGGTACTTGAGTTCACTAAAATCTGTTGAGTTGATTCGTTGCTGCGACGACACCGTAGAATCCGCCATGAAGATTGAGGTTATACAAATTGAAGAGATTTGCACATCTGATTTCAATCTAATCGTGAAGTCCTTATGGAAATAGGGCATTGAGGGCGGCTGGAGGTGGAAGGAAGAGAGATATCTATGTAAAGATACCATTGGTGTTGCCTTCTTCTTACTTTAATCTTATCTTTTTCTTGTCATTCTTTTTTCAATCTGAGCAATCTTACACAAAATGTAACCTCATATCCATTTCTTATTCTTTGTTGAAAAAATTTGTGAAAGTTCACCATTGTTGATACTAAAATAAAATTTTTGGAATTGAGTTTGATAATATCAACCTAGTTTGTGCTATCTTGAAGTGCGTATTGTTTGAAATCATTGGAAATAGTTAATGGAGGTTGAACACAAAATTTGAAATCATTTGGAGTTGATTTAGATTGAATTTGGATTGATTTTTATCTAGATAAAAATCGCCCCTGCATTTTTTTCTCAAGCCGCTAAACATGTGTCAGGATGTTCTAAACATCTGTCAAGATGTCCTGAAAAATGTTTTCAACATCTTGAGAGATGCTGCGTGAATCTTTCGAGATGTTTAGCAAAATGGCTTTTACCAATAGAGTTGAAAAGTTCGGAATCAGTATAATCCCAAGTTGTTATTGCTGCTCTCCACCTTCCCAGGACATGGAGACAGTAGAACACTTGTTTTGCTCCGGAAAATTTTGTACATTCCCTGTGGGAATATATTTGCGGCAGTCTTTGGCATACCAATAAGAGGTCTACAATTTACATACATGTTAATCCAATGGTGGTATCACAGAAGCAGGAATATTGTCTCGGCTTTCATGACCAAATGCTTCCAGCTATAATTACTTGGGAACTATGGAGGTCACCGTGTGCAGCAAGGTATGACCAAGGAAAACCATCCACACACAAATCGAAAGCCCGGATCTTACAGAGTCTGATGGAGATAATTAATCAAAGGTTTAGCAAACTAACAAACTTATTCAATCTTTCTTCCTTAAGGCTTTAGATTGGACAATAGCAGAGGAGCTGTTGGAGGAGATCAAGGAGAACAGATTGCATCTAAATGCATTCGCGAAACGTCTCATAACAGCAGTAAGGAGTTAGAACATGAAGAAGCATGATTAAATGAAGTGATGACTGCAGTAAGTAGTGGTTTCTGTACTCGGTGTAGGGATCTGTATATTTTGTTTCATTTCATGCTGCGGTTGTTGACATAAATAGCAGTGTAGAACTCTGAAGCCTGCATTTTGTATGCTGAACAGCCATTAGAATTATGAACTATGATATTATAATTTATCTTTTTTCAATTAATGTTTGCTTCCCAAATTCTTGGGCCCATGCTCAGTAGAAATGTGTCAGCCTCTACTTATTGAAACGACAGAACACAGAACAACAGCACCCATTCTAAAGAATTAAAACTGTTACTTCCACAAGAAATACTATGCTCAGCATGGGCATCCAATAAAGTGTAAAAGTAGAAATGGAAACTTCTACTTATCTATAGCTGTAACCACAAAGAAGAAGATATTTATACACAATAAACCTACACCACATAAAAACTTGATAGCCCAACAAACCATTATCTTACCACTCCTAGATTTGACCCCCTCCTATTCCTTTTAATTTCTTTGAAACTACCAATCTGCATTTATATAACGGGCCACCTGAATCACTTCCTAACTAGCACTTGAGTTGAGATTCTTCTCTTGCTTTCTTATTTTCTTAAACCACCAATCACAAAAATGGAAGTCGGATATATCACACCACCAATAACTTTAGAACGTGACGTCGAAGCAAAAGCGCTCCTCCAGCGACTTTTAGGAGGATCAAAAGAATTAGATGTTGTATCCATTGTCGGGATGCCCGGATTGGGCAAGACTACTTTTGCGAAAAAATTGTATTCTCATGAAGCTGTGAGGGACCATTATGATGTCCGCTCATCGTGCTGTGTTTCACAAACATATGACCGAAAATTGGTATTATTGGAAATTATGAGAGGACTTGATAAGACGAATACCACAACTGAAGAAAGTGAATTGGCGGATAAAATACGCAGATTCTTGAAAGGGAAGAGATATCTCATTTTAGTAGATGATTTGTGGAGTACTGATGCTTGGGATGATTTACGACCAATCTTCCCCGATGATAACAAGGGAAGTAGAGTTGTTTTAACTACAAGGCTCAATGAATTGGCTTCCTATGCCTCAACTAATCCCCACCAGCTTCGGAAACTTACAAAAGAAGAAAGTTGGGAGCTGTTGAATAAAATAGTGTTCGGGGAAAAAAGTTGTCCCACTGAGCTTGAAGAAATAGCAAATGAAATAGCAAAAAGCTGTGGGGGTTTACCTCTTGCAGTAGTTTTGTCAGCAGGGCTTCTTGTAAGGGGAGAAAAGAAAGTGGATTACTGGAAAGAGGTGTCTCAAAATTTGAGTTCAACCCTTTTTCGTGATGTAGATTGGTTGATGGAGGTAGTTGAATTGAGCTACAAGACTTTGCCTCATGATTTGAAACAATGTTTTCTGTACTTTGGAGCCTTTCTCGAGGATGCAAAAATTTCAGTACAGAATCTGATTCACTTATGGATTTGCGAAGGATTCATACCACATAATAATGACTTGGAGAGCTTGGAGCATGTTGCAACTAATTACTTGCTGGATCTTATTGGAAGAAACCTTGTAATGGTTGCTAAAAGAACTCGCTTGGGTAAAGTCAAATACGTTCGTATTCATGATCTCTTACACCAATTTTGCATGAAAAAAGCTGAAGAAATCCATTTACTACGGTTTTATGGGTTAACAAACACCAACTCCTCTTGGTCGTGTACTTCTTTTAGAAGTATTGGTTATCATATACTTAATTCATTGTTATTGTTGTGCTCGTCCTTGCGCAGATCTGACATTTCTGATTATGATCATCCTCAACTAGAAGGCGCTATGCCTCATCGGCTTGTTGTTTCCTCCTTTAATGATGATTTTATGAAGTGGATTTCTCCCCGTGAAAGTAGCCGTTCTTTGCGCTTCAATGTCTATGTTGACGCAACCCCATCACTTAAAGACTCCATAGGAGCTTTTAAATCACTAACGGTGTTGGATTTGGGAAATGTAGACGTCGAAGAATCATTTCCCCATGGAATTACTCTCTTGATTCATTTAAGATACCTGGTTATCAGTAGCAGTTGTAACGATGGACTTGCAGTTCCATCAACTATAAGCTCTCTTGTTAATTTAGAGATATTCATTATAATTGGTTTTGTCTATTTTCCAGATACCATATGGGATTTGGTTAACTTGAGGCATTTGTATGCAAATCCAGGACAGTTTCTAGACCCTCGTGTCACTCCACATAAAGTTCCCCATTCAGAAAAGCTAGAAACTTGTTCTGGTTTTTGGATAGATCTTTCTACTGATATACCCATTATAGTTCATGGGCTATCTAATATTGTAAATCTGAAGTGCATGATTTCTGATGAGTCGTTTGATTCCGAAGATGACGACTACGATTGTGATAAGCCCTATGACCCGGACGACTACCAGTTCGGCCCACCACTTTTTCAGTCTCTACATCGACTAGAATCACTTTTCCTCGAATATGACAAACGACATCCACCCGCTCAACGAGTGTTTGAGTTCCCATCAACTCTCAAAATTTTGGAATTGAAAGATTTCCCATTTCGTGAACCTTTGAGAAGTCTTTCGTCCATCAGGAAGCTACCCAATCTTGAAGTCTTAAAATTATGGAACTGCAGGTATGAGGGGGTGTGGGATGTGAAAGATAACGAGTTTCCTAAGCTTAAGGTCTTGAAAGTGAATCGTATAGGGCACATGAGTTCACTAAGATGGAATTTATCAGAGGATGCTTTTCCTAGCCTCCAGCAGCTGTTGTTGGAACATTGTTATTACGTAGACATACCTTCCATTTTTGGGTACTTGAGTTCACTGAAACTTGTTAAGTTGTTTGGTTGCGGCAAATACACAGAGGAATCTGCCATGAAGATTAAGGAAATACAAATCGAAGAGATGGCAAATTCTGATTTCAAATTAATAATAGAGTCCTCCCGCTGGTAAAAGGACTTTGCACCTATGCATGTAAAGTCACTTTTTACCAAGACACCATTGTGGTTGCCTTTTTCTTACTTTAATCTTATCTTCCTGTGATTTTTAATTCAGTCTAAGCAATCTTAAACAAAATGTAACCTCATATTCATTTCTTATTCTTTGTTGGAAAGATTTGTGCAAGTGTTTTTATAACTCATTAAACCAACCTCTTTCCCTTCTACTCTATAACTCATTCAGATTTTCCATTATTAGTTTCGAATTCCCTGCATTCACACCTTTCATTTGACATCCATTTTCAGGTAGGTTGGCTAGCTGATTTCATGGATCGTGTTGCTATAACTCGTGGTTTCCATTTGGCTATTGATATTTTCGTGTAATACATTAGTCTTTACTTTTATTCGTGTTGGTTATTATTTCTGAACTCGGATTGTATTGAACCAAGTGGTTATTGGACTCAGTGGTTGAGTTAAGACTTTATTATTGTTGTTAATTTGCACTTGCTTAATTGAGTTCATAACACAAAAATTCCAAACTGAAAGGAATCTCATACTTGCAGACGTTGCCACAAATTAAAGCCATAAAATTTTATATTTAAAAATGTTTCTTCTTCTTTTTCTTTGGTTTTCAAAGCGACGAGAATTTAGTGTACGTAAAATTACAACTCGTATTTTATCAAATAATAGTATAAATAGATGTAGAACCCATAGAGATTGGTTTATCTATTATAGAGAAGTTTTATGTTTTAATTAATACTAGGTAACTTGCCCGCGCATCGCGCGGTCTTGAAAACCTTCTCGTTGAAACTTACAAAATGAATATTTTTTAATATTGAAATTAAAAAATAACAATCATACTCATCATTCATGTAAAGACTAACAATATGAGCCTACCTTATCGATATCAATATTTATATATATATATATGGTGGCATGCAACTATAGCCACCATTCATCGCAAAATATAAAGATATCTTCAATTTTTGTTCCTCTCTCGTTTTCATTGAACATTTTAATTTCTTTTACTAACCCAACTAATGATTAAAACTCCCAAGAGTTTGTTTTAAGGGAGTAATGACCAATTAATCATCAATAGCAGAAACGGCAAAAGCAATGAAAAGAAAAGTGATGTTTATATATTAAAGTATTTTTTGAACGGGAGGAAGTATTAATCTGGAAAAAAAGATTTGTGCTCTCAATTTTCCGAAGTATTGGAGGAACAAAAGTCACCAAAACCCTCAAATTCTATTGGAAAAAATTCAAAATCTATTTTAGAAGTACATATGCACATATAAAATGCAAAAAATAACTAAATATAAATAATTACATCATATTGTAACAAAAAACTACATCACACTAATAACGAAATGCATAACAATTTGACATGTGAGTAAAACACATAATCTTATAACTTCTCAAATGATCGATGAATCTCTTTGGACATATTTGGAATTCATTGAGTCTTTTTTTCTTCATATGTAGGAGTTCCTATAATATCCGCTGAATCTCACACATCTTCCTCTCTAGTTGTAGAGCATCAAATTCCTTCTTTGATTGATTTCCAAACATTAAGTAAGCATAAAACCAATTGACGACTAAGCTACTAAAGCACCTTAGAAAGCCTTTCAAGAAGACAACAAAAAACAGTGTAAACTACGATATCTCCATGAAATAATAAAATGCTGGTGAAAATTGAAGAAGACGGAAATAACAAAAAAAAAAAAGTAGTACCTTCTTTACAGAATTCCTCATATATTGATTTTTCTGCTGTTTTGGTTAACTAATTAAGGATTAGTCTCCTTATATAGTACAACTATCATATAAAAAATACTTTGACCTTTATAAGCTCGCCTCCTAGGCCTCATTTGTTACTTACTTTGGCCATAGGCCACCACCTGCCAAATGATTTTTGTTAAACAATACTAAATAAACTCAAGATTAGGGAATATAAAAAAAATGATAATTCAATATATTTTGCTAGCAAACAACTGAACTACTTTAAGTGATAATCAAAAGACAAAAGGAAGAATATTTCGACAGATTCCATCGCAATTTGATTACATATTCAGCATCTACAGAAAAGAGAGTTTATCATTTGGCTAAACAAAATAACCAAACTGCATTAAAAAAACCATTTTCCCGATTGAGGCTTCCCTGGAGTAAACATTACTGTTTGGTGATAGTCTATCTTGTCAACGATCCACGTATGATCTCGAGCTTTGTTAAGGAATTCTTGCATTTATAATAGATAGAAGATATGTTGATGAAACAAATGAACTAGCTTAAGTTGTTAATTAGTTGTTTAGTTAAAGAATAAACCCACGAGGGCAGTTTAGACTTTTAGTATATTTTTGGTAGTTAGTTAGGTGGTTAAGCCAATTTTAAAAGTTAGTTATCCTAACTACTTAAAGGGCACCACATTGTATCTTTCATTCAATCAAGTTAATGAATATGTTTTGAGCTTCTCCTCCATCCTCTCTCTTCTCCCTCATCACCTGATTCTCTTCCTTATCCAAATTATAACATGGTATCAGAGCAATGGCCGGATTAAACTAATCTGGTACTAAAACTGTACTAAAATCATTCTCAGTCTTCTTTTCCATTCTCAGTTTTCTTCTCAGCTGTATCACCTCTGAGGTGGTGCAAAATCTGGTTTTGGGATCAAGAATTGAACTTTTGGAAGATCAAGAACTGTGTTGCAAGCTGTGAAATCACTGCAATGGCGGATTCATCAACCAGTCATGTCTTGGACCACAATCACCCTTTGTATTTGCACTCATCTGATGTAAGTAGAATCTCTCTCATTTCTGTACAACTTCTTGGGTCTGAAAATTATGCTGTGTGGAGTCGGTCCATGAGAATAGCTCTTTTGGGAAGAAACAAATTAGGGCTTGTAGATGGAACCTGTAAAAAGGAAATGTATGATCAGAATCTGTGGACACAGTGGGAGAGATGTAATGCTATAGTACTTTCTTGGCTCATTGATAAGACCCAAATAGGCGGAAGCGATAAACTAATGATGCAGAAGCAATAATCAAAGATAACAAGAAAGTAAGGGATGGGAAGAACAGAAATAGAAGAAAAGAATGGACAAACGATTCAAACCGTGAATTGAATATCCGAGAGGGGAAGGGAAACTTGAACCATACAAGGATTCCGTACTAGTGACGGATCTCCATAGGCTCCAAGCAAAGAGATAATCCGAAGCTTCAAGCTTCTTCAAAGAAGAAGGCCTTGCCTCTCTTACTAAGTCTATTCTTCAATTCTAAACAAGCTAAATGAAATTAATGACTAAGTGTGGTATTTATAGGTTCACCACACTTCTAAATAAAATGTCTAAATAGCCCCTAAGTCTAGTCAAAACAATACATGTCACTTAGGGCTATAGTTGGAATTACACTCAAAATAAGTAGGAAACCCGGATAGGCCTTCAGCACACTAGGCGCCCCGCCTGAATAGTAGGCGCCCAGCCTGGAAAATGGGCGGTCTGCCCCTTCAGTAGGCGGCCAGAGATCCTGAAGGTGTGTAGTCAACTAGGCGGTCCGCCTAGTCCAATGGGCGGTCCGCCTCCTTCCTGGGAGACTTGGAAACGGCTCAAAATGGACTCTAAGTGTTCCTCCTTGGTCCGTAGCCGGTCCTCCCCCATTGGCGCTCAAGTCCATGACTCCAAATCACTCTCGAACCCTCCTCCGGTGCCCTTGCCTTGTATCCTTTGTGCTCTCATGCTTGGCTCTTGATGGTTGGCGCTTTGGCTCCAATTTGGATCTTATCATCCTCCCCTTCTTGAAAGGATTTCGTCCTCGAAATCAAACCATCAAGCCTACATTCAAAACAAGCACAAACAAAGCTTCCCACTACAAGAGTAGGTTAGTATCAAAAGTGTGGGAAAACACACTCTTATGGTATAGCCAAGCATCAATAACAATGATAAAGCACATGTTTCCGAAGAAAACAACAAGCACTTGGCTTCCTCAATGGGTACACTCAATGCATGATTCATCAAGGAGATCAATAGGATAGAGAATATGCAAGATCAAGCCATTAAAATTCCTATGATCCCTAAGCCCAATAAGAACACACCAAAACTTCCCACTACAAGAGTGAGAAAGTTCAACAAGAGTGAGTACAAGTGATGTGAAAATCACACTTTTATGATAGAGCCAAGTATCAATACTAATCAAAAAGCTTATGTTCCCAAAGGAAACAATAAGTTCTTGGCTCAACAACGACAAGTACTCACTACCATAACAAGCAAAGAGATCAATAAGATATGGAACATGCAAGATTAAGCAACTAAATTCTTTATGACCTCCAAGCTTATGGTCATCACATCGAGCTTTGGCATGCTCAACACTCAAGGTGTGATCAACATATGGGATGGAGTAAGTAACATAATTCAAGCGACAACTAACATCGAATACTCCACTCCCCTTCTTGGAAGCACTCTTACACACACCAAGAGTGACTTCCTCAGCCTCAAACCCACCTCTAAGACAATCTCTCTCACTAGACAAACTATCAAGGAAAGCTTCCATAATGGCTTCTTCATCATTGTAGTCCACACAATCAAGATTAGGACTACTAGAAGACGGACCAACATAATCAATTCCAAGACCATTCGTCTCACTTGTCATTTCAAACAATGGATTGTCTATAGAGTTAAACCTATCAAGCCATGGAGGGTTAATTTCACACTCTTCATACACACTTGAGGAGTCATCAAGAATAAGCCTATCCATCCCATCCACTAGGGACTCCTCAAGGTCATTACCATCCTCACTACAACACATAGGTCCACCAAAGAGAAGCATATCAATAAGGGCATGATCACTCAACTCATCTTCCCCTTTATCAAAAATTGGTGGTGTGTCATAACAAGGTCCACAATCATGGTCAACTACAATATCTTCACTAAAGAGAGGTTCAATGAAAATCGAGCTCACATCATGATGTGGCTTATCATTCCTCTCACCTAGTGGTTCACATTCACACACAAGTTGACCCAAAGATTCTACACTAGTTGCATTCACATTATAATCACATATATCATCAACTAGTATAGAGGTTTCACAAACACTCTCACAAGACAAGGAAGTATCATGTTCAAGGGGAGAACTATCACTTACCTTTGAGTGGCCATCTTGCTCACTCAATGCACTTGAAGGGTCATGGATTGGCTCTCCACCTTGAAGCTCACATTGAAGGCTTGCTTCACCTTGCCCTCCCATTTTAGAAGATGATTGAGGCTCTAATGGCTTGCCTCCAAAAGTTCCTACACAAGAAGTCATACAAGTAGAAGAAAAAGATAAAGGGTTAGGATTAGAATAAGGGGTGTCCTCACTCTTTACAATTCTTTTTCCCTCTTTCTTTTCCCTCATTTTCTTTTCAAGGTCGGGTGTAGATTCGGGTGGTGACATCCCACTCACATCACTCAACACATCCTCTCCTTTTTCCGCTCGAGGAATGTCACCGGTCGCTCCCTTACTCCTCTCAATCTTTTGTCTCTCAAATTCGGGTGAGTTGGGACGAGGCCCAAGAATACCCATAGCCGGAGTAGGTGGACTTCTAACATCAACCCGGAATCTAGGACTAAGAGACTCATCACTTGATGTCTCTTTCTTCTTTGTAGGTGAACCACTTTGCTTTGGATCTTGTGGTTCGGGGCTCACCTTGTTGACATATGTCAACTCTCTTTTTGCACTAGTCCCACCATTGATTGTGAGTGTAGGATTTCTCTTCAATGGCGTCCCACTACTTCTCATGTTCATAGGGCTTCTTGATTGCACTCTTTGGAGCATAGGGCTTCTCCTCATTGGTGTCCCACCACTTCTCATGTTCATGGGTGTGCTTGGTTGTATTCCTTCTTTCCTAAGAAAAAGGATTTGAAACTTCCCTTGTGCTTGAACACGGTAGCCATCCACAACTTCTTGTGCGATCTTGAAGTATCTATTGGAGAGCCAAGGCTTTCCCAACATAACATCACATCCCACTAAAGGGCCTACTTTGCACTCCACTTCTTCTTCAAAGTTCCTTTGTGAAATAACTACCCTCGCCATTCCATCAACACAAGGTATTCCCAACCTTCGCACTACAAGATGGCTAATCCAACTTGCTTCACCATTATCCACTTGAAGCACATATCCATGATTTCCATTAAGGCTCACTACGAATTGACACCACATTCTTTCTCTTATGAATTCATCTAAGTAATGCCCTTTACACATCCCATCAATAGTACCAACACTAGTTGGGTACTTCCTCATTTCACCACTACTAGCAATACCATAACCTATAGTGCGACTCATACCATCTCTTCCCTCGGCCTCATTCTCTTTCATCTCATCCTCCAAGTGTTGGACCCTAGTGTCCATTGCCTCTATTTGAGCCAAGAGGCTCGGAAGGTAGGCTTCAACTAACTCCCTCTCACTTACACCTTTCTCACCACTCCTACTTCCCTCCAAACCTCCCTTATAGCTCCTTGTACCTGCAAAAGACATGTTAAGAAAGTGCAAAGGTTAATATAAACAACCTCACTTGCTCTCCCTTACCTTTGGTGGTGGCTCTCAACACTCTTTTTAGGGTGCACACTCCCAAACCCCCACCCAAGGATGCCTTTATCTCTTTTAGGAACCACAATGGTAAGATCAATCAACTAGTAGATCCAAGTAAAGGTCCGGAATGGAATTTAGGTGTCTCGATGTACGGAAGCTAGTTTAGTGCGCACTTGAAGCAAGCAAGATCTACGACTTTAAGTGAATACTCCAAGACACACAACACCCTAAGGAATCAAAGATTAGTGTTAATAAAGTAGGACTAATACCTTAGAAACACTAACCAAGAGGTACGGAAGCAAACGGAACACAAAAACACACGAAACGAAGCCAAACGGAGGCCTCCCAGGAGTGGGCGGTCCGCCTCTGTAAAGTGGGCGCCCCGCCTACTCAAAATACAGAGAAAAACATAAAAATAGGCGGTCCACCTCTTAGGAGTAGGCGGTCCGCCTACTGGGCTTCTCAGCACGGTCCGAAAACGGGTTTTTGGCCCTTTTGCACCCAAATTTCGATGTTCCAAGGTGTTTTTTCCCAATCCGAAGGTACCCAATGGTGTTTTCAACTACTCTAATCAATACCCAATGATTTATAACAACACCCAATCCATAACGAATCCAAATCAAGAAATTTCAATCAAATTCTAGGGTTTTTCAATTTTGGGGTTTTGATTTTTCTAACTTGTGATTTTCAACACCAAATCATGTAACAAGGGTACCAAATCAATGGGTAATCATCATAGTTCAATTCCCAATATCAAACACCAAAGGAATCATCAAATCCAATCCACAATAAGAATTTTTTTTGTATTTTTTTTTCACTTTTTTCAATTTTTTTATTTTTCTTCTTTTCTCCAAGAACAAGAACAACAATAACAATAAACTAAACTAAAAGATAGGATGAACAAGGATCGAGGGTTTGTAAGAACAAATCCCGAGCCTTGCTCTGATACCAAACTGATAAGACCCAAATAGGCGGAAGCGATTAACTAATGATGCGGAAGCAATAATCAAAGATAACAAGAAAGTAAGGGATGGGAAGAACAGAAATAGAAGAAAAGAATGGACAAACGATTCAAACCGTGAATTGAATATCCGAGAGGGGAAGGGAAACTTGAACCATACAAGGATTCCGTACTAGTGACGGATCTCCATAGGCTCCAAGCAAAGAGATAATCCGAAGCTTCAAGCTTCTACAAAGAAGAAGGCCTTGCCTCTCTTACTAAGTCTATTCCTCAATTCTAAACAAGCTAAATGAAATTAATGACTAAGTGTGGTATTTATAGGTTCACCACACTTCTAAATAAAATGTCTAAATAGCCCCTAAGTCTAGTCAAAACAATACATGTCACTTAGGGCTATAGTTGGAATTACACTCAAAATAAGTAGGAAACCCGGATAGGCCTTCAGCACACTAGGCGCCCCGCCTGAATAGTAGGCGCCCAGAGTAGGCGCCCAGCCTGGAAAATGGGCGGTCTGCCCCTTCAGTAGGCGGCCAGAGATCCTGAGGGTGTGTAGTCAACTAGGCGGTCCGCCTAGTCCAATGGGCGGTCCGCCTCCTTCCTGGGAGACTTGGAAACGGCTCAAAATGGACTCTAAGTGTTCCTCCTTGGTCCGTAGCCGGTCCTCCCCCATTGGCGCTCAAGTCCATGACTCCAAATCACTCTCGAACCCTCCTCCGGTGCCCTTGCCTTGTATCCTTTGTGCTCTCATGCTTGGCTCTTGATGGTTGGCGCTTTGGCTCCAATTTGGATCTTATCACTCATGAACTCTGTATCTAATAGTCTGCTAGGGAGAATTGTCTATGCTACAAGTGCACATGCTGTATGGGTAGATTTGGCTGAAAGGTTTAACAAGATAAACGACTCAAGAACCTATAATCTGCACAGAGAAATTGCTTGTTTGACTCAAGGAACCAGTTCTGTATCTGTGTACTACTCAAGATTGAAGGATCTCTGGGATGAATTTGAGGCTCTTTGTTCCTGCTCCAGGTTGTGACTGTGAAAAATCTAAGGAATTTGTGATGTATTTACAGAGGCAGAAGCTGTATCAATTTCTAATGGGGCTGAATGATTCCTATATACAAGCCAGAAGTCAGATTCTAATGATAAGTCCTTTGCCCACTTTGAACCAGGCATATAATATGATTGTGAGTGATGAAAGTCAAAAAGGAATTGTGAATAACTCAGGTGTACTTAGGGCTGCTCCAGTTCTGGGCAACTTGGACCCACTAGCATTGTACACTAACAATAGAGGTGGAGGCAATCCCAGGTTCAGGAAGACAGGAAACAACTTGTACTGTGATATCTGCAAGATAAAAGGTCATAGTAGAGAGGGTTGCTGGAAAGTGATTGGGTACCCTCCTGATCATTGAGGCAAGAGAAAGAGGGACAATCCTGGAACCACACCATGTAATGATGTAGCTGATCATGTAGGAAATCAGCAGCATTACCAGCCAGGTCAAGGGTATGGCACAGGAAGTCAAGGAAACTCTGCAAATACCCTGTCTCAGACTCAACAAAATCCAGCATGGACTAATCAGCAAGAGTGCAACAATGTGAATCAGCTGAAGGCCTATACCTTCTCACAGGAACAATATGAGCAGATCATGCACATGTTAAACAGTGGACCATCAGCCTCTGCAGCAAATATAGCAGGTACAAGCAGTGCATCTTTAGTCACTAGTAAAACTCAGGAATGGATCATAGACACTGGAGCCACAAATCACATGGTGTCTGACATTTCCTTACTAGATCAGACCACAGTGATTAAGAGTGATAATCCAAAAAGAGTATTTCTCCCTAATGGTGACGTGTCACATGTGACTCATACTGGTGCAAGTTCAGTTTCTGACAGAAGCACACTACATAATGTGTTCCACATACCTCAGTTCAAATATAATCTGCTATCAGTCTCAAAGATCACAAAAGAGTTAGGTTGCTCAGTCACCTTCTATCCTACTTTTTGTGTGTTTCAGGATCTCTACAGTGGGAAGGTGAAGGAGATTGGTAAGGAGAAGAATGGTTTATATCTTCTTGTGAGAAATGATGCTGAGAAGAATGCAGAAGTCAGCCTGACTGTAAGTCATATAAGCAATGTAGACATCAATCTGTGGCACATGAGACTTGGACATGTGTCCTCTGGTGTACTCAAGAATATGTTTCATGTTAAATCTGAAAATATAGCTAGTGTAATAGACAAGTGTGTTGTGTGTCCTTGTGCAAAACAAGTGAGACTACCATTTCCTTCTAGTAATATCAAAAGTATGTCTTGTTTTGAGTTGCTTCATGCTGATGTGTGGGGATCTTACAAGGTTCCAACTGTAGATGGCTATAAGTACTTCTCAACTCTTATGGATGACAAGTCCAGAATGACTTGGATATATTTGCTGAGAAAAAAGTCTGATGCATGTGTAGCTTTACAACAGTTCTTTACTTATGTCAATAATCAGTTCAATACAACTGTTAAGGTAATCAGAACTGACAATGGAGCATAATTCTTGAACTCAATATGCAATGATATGTTCAAGAAACTAGGCATGATCCATCAAAGGTCATGTGCCTATACTCCTCAGCAAAATGGAGTTGCTGAGAGAAAACACAGGCATATACTAAAGGTAACAAGAGCTTTGAGGTTTCAGGCAAACATTCCCATCAAGTTTTGGGGTCAGTGTGTCTTAGCTGCAGTGTATCTGATCAAAAGAATTCCTACTCCAGTACTAAAGAACAGGTCACCTTATGAGGTGTTATACAACAGAAAGCCCTCTCTGCAACACCTTAAGGTCTTAGGATGCCTGTGTCATGCAAATATAGTGCAAGAAACTGACAAGCTAAAGCCTAGGAGTAAACCTAATGTGCTCACGGGCTTCTCTGACATACAGAAAGGGTACCTACTCTATGACTTAGAGACCAAGAAATTTTTTGTACACAGAGATGTATCCTTCATAGAGGACATTTTTCCATTTAAGATGAGACAGTCACTAGTTCCTATATTCCTACGGAATCCATTCAGCATATTGGCTGATGATGGTCAACTAGAAAATATTCTAGATACTGAACTGCATAAGGACCTAATGCAAGCTGGTCAGGAAGTAGACTTACACTTCCACTTTGAAGACCAACTAGAAGAAGCCAACAACCTGCCTGCTCAACCAGAAGCAGCACCCCATGAGGTAGCTGAAGAAGGTATACCAGCTGCAGAAGCACAAGTTCATAACAACATACCCCCTCAACCTATTCTATCTGCTGAATCTACTCTACAAGGGAACAAAACAAGGTCAGGAAGGCACACTAATCCTCCAGTCTGATTGAAGGATTTTGTCTCACTTAATGTTCACCAAGATCAGCCCTATGCACTTAACAAATACTTGTCCTATGATAATCTGTCTCCAAAATACCAAGCCTACTTAACTGCCTTTTCCACAACTACTGAACCTACATCTTACTCAGAGGCTGCTAAGGATCCCAACTGGATAGAAGCAATGAAGTCAAAAATAGAAGCACTGGAAAGCAACCACACCTGGGAGGTAGTATCATTACCTAAAGGAAAGAAACCAATAATTTGCAAATGGATCTACAAATTAAAGTATAAAGCATCTGGTGAAGTAGAAAGGTTCAAGGCAAGACTAGTTGCAAAAGGCTACCGCCAAAAGGAAGGTATTGACTATCAAGAAACTTTTTCCCCTGTGGTAAAAATGGTAACTGTCAGGACAGTGCTATCAATTGCAACAGCAAAATACTGGCACATCCACCAAATAGATGTATACAATGCATTCATGCAAGGAGATCTGTATGATGAGATTTACATGGACTTACCTCAAGGATTCAAGAGTCAGGGAAAGAATAAGGTGTGCAGACTCATTAAATCCTTGTATGGGCTTAAACAAGCACCAATGCAGTGGAATGCAAAGCTAACTGAAGCCTTACTACAGTTTGGATTCAATCAAAGTCAGTTGGATCACTCATTCAAGTTTTAATATTATGTGATAAACTCCTTTTATTTCTCATTAATTGAGAGGACGTGTGTTGTCATTACATGGAAGAAAACGGTTAGGCGAATTGAAGAAGAATTACGTTTGAAATAAAAGACGGAAACTGATACCAGCAATTAAGAAGAATTAAGCTGTTTTTTAAAAGCGAAGTAATGTCAAAAAAGATGAATAATTCATTAGAATGTGAGGGAAGACAAATTGTGCATTTCTAAACATTTTGAAGTGAATAGTGACTTTAGAACTATGCCACATCACTCTTCAATGTTTCTGAATTAGAAGATATATCTATATCTATATCTATATCTATCTTCTATATATCTTTTAATTGAAAAACATAGAAAAGTGATGTGGCATAGCTCTATGGCCAAGATTCCTCTTTTTTGGCCATTTTTCACCCTTTCTATTTACTCCTCCATTTTGTTCTTTATATGTCCTTTTCATATCACTTTTCTCTTCTTTTGTTTAATAATAATACATATTAATTCTAAAACTCCATCAACCATTATATACAATTAATCCATTTTACCGTTAACACACCATTGCTCATTCACAATAATTATATGTGTATTTATATTGGTTTCCGTTTTAGACTATTTCCTTTCCCACTAATTGGTCATTGAATTTGCCAGTTAATGTAAAGTTGTTTTTCCATCCATATATATATGTTTCCTTCTTCTAGGCAAATGTACGTCGCCGTCCATAAAGGTAAAAATATTTCCTCATTTTTGTTTTAAATAAGAAAAAGATGTCCTCTTTATTGGTTGTGTAAGTAGTTTCGAACAGTTTTGCTGTTCAAAATGAACAAACTCATGCACTCATAGTCAAGATTGGCTCTTGCCGAAGAGTTATTTCATTGAGAAAATATACAGTCTTCTTTCTTAGATATCTTCAACTCTTTTTTTCGGAGTTATATGTATTCAAGTGATTTTATTTTGTAACTTTTTTGAGCCGATATATTTTCCTATAGATTGGTGAAAACGGTCGATATTTTGAGGATGATAATTTTCACAGCTTTTTTCAATTCTCTATATTATTCTGTATTTTATTCTTATACATTTTTATTGGAAGCATGTTCGATGTTTAATACTCGAGACGTCTTTTTATTTGTGTAGAATCGTAAACAAATTATTATCCTTCATGACATTTGATCATATGAAAGTTTGATTCCTAATAGGAGGCTCTCTTAGCCTTTTTATGTAAGTAGAACCGTAAACAAATTATCCTTCATGACGTTTGATCTTATGAAAATTTGATTCTAAGTAGGAGGCACTATTATATAGCCTTATTGCGCAACCGGTGCTATATCATCAAACATTCGCTAACTAAGTTCAAGATTTTGTAGTAGAGAAAATATGATAGTATGCTTTTGATGCGTCATAATTACTTTTATTCTTGATAGAAAGTTTATGTCAATCGAGGGGAACTTAATTTTCTTAATTTCACCTTTCACAATTTCACCAAGTGTTCTAATTTCTTTCTCTTATCCTATCTTAAAAGAACTCATTTTTGCTTTTTTCCACAATTTGTACTTTTGGTGCAGTGCTCATTGTAGCTGAGCTACACTCAAATATATGGACACATAAAAGAGAGGAAAAGGCAAGAATGGAGGAAAAGAAAATGTGAGGAACCTCAAGGAAAGAACTTGATTCATGAGTGCTGCATCACTGTAACAGTATTTTCCGGAGCTCCAAAATTATAGGAAAAAATCACAATAAAAGAAATCATTAGCAGTGGTCATAAAATAGATTTACTGTTGAGAGAAATAAAGTTGTAGATTAAGTGTTTCACGACCGCGCATTGCGCGGGCAAGTTTACTAGTAGATATAGATTTGTGGAAATCAAAAAATTGAGTAGCTAATAAATTATCGACTAATGTTGAGCAAAACGACAACATGAACAATTTTTTTGTTTCTTTTCCAATTTGGTATAAGTTGTTGGGATCTTGATTTCACTTAATATATATTCTTTATATGACGTAATGTCGTTTATTCTACCGCTTCTAGTTCTCAAAAAATGGTGTAAGTGCCTCTCGCGATTACATTTATATATGATTACATAAATTGACTAATTAATTTCACTCCTCTTGGTTATACAAATTTATTATCAAAATAGTAATTTTACGAACTAGAAATATACATATGCTTGAACTGAATGCGCTTTTAAGCAAGTCCCTCGCGGTTAATTTTTACACTAGTTACCTCTTTCCACTACAATTTAGTGTAAAATAAATATACCATAAAATAGTTAGATTTGATTAGATCATTCTCAACTTCTATCAATGTCATAGTTACTTTATATTTTAAGTTATTTTGCCTCTCTTGATTACAAAACTCATAAAAAAATTGTGATATGAAATAAATCGGTGCAACTATAACGAATATCATCTAACTATAACAACTGATAAAATTGTCAAATTTCAAAGTTTAGGCAAGAATGTGAAGATGAAGAATTAATGTTATTGTTATATGATATTATCTAGGTTTTTCATTCTCCCAACAAAATAAAAGTTACTCGATACTGGAGTTAGTATAGACGATGGAATATTCTTCTCCATCAAACAAGAAAAAAGAAGAAATACTCAGGAAGAATAATTCGCGCTATTCAATTAAAATTAAAAAAATTGAATAATTTTCAATAGTAAATTTATTTAGAACTAAAAACGATGCCAATGTATTGGCTAAGAGAACAACAGGAAACTAAAGAAACAAATAGAAATGACGACAACCAACTTTTAAAAGAGAACAAAGAATTTTCAAATTTGGCTCTCTTCTTTGGTGGCTTTCTTCCTACTTTTATAGCCAAAAATCATTTGTCTGGGATTTATCATGGTTGGTTTCGTATGGTAATGGTCGGTTGTGAATTTGTTACGGTTGTGAGATGGTTGTATGTTTGGTTCTCGTCATGGATTGGCTGTGGATCTGTTATGATTTGTTGCGACCACATATTTTTATTATGACGACCAAGATTTATTGATATCTTCTTTTCGGCACTTTTTGAGCATGCCATCAACACTTTGTTAATTTTTATAATCTACTGCATTTTATTTCAATTGAAATCTTCCTTGCTTCTCGCGTCAATTCTTTAATATTTTTCCTTATAAATTTGGTTAACGTAAAAAAGAAATAAGATGATTTTTTGTACTTTTACAATAAAAATTATATATTTAAGATCGAATAAAATCAAAGTAGTGGGGTCAGAAATACTAAATACGTCACCACAACTTATGAATCTAGCATAACAATTCCAAGTCACCGTGTGAGTTTATACCGTTATATAGCAAAATCAAAGTAGTGGGGTCAGAAATACTAAATACATCACCACAACTTATGGATCTAGCATAACAATCCCAAGTCACCATGTGAGTTTATACCGTTACTTATATATTTAATAGTAATTTGTCAATCACTAGAAAAAAGAAATTATTTTTTTTGCAGATTTATCAAAATAATATTCTATTTAATATTTCCTCAATGCTATAATGTATAATTAGATAGTGCAACTACACTTACTAGTTCTTCTCAATCTTGTTTGAGATATTTTACTGATCAACAAAACAACAACATACTCAGTATATTTTCATAAGTGGGGTCTAGGAAGGGTGAGATGTATGCAGATATTACCCCACCAAAGTAGAGACTGTTTCTGAAAGACCCTCGACTAGTAAAAATGTTTAGAATACACATTTGAATACAAGGGGAGATATTTTACTGATTATGACTTCATTTTATCCAGACTGACATTTCTTTTTTAATAAATAGTACTCCCTCCGTTTAAAAAAGGATGAACCTTTTCACTTTTTGAAAGTCAATTTGACTAATCTTTGAATCTAAATTAGACTATATTAAATTAATATTTTCAAATAAAAATTTGCATATTCAAAAACTATATGAAAAGTACTATAACATGCAACTCTTCCCATATCAATATGATGAGAAAAAATATTTTAAATAGTTGGTCAAAGTTCATCCAGTTTGACTCTCGAAAAGCGAAAAGGTTCATCCATTCTGAAACGGAGGGAGTAACTGCTTAATTATTCCCTAGTTTTTCTCAAAACCATTTTGTGCATATACTATTAGTTCTTAATTTCTTCAAAAAGTGATATGCATCGATGCAATCACTTACTATATGCACGAAAAAGTACCTATAATCAAAGGGTCTAACTTCTATGCATTTGTCGGTATAATTATTTTTACACCATATAATTTGTAAGTTAGTACTCCCTCCTGTCCATATTATTTGATGTTTATGGTGTTTTTACGGATATTAAGAAAACTATTTTTTAGCATTAATTAGCAATGTAATTGACTATATTAGCCCTTATTCAAGCTATTATTACTTATCATTTTGTTTAAAGTCATTTATTAGCAAGGGGTGACATTGTAAAATTTCATCTTGATTTTCGAAAAGATCAAATATTGTGGACCAACAAAAATAAGCTAAAACATCAAATGAAGTGGACCGGAGGGAATACTTAATTAGATAAGTTTAAATAAAAAGAGGCAACCTAACCTTTACTTTTTCTCTCTCTCCTCCCCATCCCCATCCCCTCCCTTCCTCTACTTCACCCCTCCACTGCGTCTCCCCCTCCCTAGTCCCTACTCGGCCCCAACAATCCCCTTTCATTCTCTTCTTCATCCTTCTTTCTGCTACCATTTCTTCCAATTCAAATCCATCAAGAAACTTTTATCATTATTTTTATATAATTGCTTATAATTCCCTATAAAAGAAGAAAGACAAATTGAATCCTTGTTGTACTAAAACTAAATTTATTTCAGTCTCCTACATTGTTTAACAAGTTCTGATATTATTTTAAGGTGAACTCTCAAAATCATCATTATTAATGGTTCTTCAAAACCTCAAATATTGTAAACTTTGAAGAAGCCAATTTTCAACGCCACAAACATTGTCAACATTGCTGATTTTTATTAGGACATACTCAAATATTGGGACATCCAGTAGCCTTCACATTGAAGGAGAAAGAAGAGAATGGACAGATTTGAGAGACCAGGAAAACGAAATTTGAAGAGAGAGAGACGGCCTAAAAAGGAAAAAGCTATGTTTAATTAATTATGTGAAAAGAAAAGAAATTGAAAAAGGACTGTAGCATGCTGTAGCAGGGTAAATATTATCTGATGATGTAAAAAAATAATACACTAATGATGCATATAAGTTAAATTTATAATTAAATGCTACGGCATATTAGAGCAACCCAAAGTAGCAAACCAGCCAAGAATCTTTGAAAAATAAAACTCATAAATTTGACGTTGCTAGAGTAGACTTGGATGCTGAATGGAAGACATGACTTGCCGAATGCACGTCTTTATCTTTCAAGGGATACTGGTAAATGGTAGTAGTAATAATAAAGATCAGAATTCGGGGAACCAGAAAGTAATAGAAAAAAATTGTTGCTACTGAATTTACAGTTTTTGAAGCTTTATTTATGGTTATAAAATTTGATTTATAACACCACTAGAAAAATGCATTTTTTGGATGGACAATAGGGACGGCTAGCCGTCTTTAAATGCGACTTACGGACGGGCTATGCGAAGGCTAAGTCCATCCATAAATCGCTCGACGTTAATCACTTAGGGATGACTGTCCGTCCCTATTACAGACAGCTTGTGCGATGGCTAACTCTCCCTACTACGTGAAATATGAAATATATTTTAGGGAGGGCTGCCCGTCGCTGATTTTAATTTCCTAGACAGGTAGGGAGCTGTTCCTAACCAATAAATTTTAATTTTTTGAATGTGCTCCATTGGAATCTCTGTAGCATCTCAAAAGCAGCAAATTATCACCGACGCGTATAATAAGCTGTAATATTTTGCAAAATTTATGGTATAATCATTAAAAATATAATAATATAATCATCGATACATACAATAAGCTGTAATAATTCTCCAAAAATGAAAATGTATTCATGAAAAAACTCGAAATACTCACAAATAAATCATAGATCTAAAACTAAAATACTCATAAATATAAAAGTAAAACTCACTTGCTATCAGCGCTAGCCTTAGATTTACCTCCTTTCATGATATTACTTGTAAAAAAAACAAACAAAACCAGTTAGAATCGGTTCAAAATCGGTTAAAAATGGTTAAAATATGTAAAACTCAAGCGTGTCGCCGCCAAGTTAATATATTATTTGAAACGACCTCGGTCAGTCGTTTCAGAAAGTAGGACTCTCATTGGTATGCCGATAATTTTAAAATATTCGTAAGGTTCATTAGGACTTGTCTGTAAAATTTGAGCTAAATCAGACCTCCTTTGGTAGGTATCGGAAGAAGATTTCAATTTTTATTGTCGATAATATTAAAAAGAGATTTTCGAGCTCGGTTTTGGCGAATAAGCTCCGATATAAAATCCGAAAGCGCCGTTAGGTTCGTATGATTATTTGTGACTTTTGCAAACTTTTGAAAGTGAATTTCCAAGTTGTTCGTATAGCTTCCGCTAAAATGCCGAAAGTTAAAGAATTTGATCTTTTCCGTTTTAATTCGCATCTTGAGTTTCGGGAGTCCGATTTGAGATCTGCCTTAGCGAGTATGTTACATATATTTTGTATAACTTGTATGCGAGATCTGCCTTACGTGTGTAGCTACCGATAGTCGTACTCATTACGCCTTAGCTTTTAATTTACATTGTATATTATATGTTATGGCCTGTTGTTGGTATTGTATTGAGCATATGAGCATTGCACTCTTGTTTTGAGAATTGCATATACTTCTCGGTAATCGATGAGAGTCCCAAACCGGTGAAGGGTTATTACTGCATATACTTCCCAGTAATCGATGAGAGTGCCGAGCTGGTGAAGGGTCATTATTAATGCATATACTTTCCAGTTGGCAATAAGAGTCCCGCACCGGTGAAGGGTCATTATTGCATATACTTCCTGGTAATCGGTGAGAGTCCCGAGCTGGTGAAGGGTCATTATTGCATATACTTCCCGGTTGGCGATGAGAATCCCGAGCCGGTGAAGGGTCATTAGTGCATATACTTCCCGGTAATCGATGAGAGTCTCGAGCCGGTGAAGGGTTATTATTATTGCATATACTTCCCGGTTGGCGATGGGAGTCTCGCACCGGTGAAGGGTAATTACTGCATATACTTCACGGTAATCGATGAGAGTCCCGAGCCGGTGAGGGTCATTACTGCATATACTTCACGGTAATCGATGAGAGTCCCGAGCCGGGGAAGGGTCATTATTGCATATACTTCCCGGTTGGCGATGAGCGTCCCGCACCGGTGAAGGGTCATTATTGTATATACTTCTCGGGACTCTTCCCGGTTGCCACACTTTTGTTTGTTGTTTGTTCTTGTTTATTTATTTCGTTTCGGCAGGTTCGCTCCAGGATTGAGTTCGCCACGTTGTTCAGGAGCGAAGACGACTTCAGCTGTTAGGGTGAGCCATCTTGTATTCCGGATGGCCACCAGTTTACTGTTTATTATTTCAGCTGCATTTTGCCCCCCCCCCCCCCTTCAGGAGGTATCTGTCTTCTTATGTACTCTTAGGTGTCTAGTGGATAGCCCTAAACCTAGTATGTTGGGTAGTCAGCTGTAATTTCTTTTGTACAACTTGGAGGTATCAATATGTCTGTAGTTTTCTAAGTCTTTTTCTTATTTATGAGTTGAATTTATATTTATTTTTCTAATTTAATTGGTAAGGGTTCGCCCGAAGGGTGTAGGGGAGGATGTCGGGTGCCCGCACGGCCTAGTCGGATTCCGGGTCGTGTCATTATTACCTTTTAGTTTTTTTTAGAGAGAATAATAAGAGAGATATTTTGTTAAAATATAAATGAAGAAGGTGAGTTGTGGCTGAAGAGAGAGGTTTTTTAAGGAAGAAGATGGAGGTTTTTGTGTGGCTGCTCGTCTGTTTTGTTTCTGATAGGCTGGAATTTAACGGAAGGAGTCGTCCCTAAGAAAATCGGGAGGGCTGGCCGTCTCTAACTTTTTTATTTCAAAAAATTATATTTTTAAAATTGTATTTTTTTTGATTTTTTTGAAATTAACGCAGTTAGTTAGGGACGGCTAGCCGTCTCTAAGAAAATAGGGAGGATTAGCCGTCTCTAACTTTTTTATTTTTTTAAATTATATTTTTTTAAATTATATTATTTCTGATTTGTTTGAAATTAACACAGTTAGTTAGGGATGGCTAGCCGTCTCTAGAAAATAGGGAAGGATGGCCGTCTCTAACTTTTTTATTTTTTTAAATTTGTATTTTTTTTAAAATTATATATTTTTTGATTTGTTTGAAGTTAATGCAGTTAGTTAGGGATGACTAGCCGTCTCTAAGAAAATAGGGAGGGCTGGCCGTCACTAGCTCCTTTATTTTTTAAAATTTTCAGAAGCTTAGGGATGGCTACCCGTCTCTACGCGAATAGAGACGGCTAGCCCTCTCTACCCTTCAGTCCCTAAATAGAGTTTTTCTGGTAGTGTAAGGCATTTTTGGGACTCGTTTGGGGTTCGTCTTGGGGCGGGCACTTGCAAAACGCTCTGAAACTCTCGGTCGGGGCTTAGATCCGTGGGGCTTACACTTCAAGCGCCCACCGGTGCGCCCAGAGCACGCTCAACGCTCAACACTCGGGGCTCGCCCAATAGAACCTATGCAGATAATCTGTCCAATTCTTTAATTAAGATTGTTCAGCCACAATATTTTTTATAAATAAATGTTACAAGTTATATTCATCTATAGAAATGAAAAATTGAGTGCAACTCAATTAACAAGACATAATATTGCATGCATTATAATCGAGAATATCATCTGTATACTTAATCTAAAAATGCGTGGTCGAGGTTTATATCATCACTTGTTATTGGTCTTCATGTCTTATTTCTGTCACTCAAAATTATTAGACTTTAATTATTTTACAATTTGGAAGTAATTTTATATTTATCAATAAAGAATTAATTTTTAAAGCATAATAGTAATAAAATTTATTTTTTATTCACTTTTAATTTTAACAAATTTTTATTTTTTAATTGTTCGAAAGTTAAGGCCTTAACGTTTTTGTATCTTACAAAAACTATAATATTATTCAATTGGTTATACTCGTAAAAAATGTTACATCTTTTGTTTCTATAAGTTTCTTTTCTTATTTTCATTTTTCTTAAATTTTTTAATATATTTTCGATATTATTTTGGGTCATTATGCTATTTTATTAATTTAAAATTAATTAACAAATAAGATCCAGGGGGTTACGCCCCATGTCTCGGGGCTTACGCCTCGCCCCATTATAAGTAAAACGTCTCGTTTTGTGCCCCCGCCTTTTAAAATATTGGTTATAAATAATATGATTTTTTTACATAAAAGTACAAGTTTTAGAGCTTAATTACCAAACATAGCAACATTTTAGTAAAATTACCCTATATAGAGGAAAACACAAGATAATTACAAACATAGCAAAAACATAGCAATATTTTCCCATAACATATCAAATCCTTACATTTTTCCTTCTATTTCCCCCACTATCACTTTTGGTCCTCCCATTTCCCCCTATTTCACTTTTCCTCCCACCATTTCCCCCAATTTAACTTTTACTACTCTCATTTTCTCCAATTTCACTTTTCCTCATCCATCCTCAATGTATCTCGTTGAATCTCACTATTTCTGCATTGTATCAACTATTTCAGCACTGTATCTAACTATTTCTGCACTCTATCAAACTGTTTCTGCACCGTATCAAACTGTTTCTGCACCGTTTCGGTTCATTTCAGCATTGTATCTAACTGTTTTAAACTGTATCAACTTCTGTTTCAGATTGTATCAGCCTATTTTAAACTGTATCAACTCCTGTTTCAGACCGTATCAGACTGTTTCAGACCGTATCATAGTGTTTCAATGTTGTTTCAGACTGTTTTAAACTGTACCAAGTCTCGTTTCAGACTGTATCAACTTCAAGACTGTTTTAAACTGTATCAAGTCCCATTTCAGACTGTATCATACTGTTTTACATTGTATCAACTCCCATTTTAGACCGTATAAGACTGTTTCAACAGTTATTTTAGATTGTTTCAATGTCGTTTCAGATAGTATCATACTGTTTCAACATCGTTTCAGATGTGTCAAGCTGTTGCAACAATTGTTTCAATGTTTCAACGATCTTTCAAACTGTATCATATTGTTTCAACGCCATCAGTCATGAGCAATAGAAAATAAGAGTTCAAATTTATTAATCTGACAAATCTGTACAAACAGAAATGAAATCTGAACAATTCTGAAGAAACAGAAACAGAACAAAAATGAAACAAATCTAAAGAAATAAAAACAGTTTCAGACTGTATCATACTGTCACTATACAAATGAAACCAGCAAATATGCCTTGTGCTCCCAATACAAATATCAACATTGCATTCATCCCAATCCATTCCAAAAACAAGAATCCTTGAAGCATCACTGTCACTGTTGAAGCTACACCGCCGTTTAGCCGGAGGTTCCATCGTTACCCATCTCATTCCTTCATTCCATCGCAGATCGGGAATAACCGTAGCCACCGGAAGTAACAAAAACGCCGGTGACTCCATGCTCACACGACGAGAAAGAAACGGAAAATAAGGAGAAAAGAAGGGGAAAACCAGATCTATGCCTTTTCGCTAAGATCCGACGGGGAAGGCCCATACCAGCACCTGAACGAAGAGAAGATCCGACGGAGCGTGCCCTTGGTTGGATTTTCCGGCGAACTGGCCGGAGATGGGTTAAGAGGATTGAAGGGTTGCATAATAGAACTGGGGTTTTGGGGTGGTGGGGGGTGATGGCGGCGTGGGTGGGGGTGCTGTATCTCTGATTAAGTTTTCGATAGAATTAGCACTGTGATGGCGGGTGGTGGATTTGTGTGTTTGAATTTGAGAGAAACAATGAGGGTGACAGATGCTTTGGTTGGGAAAGTGAAGAAAGTGTTTTAGCGTTTGAAGGAAAGTGGGTGAAAATGTAATTGTAAAAAATGAAAATGTGCTAAAATAATATTGCTATGCTTTGTAATTAGAAAAATATTGCTATTTTTTGTAATTAAGGGTGAAAATTTGAATATTTGTGTAAAAAATCCTAAATGATACTGCAACATTTGCTTCAATGTGATTTATTTAAAATTCTGCTAATAAACCTCACATACATAAATGTCCTGACTTATTTAAGACTATAAATTTAAAATTTTTATTTTGTAATTAAACATTGTGTTTAATTAATTGTATTTATATAAATTAGAACAAATGGAACAACAAGGTAACATAGCAAAAATTTTCAATTTTATCTCGAAATTATGTCAAGAAGTCAACGTATTATCTTTTTTCATTAAATAAAGTAACCATGTGTTATTAAAGAAGAATAATTATTTTCCTTCACTAAGCGTGGGGTGTTATTTAATTAGGAAAAGACAAAAAGAATCTTTACTTCATTAAAGAACAACCCATGCCTGTTTTTGTTTACTCCGTAGAAGTCCTCTAACTGGTGTGCTAACACGTATGGAAAAAAAAAAAAAAGGATCATAACTTGGCCAAGTCGATCTGGCCTCTATATAAGAAAAGCTCTAATGCTAATCTTCATAACTCAACCCTGCACTTACTTCTCTCTCATCAAAAACATACTCCTATATCTTTATAAATTTATTCTTCCCTAGTGAAATGGCCAAGTTTTTATGCTCGTTTCTTCTCATTGTGGTCAGCATGTTTTGTGCACACAGCTTAGCTTATGAATATATAGTGGGTGATTCACGTGGCTGGAACTATGGCGTAAATTTTGATGAATGGGCTCGTAATAACTATTTTACGGTTGGCGACAGCCTCGGTGAGTTCAAATCAGCTTTTACCAATTTAATTTATGTTCATATATACGAAATTTTTAAAGTATATATATACTGATGTCCATGCTCATTTGACAACTCTATGCAGCTTTCTACTATACTCCGAAATACCGCAATGTGATTCAAACAGACTTGACAAGCTATGAAAATTGCAGCCAACCCAAAGTATATTTTATTGATGAAAGTGGCAAAACTGCATTTACTTTCAACCAAACGGGACCTTACTACTTCGTCTCTTATGTGTTCGAGAAGCAATGCAGCATTGGCGGCATGAAGATGGCTTTAAATGTTAATCCTTTGAGCAGCGACTTCTAGCTTTATTTCGAGGAAATTAAAGCACAATAATTTATGTGGGTTTGATTGTATTGTGTACTATCAATTGGTTTTATAATACTATTAATAAGCTATAGAGCATGAGTGATTTGGGCGGTAAAAATGGACACACCAAACAAAGTTTTAAAGTAAAAATCCTTACCTCTTATTGATGAATAAGTTCAATATTTATACAAGGAAAACTAGAAAACCCTACCTTGGTCACCAAGCATACTCCTAATGAGCTTAATCCAACTATACATACAATTTATCCTAATTATATACACCTTACACAAATAACCTACTCTACCTATACAATTGCGCTAATAACCCCTAATATATTCTAATATCCCCTCTCAAGTTGGAGCATGAGGATTTATTATGTCCAACTTGTAAAGGAAATAGTCGAACTGTGCCCGTCCCAGTGCCTTCGTAAAAATATCGGCCAGTTGTGTGGTCGTAAGCACATAGTTGGGATGGATTACCCCTCCGATAATCTCATTCCGAACAAAGTGACAGTCGACTTCGATGTGTTTAGTGCGCCCGTGAAAAACAGGATTTCGAGCGATATGTAATGCTGCTTGGCTGTCATACTTCAAATGTATCGGAGAGCTGTGCTCGATCCCTAGATTCCATAATATCCCTTTCAACCACTTCAATTCACATATAGTCATTGCCATCGACCGATACTCTGCCTCTGCTGAAGATCTTGACACAATTTTGTGCTTCTTCGTTCACCATGATATCGGTGAATCCCCTAAAGATACATGCAATCCGTGCAATCGTAGATCACATTAAGAACTCAATACGATGCCTTGTCCCGGACAACCTTTCAAATATCAGACAACCCTAAGCGCCGCATCCATATGCTCAACACGGGGACTCTGCATGAATTATGACAACACATGCACACTCTAGGACAAATCCAGATGTATAAAACACAAGTAAATCAATCTTCCAACCAGTCTCCGAAAGCGTTATCTTTGATAAAACGACCTGTCGCAAGCGCCAAGGGATGGTTCTGCTCTATTGGTGTACCAACCGGTTTTGCCCCCAACAAGCCTGCTTCCGATATGATATTCAAAGCATACTTTTTCTGACACAAGAAGATCCCTTTCGGAGCCCTTGTCACTTCAAACCCCAAGAAATATGTCAAAGTGCCTAAATCCTTTATATGAAAGAATTTCGAGAGAAACAACTTGAAAATTCGAATTGCGCTCGAATCATTGCCAGAAATAATCAAATCATCTACATAAACAAGCACATCCAAATGCACATTTCCCTTATTCATCATAAATAATGAGTAATCCGAATGCGATTGTCGTAACCCATATTTCTTAAGAGCAGCCGATAACTTTGCAAACCAACACCTGGGAGCTTGTTTTAAACCATACAAGAATTTTTGGAGGCGACACATAGTTCCTTTCCCGTTCATGCGATGCCCCTGAGGCAATTTCATATACACTTCTTCACGAAGATCACCATACAAAAATGCATTATGCACATCCATCTGATGTAATTCCCAATTTTTAGCTGCAACCACGGCTAAAAAAACTCGGACAGTCACTATCTTGCAACCGGTGTAAATGTCTCTGTGTAATCAACTACTTCAATTTGATGATTCCCAAAGATCTCCCGTCGTGTTTTGTACCTTTCAATAGTTCCATCCGAGTTATACTTGATTTTATATACCCATCGGCAGCCGAGGGCCTTCTTTCCCCGGAGGCAAGCGAACTATCTCCCAGGTCTTATTCGCTTCCAATGCCTTCAACTCTTGCTCCATGGCTGTTCTCCACTTTTCATTTTTCACCACCTCTGAATAGGAGGTAGGCTCATGTGCTTGCATTATAGCTGCAAGAAAACTCACATGCTTCGAAAAAAATTTATCGCAATTGACATAATGTGCTAGATGATAGGGCTTACTAGAGAGTTATTGAGAATTAGATGAACAATCAGACTTTCAGACGATACCCGGTGACTCAACTTTTGGACCGTATTTGTAACAAAGTCTCTCAACAAAATACTTTCTTTCTTAGTCCATTTTCCATGGCCCAACTCTTCCACCAACACATTATTTTCAATGTGTCGGGGAGCAACATTGGGAATAATTTCGGGGTTTAGATCTCCATGATCCATTTCTTCAATTCCCAGAGTCGTTTGAGCGTCATTCTCAACACCCCCTTTCCTCGCACATTCTCTTCTTCTTCTTCCAATGCTATGGTCACAGGAACTGTTTCTTAATTCCATTTTTCTTCCTCATCCTCCTTAGATGCAAACAGAAATTCATTTTCGTAAAACACCACATCTCTTGATATCAAAACTTCTTTGCCTCCAGATCATATACTTTCCAGCTTTCTTCCCATTTGGATATCCCCTGAATACGCATCGATGACTTCTACTCTCAAATTTGTTACATGTTCATCCTTGATTGCGAGCATAACATAAGCAGCCAAATACTCTCAAATGGTCATAATTCGGTATCACTCCCATCAAGACATCATAAGGTGTCTTACCATTCAACAACTTAGTGGGTGTCTTGTTAATTTAATAACATGCCGTCATCACACATTCTCCCCAGAAATCAATCGGCAAATTAGCTTGAAAACATAGCGCCCGTGCTACATTCAAGACATGTCGATGTTTTCGTTCAACTCTGTCGTTTTACTGTGGTGTCCCTATATAAGAAGTCTGGAACAATAACCCTTGTTCGAGAAAGTACCCTTTCAAACTTACAAACTCGGTTCTATTGTCACTCCGGACGCACTTAACCCCTTTATTAAATTGTCTTTCTACCATCACAAAGAAACTTTTCAACTTCTGTCCGAATTATTTCTTATCAATTAGCAAAAATACCCATACACCCCGTGAACAATCATCAACAACAGTAAAAAAAAATATGATGCACCACATGAGGATTCAGTTCTAAAAGGACCCCATATATTACAATGAATTAAATCAAAAGATTTGACAACTTTTTCATCACTTGAAGAGAGTACATTTTTGGTTTGCTTCGCCCTAAGGCATACATCACATGTTTTTTCTTCTAAGCTACCTAACATACTATCTTTTAGAACTGAAAGAGATTTTGTCACTTGCATCGAAGGATGCCCTAACCTTTGATGCCACAAATCTATCACATCAACCTTCATAGCCTTCACCGGGGGTATCGTCCGAAAGTAGTAAAGTTCATTCTTTTGTTCACCCGCTCCAATAAACTTCCCCGTAGCCCGGTCCTTCAGAACACATAAATGATTAGTGAAATTTACATTGCAACCAACTTGATTAATTAATTGATACACAGAAAGCATATTGCAAGTCATTTCGGGCACATATAACACTCTGTGAAGAACCATGTCTTCATTAAATCTGATGGATACTTCTTGCATCACCATCATACTACTTCCATTTGGTAAACCTACCGGATACTTTGGAATTGTCCGTAAATTCTCTAAAATACTCATATGTCTAGTCATATGATTCGATGCTCCCGTGTCAATAATCCACAGAAGATGAATCTTCTTACCGATCGATGGTTCACTTGTGCTTTGCTTCTCCTTGTTTAGCAACTCGAACAACATCTGCAACTGATCATTTGTTATTCCTGACAAGTTAGTTTGTCTGGGCAATGTCATGTGTCCGATCTCTCCACTTTCTGGCTCAGCTTGAGCAGTATTTGCTCGATTACTACCACATCCTCGACCAATATTTGAACCATACTGTTGATGTCCACAACCTCTACCACCTCTGTTACCTTCACTTTCCTCTTCCACATCCACCAATCGTTGTGCAGCAAATACTGTCACCTCCCCCCGTTCTTCTTGAGTCTGTGCCATCCCCTTGACCCGTTCATCTTGAATTAACTTTTGGTAAACCTGATTCATCGATGGCAACGGATCCTAAGCCAAGAGATTGGAACGAACGGTTCCATAAAGACTTTCAACCAACCCCATAAGAAATAAATGGACCCTATCTTCTTCTTTCTTCTTCTCAAGTTCAACCGTTAGATTGCATGTGCGATTTCCACACAAAAACGTTGGAAACTTATCATAATTCCCAAGTTCTTCCCATAACATAGTCAATTTCTCGTAGTAACTAGAAATAGTCAATCCCTTTTGCTTATAACCGGCCAAAGCAACTTTCAATTCCTGAATCCGAGGTCCGTTTCCCACCGAGAAACGCTCTTGAATGCTTTCCCACTAATCTTTAGCAACCTCCATGTGCGATATGGTGGTCCTAAGAGTAGGCTCAGTATAATTCCTAATCCATGACACCAGAAGAGAATTGATAGTCCACCAATCCTCATGATCGACCGAATCTTCACCAGGCTTCTTAATCGATCTATCAACAAAGCCAAACTTCTTCCTTGCATGCAGCTCCGTTCTTACGGACCGCGCCCATTCCTCATAGTTCTCACCTGTCAACTGGACCTGTGTGATAATCAACCCAGGATTATCATTCGAAGTGATGTCGTATGGAGAGATGGTCTTCCGTACGACAACAACATCACCCCCACTCCTTGGGCAACACCTCATCCATCAGCACCACCTATCGGAGCTGCCATTACTTTTTCACTCGAAGAGTTTCATGGTGGCTCTGATACCATGTAAAAATGGACACACCAAACAAAGTTTTAAGTGAAAACTCTTGCCTTTAATTGATGAGTCCTATATTTATACAAGGAAAACTAGAAAATCCTACCTTGGTCACCAAGCATACTCCTAATGGGCTTAGCCCAACTATTTGTAAAATTTACCCTAATTATATATACTTTACACAGATAATCTACCCTGCCTATATGATTGCGCTAATTACCCCTAATATATTCTAATATGAGCTTTTCTTGTATTGAATGACTCTAGTATTAATCTATACAGTATAGCCTATTCATTTCCTTTTTCTTCTTAATTACACTCCTGCTATTATGTCATGAATACCAAATATGGTTTTAATTAAGGCGTAAAGGCCCTATCAATTTGACACTTAAATGTGGTCATGACTCAATAATTTGTGTTAATAAAGATTACTCCTCCGAGCTCTAATCCAAGGAAGCAAAACCAATTAAGAGAAATGAAAAAAGGAAAAGAAACACTGTCTACAGGGCAGGGGCGAATATAGACGATTGATTGTAGGTTTATGTGAACCTAGGTAGTACCTTTCGTTAAAAACTTGTATGGTTGTATACGTGTTAACGAACTTGATTTTCAAATATGCTAAATCAAATGAATTGTGCTAGAATCTCAATTTCAACTTATAAAGTTTATGAGCTCCTGAATCTGCCGCTGCTATTAGCTAAGCTGAAAAGGAAATTTAGTTTCTTGCTCACTTTGCAAAATGATCAGTCAACAACAGGAAGATGAGATGTTTATGGAAGAGGCTTGGTAGTCACGTGCAAATTAAGTCAACTTTTGATTTCATGACGTTGGTTAACTGAAGAGAGGGGTTCAAAACCACTCCTCTTTAGTACGGTTAGAACAAACCAATTCAAGAAAGGAATTTAAATTTCTTCTGTAGCTAGATTTGTGGAAGTGTTTTTTAATTCTGTGCTATTTTGAAGTGGATATTGTTTGAAATCATAGTTATTGGAGGTAAATACAAATTTGAGGTCATTTAGATTGGATTTGGACTAATTTTAGATCAAAATTGCCACAAGTTTTTTCTGACGGAGCTGAACATTTGTCTTGGCAAATGTTTTGAATATCTGGAGAGATATTGCGCTTATATCCTGACAAATGTTTCAATCATCTCTTAAGATGTTTAGCAAATAATTTTTATATAAGAATAATTTTATGATTATCTAAACACTAATTTATTGATTTAATGATTGCCGAATGATTCTACAAATAGTTGCACATTAATTAACTTATTGACTTAATGATATGGTACATCTTACTATCAATTCTATGAAAAATCAAACATTAACTTACTGACATCTATCAGTCGGTCCTACGGATTGTTAACCGTTAACATATTAATCTAATCATAATTGAACATTTATCGAGCGACTCTATGATAGTTCAAGAATTAGATGGTCTTGAATGAACTGAATCGCTATCAGATTGACCACATAGAAGCATTACGATATCCATGCCAAATAGTTCAAAGATTTGATGATCTTTGACTCACTAACGATCAAGAGAAGTCGGGAAATTTTTGTTGATGAACTTCCTAAATCTCTTTTTATATTCCTCTGGAGAGATGACAGCATGAACTGAAGGATCCCCAAGTGAGAATTTGAACCAATTGAGGATTTGTTTGTCCCATGTATACTGCCTTAAATAGTAAATGATGCCACAAACAAGTTCATGGACCTGACTGTCCACTCCCACAAGCATAGAATAGTCTATCACATTGATTGACTGCAGTTCAGCAAATTATTTAAGTGCTCTAAATATACGGTAAATTTTGCTTCAATTTATTTGATAGGATAACAAGCAAACTTACATTCCTCTAAACATATGGTAGTGTTTTGCTACAATTCATTTGATAGAATAAGATGCATACTTACATTAAGGAAAGTGTTATAATTTACGCACCTCCTAAAGACACTAGAAGGGGGGAGGGGGGTTGAACAGTGTCTACCAATTTTCGTTTCAAGAACCTGGTTCTTCTTAACTAAGAACTTAGTTCTCGCCTTTGCAATTCTGCTGTTTCAACCACTGCAACTCACGGCAAACACACACATAGAGAACACCAGGATTTTACGTGGAAAACTTCTTGCTCAAGGGAGAAAAACCACGACCCACAATCTGGGATTTGAGAACTGAATCCACTAACACAACGAGCAAGTTTCTGATTACAAACTCTGTAACCAAGGGGCTACACTCTAGACCCTAATCACTACTCAAAGCTAAACTCTAGCTTTTCAAGCAATTTCTCACAAGTTCACCTAATACATATGCTTCTACAATAAGCCAATAGGTAAAAACAATGAACGCTCAAACTAAGACAACTTACAACTCAATGAACCTAAACAAAATATCTAGATTCAACCAACTCAAGTACACTAGTTGTCTTCTTCAGTTTACTCACGTAGAAAGATGCTGAATCGCCTTTGTATTCTCTCAGCTCTCTGTTTGTGAATAAGTAAGTTACGGCTGCATCAACTACTTGTATTTATACGGGCCTTGTAACCCTAGTTGAGTCCTACAAGGAATCCTTGTAATTATGGTAAGACAGGATTCCTAGCAACTTCTTTCCTTGTTGAAGTCCAACTTCTATTCATACTTCGAAGACACAGCCTGGGCACCGCTTCTTTTTGTCTGACTAGGATGCATATTCATTCATGCGCCACTATTCCTAGTTCCGCAGGGATTTGCAACCCGAAACTCTTTTCTATCGGTCGTGCACTTCTATACAAGGACTAGGTTCTTCTCTAAGACCACTGAGTCCTTTACGTTTGTCATTCTTCAAAACCAGCACTCAACAAATTCACCCTTTTTGATGATGACAAACAAATGTTGCCCAAGAACCTGAAGAGACAAAATTTCCAAAAGCACAGAAACAAAAGTAACAAGTTCAAGAAAAAATCAAACAGATGAATTAGGTCACAAACACCCCAATATTTCCTTCTTCCCCCTTTTGGCATCATCAAAAAGATTCAAATACCTGCATAAACCTGTCAGTACTATCCAGTCTAAAGCACAAGGCAACAAGTCAGCAACAAACCACACAGAAGCAGAATAAGGGCCCAATTAAGAACCTATTACTTTAAAGTAAACAGTCATAAACATAAGGAATTTTAAAACCATTATCGAGGGTGTGACAGAAGCACAACCCTATCAATTAGTACACAATTGAGAAATAAATTGTTTGAAACAACCAACACATGTGCAGGGAGAATTGGAAGGAATTGGCAACATATAGGAGAAGGGATAGGAGGATGGGACAGGAGGACTCAAAGCTAAAGGTTGAAGTGTTTGACAAGTGCCTCAAGCTGCTTCGTATTTTTGGCCCTTTCCATCACCAGCTCGGCCTCATACTTGTAGCAGTCTATCTTCAAACGATCAATTTCTTGATCCTTCAACTTCAGCTGTCTGTGAAGCTCTGCATTTTCTGTATTCACTTCAAGAACATGACTTTCCAGCTCCTTCACAGCGTCAATGGCCTCTTCAGGTCCATAGTCCTCACTCTCCTCAGCTTGCTCTTGCTTGACCTGCATAGGTTTCTTAGAAGCTCTCCTCTCCTTGAAGAAGTCACAATTTTTAAGCACATTGTGCCCAAACATCTGATGAATGGTTGGCTTCTTCCCAGTTTTCAGGGGAACCCCAAAATGCTCAAGTACTTGCTGGAGGATATAGGAATGCACCAGAGAATGTGGCTTCTGATCTGTATCTGCAATCCTTTTGACATGTCTAATGATTAGCCCAGGTAAATTGATTTTTACCCCCTATCCAGCAAGTCCATATATGTCAGGTCTAGAGCACTAGCTTCACTGTTTCTTTCTCCTCTAGGCAGAAGAAACCTGTGCACAAATTCAAACAGCAGCTGGTGTGCAGGTTCCATCTCTTTTTTATCTACCTTCCTCTCCTTCCTTAGCTTGGGTTTTCCTGAGAATTTCTTGACCACATCCAGAGGGGTCACTCCATCAGTCATCTTAGGCCACTTCAATTTTATATACCTGTAATAACCTTTAGCAGGTATGTCCAGAATCACTCCAAGCTCACGTCTCCCAAATTCTATCTCAACTCCCTTCACAGTGGTGAACACTCTCCTGGCATTGACTATGCAGTTGGTATAGAACTCCCTGATCTCATCAACAAACCTCCTCTCTTTGTTGGCAAACAAACCAAGCCATCCTTGGTCACCAATCATCCTCAACAGTGGTTTCATGTGAAATTCTTTCTCATCATGCAAGATACTGCCAGGTAACACCTGATGCTTTGAAAAGAAGGCCACTCTATCAACTTCCTCTTCACTACCTCTCCTTCTCTTCCTGTTCTCAGCTTCACTATCTGTTTCAGAGTCACTCGGCTCAACATAACTACCGGCCTCATCACTTTCTTCTTCTATCTCCTCAGTTTTCTTTTCTTCCACCTTTTTCTTTGCTTCCCTGTTTCTCAGATGTGAAATTGTTCTCTCCAGCTTTCCTACCTTCTCCAGCTGCTGCTTCAAGGCAGACCTAGTGCCAACTCTCCTGACAGTAGGTTCAACAACAGGCTTATCTCCACTATCTTCACTCAATTCATCAACCAACTTATTTTTTGTCACTAACTTCCCCCTTTCACCAGTCTTCTCCTCTTTCCGGCTCTACTCTGTTTTCCTTGACAAATACTACCTCTTCTTCTTCTTCTTCTTCTTCTTCTTCTTCCTCACACTCCAGTTTCTCATCCTTCTCACCAAACTTTCTTTTCCTCTTTGATTCTTCTGATTTCTTGGAAATCCCTTCACTTTCAGCTTTTTCTATCACAACCTCTTCATTTTTCTCTTCTTCTGAGTCTGTCCAATCTAGTTCTGCATCATCAGCCTCAGTAGGATCTGGGCAATAGATAGGCTCTTGACCTAAATCCTGTGAGGCCTCAGCAAGTCTAGGTCCTCTAACAGCTGGACCTTTAAGAACAGATGCTCCTTTATTCTTCTCCACACCCACAACATTTATACTTGGTTCATTTATCCTTTCATTAAGGGACTCAACAAAATCCTGTTCCCTTAATTGTTCTATCACTCTCTCCGCTACATCCAACCCCACATTAGTCTTTTCTACTAAAGGCACATGCAAGCTTTCCCTAAGTTCTTCCTGACTACACTTTTTCTCTGTTTCAACTAGGTTCCTCTTATCTGTTTTGTCATCAGACTCTACTACTCCTATAATTTCATCTAGTCCTGTTATTAGGGTTTCAGTATCCGTCGTACCAGGGCTTTTTATTTCTTCTAAACCAACAGGAGTAGATGTAATAGGATCAGGGATTACCTCAGAAGGTGATTCCGATGAAATTGGTGCAATGGGCGTGGTAGGCAAGGCTCTTGACATCATCTTCTTGACCAATTTCTTGTCGCCCTTTTGGAGAAATTTTGTCCTGGCCTTAGCAATTCTTTGTGCGAGAGTGGATGGGGGTGATTTTACAGATGATTTCTTGGTAGCCTTTGTGGGTGAAGCAGATGAAGATTGTACTTGAGACATGATGAAGGTTTTAATGGATTTTAGACTGAGATTTTCAAGAATTTTTCAGTTTTAGGTTTTGAGAGAGGATGTTGATTGGAAGAGGCGAACTAGTTGAGTGTGTGAGTTTTGTGTGTATTGACGAAGGGGAAGGATTTTGGTGATTAGACAGCTTCTAGGGAAGACAAAGACAGTAATGGGATGAAAGGAGAAAAACAGCTTTTTGAAATTTTTGAAAATCGGGAAGAGTTATGAAATTGACGGTTATGGACTCATTTGATTTAGCCTTTTCAAGTAGTGGGGTCCAAACAAGTCAAATAGAATTCTATCCCAAAAAGGAATGTGTTCCTCTAATTTAGGACAGTTACAGGAACATGGAGAATCTCTCTTGATACACGTATAATTGACAATTTAATTTCAGTTATGACTTCTATCATGCAGGGTAATGTGACTGTACCTGGACATGATTCCTCATGCTTCAGTCAGTTCCTTCTCAGTACATAGTAGGTTCTTCATGAGATCACATTATTCTCACCGGTGCTTAAAGACTGAATAAGTATACTTAATAAAGTACAAGATTAGACTGAACAGTAATAACAGAGTTTTATACACAGATAATTGAATACTTAGCTAACCAAATATTGAGGGACTACCTGCTGGGCCATCCGTATATTTTTGTCATCCCTAATTCCAACATGTTCCTCTCAAACTGTACCTTGTTCAATGCTTTGGTAAATATGTCAGCAATTTGATCTTCAGTCCTGCAAGAATTCATAGTAATTAGACCCTTTTCCACATTATCTCTAAGGAAATGGTGTCTAATATCAATGTGCTTGGTTCTTTTGTGTTGGACTAGGTTCTTGGCAATATTCACTGCACTAGTGTTATCACAGAAAATGGGCACTGCTCCACATTTGATACCAAATTCCTCCAGTTGTTGTTTGATCCATAGCAGTTGTGAGCAACATGATGCAGCTGCTACATACTCGGCTTCTGCAGTAGACAAGACAACTGAGTTTTGCTTCCTTGTAGCCCAAGAGACCAAACAGGGACCAAGAAAATGTGCCATTCCTGAAGTGCTTTTCTTATCCACCAAATGTCCTGCATAATCTGCATCAGCAAAACTAATTAGTTCAAAAATACCTCCCCTTGGGTACTAAAAATAAAGGTCCTGAGTTCCTTTCAGGTATCTCAGAATCCTCTTCACAGCTGTCAGATGTGACTCCTTGGGCGTGGACTGAAATCTAGCACACAATCCCACACTGTATACTATATCAGGTCGACTGGCTGTGAGATAGAGGAGTGAACTTATGATTCCTGTATATTTTGTCTCGTTCGTTGAAGGACCTAGTTCATCCATATCCAGCTTGGTTCCATGAGCAATAGGGGTAGTCATTTCTTTTGCTCCCTCCATGTCAAATTTCTTCAGAAGTTCCTTGACATACTTTTGCTGATGAATCATAGTCCCTTCAGGCATTTGCTTTATCTGCAACCCAAGGAAGAAATTTAGTTCACCCATCATGCTCATTTCAAATTCACTTCCCATCAGATCAGCAAATCCTTTGCATAGCTTCTCATCAGTGGCTCCAAAGATGATATCATCGACATACACTTGAACCACCAATAAATCCTTTCCTTTCTTCTTAAGGAATAATGTGTTGTCAATCTTTCCTCTCGAGAAACCATTCTTCAGCAGGAATCCTGAGAGTCTTTCATACCAGGCTCTAGGGACTTGCTTCAATCCATATAGAGCCTTGTCCAGTTTGTAGACATGATCAGGAAATTCATTGTTCACAAAGCCAGGTGGTTGTATCACATAGACCTCTTCATTCAGGTAGCCATTCAGGAAGGCGCTCTTTACATCCATTTGATATAACGTGAACTCCATATATGTAGCAAAAGCAATCAACAATCTGATGGCCTCCATCCTTGCAACTGGCGCAAAGGTTTCATGATAGTCTATTCCTTCTTCCTGACTGTAACCTTGAACTACTAGCCTTGCCTTGTTTCTTGTCACTATACCATGCTCATCCAGTTTGCTCTTGAACACCCATTTTGTTCCAATTATTGATCTGTCCTTCGATTTAGGAACTAGGTGCCACACTTTGCTTCTTTCGAATTGATGAAGTTCCTCCTGCATGGCTAGAATCCAATCTGGATCTTCTAGAGCTTCTTTTACATTCTTTGGTTCCAAAGATGAAAGGAAAGCACAGAAGTTCTTCAAGGCTAACCTGGTCATGATTCCTGTATCCAGTTCAGATAGGACATTCTCCAACGGGTGAGAGCTTTGATGTTTCCATGGCCTGAGTTGAATATGACTGGAAGAACCTGCAGCATTATCTTGGAGAGGTTCTTCGTGACTTGCTGAATCATCAGCTTCGTCAGAAGTTCCCCCTGTCAGGTTGGCTCCTTGTTCTAGTGTGCTCGGATTTTCACTTGATGTCTCATTGTCTTCTGAGTCTTCCAGTTCATCTACACCTTCTTCCCGACATAGGCCAATCACTTGATCATCTGCCTCAGTTTCCCCCAATGCCTTATCTGATTCATCAAATACAATATGCATTCTTTCTTCCACTGTTTGTGTTCTTTTGTTAAACACTTTGTATGCTTTTCTTTGAGTGGAATAACCAAGGAATATTGCTTCATCACTCCTAGCGTCGAACTTCCCAAGAGTTCCTTGCCATTGTTGTGAACAACATTTACAACCAAAGGGTTTCCGGTGAGCAATATTTGGTTTTCTTCCTCTGAGTAGCTCATATGGGGTCTTGTCAAGAATTGCTCTAATGGAACAGCTGTTCAGCAAGTAGTATGCAGTGTTTATTGCTTCAGCCCAAAAGTTTCTTGCAAGCCCACTTGACAACAACATAGTTCTTGCCATATCCTCCAGGGACCTGTTTTTCCTTTCAACTACACCATTTTGTTGGGGAGTCCTTGGTGTAGAGAAGTTATGATCTATGCTATTCTTTACACAATACTCAGAAAATTTTGAGTTTTCAAACTCAGTTCCATGATCACATCTGATGCTGATGAGTTCTAGACTTAACCTTTTCTGCACTACACCAGCCCAGTCTTTGAAGCTATCAAAGGCTTCATCTTTAAATTCCAAGAACAAGGTCCATGTGTACCTAGAGTAGTCATCAACAATTACAAACACGAACCTCTTTCCTCCTCTACTCCTGACTCTCATAGGTCCACACATCCATATGCAGTAGCTCTAGTGGCTTTGATGTACTTATCACCTTTTTGGATTTAAAAGATGCTCTCGCATGCTTCCCCCTTACACAGGCATCACACATTTTTATGTTTTCAAATATCTTGCTTGGCAATCCACGCACCAGCTCCTTAGATACAAGCTTGTTCAATTGCGAGAGACTTGCATGACCCATCCATTTGTGCCACAGCTGCGAGTCACTTTCTTGCACATTCAAGCATGTTAAGTTGTTTTCAGGTAATGACTTCAGCGATGCTTTGTATACGTTGTTCACCCTCTTTCCTTTCATAATAATTTATCCACTCTGTAGATTTTTCACAACACATCCTACAGATGAGAAACTCACTTCATTACCTCTATCACATAGTTGGGAGATACTCAGCAGATTGTGTCTGAGACTATCAACACAGTAAATATTTTTAATTGCGTGATCCAGAGTTCTCCCAATCTTTCCAATTCCCATGATTTGACCACTTTTGCCTCCTCCGAATGCCGCACTGCCTCCTTGAAATGCTGCGAGTGAGAGAAAGTTTTTTCTGTCTCCTGTCATGTGCCTTGAACAGCCGCTATCAAGTATCCAATTTGGGTTGTTCTCCCTCACTCCAGCCTGCAAAACAAATTAGAGGTTAGTCTTAGGAACCCAGACAAGCTTGGGTCCCTTCTTACGAGAAAATGGATAAATCAAATCCTGTCTAGCCCATCTAGGTAGAACACTTCTTTTATTCTTGGCCTTTGCCTTGCTAGCGTTCATGCACTTTTGTTTGTAGTGTCCAGTCTCACCACAAAAGGTGTATAACGTATTGCAAGGCAACCCAACATACTTGCTCTTAGGATTATATGGAGGCAATGGTTTCTTAAATCCTAGCCCTTGTTTTCCATTGTTTTGATTTTCAAGAACCCAGTTCATTGCCTCTGATGATTTGTTCCATTTAGTTAATCTGGTAAGCTCAAATTCAGATTTTTCCATCTTTTGATTTAAAATTCTGTTCTGTTCAGTTTCCTGATACAGAATCTCATTGGCTCTTTTCAGTTCATTTTCCAGAAAGGTTTGAACTTCACTTATTACTTACTTACTATTTACACTCTCTCTTAATTAATTGCAATCCAATTCTAGTTCAGTGATCTTAGAGTTTGACACAAGAGCTTGCCCTTTTAAGATGGCATTCATTTCTTCTAGTTCAATGTTTTGTTCTAGCAGGCTCTTGTGCTTGGTTCTGAGATCACTTAACTCTTTAGTCAATTTATCCTTTTCAATTTTTTCTTTTTCATAGCCCTCAATCAAGGTGGCAGTGATTACAATCAAATTTTCAGAAGAGTATATATGCAAGGTTTCCTTAAGATCAGATAGACATACCTCTGCTGAACGAGCACCTTCAGCTCCATCAGTTTCCATAAGGGCGGAGTCCTTCTTTTGGTTGTCATCTGTATACAACTCCTTCAGTCTTTCCTAGATTTCCTTAGCAGACTTGCATTCAAGTATCCCTGCAAGCACCTCATATGTAAGTCCTTTCCTCAGGTACCATTCAGCCTTGGAATTTGCCTGTAACCAGTTTAGATCTTGAGGATCTAGTTCTTCCACCTTTTTTGGCACCAATACTCCATTTGCTGCTCTCTTCACAGGAACATGAGGTCCTCTCTTCACAATCAGCCACAGACTATAACAGTTGCTTGCAGGAAAATTTTCATCTGTTTCTTCCAGCTCTTGTAGTGAGTCCCGTTGACGGATTTCTACCTCCTCTAAACTCTCGAGGGTCTTCTTTATCAGAACTGATGTCTGTCATACCCATTAGTGCTAGTGGTGAATCATCTTCAGATTCCTTTTCATGATCGGATTCACTATCAGTTGGTCCCCATGTAGCATAGAAAGCTTTCTTCTTCTTTCTCCTTTCTGGTCTGAAGTTTGGAGGCCATCTTGACTTCTTCTTATCTTTGTCATTTTCCTTTGACGTCTCCTTCTCCTTATCCTTAGATGCTCTGTTTTTCATCCACTCTATTTCCCACATAGGACAATCCATAACGGCGTGATCCTTTTTGAAGCACTTAAAGCATCCTGAGTAATCCGGACTGTCAACTATGTTCTTCCTGCCAGAATTCTCCTTGCCACTTCTTTTGAATCCTTTGAATCTTCCCAAGTTAAGCTTCTATCTTAGAGCACTAACCATTGCTGCTTCAACTGATTGTAGATCAACGTATTCATCGGTTTTCTCAGTTGCTTCAAGCGCAAGGGTCTTGTCCTTCTTTACAGCTGGTTTAGCTTTTGAGTCCTTCATAATTTCATGAGTTTTCAAGCTACCAACCAGTTCTTCAAGTTTGATGGATCTTAGAGGTTTGGACTCAATGATGGCAGTCACCTTAGGTTCCCATTCTTCAGGAAGCACATTCAGAATCTTATCAACTATCTCTATTTCAGGCAATTCCATATCCAGGGATCTCATCTCATTAGTAATGATGGTCAACCTGGTCATCATATCCTGAATTGATTCCTTCTCACCCATAGAGAACAGTTCAAATTGTCTCTTCAGCATTCTTCTCTTTGAGTCCTTTACTTCTGTGGTTCCTTCATGCCCAACCTGCAGAGCATCGCAAATTTCCTTAGCCGTCTAATAAGATGATACTCTATTGAACTCCTCAGGACCAAGACCACAAATGACCAGACGTTTGGCTTTGTGATTCTTTGCAATCATCTTATAATCAGTCTCATTGAACTCCTCTTTCAGTTTAGGTTCTTGCTTGGCAGTGGTTTCTTCACCAACTATTTTAGTGGGGATCAGGTTTCCTTCAGAAACTATCAGCCAGAGTTGATAGTCTTCAGCACATACGTAATTTTCCATCCTGTTATACCACCACACATAGTATTGCCCGTTAAACTGTGGGGGCCTTTGAACTGACTGTCCTTCAGTGATTGTAGGTGGTGCACTCATGATTCTGATCCTTCTCAAGGTGTTAGCCTCACACAAGAAGACCCGCTCTGATACCACTTGTTATAATCTACGCACCTCCTAAAGACACAAGAATGAGAGGTTGAATAGTGTCTACCGATTTTCGTTTCGAAAACCTGGTTCTTCTGAACTAAGAACCTAGTTCTCGCCTTTGCAATTCTGCTATTTCAACCACTGCAAATCACGCCAAACACGCACACGCAGAGAACACCAGGATTTTACATGGAAAACTCCTTGCTCAAGGGAGAAAAACCACGACCCACACTCTGGGATTTGAGAACTGAATCCACTAACACAACGAGCAAGTTTCTGATTACAAACTCTGTAACCAAGGGGCTACACTCTAAACCCTAATCACTACTCAAAGCTAAACTCTAGCTTTTCAAGCAATTTCTCACAAGTTCACCTAATACATATGCTTCTACAATAAGCCAATAGGTAAAAACAATGAACGCTCAAACTAAGACAACTTACAACTCAATGAACCTAAACAAAATATCTAGATTCAACCAACTCAAGTACACTAGTTGTCTTCTTCAGTTTACTCACGTAGAAAGATGCTGAATCGCCTTTGTATTCTCTCAGCTCTCTGTTTGTGAATAAGTAAGTTACGGCTGCATCAACTACTTGTATTTATACGGTCCTTGTAACCCTGGTTGAGTCCTACAAGGAATCCTTGTAATTATGGTAAGACAGGATTCCTAGCAACTCATTTCCTTGTTGAAGTCCAACTTCTATTCACACTTCGAAGACACAGCCTGGGCACCGTCTCTTTTAGTCTGACTAGGATGCATATTCATTCACGCGCCACTATTCCTAGTTCCGCAGGGATTTACAACCCGCAACTCTTTTCTATCGGTCGTGCACTTCTATACAAGGACTAGGTTCTTCTCTAAGACCACTGAGTCCTTTACGTTTGTCATTCTTCAAAACCAGCACTCAACAGAAAGATGAGTCATCCCATACAGCTCTTTGCAAATTCCTCTTTGAGCTCTCAGCAACATATACGAGATAAGCATTCATGTCATTCACAAAGTTTGATAAAAAAGAACGCCTCCTACATCTCTGTCAGCCGGATCAATTGACTATGTACAGTGTCTTTCAGTTCATATTGTCGAGTTATATTTTCTCCGAACAATATATTCTCCACCACCATGAGATTGTTCCTCGTTTCTTTTCCACTTCTTGTTGGTCTTAGCATGACCTGCAAAACATAAATATTCAGAGAAAGAGTCCAGTGAGCATATGCACTTTGCTAGGAAGTCTGTGTTGCAGCAAATACCAAGAAAGTTAAGTGGTTACAGTTGATTGGTTGACCTGAAAAATGTCAAGAACTTTTGATGTGATTAGGAGCAAACTTCAAGAATGAGTCCAATTCATTACTCTTCGGTTCTTTTACAATAAACCGATCATTAAGAGTTTTGGCAAGAAAAGAATTACTTTTCCAACCTTTTAGATCGCAGCTCCTACACCTACATGAGGAAGAAATATAATCAACTTCAGAAGGGCAACAATGATCTCTCAAATGACGAAATTTGCCAGCATAAGGACATATGAGTACTTGCACTTTCTGAGTGAAATTCCCACGGAGACTTCAGGGTGAACAGGCACAAATGAAACCAAAGAATCTAAAAGTTTCAACCCATCCAAACTAGATAAGCATGATTCACATTCATGATCTAGACACACAATGGGCAAATCCTTCAGCAAGGTCAAAGCACAAGCAATGTCATGGGCGGCCTCTCACCCGTGCCCCATGACTCCTTGGGCGCACCCCGTGATGCCCTGACAAGCCTCAAGACGCCTAGTGCCACGGTTGTAGCCGCGCCAAGATCTATATGCGCATATGCGTATGTCGCCCCACCGGTTAAGCATGCCCGTGCGCAGCAAGCTGACAGCGCCCACAAAGCCTGCCCGCAGCCAGTGCCTGCACGCCCCGCACTTGAGTGCGTCAATGCCATGCGACCTGCGCATGCGCGCCCCAATGCTGCCCATCCCGCACTAGAGTGCGCCTATGCCATGCGACCAACGCATGCACACCTCAACGCAGATTGTCCCGCGCCAAAGCTTTGCGCCCTGTGCGCAAGCCATGAAGATGAAGATAAGAATGCGGCCCCTCAAAGTGCCGCACATCATGTAAATATAGTTAGGTTTATCTTTCTGTATTTTTCTAGTATGATTGTCTAGCCCCTTAGTGTTTGCTGCTATGACATGGGTTTATTTTTTAAGAACATATATAGGGAGTATAAGGATTCGAACAAACTGTTAAGCTGCTTTCATATTTCTGCTCTGGTGTCTCGCCCCCTCGACACCACGTTGGCTTTCTTATAATCGGTTGGATTTTGATTAATACAAGCAAGTGTAATGACTTTTATTTCAATTACTCTTTTTATACACACTATGATTGACATCGGTTTTCCCGCACGACACTGATGCTCTAGTCTAGCTTGTGGAGGGGATCATTGGCTAGCATTACGTTGCCCTTCTAAGCAAACTCAAGAAGGCGCCGCATAACAGTTGGTATCAGAGCCTAGGCTCGACAACGGACAAAGGATAAGGTTGACAGACAATACCGAACATGGCTGGTGGACAGAAAACGAATGGTGAAAGGATTAGTGCGCTCGAAGAATCGGTCAAGACACTAAAAGAAATCGTAGGGACTGTCCCAGATCTCAAAACTAGTCTTGAGGAGAGACTGGATGATCTTAGTTGTCTTGTGCATCGAAGTGAGACAGACATCGCTAACATGAGCCAAGACATGGAGAATGACCGCGTTGAGCTTGATGCGGTAAAAAATAAGCTCTTTGGGAGCGAGGAAAGGATGCTACTATACAACAACAACTGGATGAGAATGCAGCGTCGCATGCGGCGTTACAAAACACTATGAACAACTTGATGGCTCAAGTCATGCAGGGCCTTCTCAGAGGAGGAGGAAACGGATGTGGGGGTGGAATGAATTTTGCCCCCAAACAAAAAGTGAAGTTCCCAGAGCCCAAGTATTACAATGGTGCTCGAAGTGCTAAAGAAGTCGAGAATTTCTTGTTCGACATGGAACAGTATTTCAAGTCAGTTGGCGGGTTAGATGATGATCAGAATATCACAACTACGGTCATGTACCTTGAGGGTGACGCCAAAATATGGTGGCGTGGGAAAGTTGAAGCCGCAGGGAATGGTGAACCAGAATTGGCAACATGGGATGAGTTGAAAACGGCTATACGTGGACACTTCTTTTCCGAAAATGTCGAGTACAGTGCTCGGCGAAAGCTCAGGGAGCTTAGGTAGACGAGGTCTATGCGGGAATATGTTCGTTAATTCACAACCCTATTGATAAGCATCCGCAACATGGGCGAGAAGGATAAACTCTTTACCTTCATGGAGGGACTTAAACCCTACGCCCGTGCCGAGTTACAAATGCAAAGGGTTGACACATTGGCAAGGGCTATTCAGGCGGCTGAGTGCACTGCGAACTATCAAGTGGATACTCGAAATGATAGGCAGCAGACGACTCCACGTTCTGCTGGTGGTAACAACTACAAAGGGGGCGAATCCAATAAAAGTGGTCTTAGAAAGGGTGGGGGAGAGCAGAGTAATAGTTATTTCAAGACCCCTTCCTTGAGCAGTAGCAATACGGTGGCTCAAAACACAGGAAAGGGAGCCGCCTTTGTTCCTAGAGGTGGATGTTTCGAATGCGGGGGTCCTCACAGGGTTGCTGATTGCCCTGAAAAGATGAAGGTGAATGCCCACGAAACTCTTGATGAAGAAGAAGCAGACGAAGAGGATGAGGATGACGGTGAGGCTCCGATTGGTGCGTTATCGCACACATTCTACTCTATCTCTCAAGAAGTGGGTGAATCAAGTACTGCAGGTCTTCGGTTGAAGAAGGAAGCTGATCATGCTGGTCAGAAAAAGAATTCTGAAACCGATGCTAAACTCCGGGTTGGCAAAAGTAAGGGACTTATGTACATCGACGTTTGGGTTAATGGCAAACCTGTTCGTGCGATGATAGACACAGGTGCTACTCATAATTATTTGGCTGCTACAGAGGTGGAGCGATTAGGGCTCGTCGTGGAGAAGGGTCGTGGTCGGGTGAAAGCTATTAACTCTCCAGCTCAATCTGTTGGAGGTGTGGCGAAGGGAGTCCCAATCAAACCGGGCCCCTATGAAGGGAAGACTACGTTATCTGTAGTCACGATGGATGATTTCAAATTGATTCTTGGTTTGGAATTCTTGCGGGAGACTCAAACCGTAGTTTTGCCGCATGGCGATGCCCTACTTATCATAGGGGCAAAACCATGCACGGTTTCAACTTTGTCTGGAAAGTTGAACGAGAGGAGCATCTCAGCTATGCAACTGAAGAAGGGTGTCAAGAGACAAGAACCAACATTCTTGGCTACCTTATGCTTGGACGAGATTGAGCGGGCATCTGGCCCTATCCCTTCTGCTGTAAAGGATATGTTGGTGGACTTTGAAGATGTGATGCCACCAGAAATACCTAGGCGACTGCCGTCTAAGAGAGATGTGGATCACCAGATTGAACTGGTGCCCAGCACAAGTCCTCCTGCCCGTGCGCCGTATGGAATGTCACAACCCGAACTCACCGAGCTTCGGAGACAATTGACGAAAATACTGGATGCTGGAATTATTGTGTCCTTTAAGTCCCCTTATGGATCGCCTGTACTATTTCAAAAGAAGCACGACGACTCCTTAAGGCTCTGTGTGGACTATAGAGCATTGAATAAAATTACTGTGAAGAACAAATATCCTATTCCCTTGATGGCAGACTTATTTGATAGGCTGGGTGGTGCTACGATATTCACAAAAATATATCTGAGATCAGGCTATTGGCAGGTGTGTATCGCTGAAGGAGATGAGCATAAAACAACCTGTGTCACGAGATATGGATCATTTGATTTTCCAGTTATGCCGTTCGGCCTAACTAACGCTCCATCAACGTTTTGTACGTTGATGAATCAAGTCTTCCGGGAGTTTATAGATGAATTCGTGGTTGTCTATCTGGATGACATTGTGATTTATAGCAAGACATGGAGGATCATATGATGCATTTGAAAAAGGTCTTGACAAGACTAAGGGAGCACGAGCTATATGCCAAGCCGTCGAAATGCGCTTTTGCCCAAAAGCAGATCGATTTCCTTGGGCATATAGTCGGAGAGGGACAAATCAAGATGGATGGCGGAAAAATTAAGGCAATTACAGATTGGAAACCACCAACTGATATTAATGCCCTAAGATCTTTCTTGGGCCTATGTAATTTTTATCGGCGGTTCGTGAAGGATTATTCTCTTATCGCTGTGCCCTTGACGGAACTTTTGAAGAAGAACATGCCATGGGAGTGGTGTCCAAGGCGTGAGAGGGCCTTTACTACTTTGAAGAGGGCTATGTCAAACAGCCCGGTTTTGGCCATTCCTAATATGGCCAAGCCGTTTGAAGTACAGATTGATGCCTCAGACTTCGCGCTTGGTGGAGTTTTGATGCAAGAGGGGCACCCGGTTGCTTATGAGAGTCGGAAATTGAAGGATGCTGGGCGGCATATGCCGTCCACGAAAAGGAGTTGTTGGTTGTGGTCCATTGCTTGTCTATGGCACCCGTACTTATTGGGAGCACCCTTCGTTGTCAAGACTGACAACACTGCTGTCAGCCATTTTATGACACAGGCAAAACTGAATGGGAGACAGGCGAGATGGCAAGAGCTTCTTGCCGAGTTTAATTTCCACTTGGAATACAAGAGTGGGAAGTTAAACCAGGCTGCTGAAGCGCTAAGTCGGCCCTGTGTGTGCTTGCCGCCCTTAGAGGAAGCGAGGTAACCACCAATATTAAGGATCAGATCAAGGATCTCCTTGTTCGTGACCCTACTGCTCAAGATTTGATCAGCCTTGTGGAACAAGGGAAGACACGTCAGTTCTATATAGATGATGGTTTTCTCAAGACAAAAGGGAAGCGGATATATGTGCCAAAGGAAGGTGATTTGGGGAAGACCCTATTGAAAGAATGCCATGATACCCTCTGGGCCGGCCATCTTGGAATAGATAGGACCCTAGCGCTGCTTCAACGTGCGTATTATTGGCCCCAGATGGCGGATGATGTAGATCAATATGTGTGAACCTGTCTGGTTTGCCAAAAAGACAAACCAGACCGCTTGACGCAAGAGGGACTATTGCAGCCGCTACCTGTCCTAACAAGGCCTTGGGAAAGCGTCTCTCTGGATTTTATCACCGGATTGCCCAAGGTCGGAGATTTAACCACTATTCTAGTAGTGGTTGATCGGTTTTCTAAATACGCAACTTTTATAGCAGCCCCAAAACATATAGCAGCTGAAGAGACGGCCAAGCTCTTCTTTGCTAATGTGGTGAAGTATTGGGGTCTACCTAAAGATATTGTTAGTGATCGCGACTCGCGATTCACTAGTAACTTTTGAACTGAGCTCTTTAAGTGTCTCGGGTCTAAGTTAAGCCACAGCTCCAGTTTTCATCTATAATCTGATGGCCAAATGGAGCAGTTTAACGGGATGCTTGAAGAATATCTCAGGCATTTTGTAACTGGATCGCAGAAGAATTGGGTGAAGCTACTGGATTCAGCCCAGTTGTGCTTCAATGCCCAAAAGTGCTCAAGTACCAACAGGAGTGCTTTTGAAATTATCATGGGACAACAACCTCTTCTCCCGCATACTGTTGATGCACTAAGGGGTCGTTCGGTTGCGGGTATTAATATTTAATACCCGCACAAAATTCAGCGTTAATTTAGTGCAGCGTTCGGTTGGTTTTTGTGAAATTTTAATACCCGCATAAAATTAGTGCAACGTTTGGTTGCATTTTTGTATATTCCGCATTATTAATACCCGCATTATTAACGCGGGAATCTATGTATTATTTTATGCGGGGTAGAAGATGGTATTAATAATGTGGGTATTAATAATGCAGGTATTAAAATTTAAAGTGACAAAATTAACCCTCATAATAATAAGGATATTTTAAAATTTTATTTAAGGAGTAAATAAATATTTTAAATAATAATATTTTTTGTTAATTTGTAATATATCAGTGATTCAACAAATAATCCCTACGTTATAATACATGCGTGGCTAATACCCACATTATTAAACCCCACATAATTAATACCCGCATTATCAATACTCACATTACTAATACCCGCATTAATAGTTAATACCCGCGTAAAAACAAAGGCAAACCGAACGACCCCTAAATGTGTCAAAGTCCCCTAGAGCTGCAAGTTTCTCAAGGGAGTGGAAAAGAAATCTAGAGATAGTGCGGAGCTATCTTGAAAAAGCACAAAGGAGGATGAAAAAGTATGCAGATCAAAACCGGCGTTTTGTGGAGTATAAAGTTGGGGATAATGTGATGGTAAAGATCCCCAAGAGATATCTGTTCACGGGATCTCATGACCCGCGTCTTTTGTAGAAATACATTGGACCTCTGTCCATTGTGAAATGTGTTGGAAAAGTTGCCTATCGAGTTGAATTACCAGCTTGGTGGAAGATCCATCCCGTTTTTCATATCAGCCAGCTGAAGCCTTTCCAAGAAGACAAGGATGATCCTTCCAAAAGCCAGCTCACCATGCCGAGCATCAGGAAGAACAAGTGGTCAGGGAAGAAAGTTGCAGAAGCTATCCTAGATGACCGTGTTATTCATGCCTCAAGGAAAGATCACCAGGAATTTTTGGTGAAATGGAGCGGATGTGATGCAGAGGAGAACACCTGGGAGAGGGTAACAGACCTCAAAGCCTTCAAGGACCTGATAGCTGATTATCATGCAAGGAAGGCACCGAGGACGTTGCCAACTCAGGTGGGGGAGAATGTCATATGTGGTCTCTCAGCCGCGCCCCATGACTCCTTGGGTGCGCCCCGTGGTGCTCTGGAAAGCCTCAAGATGCCTAGTGCCATGGTTGTGGCCGCGCCAAGATCTATATGCGCATCTGTGTATGTCGCCCCACCGGTTGAGCGTGCCCGCGCGCAGCAAGCTGACAACACCCTCAAAGCCTGCCCGCAGCCAGCACCCATGTGCCCCCGCACTTGAGTGCGCCAATGCCATGCGGCCTGCGTATGCGCGCCACAATGCTGCCCATCCCGCACTAGAGTGCGCCTATGCCATGCGACCAATGCATGCACACCTCAACGCAGACTGCCCCGCGCCTACGCGTGCCAAAGCCTTGTGCCCTGTGCGCAAGCCATGAAGACAAGGATACGGCCCTCAAAGTTCCGCACATTATGTAAATATAGTTAGGTTTATCTTTCTGTATTTTTATAGTATGATTGTCTAGCCCCTTAGTGTTTGCTGCTATGACATGGGTTTATTTTTAAGAACATATATAGGGGGTATAAGGATTCGAACAAACGGTTAAGCTACTTTCATATTTCTGCTCTGGTGTCTCGCCCCCTCGACACCACGTTGGCTTTCTTGTAATCGGATGGATTTTGATTAATACAAGCAAGTGCAATGACTTTCATTTCAATTACTCTTTTTATACACACTGTGATTGACATCGGTTTTCCCGCACGGCACTGACGCTCTAGTGTAGCGTGCGGAGGGGACCATTGGCTAGAATTACGTTGCCCTTCTAAGCAAACTCAAGAAGGCGCCGCGTAACAGACATAATGTACTTATCACTTCCTAGTGGAATATTGAGCGTTGCAGCAGATCCTAATCTTTTTGGGTAACTTCTATGAACATTCTTTATGTATTCACTTTGAAAGTCATGGAAAGGAGTCCAACACCATTCATCAATCCCTATGCTGGATGATATTGCTGACATGGTTCTGCCTTGAGAATTTAAAGAACTAGCACCTGCACCATTTGCGTTTAAGCGATTTGGTATTGCCATGTCTAAAATGAATGTATGAGGAATCTTCAACAAACTCAATTTTCATACCATGATGATATTCTAAGGCTTTCTCACCTCTTTCCAGAATCACTCCTGCCGTTCTAACATCTTCTTTAGCGTTACCCTTGTCTTTTTCCTCCCTTCCACTTTATACTTTAATAGCTGCCAGTGTGTCATTTTTCAGGTCATTGGCTATGGGATAAGTTTACTACTGTAAGTCAGATGACATCAGTTTCACTCGCAGTTCTAACCATCCTCATCTTCAGAAGTAAATCAACCTTAACTACTCTTTGTTACGTATGTGCAAACATTTGATAGGAATGACAAGATGGTATATGAATGACAGGTAGTACTCACCACAAGTGGAGAATACTCAGTTTCACAAAGTTATAATGCTATATTAGGAACTCAAAGGAAAATAGAAGTTGATAGGCTGATCTAGAATGCAGTGTCACAACCTAAGCATCGATTCATTTCATGGCTGGCAGTACAACATAAGCTACTTACCAGAGACAGGTTGCAAGCAATGAATGTGCAAGTTGAGGAACCTAGTTGTTGTTTGTGTGAGGAGGACATAGCAGAATCACATCAACATATATTTGCAGGCTATAAATGGATAAAAAAGTTAAGAGATGCACTCAAGGAATGGATAGGATGCCAGATTCAGCTAAGGGGAACATTGCAAACTTTGAAGTGGATCAAGCAGAGGCGCTGGAAGCAATTCAAAAAGGAAATCTTGGCTGCTACCTGGAATGTCATGATCTATCACACCTAGCAAGCTAGGAATAGGAAAATACATAGAGGAATAAATGTAAATATTGAGTTTGTAGTTGAACAGATTAAGAAGGAGATTATAGAGAGGATAGAGATGTTACAAAGCTCAAAACGAGCTCATAGAAGTAGGTTGTTCATTCAGCAGTTATTGTAAATAGTTGTGACTGTGGGATATCTAAAGTTCAGTTTGGAACTTGTAGATGCTATTTAGGTGTAAGATTTTGGAAGTAATAGTAATCATTTACCGTTACCAAAAAACATTTGATGGATGTCAACATTATGCTAGATAACATCGTATGAAGGCTATAAATATTTGGTAAACCTTTGGGAGGACAAACACAATGAAATACCCAAAAAAAAAAAAATGAGAAACAAAATGCAATGACAATACGTGAATCATCACAAGATTAATTAGATAAAATTTTATAGGGAGACTCTACTAACATCAAGAAACATCTTAATTTCTTTCATGTAAACCTAGTTAAGCAAAGAAAATCCCAGTCATCGTAAACCTGCAATACAACATGTAACTTACACGTTCAGTCAAATAGTAAAAAGCATTAGTATATAAACTGAGTATGCACCCTCATAAAAGGACATGCATCCTGGAAATGTTTCCTATAAGACTGTCCTTTGATTTAACTGCTAAACTCCAGCTTCAGGAGGAAGATACAGGGAATAAGTAGGAATAGTTGAGTACTTAAACATTGGAACCAGTGACCTAAGGCCTAATCTGCACATTTAAGAAAATGATATGAAATATCTTTAAAGTGGAAATGAAATATGAGATGTCTCACGATCTCGATTAGCCGTTAATCAAAATAATTAAATCTAAATCTCAGTAAATATTATGAGAAATTTATAACCAGAGTTGAAAAAGGAAAAAAGAAAAAACTAAATGTGCCCATCAGAGATGTAACAAGTGCATGTGTCTATATGAAGCCCGTAGGATATAGCCAAACCATCTCAACCACATTGGCTCATTTTAACCTCTATACATATTATTAGATTATTATTGCCCGTGCTCACCACGGGCCCAACATGGAAAATAGTTGTTAATGATTCATATCATCCGTGCTCATTGACATAATAATTTTTTTTTGACACAATAAATCGATTACACGTAATTGCAACACTGGCCATTCATTTATACATTTGTAGACTTCGTAGTATCTTAGAAGAAGCAATTGAAGCTCGAGGAGTAAAATCAAATTTATCTCATGACTATCACTTTGGGTAGAATGATACATGAAGCTTGAGTTAGCACGATTCAGATGACAAACAAATGAACTATGAACTTAATGGGGAAATATCAGTGTAGAAATTCAACTCTACTCAGAGCCACAATGTTCTAATTACTCTTTCACAAATTCCACAATCAGCTATCAAATTTGGAAGGCCTCAGTGGAACATTATAAAATTTATGAATACTCAAAATCACCTGGACAACCGAATGAAAACAAAATTCATCCCATAAAACTTACTCTCTGAACCTACCTTGCTGTACCAATGTACAACATACAGAGATACCTCAAAACACATGAATTTTCTTTTCCCCTCAAGCACACGTGAACTTGAATTGAATAGAAAGTGAGGAAAATTATAAGAAGAAATTTCTCTTAAAAAAATTAACCTAGACGCATATAGGATGTATTATATCTAAGGGAAGTCCTTATTTTGCAGAGAGGCAATACCAATAATGATTCTAGATAAGTAGACAACTTAACCCCACGGCTTAAAACTTTCGAGTTTTGCTTGCAGTAAGCGCATCCATTATAGATCAGTTGTTAATTGTCTAGAATAATTAGCAATTTCTTCAAGCCATAGAATCCTACCTTTCCTAGTTGAAACTATTAAAAATGTATCATATATGTATATGAAGTTTATTGATGGGTGAACAACAGAAACAAACTAAAATACCATGCCTAGAAGAAATCCATGTCTATGTAGGACAATTTGCAAGATAATGATAGGAAGAATTAAGCGGGATAAAACTAATCCAAAAGCAGTAGCAGGCTAGCACCATATGAACTCAATAATTGATGAGTACTGAAAGAAGAGCAGCACAACAGTGAGAAAGATTAAAAGAAAGGAAGAAAGCAGTTGCATAGAGGCGCCCATAGTGCGAGACACAAACTTATAAGTAGCAAGGGAAAATGGTAGTACTCAGTTCGACATTGAAGAGAATGAGGTATGGGAGATGCAAAACAGTCATATTTATAAAAACAGGGACAAGGATAAAGTATTCTAGGATCGTAGAAGCTATAAAAATGCTAAAATAACCAGCAGAATTGCAGGATTACTCAGAACAACCAAGAATCAGTTTGTCAAAATTGCTTCCGAGCATTAGCAAGTAACAGTCATGCGCATCGTTTTATTTTTATCTTTCCACTGATACTGCAAATCTTTAGGCTAATGACCAATATATAAGTTTCTTTCAAAAAGAACAATATAGTAATTCTGGAAGAATACAAAGTGTCGCTATTGCATTCAAACTAGTAAATTTGATGTCGTGGGGCGACCAAGATGTGTTTAAATGATTCACAAAAACGAAGGCATAAACATAGTATGGGAGAACGTGGCTCAGTGTGAATAATGTCATGAATCATAATACACTGATTACTTGAGATACTTCCCTTCTCCGTTCCTCTTCGCTTCTATGTATTTAAATTGTAAGCGATTCTTCTCCAGTTTAGCTGATTACAACAGAGAAGAAAGGTAAATATAGAAACTTACATATTGCACAAATCCTCTATTTAAAGCCTTATGTAATCCTCTATTTAGCTGATTACCTTCTCGAATGGTAATGATTCAACAATTTAAGTCACTTGTCCTTTCTATAAGTTTAATGAGGAAATTAGCTTTCAACATATACAAAGCAAAAATGTAAAGTGAATAAAAGAATTACAATGGGGTCAATCAATGACCAATAAAAACAGAATCCCCACAACCAGTGCTCCTATGATGGCAGGACTGACGCCCTACAAATTGGACAAGTGATCTTTCCCTTGAGCAGCCAATTTTCAATGCAACCTGCATGAAACTCATGTTTACAGTTGAGTGTACCGACTACCTCACCATTCATATATTCACTTAAGCATATTACACACATTTCCCCTTCATCATCAGCACTTATCACTTTCTCGTTTGAGTTGGTTTCAACCTTAGTAGTAGCACCACAATAAGTTCTTGTTCTCATGCACTTTTTTATAAAAAGCTCCTTGCCTCGTCCTGCCCCGTCCTCGTTGCCTTCCCTGACATCGTCCCCAAGATCAAGAAAAGATGTATTATCAGACGGCAATGCACTGTGACCACTAGCAAAGCTGATACTGTTAAGATTCACCATTGTGTCAAACATCTGATCTAAACCAGCTATGGCATGGGCATCATTACTTAATTCACTTGCTGCCACATAAGAATTATACGCTATGGTATTGCTGGTTGCAGCATAGAGATCCCTCAAGTATGCCTCGGAATAATCAGTTGTGACTAAGACATGATCAATTAATTCAGTTGCTGAAGAATACCCTATGTTATTGGTCGCTGAAGCATAGAGTTCCCACAAGGATGGATCCATAAAAGGTGTATAGCCAGCACCCATAAAAGCAGAGTTGTGATACATGTTACCATGTGTAGGAAAACCAACTGGAATTGGGTACAAATATGATGAAACAAAATTGTAATAATTTTCCCAATCTTGATAATAGGTAGAATTATTCAGGGTTGGCTGCGCAAAGTAATGAGTTTGCGTGCTCATGATGGATCGCTTCGAAAGTTTGGTGTTTCTTAAACAAGAAAGCAACAACAGAACAGGGGTAATACTCTGGAATTTAGAATAACAAAAAGAAAAGTAGACTGGCTATTTATAACGAACTACTGTCCCAAAACGACCAGGAAAAGGAGTAACGTATGATGTTGCCGACATTTCCCTTAGTTCCTAGGATTATGTTTCTCAATTGAAACAGGATTCAATACTTACCTACATGAAACTTAAACCCAAGTCCTAAATTAGGTATTTTTTCTAGGTGAATTAAATAAATAAATCATTTATCAGGGGTTTTTAGGACGGAATAAAAACTACTGTTGAAAATAAAAGCAGTCTAATACGATTAAATCATTTTTCGAATGCATTCCTAATTTCTTTTACGAAAAAAAAAGAGTATATTTCCTGGGGATACATGCATAAAATGACCTTATTTGATAATAATATGTCATTTAAGAAATACTTTATTTTGACATATCAATATAACCAAATTAGTGTTATACCAATGTTTTAAAAGGCTTACGTGAACACAAGGTGAAGTGTAACTTGGCACGGGAGGCATAAGTTAGACACTGGGTGTAGGCCCCACAAATCTTTCATATATAGTATTTTATAAATTAATATTAAATTAAATATTAAAAATATATAAATCACATAAAAAGGTAAAATCACATAGAAATTCTAAAAAATTTAAAGATTACATAAGGCTTTAAATAGAGGATTTATCGAGAGTTTTTTTTGTTAATCTGATGGGGTGCACTGGCAAGTTAAATCCTATAGTGAAGGGGTATGTAAAAATCGAAGAGTACCCCTCGACGTGTGTAGAAACAGCCGAGTCCGGAGCCGGAATCCTAACTTCCACTTTGGGCCCCCAACGACAGTCAGCCCGAACGGTTTCAAGCATGTCCTCGGTTATGATGCTCAGGGTAACATGGACTGGAACATTGCTCTTCTTCCCTTTTTGAGCATCGGACTGAGCATGGACCTTCAAATCCTTGTCATTGTTGAAACTCGAGGGGATGACCAACCGAGGGTCAATCTCCACCTCGAGAGGAATCTTCCTCTTCGATTTCTTCGACGGGCCAACTTCGGTTTCGCCCTTTTGGCCGCTGGTCCCTCCACTCACCTCGGCTCCACCTGCCGAACCACCTGCCTCTTTGACACTGGTAACGTCATCACCCTCGACGTCACCCCTGTCCCTGTCGTGGTCGTCACCACCCACGTCAATCTCGACGTCATAACTGATCTCCACCGTATCGCGACCAGCCCTTGCCTTACGCCTCTTAGGGACAGGAGCCGCTGACGTGGCCTCGCCACCACCTCCCACTTCGACCACCTGCAGTGGAGGTACCGCGGCAACTATATCGTCATTCATGGCCATGGCAGCGAAACGCTCCGCCCTTTCGCCAGAATCACTAGAACCATGACCGGAATTCGTAGCAGACATGATAACGATCAAATGGGAGAAGAAATCAAGATCGGGGAAATAATTTTTTGAAGATTAGGAGTTCTTTCTTTGCAAATTCCACTGAGTATTGAAAATTTTCAAGTGGAGTAGAAGAAGATGAAGTGAGGTATTTATAGGAGACGTACACGTGCAAGTTGGAGAAGTAATGATGACTGTAATGTTGGAGAAAACAAAAAGTTGGCGCGGCCGTTCGGTGGCCAACCAATGGCCGCCACGTAACGCTGAACGGCAACCCGAAAGACATGCAGCTTTTTGAAATTCTTGGATAAGGTTTCGCCACGTCGACTTCCCGCTCAAATTCATTCCACTCCTCGGCGACTTCGGCATTCATCCGAAGAGTGGGGGGATTATCTGTATTGGGTAAAAATTGGCGTGCTCGGTCAGCATCTCGGAATGTTGGACCGAAGAGAAAGCGAGCCGACGCTCCAAAGAGAAATGGTTGAACCAACTGATCAAGTTACCGAAGTCGAACTCCAATGTCATTACCGAAGGCGAGCTACGGGCTAAGCTTCGGTGACATCTCCCCCTAACCGAACAGCAAGGTCATACCCACCGAAGTCGTGTGATCGAGCTTCGGTGGGCACCTCGGTTCCAACGGCTCTGCAGCCCACTACTTCACCCCCACTAACTCCTTCCTTTAATGCTAAGATCGTGGGACAAAGCACAAGCTGATGGTGGAGAACGTGGGCAAGGCTCCTAGGCCTATAAATAGTAGTTCATTTTGTGTCATAGGCATCCAGAAATATATACTGAAACTCTGCCCAAATTTGTATTCTCAATCATATATTGAAATCAAGTTATTCTTTCGTATTTTTGCATGTATTGTGCATTCATTTAATTTTGATACGAAGATTTGCTTATATTCAAATCCAAATTCGATTTGTAATCCTAAAACTGATGTAGGCCATACAGATTTTTAATACAATTCCTTGTAAAATAACACAGTATCATTGGTGAGAATGTGTAGGTTACAAGAGAAAACCTCGAATTTCTGATAGAAAGTTCTATATAAGGTAGCATTCTATTATCTAATATAGAAATCTATTATATAAATTTTCATATCTATTCATTGTAAGTTCACTATCTATTAGATCAAGGAATCGAAAAACGATAGATAGAAGTTGAACGAACCTAATTAAGCATTAAGCTCAATTTATGAAAAATGAATAGTTGCATATGCAGTAGTATTTACATTAAGCTTTTCATAATCGAAATCATCAGCATGAAAACAAAAAAAAAAAAAAAAAAAAAAAAAAAAAAAAAAGGAAGTTAAATAACAAATAAAAGAACACGAAAAAGGTTAATTATTTATAAATGTGTCCAAAGGAACATGAAATCCAGTTTACATTAAAATGTAGAGAACAAATTAAAATCTAAACGAAAGAATTCTACAATAAAAATTAAAAGTAAAATTGATAGATAAATACACCTCTCCTATAAACAAAGAAGCAAATGCGAATTGCTTGCGAACAGGTTTGCATATAGCAGTAAGGAACAATATTCCAGTAAAAGATATTGACACAGATTCAGTGGAAGTCCTCCAACTACTTGATGATAATAACCCAATATATACTAATATCCTTTCTGATTGCAGGTCTGTCCTGAAAATATTGGGGAATCTACTGGTGCGTCACACTTTCCGCGAAGCTAATATGGTGGCTCACTGCTTGGCAAAGCAAGCATCACAGCTGTCCTCATACAATCAGCTGATATTTTTACCACTACCATCTTCTGATCAGCTGAGGAATACAATACAATATGATAAAGCCGCTACCTCTACTACTATTCGGAATATTTCTACAAATACTTGTAATAGTTTAACCTTGTTTGGTAATTTCAGTGTTCTAACTAATAGTGCCAATGGCACTATTAGTACTGTATGTAACATATGCCTTAATATTAATATAATTTCGTCCACTTACCCAAAAAAAAAAAAAAAAAAAGAAGCAAACTGATAAACCCAAGTACTTGAAATCTTCACTTGAACATCCTTTGTTTGATTTATCCAAAAATAATAATAAAATAAAGTGCTAAAAACAAGGCATAATGGTATTGATCAAGGTTTAATTAGTGAATGACACACTGTCTTATAAGGACAAAAAGTAGACATACCTTGAGATATTACAAATTGCAAGTCATAGAATACACGTTATTGGCGTGTATCACATACCTGTACATTAGATAAACAATAAAATATTGACAGTGTAAAATTTCAGAAGACAATACATAAAAAGAGATTAATCAAACTAATGCATACCTTCGGTAAGAGCATTCTCTGAATTGTGTGAAGCCGTTATATTTGAAGAGAGTTATATCTGAAGAAATCTACTAAAATTTGAAAAGCATAAAACACCACCACCACAACATATGCCAAGTTTTTGATAGACCGTAACATACAGATTCATGTCCAATAAAAGTTGAACACCAGAATGTGTATTTTGTTGATTTTGAGAACCGCAAATCTCAACCCTGTTTGAGTTTATAAGACAACAAGAAATTGTGCACATAACTAAACCGTTTGGAAAAGTATGATATGGAGTTTGATGAACAGTAAACTATGTATATGTAGATAAATAACAAAAAATTAATATTATAAAAATAGAAATGGACAATATATAAGATTTACCACAATGTGGTATCTTGAAATAGCCACCACCAATGGTGTGCTCTCAAACACACCAAACATGGGTGCACTTAGTAGTGAAAATATATAAGATTTATGGGATAATCACAAATATATACAACCCTAATACTAAATTTACAAAAAATAACAACATTATTTCAATTTACATAAAATACCAACATTTCTTTACACTGATATACAAAACCAACAAAATTAACAAATTAGGGTTCTTCCTTCTTCCTACTGCCCCCCCCACCCCCCAACTGTCACCGCCGGCCAACTACCGGATTTTTTTTTTATTATCTAAAATATGAAATACACATATAAACATTGATTTCTCTTTGAAAATATACTTGCAACATACATATAAACAAAAAATACATGTAAATACACAAAAAAATATTTTACATACACTAGACACACACATACATACAAGGATCTATGGATCTACAAATTAAACATATAAATTTATGTATGTCACACATACAATTGACATACACACAAAAACAAACACAAAACATACAATAGATGCTCAGATATACATGTTCATACAGTAACATACACGTTTATACACTTGTGTACTGAAAAACATTACATGTATATACACGAACATACAGATACATACATCTGCATCTGAATATCTAAATATGTATATTCAAAATCAAAAAAAAAAAAAAAAGAGGAGGAGAAGCAGATCTGAAGAATATATAAAAAATACATATATATACATAAAATACACACATATACACATACAAAATGAAACAAAAAAAAAAGGAAAAAGAAGAGAAGATCGAGAACCAGCCGGCTCTAGTCTCGCCGGAGGTATAGTAGCAGCGGCGGCGGGCAACAGAGGGTGGGGAACGACGAGAGGTGGGTGGGTGGGAGGGAGGGTGGAGGAGAGGAGAGAAAGAGAGAGGGAGAAGTTAGGGCTTTGGATTAGAGAGAGAAAGGAAAATGATAAAATGGTATGTTTTGTAAAATTCATACAAATGTCGTTATGTTGTGTAATTTCTTAATAATGTCGGTATTTTTTGTAATTTCACTGTTTAATGCGTCAATTAGCGTAAAAATGTCAAGATTTATCAAGGTCTTTTGGTTCAGTGTAGACCTCAACAATAGGGCGAAGTGCACCAAAGTTCATTTTTAGCAGTGGTCTTTGATTTGAGGCCACTTTTTTATTGGTTATACATAAGAGGCTACTTTTTGGAACTTCAATTTTTTTGGGTTGATTGAAGTTCAACTTCAGCCCACCACAAGGATTGAAGTACAACTTCAATCCAGAAGGGTTTAAGTTTACGCATCTATACCTAAAAGTTCAGCCCTTACAGATTGAAGTTGAAACTTCATAATTTAGGCAGGAAGTTCAACCCACAAGGTTTTGAACTTAAGCTCACAAAGATTGAAGTTTCAAAAAATGGCCTCTCATGTAAGACCAATAAAAAAGTGACTTCAAACTAAATACCAGTGACAAAAGTGCATGTGGGTGAAAATTTTACTGATATTTAGATCTGACCGCAGACTTCGTCTTTTCACAAACACGGATTCTTAAGAGAACAACTGGAAATAGAATTGCAAACCTATGCAAAGTTTTCTGCTTTGTAGTGTTGTTGTTCAAGTCGGCTTGGTCTTTGAAAACTTCTATTGTTAGTGGACTTCAAATCCTAATAACAGAGAATGACTTAAACATGAACTCTAATTAGCCGTAACATTTGTAAAAGAAGTGATTTAGTTTGTAAGGAAAGAATTTATGTAATATCTTTATTGATTTTAAATTCCTAAATATTAAAAAAATATAAAATGACTATTTTATACAATATAAAATTATTTTTAAAAGGTAAAAAAGTCGTGTGATATTTTACTAAGGCCTTCGTGCTTTTAGAATAATATAGATATAGATAGATATAGATATAAATATAATATATTATTCTTTTCCTGCGAAACATATATCGATTATTCTTTTTCAAATTATCGATCTCATGAGTAGCATTGAAAAGCAAAATATCGAGTAGTATGTAGGTGAGATTTGTGGATACTAAAGTAGAAAGCACGTTGTTCTTTTCTCTCCTTTTTTAAATAAAAAGATCTCGTTTCCTGGTAAGGACAAAATAGAGAAGGCCAAGTTAGAACTTTGGGATTAATGTAGAAGCCATGCCTTTCGCCCTAAACATACCTAGGTGGAGGAAATAATTCTTGGAAAAAGTTGTGTTTTGATTAGTTGTAATTTATAAATTCTTTTGGTAACAAATGTGTGTGAATTGTTTGAATTCAAACACGTGTAAAGGCAGATTTATAATTTGAGTAGAATGGAGGCACCACTAATTAATATACTATGATATGCTAATTATTAGGGTGCCAAATATTTTATATATTTAATTTACAAAAAAAAATTGTACTTAAATGTATGGAATTTTTGCTCACGTTAACAATGCTGGTACACCCCAAAGTTACACATAAGTCTACCTCTGATTACGTGAGATTTGGGGATGACAATAATAGTACACTTTACAACAACTCCTACGCCGCTTCTTGTTTCATTACCCAAGCTAGATCAGTTATATAAATTACCACTATCCATATAATTCTTTAAATCTCACGTCCAATATTATACAAATTATACATTCTCTATTCTTTTTTTAAATTACATACAAATAATTGACAAAACTCAAAAACTTTAAGAAAATATTGGAGCTAATGTAAAACGTGATGACATAGCTAATCTTAATCCTGTTAATATTAATTTCTAATAAGTCAGGATAATTGCATAGATGAAGAACACCATAAGAGAGGGATAAGATACATACCTAATAAGTTTTTTGTTCATCAGTGCGGAAGCTTTAATTATGAACATTCCAAAAGTGTGGAATGGTTGGCTACGTCTTACTCTCCTTGTGCTTATGACGGCTACATTCCAAAAGTGTGGAATGGTTGGCTACGTCTTACTCTCCTTGTGCTTATGACAGCTGACAACTTAATGGGAAGTTGTCTTCAACAGGTTAAGCCAGGAGAGGGGACCTAGCCTCATATATATATAGGCTTAAAAGCCTTAACCTAATGGGCCCACCCATAATAGGCCCACAGGTTTATCAACAGACCTACACTACTGCCAGCCCACATCTAATACAAGAAACAATACAGGCCCATCATGGAATCCACAAATATGCGGCCTGTGTATTGTCCACCAACTATATACAATTAGCCCGTTTTGTGAAAACCGAAATAAATAAGTTAATGTTAAGTCCATATATAAATAAATAATTCCAACATTCTCCCACTTGGACAACATTAACTTAACTGTTTAAAAGTTTTGAAAAAGTTTATTTATAAAATGACTGTCAGGCTAAATACACAGTGGCCACAAACATATAGCGGTGGAACATTATTTCCAACATGATCTAGTCAAACAAAACTATCAATATCGAAGAGCAGCAGTACTTGCATCCTTTAACGACACAAGACTAGTCCACAATCACAAACATTGAAATCTTACTGACAGACTTAAAGGCAGGGCCGGTACTTGCCTAAGGCAAGTAAAGCCGCCGCTTTAGGCCCCGCATCTGTAAGGCCCCCCATTGTTTTGGTACACATAATAGGTTAAATTAGTTCCGTTTTTTAATAAGTGTTTATTTTTTTTCTTTTTATTTTTGTCAAAATAAGTCTCACTTTAAAAAATCAATGCATTTTTAATGATTCTTTTCTAATCTTATTCAAATAATTAAAGATGTAAGAACTGAATAATTGTACTTTAGTTTGACATTCGAGATTAGTAAATCAAGATAATGTATTCAATCTGTTTCAATTTATATGAACTTATTTGATATGACAAATGCTTAATAAAGAAATGAAGACTTTTAAAACTTGTGGTCTAAACTAAGCCATTGGTATTTTTGTGAATATAAATCATTTTGTTAAGGGAACAGATGTAAATTTGGAGTTAAGCTATTTCCAAGTTTAGAGATATGATTCTTTTTTGAACGGACTAAAAAAAAATTAGGACACTTTAATTTCTTAATGGACGTGAAAAAAAGAAAGTAAAATGGACACTTATAATGGGACTGAGGTAGTATTTAAGTTAAATAAGGCATCATCTAAGTGAAAAGTTAATATACATGGGAAGTTATATAAAACTGAACAAATCTTAACTAAGAATCTGACTGAAGAAAGACTAATTAGAAGAAATTGATTATAAAAATTTATTATAACTTTGCATCTCAAAAACTAAAAAAAAAAAAAAAAATAGAGTTCAAATTTATATATATTATTTTTCTAAAAAATAAAATAAAATAAAATAAAATTAAGGCCTCTCATTAAAATTTGGCTTTAGACCACAAAATTAGTCGGGCCGCCCCTGCTTAAAGGTGTGGTAGTGTAGCAAAAAACAGTCAACATGGACTCCAAAACAAGACTATTTCATTGTCGGTCCAACAAACGATCTTCCATAAACAGCATTGGGCGACCAAACAACATGCGCACCATTAAAAAATCTACAACATGATTTTCTGTTACAACATGTGAGCAACTAAACAATATGTGCTCAGTGGCGGAACCAGGATTTTCACTAAGGGGTATCAAAATTTATATAATTAAATATATAAATAAAATCAAGGGTACTCAATATATGATATATCTACATAAAAATAATTTTTTTACCTATTTGTACCATATAATTTTCCAGCGAAGGGGTATCAATTGATACCCATCACACTACCTAGGTCCGCCTATGCATGTGCTCTACTAGAAAATCATAATTTTTCGAGGCTCAACATGTGTAACTAATTATAATGTGCAACAAATCAAGAAAATTCATATATGTCGTATGTCTCTATAAAGATCCAACAAAGGCACAACATGATCTTATCAACATGAGACATACCAATTACATAAGACAAGAAGTCTTAAGAATTTATAGGTATCAAAACTTGTCAATATAGATAAACCCACACAAATGTATATAATACATTTAATTATCATGATGTATCAAAGATGCCCATTACCAAGTATTTATAACAAATATTTAAGAGAAGTATATACCAAATGAAAGACTTCCACTGATCAAGTGCATACATTAGACTCTAACATTACAAATAACAATTAGTTTCACAACATGAGTCCAAACACTTGAACAAACAAATAAAGTCACAAGAAACATATTTCATTGAGTCTCCTTCATCTCCCTAATTTTCTCACAAAGTGTGTCAAGTCACATAGTTGAAATTCAATTAAGTACATGATACACTAACTGTAATGATATGCAATTATTAGTCATATGCCCTTTAAATAATACTATATCAACAATTGTCAACTTAACATCTCATAAACACAGACACGCCAACAAAATTAAAGAAGTCGGCCAAATTATGATATGGTGATCAATATCACTTCTTTATAATATACATAAAAGAATGTGCATCCATCATAAATCAAGCATATTGATCGTTTAGTTAACAAGTAAACATTAATGAGCTATTGATTAATTAAAGTGGAAACAAGGAGTATGACACAACCAAATCTCGATAAACTCATTCTGAATATACATTCATGGACTCAAATCAAATTTCAAGTGTTACATAATAAATTTATCATTCAAACAACAATAAACATGTAATCACAACTTTTCACATTGAATCTATATTAATCATAATATTAAAGATTTCAGTGTTAGTCAATCATTTGATAAACACTAACCAAATACAACTAACATCATTGACATGTTCTAACCATTAAAATCAAATTACATTGTCATGATATAAAAATAAAATTGCTCAATACAACCTACAGAAATGGAGTAATAAATATGAATGTACTCTCACTGCTTAACTGATTCATTAAAACTTTAAGAATTCCTTAAACTTCAGTTTTTTTTTTCTTTATAGAAAATATTCTCTTGAGAAACTAAGACTTTCCTCATTGCTTTCAAAATTAAAATATCATGTATATGTTATAGACTAGTAAAGGAATTCAAGAATTACGCGTTGAGCAAAATCAATAAATTATCTCATAAAGAAAATGATATATGCTTTCACCCCAATTAACAAGAAAGAAAGAAAACTAGACTTCACGACATATAACACAATAAAATCGTAATATATTGGATATTTTGTCATTACGAAAAATTCATTATCAACATAGTTGAGAGTTTTACAACAATAGAAAGGGAGTCACACCAACCAATTCAAGTAGGAAGTTTATCAACATTGACTCCTTACTATAAAAACTCTCAAATTCTCATTTATAAGTGTTATGCACATATAATTTGTCATTAATGATATACAATGAAAATTATTTATATATAGGCTAGGTTGGGATGAATATATGTATAGTCAAATATTTCTCATAAGGTTCTCAAAAGAAATAATGTTAATATTAGATAACTTTATGTTTATCATAATATCAATAATGGGTCTTCAAACACAATCATATATTAATCAATCAATATGTTAAATAATCCTTAGTAAAATAATACAAAAGTATAGATATCAAATAAGTTCAACGACACTTATTTAACGCAAAATAACTTAAAGAAAACGCATATTTCTCTAGTATTAATAAAACCTTTCAACTCAAGTAGGTTTAATAAAAGTGACTGACAAAACAAGGTTTGATGTCCATAAGTTTTAGGTCAAAATTCAAGACTATATTTCATGTAAGAGTAGTAAGAAACCTCTATTGGTGATATTAATACGAGCCATTACAATATTACCCCCTTTGGGCAGGTAACGAGAAAATACTTCAATATTAGAAAACTTATCCCCTTTGGGTGAACAAATTTGTCAAACTAAAATACTTTCTTTTCTCAGGTTCATACTTCAATTTTGAGCAAATGAAAAAAAAAATAATGACAAATGTGATATAAGGTGACCCTAGGCAAATAATGTGAGCCTTCATAGTGTTACCCCCCTTTGGGCAGGTAACGAGAAAACATCTTAGTATTAGAAACCTATCCCCTTTAGGCAGATAGATTTACTAAACTAAAATATTTCCTTTCGAGGCCTCACACCCACCACCAAATTAAAATACGCAATAACCCCTTTTGGGCGAGCTATTGCATGTAATAATAGTGAAATCTCATAATGTACAGAATGAAAAAGTCTCGCAAGACTAAAGCAAATACGCCACTTTGGTGCACATCATTCACTTCAATCCATAAAACTAATTCAATTAGGGATTTACAAAAAATTTTGTCCAAGCATACGAAATAATATTTTTGTTAATAGATCCTCAACGGGAGATGATCTCTTATCCCAAACAATACTTTCATCTATCCGTAATTAAATTTCAATAAATCATGTCACCTTAATTAACCTCAACAAGCTTTCAATATCATGAGAGCATAAATAGGATAATGTCACATAAAATCAACAATTCTTAATGCGATGACATAACTCTCATAACATGCTCATAATATAAGGATTGAAACAAAATAATCTCTTTAATTGTAATATTAGCCTTTTCAATATCATAATGAGAAAATATTTGTTCTCTTAATGACTTCAAATTAGAAATACAAAAACTCAAGATTAATGCTCTACTTATATCACAAATATTTCTATAAGAAATAGGTAGCTAGAACAAGTTACTGCGTACCATAATTTGGAGAAGCTCGATTATGATACTTCTCTATGCGAAAGTATCACCTGTAAAGTTAGCTTTCAAGACAAACAAGTATCTCAAGAACTTACAAATTAATTAGATCAAATATAATTTACGATGAAATCTCAAAGAGATTGTTACCTTTTGTAAATTGTGCTTTATCTAAGTAACAAAAATTATAATAAACTCATGACCATCATTTCAAAAACTGATCCTTCTTTAGATTAAATCCAGCATGGAATAATTTTTGGTTCACTTTAACCAATGAGTACTACATGTATCAATGCAAATTCCTTAGCTATTATTTACGAAGAGAGCCAAAATGAGGACCAAAACATATTGTACTTATTGAATACTTTGCATATGCCAATAAAGAATAAAGGCCACAAATATATTTAAACGTCTGTGTAGAGCTTATACAATGCAAGGTACTAAACGACATGCACCTCTTTGGTCTTGAAATTACTTCTAAATGCCAAAAGAAGAATGAAAAGTAAAACGTCCAGAACAACAAGAAGTTTCGGAAGATGAGATGTACAATTAAATCCTCCACTTATCCTTTAACTTAGTAAAAAATTAACATTGTGAGGATTAAGAGCTAGCGTACGTAGATAAGGCTTCACTTATGAGCAGTTATATTTGAATAAGGAGCTACTTATTGCTCCATATAATTTTCATTAAATAGTATTAGTAACTATCTATAAAGGATCATAATGAAATATTTAAATTCTGGACAGGCACAATTTTAGGGTTCTCCACAATCTATAAATCATCGCAAAACCAAACTAATGACTAATTATGTGGGGAAAGAAATTACGTAGTTGAACCTTTAAATAATTTAAGTAACTACACCAATTTAAACCAAACTAACATGGATTGATGTAATTAGCCAACCAATTTATAAAAATCTAAACAATTTCTTTCCAAAGTTGGAAAAAAAAATGCACTTTAACAAAACAATGCTATTACCGTTTCCAACTACTATTAGAATTACTTACCTTTTTTTTTTAATCCTAAAGGAAACTCTTGCTCACTTAATTTTGAACACTTATTATGCGAGGTAAGAAAAACTAATCTGTAGGCTTCTACATCCACAATAAATTGTCATAACCTCACAAAAAGATTGGTAACGGAAAACCGGTCATGTATGTTCGTATATTATTTTCAAATAATCCAGATCTTTGAACATTCTTAATTTGAAGCCTAACTAACGTGGGGTACATTAAGTACAAGATACGAATCCTTATATGACCATATTTATATTCAACTTATGAACATTACGATCCATGGCAAAACAGAAGTCAAACCGAATTATGGATCAAACAAATTTAACCAATATACTTTTGAACAGCGTCTCGCGTTTTCACGCATGGGATTGCCGAAAACTTTACATTAATTTTCCATCAATGGTAGCCTCTGATGTTCCAATATTCACACCCTCAAGTACAAAAAAATAAAAGAAAACATAATAGTATTCCTAACTCGCGTGCCAAGCAATCAAGGGTGTAAGCATATAAAATTCGGTGAATTAAATCCATAAGAAATTCGGATTAATTCGTAAATTCAAGAAAATATTGTGCCACGTGTCAAATACGTGACACCTAAGTTAAATGGAATTGCTAGTTAAATGATGACATATGGCGGATGACATGGCATGCCAAGTCAAATTAATATGCCAATGCAAATATGCCATGTGTACAAGTGATAAGTTCTAGACATTTAAATGAGAGCTTATCCAAGATTGGCTTTCAAATTCAAACGAGCCAATCAAATCAAAGCAAAGGAAATTTAGCCTTATCACAACTCTTCTATTCCACTATTATAAATAGGGGATTCACTTAAGGCCAAGAGGGGGGACAAAAAAAGCAAATTGAAGGAAGGCTAGAGAAGCTCTGCAGCAAAGCATCCAAAGTCTCCTGCTACATTGGCGATCTACGTCCCTGTTCAAGTTCAACAACGGAGGCAACGATCTACGTTCCTGTTCAAAGTAAACGACGGAGGCTGCAATCTACGTTTCTGTTCAAGTCCGACGATGGAGGTTACGGTCTACGGCGGAGTGTAAATCAAGGTTCGGCGCACACGACTTCAAATCATTTGTTTGTGGCGATTGAATCTCAAATCCTGTTCGTGACGGACGTCGAAGTGTTCGTGACGTGCAACAAATCCAAATCAAGCTTTTTTTTTTAAGTTCTTGAATTAACGTTCGTGAGGAGAAGAATCAGAGGACGTCACTTGTAAATCTAGTGGAATCCTAGAGATTGTAACCCGCATTTTCTATTAAATCAAATACTATATTTTGTTACATATTTTCAAGTCTTGATTTTCTAGACTTCGAAATTTGTTGTTACAAATTTGGCACGCCCAGTGGGACCTCTCTACCTCTCATCTCTTCTCTTCAAAGTTCAAGAACTCTAAGATGCCTCCAAAGAAGACTATGTTCAAATCAAATACTACTAAGGCTGATGATTCCAAGTCCTCCTCTGATGTGGAAAACATTTTGGAGGCTACTGGAGGAAAAGTTGGACCTGTCACGAGAAAGAAAGCAAATCTATTGGAGCAACAAGTACCGTCTGCATCTAATCCCGTGTTCGATTCTCGATACACAATGGGGGCAAGTCTTGTCCCAGACGACTTGGAGGAAGGAAGGAACATTGCTGAAATAGTGGAAAAGACGTTGGCTTTACTCAGTCCGGCTAAATCTAAAAATCTTGGCACTCAGACCGATAAAGATGATGATAATGATGATGAGGATGATGCCTTGATCACCAGATCTGTTCCAGTTACTCCACGTGAAATGCTTCCATCAAAGTTCAATCTAAGGGAAAATCCATTCTTCGCTCAACCTCCTACAATTATCCAGGCCATGGTGACAAATACTTCAACTGTTGAAGAGCAACTTGCGAACCTGACCAAGGCGATTGAAGGCTTGACAAGTTATGTAAAGGATCAAGATAGCCGAATCAACAAGATGGAAAGCATGATGGAAGGAGATTCGAGTCGTGCACCTGGAAAGCTTCCTGAGACGCATGAAAAGGGAGACTCCTCTACAAGGCAGGTGCCTACTGCTAAAGAACTGCAAATATCATCTGAAGGATTGATTCCTATTGACCAATTGAGGGAGTTCATCATGGGAACAATCAGTGATAAATATGAAGTTGCTGCAAAGTCCTCCCTCACGTATGCAAAGCCATACACTTCAAGGATCGATAGCTTGAAGATGCCAGCAGGATATCAACCTCCAAAGTTTCAACAGTTTGATGGAAAAGGAAATCCTAAACAACATGTGGCGCACTTCGTTGAAACCTGCAATAATGCTGGAACTTACGGTGATTATCTTGTCAAGCAGTTCGTCCGTTCTCTCAAAGGAAATGCATTCGACTGGTATACAGATATCGAGCCTCGTTCGATTGATAGTTGGGAGCAACTTGAACATGAACTCCTCAACCGCTTTTACAGCACAAGGCGCACAGTAAGCATGGTTGAACTCACGAGTACGCGTCAATGGAAGGACGAAACTGTAATTGATTTCATAAACCGGTGGATAAATGCAAGTCTCAACTGCAAAGATAGACTCAGTGAAGCTTCTGGAATTGAAATGTGCATCCAGGGGATGCATTGGGAACTTCGTTATATTCTGCAAGGGATTAAGCCAAAATCATTTGAAGAATTGGCAACACGTGCACATGACATGGAGTTGAGTATTGCTTCTAGTGGAAACCAAGGTGTTCCTGTTCATGATCCACGCAAAGGGAAAGAGAAGCAAGAAGTGAGGAAAGTTAGCAAGTTTGTGCCAAAATCTGAAAGCAGGGAATCAATGAATGTTGAAGCCTCACCATTGAAGGTGACCACGAAATTCAGCAAGAAGCAGAGTGTAAAGACAACATCTTTGGAAGATAAGGCAAGTAAAAAGTTAACTCTGAAAGAAATGCAGGCTAAGGAGTATCCGTTCTTGGACTCTGATGTTCCAGCAATTTTTGATGAACTTCTCCAGTTGAAACTCATTGATTTGCCTGAGATGAAGCAACCTGATGAAGCTGGGCGAACCAAAGAAGCAAATTACTGCAGATATCACCGGTTACTTGGTCTCCCTATCGAGAAGTGCTTTGTTTTTAAGGATAAAGTCATGCAACTAGCTCAAGAAGGAAAAATCTTGCTTGAGGACGAGAAGGAAAGTTCAAACCAAGTCTCTGTCACTTTTGGTTCTCTTGATCCTGTAGTCATTTGTAACTTCATTGAAGTTAATGAAGAGGGCTTGGCAGCATCACTACCAAGGATGATTAAATTTGGTGACTTTGATCCAATCGACGTTAGCCCATCACCACTCCTTCGTATGATGAATAAAGTGAAAGTAGAGGAAATATCTCTCAAGGAAGGAAAATCTTATGTTGATCAAGATGATGATGAAGGTTGGATTTTGGTGACTCGACGAAGGTGCTACAAAATAAGTTCACAAAAGAGATCAGATAAAGAGCTGACAAGAAACAAAATGGTGAAGAAACCTATAAAGAAGATGGCGAAGAAGCATGGGAAGAAAATGAAGGTCCAAGCTGATCATTATCAAAATTTACACCACCCCGTGACACTTGAAGAATATTTACCAAGCTGGTTTCGCATGAAGCTCTCTACTGGTGATATCAAAGCCTCTTGTTGCAACGTTGATGAAAATGAGGAAGTGAAGAAAGATGTGTCATCACCATCGCCTTTAGTGTCTGAGCAACTTGTCGAGTCTCATTCTGAAGAAGTGGACACCTGTGATGCGAAAATTACCTTCACTAATGATGATATTTTGCTGGGTGAAGAACTTCATAATCGTCCCTTATTCATGGCTGGTTTTGTGCGCGAGCAAAGGATAAATAGAATCATGGTTGATGGGGGATCTGGAGTCAATATTATCCCAATTCGCATGGTCAAACAACTTGGCATCCCAATTGATGAACTCTCTGTGAGTCGTCTGATGATTCAAGGATTCAATCAAGGGGGGCAAAGGGCCATAAGTGCAGTCAAACAAGATATCACCATTGAAGATATGCACTCCAGCGCATGGATGCACGTGATTGATGCAAAAACTTCATACAATATCTTGCTTGGTCGGCCATGGATACATGAGAACAAAGTGATTCCATCAACATACCATCAATGCTTGAAATACTTTGATGCTGGGGTCGAAAAGAAGATTGTGGCCGATGATAGACCCTTTGCTGAGACAGAAGCACATTTTGCCGATGCAAAGTTCTACTTGAAAACTCGTGTCTCAAGGGAAGTCAGAGTTGAAAATGTTGCACCAATCAAAGATGTTGAGGTCGCAAACAAGAAGGCCGGCATAGCAACTGGCAAGGTGAAAGTTATAGCCAAGGAGGATCAAACGCTTGCCGACGTGGCAAAAGTACCCAAGATGAATGTCACCACTTCAAGCAAGAAAGTGAATCCTACCCACTATGTCCCATGTTCAAAGAAAGTTGGAGATGAATCCTCTGAATTGCAAAGTAATGTGTTGGGAGGATTAACTCTTCCTGTCAAGCGTATTGACGCAATGAAGTTGTCCTCAAAACTACTTGAAGGATTTGTCAAATCATCTAATTGTGATTCACCACTAGCCGAAGGATTCCCTACAAGGCGCACGTGTGAGGGTTTTGACCCTAATGCCTATAAGTTATTGGCAAAAGCTGGATACAATCCTGATGAGCCATCCAAGCTTGGAAAGCTCACGCCCGAAGCTGCTGGAGAACGAGTCCATGGTCTTAACTCTACTCAAAAGACGATGATGGAGAATGGGTACCCCATGAAGCAGTCACGAGAAGGTTTGGGTTACAAAAAACCTTCGCCAGTTCGTATCTCTATAAAATGGGCGAGTAGTGGCTATATCACTGTTGTAGAAGAGTCTGTTGCATCCAACCAAAAGTATTCTGTATTTGATCGGCTCACTGAACCAGCTCCAAGGACTTCAGTTTTTGATAGATTGGGACCATTGAGGAAGAGACACAAGCGCCAAAGAAATCGTGGAAAAGTTGGAGTGCCCACCTTTTCTAGAATCCAAAGTTCATCCATGAACTTCCAAAGTTTGATCCCTTCAAGAATGCGACGAGAAACAGAACTTGTGATTTCATATGGAAAGGTCCTCAAAGCAAAGTCTCATACAATAGTTCATACCAAGGAGCGAGATGAGGATGAAGAGAGTGTCGGCTCTTCGCTTTATGTTTCTGCACAAGAGGAGCAAGTTACCTTCCCTTTAGGCAAAGACGACAAGGATTGGGAAAATGCCTTCATGTGTCACCATATATCATTCAATGATAATGATCCTCAAGAAGATGAGGATGCTGAGGATGCCCCACCTGAACTCGAAGAAGGAGTAAGAACAACTGTTGATGCATTAAAGGAAGTAAACCTCGGCATTGTCGAAGATCCAAGGCCTACATACGTGAATGAGCTATTGACTGATGATGAAGAGGCCAAATATATCCAACTACTTAAGGAGTTCAAAGATGTATTTGCTTGGAGTTACAAAGAAATGCCGGGTTTAGACCCTAAGGTAGCAGTCCATCATCTAGCTGTGAAACGAGGTGCTCGTCCTGTTAAGCAAGCCCAACGTCGATTCAGGCCTGAGCTAGTTCCTTTGATTGAAACTGAGGTTAACAAGCTTATTGAAGCGGGCTTCATTCGTGAAGTTAAATATCCCACATGGATTTCAAGCATTGTACTGGTGAGGAAGAAAAACGGTCAAATTCGGGTATGTGTTGACTTTAGGGATTTGAATAATGCTTGTCCCAAGGATGAATTCCCTCTTCCGATTCCAGAGCTTATGATTGATGCCACCACTGGATATGAAGCAATGTCTTTCATGGATGGTTCATCTGGGTATAACCAAATCTGAATGTCACCGAAAGATGAAGAGCTTACTGCTTTTCGCACTCCTAAAGGTATTTATTGTTACAAAGTTATGCCTTTTGGTTTGAAGAATGCTGGTGCCACATATCAAAGGGCTATGCAGAATATCTTTGATGACATGCTCCATAAAAATGTGGAATGTTATGTGGATGACTTGGTCGTGAAATCAAGAAAAAGAGAAGACCACTTGCAAGATTTGAGGATGGTGTTCGAACGGCTTCGTAGATATCAACTTAGAATGAATCCGTTGAAATGTGCTTTTGGAGTTACTTCGGGTAAGTTCCTTGGATTCATTGTTCGGCATCGAGGAATTGAAATTGATCAATCCAAGGTGGATGCTCTTTTGAAGATGCCTGAGCCAAAGGATATTCACGAACTGAAGAGCTTGCAGGGGAAGTTGGCATACCTTAGAAGATTTATTTCAAATCTAGCAGGGAGATGTCAACCGTTTAGTCGTCTTATGAAGAAAGGTGTTCCTTTTGAATGGGACCAAGCTTGTAGAAATGCTTTCGAGAGCATTAAATCTTACTTAATGAAGCCTCCAGTGTTAGCAGCACCTATACCAGGAAAACCATTGATTTTGTATATTTCAGCACAAGAGAGGTCAGTAGGAGCACTTTTGGCCCAAGAGAATGATGAAGGAAAGGAGAACGCCCTTTATTACTTGAGTAGGATGATGACACCAAACGAGTTGAAGTATTCACCTATTGAGAAGTTATGTTTGGCGCTCGTATTCTCGATTCAAAAGTTGAAACATTACTTTCAAGCTCATGTTGTGCGACTCATCTCAAGAGCAAATCCCATCAAGTTTGTTATGTCGAAACCCGTCTTGAGTGATCGTCTAGCAAGGTGGTATCTACAATTTCAACAATTTGAGATTGTGTATGTCCCTCAAAAGGCCGTGAAAGGACAAGTTTTGGCTGATTTTTTGGCAGACCATCCAATTCCAGAAGGCTGGGAGTTATCTGATGAACTACCTGATGAAGATGCAATGGTCGTCGAAATTCAACCTCCTTGGAAAATGTATTTTGACGGTGCGGCACATCGTGAAGGAACTGGTGCTGGTGTGGTGTTTATTACTTCTCAAGGGGAGGTATTGCCATACTCTTTTACTCTGACGCAATGTTGCTCCAATAATGTTGCTGAATACCAAGCACTTATACTTGGACTTGAAATGGCCGTTGATATGAAACAGTTGCAACTACAAGTGTTTGGAGACTCAAAGTTGGTAGTTAATCAGCTGTTGGGTAGCTACGAAGTCAAGAAGCCAGAGTTACTCCCTTATCACAGTTATGCCCAGAGATTGATTAGTTGGCTTGGGGATGTGACCATTCATCATGTTCCAAGAAGGGAGAATAAGAAAGCTGATGCCTTAGCAGCTTTGGCTTCTGCATTAGCCTTGCCCGATCAAACACAAGTAACCGTTTGTCAGAGATGGATAGTGCTTCCACCAGATGAATTTGAAGATGAAGAAAGCAGTGTTTGGCACATTGTCGCTGACTCTGAAGTTGAAATTGAAGACTGGAGACAACCGATGATTGACTACTTGCGCTATGGGATAGTGCCAGAAGAGCCTCGAAGGAAGACAGAAATCCGTCGGCGAGCCCCTCGCTTTCTTTATTACAAAGATACACTTTATAGAAGATCGTTTGATGGAGTGTTGTTGCGTTGTTTAGGGGCAGACGAATCTTTACAAGCTATGCAAGAAGCACATTCGGGGGTATGTGGAGCACACCAATCTGGGCCAAAGCTGCATTTCCATGTAAAGAGGATGGGGTATTACTGGCCAACTATGGTAAAGGATTGCTTGGAGTACGCTCGAAGGTGTAAAGCTTGTCAATTCCATGCTAATTTCATTCATCAACCACCTGAAGTATTGCACCCAACAGTTGCTTCATGGCCATTCGATGCTTGGGGTCTGGATGTTGTTGGACCACTTCCAAAGTCTTCTGGTGGACAGTTATACATCCTAGCTGCAACTGACTACTTCTCAAAATGGGCTGAAGCGGTTGCTTTGAAAGAAGTCAAGAAAGAAAATGTAGCTAACTTCATTCGAGTCCACATCATTTATCGTTTTGGCATTCCTCGATATATATTGACAGACAATGGCAAGCCATTTGATAACAGGTTGATGAAAAGTATTTGTGAATTGTTTGACTTCAAGCAACGCAATTCCTCTATATATTATGCAGCTGCAAATGGCCTAGCTGAGGCATTCAACAAGACACTTTGTAATTTGTTGAAGAAGGTCGTGTCCAAGTCAAAGAGAGATTGGCCTGACAGACTGGAAGAGGCTCTTTGGGCATACAGGACAACATATCGCACACCTACACAAGCAACTCCTTATTCTCTTGTGTACAGAGTTGAGGCAGTTCTCCCACTTGAACGTCAGATCCCGTCATTACGGCTTGCTATTCAAGAAGGACTTACGGATGAAGAGAATGCACATCTCCGACTTGAAGAACTCGAAGCTCTTGATGAGAAAAGGCTTGAAGCTCAACAAAGTCTCGAATGTTATCAAGCTCGGCTATCTCGAACTTTTAACAAAAGGGTCCGTCTTAGATCCTTCCAAGTGGGTGACCAAGTTCTTGTTGTAAAAAGACCTATTATTACATCTCGAAAAACTGGAGGCAAATTCTCTGGTAAATGGGATGGACCATACACTGTGCATGAAGTATACTCAAGTGGCGCTTACAAGCTCGTTGATGCTAAAGGCTCGCAAATTGGCCCCATCAATGGAAAGTTCATGAAGATGTATTATCCGTGAAGAAAAAAGAAGATGCTCCTTCACGCACGAGCCTAAACTGCAAGTTACTCCTGGCCAGCAAGAGTATAAACTGTGTACGGATAAAATAAAATTAAAATAAAAAAGTCCGCTAGGTTGAAAATCTCAAGAGAGACGGCCTAGGCAAAAGTTAGGACCCAATAAATTAAAAAAAAAGTCCGCTAGGTTGAAAATCTCAAAAGAGACGGCCTAGGCAGAAATTAGGACCAAAAAAAAAAAACTCATTTTATATGAACTACGGAATGACTTGATCCTCTTCACCGAGGTACGTAGGCAACTTAGAGTCTAATTCTAAGTTCAGTCAAATGAGTTTGAAAAAAAAAAAAAAAAACTTTGTGACAATTTTTTATTAAGTTGATGACACAGAGTTGGCACAAGGTCTCGATGTCACTCTCAGATGATGGTAAAACATTCTCAAACATGTGTGCCCGAGTTCAGTAGCTATGATGCTCACTTGAAAAGAATTTCGGTCTTTGCGAGAAAGAAGATGAATTTGGCCCACTTCGAGGAATTTTCTGTACCAATTCAGAAAGAGTTAAAGCTCCATTTTTGTACCTATCGTAGGCCTTAAAGTCCTCTTTCCAATGCTGCAGACGGCTCGTGAATCAGATGTTCCTAACCCAAGATATCATTTTTACAAGAAGAATGCGCAAAGCTGTAAATTTCATCGCATCAGCAGCCCACTTCGAGGAATTTTCTGTACCAATTCAGAAAGAGTTAAAGCTCCATTTTTGTACCTGTCGTAGGCCTTGAAGTACTCTTTCCAATGCCACAGACGGCTCGTGAATCAGATGTTCCTAACTCAAGATATCATTTTTTAGAAGAATGCGCAAAGCTGTAAATTTCATCGCATCAGCAGCCCACTTCGAGGAATTTTTTGTACCGATTCAGAAAGAGTTAAAGCTCCATTTTTGTACCTCTCATAGGCCTTGAAGTCTTCTTTCCAATGCTGCAGACGGCACGTGAATCAGATATTCCTAACTCAAGATATCATTTTTACAAGAAGAATGCGCAAAGCTGCAAATTTCATCGCATCAGCAGCCCACTTCGAGGAATTTTCTGTACCAATTCAGAAAGAGTTAAAGCTCCATTTTTGTACCTGTCGTAGGCCTTAAAGTCCTCTTTCCAATGCCGCAGACGGCTTGTAAATCAGATGTTCCTAACTCCAGATATCATTTTTATAAGAAGAATGCGCAAAGCTGTAAATTTCATCGCATCAGCAGCCCACTTCGAGGAATTTTCTGTACCAATTCAGAAAGTGTTAAAGCCCCATTTTTGTACCTGTTGCAGGCCTTGAAGTTCTCTTTCCAATACCACAGACGGCTCGTGAATTGGATATTCCTGTCTCAAGATATCATTCTTACAAGAAGAATGCGCAAAGCTGTAAATTTCAGAATACCAGGGATGAATTTGAAGAGTATTCTGTACATATTCAGGAAGAATTGAGGCTCAATATATGTTGGGAGTTTACTTTACAATGCCGCAAAGGGCTCATTAATCGGATACGAGGGTTTAGTTTCCATGGCCACAATCCGTTGTAGTTCGGATGCTTTTAAACGAAATTGCAAGCATTCTACCACATATGTGCAAGGTTTGCAAACAAAATGAGCAGGAAAGAAGCAGTAAGTTAAAACAGCAGCAAAACAAAAGAAGTTAGCGTGAAGACCATTCAACATTATAAATATTTGCAGCACTCTACAGAATGTGGAACAAAAATCACTTTTATTGCTAGAGAAATAAAGAGCCAGTACATCATTATTTCAGGAAAATACGAAAAAAGAGTTAAACATTATTCTAAGCAAGAATCCAATCATGGAAAAGGTTGAAAGTTGAGAATTTGTTGCCGACTCGTTTCCAATGCTTCTTTCAAGTGAGATAATTTTTCCACATCTTCTTCAGATAGTGGTGGGTTCTTCTCGATGGCCTGAACTTCATTTTCAATAGCTATGATACTTGTTCGGCTTTTGGATAACTTCTCTTGCTGCTTAGTGATTAGCGCAAGCGTTTCTTTTCTTCGAGCATTCAACGCCTGTAGTTCTTTTTCAATATCTCCAAGTGTCGTTTGAAGATTCCCAAGGTGTTCATTCATCTTTCTTCCTTCGTCGTTTGCAGTATGGAGGCGACGTTGCGCACTTAGAAGTGATTCTTGATAAGACTCATTGGTTAACTTCTGAGATGAGCACAGCCGCATAGCTTCATAGTCGCTATAGCTCTTAAAGAAAGAGTCAATGAACTCTTCCAAAGCAGAAGTATTAATGACTTTTATCTCTTTAATCTCCTTAAGAAGCAGGTTGACACCATTCTCCAATTTCAAGAAATTGTCTGAAGAACCGATTGAAAATCCAGTCACCCATTCACATAGTGCAGACCACATCTTAGAGGCATAAGTTGTCTTCAAACTAGAGATTTCTTTCTGTGGTTCAAAGTTGAGAGCAGCAGGTACTGATGAACACGATGGGGGCACGCTAACTGCAGGAGTTTGGACATGAGCAGCTACAACTTCCGCTTTGGCTTGCGCAGATGCCTGAGTAGAATGAGGAGTTGACCGTCCATGAATGCTAGATTCAATCAGGGAAACCTCATTTGCAACATTATTCTCGTCACCATCAAGTAAAAATTCTGTACGTTGTTTTGCAGATATGTCAAGGAAAGTTGGGCTTATGGTGCCATCCTCATCAATAAGGTCGCCAAAAATGTCAGTACCTTCCAAACGCAGCTGCACAAAAAAAAGGGAGTTAGCACCAAAAAAAAAAAAAAAAAAAAAAAAAAAAAGGGGCAATAGTCATCAAAATGGTTTCACTTGTTCTGAAAGTTCAGGTAGCGGGAGAGTCGAGCTAGGAACTTCGTCAAAAAAGTCGTCAGTGATGTTGATGCTGTCCAAATCCACAATCTCAACACTTTGATTCCCTAGGTCCTTTGCCTTCTTCTTAGGGCGATTCCAGTGATGATCTTGATCAGCGTCACCTTCTGTAGAACTAGTAGAGCCACTGCCGTTTGCAACCTCGCCAATGGAAGGAGGAACCAAAGTCTTCTCCACTAATGATGTGCCATTATGGTTCTCTAATGAAATAGGAGAATCTTTTCTCTTGCGAGTGTCCTCTTGTGGCAGAGATGAAGCAGCCTTTGTCTTTGAGGTCGATGGAAGAGGTTTAGCTCCTTTAGCAGAATTTTCCACACCTTTTGGAGTTGTAGACTTGGACGATGATTTGGCATGTTTCGATGGATCTTTGACATTCGCCTTCGATTTGCTGGAGGAAGAAGATTTCTTTTTATCTTGCGGCTTAGGTTGCTGAACTTTGCAGGACGCAAGTGAATCGTCACGCTTGGAACACTTTAAAATAATCTTGTTTTGCTGTATGCAGTTCGCCCGACCAGCAGCTACCCACCAATCTGCATAATTGCGAGTCATTAAAGGGCAACCAGGACGCGGTGGTATTCCAACATTTGAAGAACTGCCAAGGCTGGTGCAAGAATCCCAAAGCTGTACCATTGCCTCTAGTGTGCCATCATATGGTTGTTCCATAAACTCGCCAGGAATGTCTTGACAGAAACCAAATTGCCTACTATGAGGGCTGTAAGACTCCACAACGAGGTCATCATCATGTTTAAGGGTAAGATAACTTGAACGGAGGCTTATGAAGTAATCTCTCCAAGAACTGGACAGTTGGCCTTTATCTGAGATAAAAACCTCTTTTGGCCGTAGCAAAGCCAAGCAATGAAGATTACGAGTGTCCAAATCTTGAAATAGTTGTCGTGCTCCAGGAAGATCAAGATGTTTAGCCGCCCTTTCTCCAGCAATCCTGCACATACGAGTGCCACTAACATGATGACTAGCTTGGTGATGTGAGTCAAAGTACTCGCCAATCCATCCATAGACATAGTGTATTGGGAAGATCACTTCATTTGCGCCCAAGCCTGAAGAAGCTGAGACCGTATTTAGGCCCCGATAGATGCTCGCAAGGACTGGTACTGCCAATGAAAATCTCTCCCCATGAGCCATTAAACTCGCAACTTTGAAGACGCTTGGACGAATGATGTCAACCTTCTTAGTTGGAAGAACGAACTTACAAAGCCAACACGCGAGAAAAGCAGCCAGGTTCATCTCTTCTCGAAGAGACTCTTCTACGCCTAACTCTGTAAAAGGAGCAGCTTCTTCTTCTACAGTTGGAAGCAGATTTTTGACGTCAATATGGCCTGTCTTATCGTGATTCGATCTTGGATTATTGGCCCATGGTTTATGCGCTTGTTGTAGAGGCTCGTCATACCTGCATGGTCCTCTAAACCAAAAACTTACCCAATCACGGATGGAGACTTCCTGAGGTGCACCTTTTGAGAGCTGATAAAATGCCGAGAACAAGTGTCCACAAGTTTTAGGCAGAAAAGGCTTCCCATGTTGATTAGTTTGCATCAATTCCCGGGCTGAAGGGATGACCTCGTCAAAGAAAGCTCCATGTACAGGAAGACCTCCAAGCGTTCGCAGATCCGAAAGTGAAATGGAGAGTTCGCCGATTCTGGTACAAACTGTGTTAGTTGATGGATGCCAAGATTCGCAGAACGCTCGCAGCACATTTTTGTCCTGGTTGTAGGTGAGCAAAGAAGCAAAAATGGCGTCGTACACTTTGATCTTTCCTAGAAATTCCTTGTTATGGCTAAGAACATCCTTCACCCATTCCCAGTACAACGGCGTGTATCGAACCTCACCAAAGCTGGAAGGAGGAGAATTCCATGAAGCAAAACTCTGAGACCAGTTGGGGGCAGCAGGCACGACCTTTCTGTCGTGAGTCGACGATTGCAGCACGAAAACCTCTGTGCTGACGGCTGTGCTTGAGATATTTTCAACAACATCATTTGCCTCCCTAGCTGACAATTCAGACAGGTGAACCGGAGCATCCGACATTTCCCTCACTAATGGGAATGCACCAATCACCGGCGGATGAACCTTCAAAGCAAGAACCTTGCTGCGAGAACTGCACCTATCACCGACGATCTGAAGATGTGGATGTGGTACCTCTTTATCCTCGAAGTGTGTCATCTTCAATTGAAGTCAAAGAAATTCTCAAGTCTGCAAGCAAAACGAAAGAAACATGAATAAAGGGAAAACTTGTTGCATATAGACGTCAGATTCGCATACAAAGGCACAAGACTGACTTCTTATATTAAACTGTGTTAATCGGTATAAAATCAAGACCTGGTTTTTGGCTATGTTATAGTTCAAAGAGTCTTCTTTGCAACGGCGAAAGCGGATCACAATTCGGATACACCTCCAATCAGATATGATGCTTTTCGTCAGGATGCCTAAAAGCTGTGAAAATCTGAGCGCCAAAATTCAGAGCTGACTTCAAATATTAAACTGTATTAATTGAGAAGGAATCAGTACCTGATTTTTTGGTATGTTATAGTTTCGAGAGTACTCTTTACAATGGAAAAAACGGCTTGTGATTCCGACACTCACACAAGAAGATATGTTTTTTTTCTGTTAAGACACTAAAAGCTGTGAAAATCTGCGCGCCAAAATTCAGAGCTGACTTTAAATATTAAACTGTATTAATTGAGAAGGAATCAGTACCTGATTTTTAGGTATGTTATAGTTTCGAGAGTCCTCTTTACAATGGCGAAAATGGCTTGTGATTCCGACACTCACACAAGAAGATATGTTTTTTTCTGTCAAGACGCTAAAAGCTGTGAAAATCTGCGCGCCAAAATTCAGAGCTGACTTCAGATATTAAACTGTATTAATTGAGAAGGAATCAGTACCTGATTTTTGGATATGTTATAGTTTCGAGATTCCTCCTTACAATGGCGAAAACGGCTTGTGATTCCGACACTCACACAAGAAGATATGTTTTTTTCTGTCAAGACACTAAAAGCTGTGAAAATCTGCGCGCCAAAATTCAGAGCTGACTTCAAATATTAAACTGTATTAATTGAGAAGGAATCAGTAGCTGATTTTTGGGTATGTTATAGTTTCGAGAGTCCTCTTTATGATGGCGCAAACGGTTCTCAATTCAGACGCTCCCACAAGAAGTTATGATTATCTTCGTCGGAACACTCAAAGCTGTGAAAATATGGGCGTCAAAATGCAGAATTTGAATGCAAATTTGTGTTTCGGTAAATACCCGAGAATGCACTTTATGTATGATGCAGCACCAGGAGCACAACGCAATCAAACATCCCAGCGCTAAGGCTTGAAGAAGGCTGCAAGGGATAAGACAAAATCAAGTGATATACTTAATGAAGAGTTCCTGAATTTTGTACTTCTAGATGTGCAGAGCTATAAGCACTTGTAATATATTAAGAAGGGCGAGGAATGGAGTGATCAAACTACAACAGAAGAAATAGAGGGAAAAGAAGAGTCCTGATATGATCTTACCTGACAAGAAGTGCTCTCCAAAATTGTTTTAAAACTCTTGGTGAATGGAGTTAAGGGAAAGACTGCTATTTATAGAGTGATTAAAGCTATTGGATGCTTGATCCCAAGTGAAACTAGAAATCAGATAGCTCATATCTCATGAGATAAGGTTTACCAAGAGATGATGTTCATCCTCAAGAGAAGATAAAAACCCTGCGCGGGAAAAATTGGTGAGCTGAATTCTCAAGCTCTGGCGTAACTTTCCTGATGGCAAAGTCCTGGGCTGGGCTAAAAAAAAAAAGCCAAATCTATTGAGTATTTTTAATAGATAACCTCTTTAAGCTCACATCCTCACAACAGGCCAATAAATGGGCAAAATTATCAAACGACTATACATATTGTCTTTTCAAAGTACTTCAAGCCTAGTCCAAGGAGTCATACAAGTTTATACTTCGACAAGCCTTGAAGTAGGGGGCATTTGTAAGCATATAAAATTCGGTGAATTAAATCCATAAGAAATTCGGATTAATTCGTAAATTCAAGAAAATATTGTGCCACGTGTCAAATACGTGACACCTAAGTTAAATGGAATTGCTAGTTAAATGATGACATATGGCGGGTGACATGGCATGCCAAGTCAAATTAATATGCCAATGCAAATATGCCATGTGTACAAGTGATAAGTTCTAGACATTTAAATGAGAGCTTATCCAAGATTGGCTTTCAAATTCAAACGAGCCAATCAAATCAAAGCAAAGGAAATTTAGCCTTATCACAACTCTTCTATTCCACTATTATAAATAGGGGATTCACTTAAGGCCAAGAGGGGAGACAGAAAAAGCAAATTGAAGGAAGGCTAGAGAAGCTCTGCAGCAAAGCATCCAAAGTCTCCTGCTACATTGGCGATCTACGTCCCTGTTCAAGTTCAACAACGGAGGCAACGATCTACGTTCCTGTTCAAAGTAAACGACGGAGGCTGCAATCTACGTTTCTGTTCAAGTCCGACGACGGAGGTTACGGTCTACGGCGGAGTGTAAATCAAGGTTCGGCGCACACGACTTCAAATCATTTGTTTGTGGCGATTGAATCTCAAATCATGTTTGTGACGGACGTCGAAGTGTTCGTGACGTGCAACAAATCCAAATCAAGCTTTTTTTTAAGTTCTTGAATTAACGTTCGTGAGGAGAAGAATCAGAGGACGCCACTTGTAAATCTAGTGGAATCCTAGAGATTGTAACCCGCATTTTCTATTAAATCAAATACTATATTTTGTTACATATTTTCAAGTCTTGATTTTCTAGACTTCGAAATTTGTTGTTACAAAGGGTACACGATTTAAGAAGACATCAAAAGATCCAAATCCTTGAAAACAAACCCGACGTTATGTACTCTAGTTATTTAATTATCAACCAAATATTTTCATCTTGTAGGGTTCCAAATCTATACAATTTAGGCTCTGATACCAATTGCTAATATCAATTTCTAATAAGCCAGGATAATTGCATAGGTGAAGAACACCATAAGAGAGGGATAAGACACATACCTGATAAGTCTTTTGTTCATCAGTGCGGAAGCTTTAATTATGAACATTTCAATGGAATGGTTGGCTATGTCTTCCTCTCCTTGTGCTTATAATGGCTGACAGCTTAATGGGAAGTTGTCTTCAACAGGTTAAGCCAGGAAAAGGACCTAGCTTCATATATATAGGCTTAAAAGCCTTAATCTAATGAGTCCACCCATAATAGGCCCACATGTTTATTAACAGACCTACACTACTGCCAGAGCACACCTAATACAAGAAACAATACAGGCCCATCATGGAATCCACAAATATATGGTCTGTGTATTGTCCATCAACTATATACAATTAGCCCGTTTTGTGAAAACCGAAATGTTAAATCCATATATAAATAAATAATTCCAACAAATCCAACTAATACACATCAACTATATTAAGATATTTTTTTACTGTGTACTATATTATTTGGTCGCATGGATTTCAAACTTTATAGTATGCTTTTGGAGGCACCTCCCTTAAATGTAATTATGACTGCACGTTACTGAGTATTAAAAAAAAAAAATCTTTCAAACTCTTAGATGTTACTTACACATTACATCTATTATGTAAAAAATGTGAATTATTAGTGAATGAAATGGAGAAAAGGTGGAAGACCAACGGCAGGAAAATAAAAAATTCGCTGTTTCCACTTAACTGTCACATATATCCAAACAGAAGTTCATGCACAGAAAAGACCAAGAGAAAACTTTATACAATTTTTTAGCTATCAAAATTCCAGCAAATAAAGGGGTTTGAATAGTACACAACTTCGAGCATTCTATCTCCTTGTTTTGGTAGAAAATATAGATTATATTAGAAAGTAATATCCATATCGTTGCACAAAATAGGGTCGCTACGGACTACAGAACTGTCTATAATGGAGCTTCATTTATTCGAAGTATTCCCAACAAAATGATTTCCTCGTTTTTCTGCCAATAATAGCATCTATAGCAAACAAAAGAGGAACTATAAAATGCCAAAACTTGATTAAAGTATTATATTTCCTTTTATGTCTCCAAGAGCCCTACGGGAATTTGAAGAAGAAAAAATTTGATTTCCTTTAAGAAGGCTTACATTAAGTACTACTTCAAAAGTACCTATTTAACTACAAATTAAATAGCCAGGCACTTGGCATAACTTTTTTTTACCAAACATATCATGTTTTACATGACAAGCAAAAGTGTAGCAATCAATCTTTCCACAGATTGAACTCAACGTCTTCCGCTACATCATCCCAATTAAAGCCTCTTTTCATAGCTGGTGGAGTAATAAGCATTCCCTCTGCCATACTATCAATTAATGCTGGCATATTAAACATTTCCTCCTCATCCATAAACTCCATAAATTTACAAGAATCACCATAGTTACCTTTTATACAAGAATTCTCTTGACCATCTTTTGGGGTTTGAAAACAAGAAGATTCTTCTAACTCCAAATATGCCATAGGTTGTTTTTCCAACAAGGGAGAGGACATAATTTCTTTGGAAACTTGAAGAGCAGCTATCTGGATGTCGCGAGGGGAAGATGATTGAGCTTTAGGCTCGAGTATTTCACACACCCATTTTTCCTCATTTCTCCTCCTAACTCCTCTATATAATGGATGTCGTGTCTCCTTGATTTTTTTCCTCCCTGCCCTCTTCTTGAATGGTTGGACATTAGTAGATGGAGAAAGTTCACTCTTTTTTACTTTACTTATAACATCAAAATCAGGGGAAGAACAAGAAGAAGATGATGAAGAAGTTTGATCATCTTCAAAATCCATTGAAAGTAGGCAGAGATAGTTTGGTTCAAAGAGAAAAATCAGATGTAGTAGTAGTAGTGAAGACACTAAAGCTAATGTAGAGACAAAAAGGTGGTGAGAGATAAATATAGCATGGGAAAACAGTTGACAAAAACACGTGGGAAGTTAGGATGAATTAAAAATTTAAAACACGTGGGGTCATTTTCATTTTAATATTTTAAATCAACACGGGGTGATTATTCTTTCTATTGTTTGCTATTTAAAAAGCACGTGAAAACTGTGGCGTGGGTATGGGGCCGTGTAGGTATCAGAGAAAACTCCAATTCAGACGGTGAGAAAGGGTTTTGAAGTTTATGCTACTCCATTCCACATTATATAACAAAGTTTGAGCCGAGCTGAAGAAATAGTTGATGAACTTAGAACTGTGTAGTGTAGGAGAATAAGTCATAAATATTTGTATGGCTACAAATTATTTAATTAATAATAAAATAAAAATTTTAAAGTTAAATTTATAAAGTAGGGAATAATATTTTTCGGTGAAATTGAAAGTTGTAACTGAAAATGAAAAATCTTAAAATGTCAGTAAAAAACAATTCCAGTCACATGATGTCATGCTTCAGCTATTTTATTTTCCTGAACATTGTAATTTCAAACACAGACTAAAACTTGAATATTAGTTCGATAAACGAAACAAATGTGGAATTAGAACAAGTAATCAAATTTTAATGGATTTTGAATATCTTTAATTCCACTTCAATCAGAGAAGAAAAGAAATGGATAAATTACACCTGTAAATCACTTTTTTTAAACAAAAACATAGCAATAGTTTATCACTTTACCAAAATAGCAACATTTTTACCGTATACTACAAAACATATATAGTACAAAAAAAAATAACTCTAGTTCTCTCTCCTCTCCTCTCCTCTCCTCTCTTCTCTCCTCCCTCTCCACACAATTCCACCATTGTCGCTGCTCCCCCCCCCTCCCCATCATCGGTGATCATCCCCCAACCTCTTCTCCGTCGTCCCCACAACCCCTCTAGCCGTTGCTGCTTTCTGCGGCAGTTGTAACGCTGCTGTTAACGGCAACACTTTTGCTCCACTGCTGTAACACCGTTGTTAATGGTGGCGCTTGCTCTGGTATGTTTGTAACGATCACACACACCCACTTTCCTGGGTGTTGTAATGATCTGTGGTGTTGCTGTGTCCTCTACTCTGGTCGATGATGGAGCTCCGACGGCTCCCATCGTCGATGTTGTCCTGTCTGCTGTGGATTTGTATACCGGGGCTGCTGGTTGCTTTTTTTTTTTTTGTTTTTTTTTTTTAGTTTTTCGAGTGGATATGGCGGATTTAGGGTGGTTTACGGTGTATGTTTGGTGTTTGTTGGTTGTGGGAATATATTATATGTGTATTCTCGTTGTATGTGATGTGTATGCACTATATATACAATGAATATACTCTGAACATACAAAGAGTATACACTTATCATATAATAAATATAAAACACGTATTTTGGGTTATCGATTTGTAAATGGTGTATATATTCGGTGAATGAACACACGTATACTGCGTACAGTAACCACACAAAGAATATACAAACATACATTAACCGTATGCGTGTGTATCTAATGTATTTTACTGTATGCATAATGTAGCACTGACCATCCATTGTACATACAATGAAAATACAAATGTACATTAACTGTATTCGTGTGTATCTAATGTATTTTCACTCTATGCACAATATGTCATTGACCATACACTGTACATACAGTAAAAATACACACAGATCCACGAAAAAATAAAAAATAAAATATTTTCCAGCAACCAGGAGGCGGTGGCACTGATGGGGGGTGGTGGCTGGGGGTGGATCTAGAGTTTTATCACCCTTTTTATACGTATTTTGCTATGTTTTGAAGAAAAAATTGCTATGTTTTGAAAACAACAACAAATCTAGTGCAATCCCACAAGTGGGGTATGCGAAGGGTGAGACGTACGCGACCTTACCTCGTCAAGGTGGAGAGGTTGTTTTCGAAAGACCCTCAGCTAAAGAGAAATAGTTTTATAAACATGTGTAACAAGAGACAACAAAATTTAAACATAATAGGAGATATTGGTAGAAAACTGAATATGACTAAAGCGAGCAAAAATAAGCACGCAATACAAATAAAGAATATGATAGAAAAGAGAAAATATATATAAATCATACTAATGCCAATATAGCATATAACTCTCGCCTACATTCTAACCCTCTACCCTAATCTTCTACCTCCATGCTCTCCTATCTAAGGTCATGTCTTCGGTAATCTGGAGATGAGCCATATCCTGTCTAATTACCACACCCTAGTTCTTCTTGGGTCTACCTCTGCCTCTCCGTAGACCCAGTACTGCCAACCCCTCGTACCTCCTCACGGGGGCATATGTGTCTCTCCATGTCTAAACCATCACATCCTTTCTTCTCGCATCTTATCCACTACTGATGTCACACCCACCTTGTCACGAATGGCATAATATTGATATTTTTGTATAAAAAAAAGTGTCACCTTATATAGTTATGTAAATCACCCAAAAGAATTAACTAAGTCCAGATCGATGGTTCCACTATGAAATTTTTTAGGGTTTTTTTTTTTTAAACAAAAAATAGCACTTTAAAAAAGGAAATTACAATTGAAGGGCCTTTTTTAAAAAATTATATTGGCATAACACATTGTTTATTTTTAAAATTTAGGCTCTCATTCAAAATTATAATTAAATAAAAATCATAGCTGACACTTCCCTCCTTCCCCGCCACTGATCTGTTTCCGGCTACCCTCCCTTTGCTAGCGCCTCCGGTTGGTCGCCGAAAAAATTTATATTTGCCGTATTTTTACTGAAATCTTTTATTTTTTAACCAGAGTTAGTTTTTATTTTACTGGACTAATATAATTTTTGTCAGTTTATATATATCATTGCTTTTGACAAGTTGATACATCTACCAAAAAATTTATACATAAATATATATATAGCTAAACACATATACAAGGAGAAAAATATAAAAATATGCACAAAAAAACTGAAAATTTATAGAAACATTCTTAATAATACATAAATCTTGAAATTATACAACTTTATTCATTGTAAACAGTATACAGATTTATACACATTTAATAAATGTATAAATTTGTATAATACTTGTATAAAATTGTATAAAACATACGAAAAAAATCTTATATAATATTTTGAGCAATTTTTACATAAAAAATTAATAAAAATTACAGATCTATACAAATTCCTACGAAAGAAATACCATATCTAAATAATTTTAAAATATATTTCAACAAAAAACTAATAGATCTCGCCGAATTTTTTGAAAAAAGTGAGAAAAACTAATATGATAAACAAACCCTCCCTAGAGTTTTGGCCAGAATTTGCTTCATTGTTCTTCAAAAATAAAAAAGAAAAAAAATGAGAGAAAGAAAAAGAAATGCAGCGGGGCAGAGATAGACGACAGCGGTGGAAGAGATATGGTGGAAGGGGTGGGGGAGGAGGCAATGGTGGCAAAGGGGGAATGGGGCGCTACGGTTTTTTCTTTGAAGGGAAGGGGAAGGAAAAGAGAGTGAAGGGTGGGGTCCCTAGGGTTTTTATGTAGTGGGTGCTTGGGTTTGCAAATTTTGTTTAAAAAAGTAGGGATTTTTACACTTTATACCCATAAAATTTAAAATATTTACAAGTCATACCCATTAAAAATTATACTCCCATAAAATTAAAAGTATTTACCCAACCTACCCATTTATTATTGTATACCTTTTTTATGCCTTATAGGTGTATACCTTTAAGGTATACTGCATAAATTATGGTATAAAGGTTTGGATGGCCATTTATTACAGTATACATTTGTTATATCTTATATGTATATACCTTTATGGTATACTGCATAAACTATGGTATACAAGTCTGGATAGGTAGAGTTGGTAAATAATTTAGTGGGTAGGTCACGTAATATTAGAAAATAGTGGGTAGTTGCTGTAATTATTTTAGGTTTTGTGGGTTTTTTGTAAGTATCCCAAAAAAGTATCATATATGGGCCTACTCGGAAAAAGTTCTTAAGTAGAGGCCTCTATTGGTAATTTTTGCATATGTTTTGTCTTTTATTGTAAAAATTTTAAATCTTAATTATTATGTGTACTTTACCTTATTACCTTTATTTACTAATTCTCAATAGCCAAACTTCAGTATACTAATCAAATTTTACCTCTTTAATTATAAGGGTAAGATCAGAAAAAGATAATTAACAGTAAATTAGCACTAATTAATGGAGGAGGTAGTAATAAATATTCACACTACAATATAAAAATATATTGTATTTGTGCGATGCACTTTTGAACTTTGTCTTGAAGTCCTGAGCACTTTTTTATGGTATTGATTTTTTGAGCAAATTCATTAATAACGTTTTTGTCTACAATACACCTAAAGTCAAAAATAGTTAAACTCAAGAATCATCAACAACTGAGTCACAAGATTTCACGAGCAACCTACCAGATTTCACACCACACATCGTATATATAGAATTTTAAGTATAATTTCCTTTAGAACACAGACTTTTTGAGATCAGATTTATTAAGGCGAAAACTTTCTGCGTGGATTTGTACATCGGCGGTGGACGAGAACTTATTTTTTGAAAAATTTCAAGGTGGATTTCAATAAGGCCGGGTACTACACAACTTGATTTTAAAAGATATTTCAACAAAAAATTAATAGATCTCGCCAGATTTTTTTAAAAAAAAAATGAGAAAAGATAAACATGATAAACAAATCCTCACTGGAGCTTTAGCCAGAATTTGTTTCATTGTTCTTCAAAAAGAAAAAAGAAAAAAAAAGAGAAAGAAAAGAAATAGAAATGCAGCGGCGGCAAAGGTAGATGATAGCGGTGGAAGAGAGAAGGGGTGGGGTTGGAGGCAACGGTGGTGAAGGGGGAATGGGGCGCTAGGATTTTTTCTTTGAAAGGGGAGGGGAAGGCAAAGAGAGGGAAAGAGGGGGCCTAGAGTTTTTGTGTAGGGGGTGCTTGAGTTTGCAAATTTTGTTTTGAGAAATATCATATATGTGGGCCTACTCGGAAAAGGTTCTTAAGTAGGGGCCTGTATTGATAATATTTGCGTATTTCTTGTCTTTTAGTGTAAATTTTAAATCTTAATTATTTTGTATACTTTACCTTATTACCCTTATTTAATAATTTCAATAGCCAAACTTTAATATACTAATCAACTTTTACCTGTTTAATTGTAAGGATAAGATCAGAAAAAAATAATTAATACTGCATTAGTTTTCTAAAGTAACACTTATTTTTGGACTAATAAAAAAAATTAAATAAGCACTAATTAATGGAGGAGGTAGTAATAAATATTCACGCTACAATATAAAAATATATTGTATTTGGGCGATGCACTTTTAAACCCTGTCTTGAAGTCCTGAGCTTTTTTTTTTTTATGGTATTGATTTTTTGAGCAAATTCATTAAGAACGTTTTTGTCTTTCACACACCTAAAGTCAAAAATAGTTAAACTCAAGAACCATCAACAACTGAGTCACAAGATTTCACGAGCAACCTACCAGAGTTCACAGCACACGTCGTATATACAGAATCTTAAGTATAATTTCCTTTAGAACACGGACTTTTTGAGATCAGATTTATTAAAGCGAAAACTTTCTGCGTGGATTCGTACATCGGCGGTGGACGAGAACTTATTTTTTGAAAAATTTCAAGGTGGATTTTAATAAGGCCGGGTACTACACAGCTTGATTTAAGTGCTAAGGCGGAACACGACCCAAATCCAACTATTATTCAATCTTGCGGAGGTGACGTGGCGGAAGGAATTTAAATTGAGCAGCACCAGCGAATTTAAAAAATCAAAATGCTTTTCCTACCAATAATTGTATACAGATCCGGCAGAAAAATAGTCGCCGTTGATGAACAAATATAGATCATAGTCCTCTATTTAATAATAGATTTGTATATTAGATAAATTAATGACGATTTGGACTCACTTATTTGTAAAATATACATAGTATTTGACTCACACTATGAATAAATGATGTCAGACTATAGCCTTATGTTATGTTTTTCTTTGGTATTTGTATATGCGCAAAGTGATGACGATTTGATCTCATTTTTTTATAGAATAAATAAATTATTTTCACTCACTTATGAATAAATTCTGCCGGATTGTGTTGATTTTATTTTTTCATATGCATTTTTTTGGATGAATGAAGTGAGGACAATTTTGCCGCATCTATATGAAAAATATATATAGTATTTTGCTCATTGTACGAATAAGCATGAACGAATTATCATTATTTCAAAATGTACGTACTTGAAGTTATTCTTGTGAATGTGTGAAGTGGGTCTGTTTGACCTCATTTATTTATAAAGTGGATATAAAATTTTGTTCAATATATGCATAAATACAGACGGACTGGTCTTGTTTTTTTCGTTACGGCTTCATTAAATGTAGTGCAGTGAAATTTTTGTAAATACGGCTTCATTAAGGTGCAATAACATTTTTGTAAGTACGAAAAAGGCTGGGTGAACTTTAACGTGCTCAATCTCGCGTAATTTTGATGCGTAGCCATTTTTGGACACGGTAAATGAGTTTTATCCACCGTTTCAAAATTAATTTGGCAAACACCACAGACTAGTCTCAGTATTTTATACTAGGACTTTGAACTAACATGTTCAAAGTCCCATTATAGTGGGATTCATGTTTATAGTTCATGGAGCTTTATATATATAAAGTCCCAGTATTTTATACTGAGACTTGTCCTGAGGTGGCTAGTTCTCAAACGGTTTTGCGTAGCTGGCTAGTATTAATTAGCGCGTGGTAAACAGGCTCCCACGCGAAATTTTTACCTCAATCTCTCGTAAAAATTTCGTGCAGGGGCCTGTTTGGCGCGCGTTAATTGATTTGTAGCCGTCAAAAATAAATTCACTGAGAAATAGCCACTTCCGGACAAATCCCAGTATAAATACTGGGGCCTTGAACAAAACTTGTTCAAAGCCCCAGTATTTATACTGGGAAGCTTCAGTAAACTAACCCTAGTATAAAATACTGGGGCTTTGAACAAGTTTTGTTCAAGGCCCCAACATTTTGTTATGGGACTTTGTATAAAGTTTCAGTCCCATAACAAAATACGTGGCCCCAATATTTTGTTTTGTTTTTTTTTTCCCACCCATTTTTGGAGGATCTATAGTGTTTCCACACTTTTCCTCCAGCGTGACTCGAACCCGGGACCTACCGGTCATGGGTGGAGGTGCTTTACCAACTGAGCAACCCTCACTTGTCCCCCAGTATTTTATTATGGGACTAGTCTGGGGTGTTTTTCCAACGCTAATGGAGCTTAAGTGTGCGCGCGAATTTTTGGCTATTCTTCAATGAATTTGAAAACGGTGGATAGTCCCACAATGAGCGCGTCCAAAAATGGCTAGTGATCAAAATTTCCCAATCTCTCTATACCAGACTTTTTTTTGCGTATGTGTAAAAATCAACCATATAATATGTATAATGACCCCACCGTCACAATTATCTTAGAATTTTCAAAAAGTTTTACCACCTGTACCTCTTATCCCTGATTTTTTTTTGTCCCCATTTAAAAATGGTTTAGCAAAATGGTCTCGGGGGCAGTACTTCAAGTTATAAATTGACAAGTGTTGTCTAGCTTGAAAAGTGCTGCCTCTTCGGGAAATATAAATGACAAGTGCTGCCAAGGCAACACGTCTTCAAGTTATCTTGGAGAGTGGGGCAGCACTTCAAGTTATCTGAGAGAATGTTGAAAGAGATAAAAAGGTCAAGTGTTACCAAGAAGGCAGCACTTAAAGAGATGGCAGGATACAGGCGTCAATATAAGATTTTGTAGGCGTATTTGTATTTGCATGGCAGCACTTCAAGGTATTTGGTAGAATGTTGAAAGAGATAAAAGGTCAAGTGTTACCATAGAGATAATACTTACTTATAGTTAATGGTAACCATTCTTGCAAATCCTTTTAAACGGTGACAGTTAGGCAAACCATTTACTTCGGTGTCATGGTTGTGTAATTCTCTCAAGGATTTCACCTTTGATTCCGTGTAAGACCAATCGTTATCAAAGATGGATTTCCCTTCCAGTTTAACAACCACATACTCTTATCTTAGACTGTCAAAGTCATGTTTAATAGTGCAATAAATAGTTAAATAAAATACATAAATAATCGTTTCAAACGGTTACAGTTTAATTCGCACCAAAATAAATTTTCATATTTCTTGAAGTTCTGAACGTAGAAATTTTTCTTTTTCCAGAAAATGGGGTTTCTGACATGCTTCAACTAGTGAATAAGAGCTCTCAACGTTATAGAAAAAGTGTGCATGATCTTAATCTTCTTATCAGAAAAATTTGTTTTATGTGTAGCTATGTGAGGAAGTTCAATATTCTACTTGTTTCCAAGTAAAACAAGTAAAGAAACTCTGTTGTACAATACAGCAACGACCATCAATTACAGAAAGAAACATTGTTTTCACACATAACTTTATATATTTGTCATCTCTCTCAAATAATTTCTATTCTTCTCGATATATTTTCACACATTGTTTCTTTCACAAATTACCTCAAATAATACATTTGCTTTCGCAATTATGCATAACGAATAAGAGCTTAAAAAGAAGTTGTATATATAAAGATAAAGAAATAATGGAGAAGTGTAAGTTTCAGTTAGTTTGTAGGAGCAATAAGAAAACGGCATCATCGTGAAGTACAAACACAATTAGTATCAGAAGTGATGTTCGCTAAAAGTACTTATTAACAAGTAATGGTTGTTAAATGTTGAAAAAACCAAGATCTAAATGATTCACCTTTCACAACATTAAAAGCTATGCAGACCATGATCTAATTAGTTTCATACTTATCGTGTGGTCTTTTTCCTTGAAAATGATATTGAATGAGAACACAGACTATAGTCTAGGACCATTTATTTACGATATGAGCATGTAAAAGTAGCAGAGCACAATTAACAATTTTATTGCATATGAAACCATACAACAATATTTGGCACATGTGAAACTGTATGAGCATATACTACAAACAATATAATAAGAGACCATCCATTTAGTCTTTATAAATACTTGAAGGAAAATGGACCATGTATTTTCGTCTCAAATAAATATATTCAGCACATGTACTATAAAGAAAATCTCACATGCAACTTAAAACATACTCAATATAAAAGTATTACTCACCATGTTCCAATTATTTATTAATGTGGTAGAGTTTGAAGAGATATGTAGTTTAGAAAAAGATGTATGCATTTGAGTTTTATGGTCATAAAATATTTTACTATAATATATGTGTAGCAATAGAAGCTTCTCATCGTGAAATGTAGATGTTTTGGTTAAATCATCTTCAATTTTAATAATTATCATTTTTTCCTTAGCAGACTAAATATTAAAGTTAAATAATCTTGTCACGCAAACCAAAACATAGGAGTACGAATTATAAATTAAAGGTGGTATTACATATGCTGCAGAAATATGACCAGACCATTTGTAATAGAAAATTCTGAAATACTATAATACGTTTTAGACCACAAAACTAAAAGTCAATATTTCTTTTTCATATTTTATGCTGATTTATGCTATGTCAGATAAAATGAAACAAAATAAGTTATATGACTGCAGTTTGCTAACAATAAAGGGACACTTGCACAGCCAACAGCTTTGAGGACCCCTATTTAACAAAGAAGAAAATCGATAGTTATAATTTTTAGTAGGTTAATACCATATTTGGTCTATATGGCAGCTTTACATGAGCGAAGTGCAGAAATTTTATGAACCATCTAAGTATTGAAGTGATCACAAACAGGAATAGGTCCAATAAAATAGTCGTGTGACGGATTAAAATTCACAAGAAATGTTTGATCAAACTTCAGGCATGCAGGTCTGGAGTAGTAGCTATTGTGAAGCTTAACTTCGGACCTTACTTTCTGATGTTGGAATTGCACACTACAAAAAAAGTGATTATCACTCACAATTATTTCATCACCTAAAGTTCATATTTTGTCACCAAACATAATTTTTGATGAATTTTTTTGGCCAATCATTCGTGTCTATATCATGGGTCGCTAAAAATATTTAGAAAAAACTTAGTGTTTCGTCACTAGACAACATTGTATTAGCTACAAAAAACTCTTCCAATCATTCATGTCTATACTATGGGTCACTAAAAGTATTTAGAAAAAACTTAGTGTTTCGTCACTAGACAACATTGTATTAGCTACAAAAACCTCTTCCAATCATTCATGTCTATACCATGGGTCGCTAAAAGTATTTAGAAAAAACTTAGTATTTCGTCACTAGACAACATTGTATTAGCTACAAAAAAACTCTTTTATGCCAAAAGGTATAGTATTTGTGACGAATAAATTTGTCAGAAAAGGTATAGAATTTTTGTAGTTGATTGTATGCTTTCGTCACTAAAAAAGTTATTAATGTAGACGAAAATTAACGTGTCGCTGATTATTTTATTAGTTAGCGACGACGTAAATTGTCATTAAAGTTATGTATAATTCGTGGTTGAACAAATCTATTTTTGTCACCAAAGATAATTTTTTACATATAAAAAAATAGTGGCAAAATATACTACTTACTGATAATAAAAATGATAACAGTTTCGTCATTAAAAACTATGTTATCGTTATAAAAAATATGACATTTGCTGACATAACAAAATTACCACTTAAAATATTCACAATTGAAGACGATTACAATTGTCATAAAATACAATGTTCATTCATAATCAATAAAAAGAGAGTTCTACGATAATATTATTTTTTCACTTAATGTATTTTATTTATGACTAACAAATGTGTTCTGTGACAATAGTCGGATTGTCTTGAAAAATATAATGTAATCGTCGTCGTAGTTCTACAATTTTAAATTCATATTTAATTAGTTTTTAACTGAGCACTATAATTTATAACAAATTTTCTCATATTTAAAGTCTAGATAAGAGTTTATCCAAAAAAAAAAAAAAAAACTCACGAGGCAATAACCAAGAACAACCGAACAATATTGAAATAATATTTCACTACAAACTCTTTAAATAAAACCCGACAAACAAATTAAAACTTGTCCAGCATGATAGCCTAATTGAAACATACTAGGTGAGTCATATTGTACTACCTTCTGCTTTATAATTCATGGATATCTATTTTTGTACTTATCATTTCTTAATTGCAATATCTTTAGTTGTTAGTATTTGCTTTATTTTTTAAGGTACTTCAATACTCCTCCATGTGGTGTGGTTGTTGAAATAGCTAAGAGTACCTCCTGCTGATTCAACGTTGAGGTAAAATATGTTTTGCTTGAAAGATATAAATTTTTTGTGTATTTTTTTTGAGTATCATGTGATGCCGGGCAATCCGTCACGAGACCCTTCACTCGGAGTCAAGCCAAGAAGGTCCAAGAGGTGAATTTATACTTGGAGAGGAAAGGACTCGAAGGTGGAAGCGATTGGAAGCTATTCCGGATGATCAAGGTCCAGGCGCCCCGCCTGAGGAGCCAGGTGCTCCACCCTGAGAAGCAGGCATCCAGGCGCTCTGCCCAGGGGTTGGGTGCTTCGCCTAGCCCACCCCACTAGACATTTTTGTAGGCGCTCTGCCGGATTGCTGAAGGGCGAGATTTTGAATAGTTAATGACTCTTTTGGCCCTGTGTGGTCTTTTAACTTAAAGCCTAACATGTGGGCATATTAGACCTCTCACTAAATCTTGACAGACACTATAAATGGCCTAGCTTAGTCTATATATATTACTTAGCTTATTTGGATGAATGTTGAAACTTGAGCAATGCTCTTTGTGATTGAATGAAAGAACCTATGTTTGGGACTTGTCTTCTTCTAGTGGATTGTAGTTGAACAACAACCCCTCTCCGATCATTCTGCTTGCGGGTTCCTCGTGTGACTCGAGGGTAGTTGTCTAGTGTAGGTGTTCCTTGACAATCTCCTGAGGTGTATCGAAACTAGTTCTTCGATGCTACTTGGGTTATTCGTTTGAGCCATGTCTCGCTTGTACCTTTACTTTATTGCTTCCTTATTTTTCCTGCATCATCATGTCTTCTATTATTTCTATTTTTCAATTTGATCCCTCAGATGTTTTAACGTATTTGAAAGTATAAACTAGAGTGTGACTATTAATATGTTTGGTTTTTATGTCATAGATATTATATGCAATCATGTTCATAAATATTTTGTTATATGATGACAAAGAGAAAAAAGTTATATGGCATGCCTAGCCTTTTGATTTCAATCTCATTTGTAATAATCTTTACTCAATCTGTGAGATAACTTTGAAAAGTTTTCAATACTTTGGCAATTTTCACTTAGTTTGACAAATGATATGGGAAAACTTTCAATACTCTGCGTAATTCTGAAATAATTTTGGTTGAATTCTCTTCCTTGACTGTCACTTTAGACAATTTTTTCATGCGTGTTTTCGTTCATCAATCTCCTCTAAGCCAAGTGAGTTCCCAAAATCCGTGCCTATCAATGAAAAGAAATGTTAAAATTACTATTAAGTTTTTTTGCTAAGCAATTTACATTGTGTACGAGCTACTTGGTGCAATAATTATAAATGTTCTAAATGAACCAAACTATTCAATATGATTATGAGTTAGTTAAAGGTATATAGAAAATACATCGCGACATCAGTTTATTGGTACTAGAGAAAAATTTTACCATCTCATGTATCCCGTAGTTCCTAAGCCATAATTAAACCAAGTTATTTGTTACTGTAGGAGATTTTATGGACTTGCGCAATATGCAAATTATTCTATCATAATAATTGTTTCACTATTAGTACAAAAAATAAAGGTCCCAAATGAATAAGTATAAAATATTTGTGGTAAAATTGTAGGTTAATCAGGAAAAATAAATAAGCATCTCGAATTGTTGCACTATTAGAGACAGAAATTAAGGTCCCAAATAAATTTAAAATTTTGTGGCTAATTGTAAGTTAAATAGAGACAATAACATAATTGTCCCTAACTGTTCGTATTAGTGACGAAAAACTAAGCTCACGAATATGTATAAAATTTTGTGACGAAATAGTGAGATAAATGAAGAATTTTTCACTGCATTTACCTTTTCGAAATTTGTAGACTTTGCAGTTTTTCCAGAATTTCCAGTATTTGTTGAATCAAAATTAATTCATACTTTTTTATATACACAATCCCGTATCATATATTCTTTCTTCCCATAATGATAACAATTCATATTTTCTCTCTTTAGTTAAAGAGACTTGTTGGAAGCCTTCAAATTTTTAGATTCGTTTTCATTCTTATTCTGCCTAACAATATTAACATTAATACTTGAAGATTGCAAAATAGCAACACGAGCACATGTCTCACTTTCGATTTGAATATTAGTTTGAAAACGTTCAAATGTTAAATTATCAGATGAATGTAGAATTTTCTTTCTATAATCATTCCAGGAAGAAGACAGTTTTAAAAGAATCACATCAATTTGAAGTGCATCAGGTAATTTAACATCAAGATCTCTTAATTTTGAAACTAAGCATGAATCTGATCCATAATAGGTTTTAGTGTCCATAATTTTAAATCTCAAAATATTATAGAGCAAGAAATTTATCCGTACCTTGTCTTTCGTTTTCATAAGTATTCTACAATGTCTTCCATATTTTCCTTGAAGACCTCATATTTAAATCATAGAGACGATATGTTAATAGGTTCAGGATATGTTTCGGACAGAGTAATTCATTATCTTCGCGTTTCTTTCTCTCTCATTTCACTTGTTCAATATCGTAGGAGTGGGATCTGGCAGCGTAGGCAAAATATGGATCAAGCACATAAGAATTTTCAGAGCAGTCAACAAAAAGATCATCTTATCTTTCCAAAACAAGAAAGTTTGATTCATCAAAACAATCAAGTTTGTTAAATTCTTTTGGATTTTCAACGGCGAATAGAATTTTCTCCATAATAGAATATCTTTTTTAAGATTGTTAGAAAAAAATTCATAATAGAAAACGAAATAGAACAACGCTTGAGACGCGGAGAATCGGCTTTCCTTAAAGAAAATATTTTCTGTGTACAGATTGAGGATTACAGACAATTCTACTTCAGGATATAACGATACTTATAGATTTTTCTATGTTACTTCGTTGTGGATATATATATATATATATATATATATATATATATATATATATATATATATATATATATATATATATATATATATAGAGAGAGAGAGAGAGAGAGAGAGAGAGAGAGAGAGAGAGAGACCGTTGCTTTGAGAAGATAGTTCATTTTTTGAACAGACACATCTGTTTTATTTAAACGCAATTTGAAATTTGAGTTCAAATAAAAAAATATTCTGTAACAGAATTATAGCAAAAATAAAATAATTATTTTATTTCTCGTCCCGGCTCAGCCCGCACCCACGTCCCAAGTTCAAGTCCAAATCTTTGATATATAATATATATTATTTGATGTGTATTTAGTCATTCAAAGAGTATCAATTGACATGGACTTATAAAATTCTCAAGGAGTACTTTCCAGTCGATGTGGGACAAAGTCCCTTTCCCCACTATATAACAAACTACTCCTTCATTCCTCCACTAGTTTGTTATATTTCTCATAACATCATACATACCGGAAAGTATCTTATTTCATATTTGAACTTTCCATTAATGGAAATACTTTAAAGTTGGTATCTTCGAAGATTTGAACAACAATTCCTTATGCCAAAACTAAATATATCACACTCATGATGTTATTTAGTAACTTAGAAAATATCTACTTTAGCACTTTTACAATCATATGTTCATCCTGATTTCATGAATATTTACAAGATCAGCTCTCTAAGCCTTGCTAGAAGCAGCACCACTTCAATATTCATACAGGTGTAATTAGTTCAGACATTTACTAATTCCATTAAAAAATTATTCAATCTCTTCTCGTAACAGTTTGTACTATGGAGTTTGTCATTTTGCCCCTGTTATGTCACACATTTAACAACTCCTTGACTCCTTGCATAATAGTATGCAGTATGCCTTAATCAAGGCTTTAAGGAGATAAGTGTTTAAACAACACAAAGTAACTTGTTATTAACTATTGAACGTGTATTGTTAGAGTGTATACTAACTCAAAGTTGGGGTTTCATTACTTGTGTTTAGTTTAAAGGTTTTAGCCTCATTCCTTCACTGGATTGTCGTACGACGTCTCTTCTCAATGGTTTGGTAAATGGATCAACAAAATTCTTGCTTGATCTCACTTAGACTATTGTTATAGTCCTATTTTTAATTAATCCGCGAATATAATCATGTCACAGACTTATATGTTGATTTTTCTCATTATACACCTTGTTGTAAGTCAAATTCATAGTGTTTTCACTATCACAAAATATGGAAATAGCTGGCATAGGTTGTGGCTACAACCTAATATATAATAACATGTTCCTCACCCATTCCGCTTCATGTGCAGCAGCTGCTAAAGCAAAGAATTTGACTTCCACCGTAGAATGGAAAATACACGTCTGTTTCTTGGATGCACAACAAATGGCGTCACCTCCTAATTTTGATATTCATACCGTGGTGGATATTTTATCATTAACACTTGTAATCCAACTTGTATCAGAATATTCTTCTAATACATTAGGAAAACCACAATAGGAAATACCCAAGTACCCTCGCTATAGCTTTTCAATGATCTTTACTTGGATTACTAGTAAACTTTGAAAGTTTATCAACAACAAAAACTATAGTCGGTCTTGTTCAATGCATTGCATATATCATACAGCCAACTACACTAGCATACTCTAGTTGTGCTATAGCTCTTCATCTATTGTTTGTTAACTTGACACTAGAATCATAAGAATTATTATACTCCTTTATAATTCCAAGTCTAACTCCAAGTCTTTATAATATATTATTTGTATGTGTATTTATTCATTCAAAAAGTATTAATTGACATGGGCTTATAAAATACTTTTCCAATCGGTGTGGGATAATGCCCCTTTCCCACTAATATAACAAACTACTCCTTTGAATATAACTTTTATATCTGAAGAAAAAAGGAATAGCCAACAGATAACACAAAGTTTAAACATTAACTAATCACTCGGAAGGTTTCGAAGTCAAACACTAAAGGGAGATTTCCCAAATCAATAAACCGACAAACAGATTCTAACAAATTTTCGTGAGTGAAGCAGGAAGCATATTTTCGAACATAATGGTGACTAAGAACGAATTGTATATAGCTCAAAAGATTCTGTTTTTAACACTATAAGCTAAATAAATAAAAACAATCAAAATACCAAAAAAAAAAAAAAAAGAATCTTTCAGGTCATTTCATGTTTAATAATTATCGAACTAAACCTAATCAAGACTGAGGCGTCACAATCCAAAAATTCTAGTTCTCGAATAGGATACCAACATTAGAGGGAAGAAACTTAACCGTAAGGCTAGCTATCAAATGGGACAAATAGACATAGATGTTAGATTAACAAGAGGGAAGGCTGGATTAAAAGTAATATTTAAGGGGTTGTTCGGCCATGCAAAGTAGGGGTGTTCAAAATCGAACCAGTAGCGATAGTCGAACTGATACCGCTACTGATAAATATAATGGTATTGTGATAACGAAATATCGATTCGGTATTAGTATTGATTTCTAATACCTATAAGATATCAGTACAGTAGTGGTATCTATATAGCTTTACAGCTACTGTACCGATAACCGATATGGTATTTTTTATAATTTTTATATATTTTATTTTAGTTATTATTAAGTTATTAACCCTGTTAAATTTTAATTTAGTACAACTTTAACTTGTAAGTTAAACTTCAATTATTATTACTATTGGTGATCATTAGTCATTACTTGTTATAAGGCATAGTCCATTATATATTGGCAACCTTTTCCACTTCAAATATTAACGTGACATATAAAACTTTACTAATCTAAAAGCACTACAACAAAATAAAAACAAAGAAGACCAGGATAACTTGGAGCAGTTCCTGATAATGAGGAAATGAAATAATTAGTCAGCTGGCTAGGCCTCAGTATTAGTATATACTAATGTGAAGTGCTTATGCTTCAAGTCAGCCTGTATATACTTGCAATATGCGGAAGTAAAATAGTTATAATTGAAGAGTCAGAACAACTCTTGAAATACATGTCAGGAAATAGGAATTCGGCACAATTAGTTCACTTAAACTTGTGAAATTACAATGTGATTGTTAGCTATTGACAACTGAGTACCGAGAATTCACGCATTACTTCGGTAGTATAAGTAATATCGGTTACCGAACCATTAACTACCGAACTGTTAACTACCAATAATCGATAAATCGATAGCTTATCGGTACGATTTTGGTTTTACATAATTACATATGGATAACTGATATACCGCTACCGATAAGCTAAAACCCGAGCTGTACTAACCCATGAACACCCTAATTTGTAAAGTGCTAAAAGGGATTGTATATTTTGCAAGGATAGGCTACATCGTAGTTCAAATTTTATATCGGATCCATTCTAGAAATAGCCACTAGTCTAATTAATTTTCGCAATTAATTTAAGGAGATTTGTAATTAAAAAATTCTCACAAATATTGTGAATGTTGTAAACAGTGTAAAGCTGGTTTGTCAAAATGGACACTTTTGACCAATATAGCCAAAACTGTGAAAATAACCACCTTGTGGCCAAGTTTCAAATTGCGCAAATCTTTTCGAGGAAAAATGAAACTCTTTGACCTTACATTGAGACAACGTGCTATATTTTGAGATTTAGTTAACTATAAAATATCAAAATATAAAATTTGAAATTAAATTACGAGCTAAAATTAGGTGTCAACATAGGTCTACATGTCGAATACCCCTAGTAGATTGAAAGAATTTCGTCAAATCTGTGTCCACTAAAATGGAAATATTAGAACTTGTAATACTACACATGTTTAGCTGAATAATACACGTGGTAATGCCTAAACTTGTCGAATAGGTTTTACATATAAATTTAGAGAAGGGTCATAGAGAATAAAGCAAATACAAAGAAAATAGTATGAAAGCAGTAAAAGAGATATATCATTCCTTGAAAATAGGTGGATTCATAGTGAATCGCTTGATGTCGAATATAGTGAAGGAAAGGAATATATATAATATTATCCAATACTAATTATGGTAAACTACTATGTTTATAGGCAGTGGGCCTGATTACAGAAGGCGGTGATACTAAATAAATCCGAACTCATAAGGCAGCTGGACGTGTGCCTTTCGGCTTTGGGCTTGCGCCTTATGAGCGGTCGTGACTATGGGGCAGACGTAAATCATCAGCGACCGGTGACTTGTAGAATAACATTAGTATCAGCTAGTTGGACTTGTATTCCTGTTATTTTAGGTTGTGTATTTTTACCCACACGGTCAATTTTCTCACTTGCTAAAAATAGACATAAGCTGTTAGGAAATGAAAGAGATATACGAAAGAGACGTGTGGAAGGATATCACACTAACTCCCTAAATCCCGCAACTGCTTTGATTGGAATAGACGCTTTGTTCGTTCCAGAACTACACGAGCTCTGCCTGATTAGCTCTCCTGATCTTTCGCATTTTCCGACGTCTGTCATTTAGTGTCCCAAATCATTTTATATCTTTGCCATAATGGCTTCTTGACCATTTCGTGCTCATCTTTATCTCTTCGTGCCTAAATAAAGGGCTTCCCCCGCAGTTCTTTTTGACAAGTTCTTCTCCTTCGGAACACTTCGTTTCTTGAAAAGTTATTTTTTCTATGATAAGAACAAACTGATCTTCAATTCTCTAAAATATTCATCTTCGATCCATGCTCTTTCTTTTCCTCAAAAAATTACCATCTTCAACAATGGATGGAGTGTAAGAAAACTAAAACCATGGAGGCGGTTATCTTCTTCCTCCTTCATTCTTTTACTTGGTTAAAAAGGACAAAGTCCCCATGCCACAATACTTGAATAGGATTCTAGTGGCGTTCTTCAAAATGTCTTCACCATATGATGTGCTCTGATTACGGTGCACTTGTTTTCTAACGTAGTAGTTGCGGCGATATTTCTCTCGTCACGAATAGCTCGTGCAAGGCCTATCCATCTGCTCACTTCCACTTCTCTTGGGAATGTGTTGATGTAATAAGGTTTACTGCCTTCTCTCTCTCCCATCATGTGGTTGCCCTGTCCTCCATTTTCAGAGATACTGCTGGGTAGAAACTAGTTTGTCCCTCTATGGTTGTCTGCAGCTTAGAGGTCATACCTACTCTTATCTACCAGGGGTGGACGGTCAGTACGATGCTCCTTCGTGCGCAGGCCACTCTCCTTGATAGACATAGGCCTCTTCTGCATGCATAGCATCTAGTATCAACTGTAGCCTCTGTGTCTCATTTAGCGAGGACTTTACAGTTGGACTAATTTTCTTGACACCCACACAGTAGTATTGCATTAATGTTGCTGCTAGGGCGTCAAAAGTGACGAAATTGTGCGCCAAAGGAGTGTTCAAATTGGGGAAGTAATGGGCTTAAAACAGAGCTAAGGACTATTGTAGCCCTTGATGTCCTTTTCAGATAGTCCCCCGGACCTTGTGATAGCTAGAAAAAGCTGTTGTAAACAAATTTGTACATGAAGTTCAGTTATACATTGTAGCCTTCGGTTTGATAGTAATTACTGAAAGTGAATTTTCATCAATACTTGTTTTCTTTATATATTTGCATGTCTTTATGATTTTACTTGAATGCAATCAAGAAATGTAGTTCGCCTAATCGGGCGTTTGAGTTGTCTATTCAAGACGTACGTGCGCTTGCAGAGAGCGCCTTTTTAAGTTGCACTAATGAATGGCAAATTTAAGTGCACCTATAAGAGAAGTCTTTGCGTTGGGAATGGTCCGCGCCCTTAAGGGGACGTCTTTAGTCCGGTATAAATAGCAGGAAATTTTTACGTCCATAGAGGACGACCATGCTTGTCCACTCAAGTGCTTAAGTCTTTTACAGCACTATATGGGTGAGCGTCCCATGCCATTTTGGTTCAAGTGTAAAATTGTCGATTTCAACATATGTACCTGTCGGGTAGCTTAACTACAATTGATCTAGTCTGAGCGAGTGTGTAACTGCACCTTAATGTATGGCCGAGGAGACTTATTAAATAGCATTGGCTCGAGGGCCGAACGAAAGTTTAATAAACTTTGATAACATGGCTCGGGGCTAGATACCCTTTCAAATAATATAAACAAGAAAAAAAAATATCCTGAGTTTATGGGCCTGCTAGCCTATCGAGACTAATACTTTTTAAGCCACGTGACATTACATTGTTTGGAATGGCTGTTCCTTCCATGTCATCGAGGTGTACGCTCCTTTTCTAAGGATTCCACGAATTTTGTATGGCCCTTCATAATTTGGGGCTAGATTGCCTGCATTGGCTTCCTTGGTGGTCTGAGACATTTTCTTGAGGACCAAGTCTCATACATTGAAGGAACGTAGGTTGGTCTTCGCGTTGTAGTACCGCTAAACTCATTGTTTTTGGGCCGCTAGGCGAACTCAACTTCTTTAGAATGAGTGGATACGAATGCATCATCAGATGACCGACGCTGGTGTCTATGGCTACACAAATATCCTTCTCAACAGGTATCTTCATATACTCCTCAATAGGTATGTTCGTATCCTCAAGAAACAACATACTGGCCAACTCATCCATTGACGGTTGAATATTCTTAACAAGCACCTGCAACTTACAAAACAAGTATGCTACATAGAACTCATCAAAAGAAAAAATGCATCATACCAAAAGTTTTTCTATTCCCTGAACTTGAGCTTGAGAATTTTATCAAGGATAGAAAAGATCTTTCTTTGTCGAAAGGCTCATCAAAGTATTTAGTAGAACGTGAAGAACATTATATTATTAACACCCATTCCAACTGATAAGCATCAGACAAAAGGTGAAATGGCGAGGCTGTGCCTGGAATCTGGATGTTGTCCTAATCAATTTGGCATATTGTTGATGTTATGATGTCCCATGAATCTATAATAAAACATTTGGGACCACTCAGATAATAATACTCTTTAAAGCCATCAGTTCCCTATAAAATGCATTTCAGCATCTATTATCCTTCTCCAATATGAATTACTTGAAATTAGAATTATTTTGACTGAGACTTGTAAACATGCTTTGTCTTCTGCATGTCTCCAATTTCAAACTTAGATTGGAAATTTGAAAACAAAAGTAGCACATCACGTGGAAGAACTTATAAGCAGTTAACAGAGATCCTATCGAGCCTGTGATTCTTATTAGGAGTAATTTGAAAATTGTAGACATTTTCTCCAAAAATAAAACATTAGCCTCGCATTTAAGGTTAAGTATTTTATTGATGTAGGATCGAAAGCGCTAACAAGTGAGATTACAAAATTCGTCACAAAATTTCTGTCAAAATACATGAAATTAATGATGGGGAAAGTTTTAAGCAACAAAATAATGGAAACTATTCTTAATAAATATTGCTACAAGAGTCATATACCGAATTGATCTGACACTACTAAAAAAACAGGAATTTTCGACCGCCAAATCGGTCGAACAACGGTCGACACATCGACCGATCTTCGACTGATTGAGGTGGTCGAATCAAATTAGGTCGAAAATAGCCTTTCGACTGAAATTCGATCGAACGTCGACCGACTTTCGGTCGAAGAACATGGACCATTTTTTTTAAAGTGACCAGTTCTTCGACCAAAAGTCGGTCGACAGTCGGTCGACGTTCGACCGAATTTTGGTCGAAGGCCTATCGACCGAATATCGGTCGAAGGTCCCTTCGACCGAAATTCGGTCGAAAGGTTGGTAAATTGTTTTGACCAACCTTTCGACCGAAAGTCGGTCGAAAACCTGTAAAAACCTACAACATAAAATCTGAAATTAGCCCAACACCACCTGTAAATTGAGCAACATGCAGAAAAACCAGACAAAACACATTCATAAACGATATTCAACAAGGCTAACAAAGCCAAACAATAGAAAGAAGTCTTTCAACATTAGTTCTAGTGTTACAGTTATCAAACAAACTTAACAAACAGTTTAAAGTTCAACTATCACTACTACTGGCTAGAACCCGAACTAGACTCGGCATCAGACTCAGACGATGAACGATGTCGACGTCTGCTCTTTCGCTTTCCTTTGCTTTTTTTTTTTTGGTTAATGAGGATTTGTTGCATCATTTCATGCATTTCTCTTTGATGAGCCTCCTGTGCTAAGCGCATAGCTTCATTTTGTCTTTTCAGCTCTTCGATCTCCTCTTTCATCCGAGTCATTTCTGCAGGAGTAGCAGAGCTTGAAGGCGCAGTAGAACACGAGCCCAAATAGTTCGATTTATGCTTGCCAGATGAATACAGAGTTGCAAGGCCATATGGGGGCCCCTTCTTCACCCCTCCGACCGCTTCCAACCATAAATTGGTTTCTTGCTCGAGCGTTAGCGGTGCTGGGGTACTGCTTCCGCATTCAGATTGTTGAGTCGAGGTCCAGTCTTCAACGGCCTTTGTAGCTCTTTTTTGAAAAATAGAAATATATCAACGGTACAAATATGAAGTATAAAAGTTGAAGGATTGGCGCGAAAAAAGTTTGAATTTAATTACTTACCCATGTCTCTTTTGCGCGGAGCTCGACCCAGACTTCTCTGCCCTTTTTATCACTCTTGATATGTCGGGTCTTGTGCATTTCAGAGATTGGAATTGTCCGATTTTCTTTCTTTTCCTACAAATTAAAGAAGAGAACAAGTTAGATAAAAAATAAACGATTATAATAATTCATATAAATTAAATTACTTTACCAAGCGCATCTTCTGCGTCGCAGCGCTAACTGAGCCACCGGTATGGAGCGATCCACCCTTACTTGATGCTCGCGCTTTCTTCCCTTGTTCGCTCTTCTTCTTACATTCGGGAGTCTCCCAATATTGCTGCAGCTCTATCCATTGATGCTCATAGAGGAAGCCGGGCATTTTTCCTTTTTTACGCGCAACATACATTGCGTTCTTGAATAACTCACCGCATTTCTTTGGGAAGTTGAAACGGACTTTATAGTCCAGAGCCGGATGCCACTTACACTCAATCTGGCAATATTCATCAAAATATATTATTTAAACATAATCATTAGAAAAACCACAATTAGTAATAAACCTGATGCATATTTATCACCTCAAAAACCTGCATTGTCCGCTGCTTTACTTGAGGGGGCACAGCGCCCCAGGATGGCCACGATTCTTTCCATTGAGATCTCATGCATCTCGTCAGTAAAGGAGTAGCATCAGTGTTGGGGCAAAAGCTACATAAAAATCAGAAGCGTTAATAGAAATACTAACAATTAAATGTTAACTAATTACTAAATAGATAAGAACTTAAAAAATAAGATACTTACTTGTTATCCCCCTCGGGATAAATAATCAACCGCCCTCCTTCCCATGTGCCAGGCTCACCGATGTAATAGGGCGATCTCAGATCATAGTAAGCAATCTCCTGCTGGACCGATGGGCCGGTAGAGCTAGATGGGTCTGAAGGCAGCTGAGTCGACCCAGATGGAGTAGTGGACTGTGTGGGATCGCCCTGTGCGGGAACGCCCTGTGTGGGAACAGCCTGGGTCTCAGTCATGTCATAACTACTGAAGTCATGCCGCCAACCAGCGGGATGCAACTGAGACATACCAGGTGGCCTGAAAAAATCTGGACTATATCATGTAGGGGCTCCTGTAGGAAGCGAATGCGGCACCTGGACATTTAAGAGTTTGTTAAACACTTACAAATTCTGTAATCCAATTTGTAAAATTTTCGTAAACTTCCGCATCACCGAACTCAGCAACAAAGTGACTGCATTATGAGCCGAGGAAATTTCACGTTAGATAGAATACTTATGAAATGCGAATATTAGGCGGTACCGTTAAAATAAAACATACTTGTAATAAGGCGTGACCTCGGGACAGTTCAACAGCACATGTGTTGTAGCTACCTTCCTGTCCATTTCATTGAACTGGTATACTTCGGAAGATGTATTTCCCCTGCCTGGTTGATTGAATACAGAGAATGCTGGGTAATTGGGATCACTATTATCTCCCACATCATGCCGATCCGGCCTGGTGCGCAAATATGAAACATCCTTGTCGAAGTAGTATGAGCAAAAATGAGAAGTTTCTCTAGCCAGATATGCCTCGCATATTGACCCCTCGATTTGGTTCCTGTTTTTCACGTCCCGCTTACACTTACCAATAATTCTGCAATAATTATTGTGTTAGTGGAATTACGTTAGCTTTATTAAAAAAATAACAGTTACTGGCAAAGATATGGAAGCTTACCTCTCGAAAGGGTACATCCATCTGCAGTGCACTGGGCCTCCTAGCCGAGCCTCTTCAGCGATGTGAATCGGAAGATGCTCCATCACATTAAAGAACCCGGGGGAAAGATCTTTGTCAGCTTAGTACCGACTACAGGAAAGTTCTGTTCGAACAAGTTAAGATTCTCTTCCTTCAATGTCTTACTGCAAAGCTCTTTAAAAAATAGGCTCGTCTCTGTTAGTAGTTTCAAAACTTTATCAGGCAAGCCATTGAATGCAATTGGGAGCAAGTTTTCTATGAATATGTGACAGTCGTGGCTTTTCATGTGATGCAGCTTTCCACCAGTTATATCAACACACCTTTCTAGGTTTGAAGCATAACCATCAGGCATCCTCAAATTACTCACCCACACACAAATCATTCTTCTCTCATCCTCATCGAATGTATAACAAGCCTTTGGCAGGAAAATGTTGTTGCCTTCGTGGATTACCTGTAACTCAGATCGCCTACATAATAGCTGTAGGTCCAACCGTGCCTTCAAGTTGTCCTTTGTCTTGTTCCGGACATCCATCACAGTATTAAGGATAGCCTCGAAAAAATTCTTCTCAATATGCATTGGATCCAGATTATGGCGAAGAAGATTATCCTTACAGTAAGGCAACTCCCAGAAAATGCTCTGTTTAGTCCAATTATGTTCAACCTCATAACCAGGTGCTTTAGATGGCAGTTCTTCAGTTACCTTAGGAAGCTCCTTAACCCTGTCCCATATCTCTATCCTTCGAGGAGGCTCCTCAAAATCAACCTGATTCTTCATAAATGCACTAGTGTTATTCCTGAAAGGATGTTCCATTGGCAAGAATCGACGGCAACAGTTGAACCATGTGCATTTACCTCCATATTTCAAAGTGAAGGCTTTTGTATCTTCCATACAGTAAGGGCAAGAGAGCTTACCTGCAGTGGACCACCCAGACAACATCCCATAAGCTGAAAATTCATTTATAGTCCGCATCAAAGAAGCACGCATTTGGAAGTTCTGTTTCGGTTGATATATCATAGGTTTCAACTCCTTCATGCCAAAGTATCTGCAACTCATCAAGCAAAGGCTGCAAATATACATCAATAGAGGCTTTCGGGTTATGTGGACCCGATATTATACAATTCAAAAACAGATAAGGACTGGTCATGCACATTCCGGGAGGCAGGTTGTAAGGAGTGACAAATACGGGCCAACAAGAATAGGGCGTAGAGGAGACATCAAAAGGGGTGAACCCATCAGAACATAGACCCAACCTTACATTCCTTGGCTCACTAGCAAATGCTGGATACACTTGATCAAAGTGTTTCCATGCCTCACCATCAGACGGATGGGATAGAATACCCGGCTGCTTGGTACGGTCATGATGCCATCTCATCTGTGGAGCAGAACTCATCGAAGCATACAACCTCTTTAATCGGGGTATAAGGGGCAAGTAATGCATCGACTTAATAGGCTTCGGCTTCTTTTTAGGATTTTGCTCAGGCTTGTATCGAGGCTCCTCACAAAATCTACATGTCACGAGGTCTGCATCATCCTTAAAATACAACATACAACCATTAACACAACAATGAATCTTCTCGGCAGAAAGACCCAACGAGGAAACCAACTTCTTAGTGTAGTAATAATTAGTTGGTAATGCCATATTTGTCAGATTGAGTTCATTCATAAGGCCAATGATGGAATCCATGGCAGCTTGAGAAATACTAAAATCTGATTTGATACTCATCAATCTAACAGTAACCGACAACTGGGAATGCACCGAGCCCTCATAAAATGGACGACTTGTTTCCTCCAACCGTTTATAGAATTGATTTGCCTCGGCATTGGGAATGTGCTCAATGTTTTGGATGTGATGTACCCGGCTGAAGGGGATCATTAGCCGGGTACATCCCAAAAGCATCATTTACCATATCTTCCATTCTATACCCGGCTGCTTGGTCTGGTTCCACAACCGGAGAACTCCTACCGCCATGAATATTTTCAAGATTTTGAAGGTGCTCCTGCAAGTCCCAAGGCTCTCCATAATTATACCAAACGTAGTAATTTGGCATAAACCCCTTCTTATACAGATGTACCTCTACATTCTCCAAATCTTGTATCTTTACACATTTGCATTTTTCACATGGACACCTAATTTTGCCATGCCTTAAATAATCGTCTGTGTTGCCGGCTATATCAAGAAATTCCATAACACCCGCTACAAACGAAGGCCTCAACCCCCGCCGCTCGGGAAAATTTCTATTATCCATCCACAAACGACATCGATTAATGTCCATATCTACACAAACATTGCAAGATTGAGAAACAATATGTATGATTTTTTTAAATATAAGATTATCAATTTTTAATTACTAAATTATAAAGTTTTATGTCATGCTTTGCCTAACGCAATAAATTTTTTACATTAGCTTGCCACTTTTTTGTAATCACTATAGCAAGATTAATGTGGTCGGGTTTGTTAATGCTCGCAACTTGTTTGATGAAATGCCCCAAAAAAACAATATTTTCTGATAACAACCTATTAATTACTATTATCAAAGCAATTCAAACCAACAAAAACTTATTCGTTTTAGGCATAACATGTTCATCTTTTCAACAATACCAAAGCAACAACACATTCCAAACACCACCACTACCAAACAATTCCAACAATCCCCAACAACTACAACAATCCCAAACAATACAAACCTAACTTTATAAGAGCAAACAACACCAAACAAGTTCATCAACATCAACAATAACTACAATAAATAAATTAACTAATAATTAACTACCTATGCAACATTATAGGCCGAAATTAAAAAACAAAATTAAAAAAAACAATTAAATTCGGATTTAATGAAAAAAATCAAAAACTTACCTCGAGGTTGATTTGTGCTCCAATAGCACCTAGTAATGATTCCCCACTAGTTATATGCTTAAGAACTACAAAAAAATTGAGTTAAAAAGTTAGGGTTTAAGTTTTACAAAGTAATTAAAATAACCCTAAAACTAAGAATTTACCTTGAATTTCTTGTTATATGTAGTGTTTAGGAGGGTAGAATGTATTTGATTTTTGATTTTGGGGGTGGGTTATGGTGGTTTTCGGGTATAGAGGTTGGGGAGGGGGGGGGGGGAGGGGGTTTAGAGAGTGTTTTTGTATTTTGGGGAAGAAGATGGAAATGGGGAATGGGGCTTCTGCTGATAATAAAATCGGGCCTACCGACCGCCCGTTCGACCGAATTTCGGTCGAAATATGATAGTCAAAAAGCACAGTCACAACTGTTCGTTTGAAAATCGGTCGAAATAGTAGTTCGACCGATTTTCAGTCGATATGTGGTAGTCGAAAAAGACAGTAATTTTAGTAGTGTAAATTATTATGCTAGAACGATCATACTTTTCTTTCATTTTGATTGAATGAATTAATGCGTTATAAAACTCTGTATTTACATTGCCCATAGGTAAAAAGAAAGGTTAACATTGCAGAGGGGGAGAAGATGCAACATCTCATACTCAGGTCAGAAGAAAAAAATTATTTTAAATAGCCATAAATATGCTCCAGCCACTTGACAAATGAAAGTTTAGTGACGCATCTTATGAGTCAGATGTTGAATGGACGCTTGATACACAAGTCAATTTCAAGAAAGAAAGCTTCAAGTATATTGGCTCAATCCTCCAAGAAAATCGAGAGATTGGCGACGATTTCACACTTCGTATAGGAGCAGGTTGGATGAATTGGAGGCTTACTTCCGCTGTCCTATGCGACAAAAAGTGTCACCTAGACCTAAGGGTAATTTTTACAGAGTAGTTGTTAGATCAACTATATTGAATGAGACTGAGTGTTGGCCAGTCAATAGCAACCACATTAAGAAGATGCAAGTAGCCAAAATGAGTATGCTTAGATGGATGTGTTGGCCGACTAGGAAAAGATAAGATCAAGAATGAAGTCATACAGGAAAAAGTGGGAGTAGCCTCAATGGTGGACAAGATGCGAGAAGTGATGCAATACAGATTTCCTCAAGACCATTCACACGAAGTCAAGCAAAAGAGATTCAAGATATGCATTTGCACTTGGTGTAGAAGGGCTTGGATGAAAGGAGCTTCACGAATGATTTGAAGATTGTTCGTTGCAGCACCCTTGAAGGTGGACCACCCCAACACCAAGGTAGACCGCCCAAATAGAACCTGCAGCTTATCCAGGCCAGGGCGGACCACCCCTAGAGCCAGACAGACCGCCTCTCCCCAAAACCTCCTGAAATTTGACTTAGTGTCAGAAACACAACTGTCTGAAGTTTCAAGGTGGAGTGCCTCTTTCAGCAGGGCGGACCGCCTTAGAAGCTCAGGGTGGAGCGCCTCCCTACCAGGGCGGGCCGCCTCCACCAACTTCAGTAGTTACGAATTTTTGTTGACTTTTGAGACTATTTACTAGTTTGACCCTGCGTGGTCTTTATTTTATCAGGCCATCTTGTGGGCTATTTTCGTTACTTTAATTTAGTGCGTGTGGGGAACTTATAAATACCAACTTATGTCTTTTATTTCATGAGCCTACCTTGACATAAGAATATTGAATCTTGAATTTTCTTTCAATACAAGAAACCTTTGGCTTAGAAGTATTTTGGTGAATCCAATTGAACCTTAATCCTTCTTGATCAAACCTTTTGCAAGGATCAAGTATCCTTGAGGATACAACGTATGTGTTCTTTGACTCCAACAAGGGTGTAACGAGACTAGTTCCTCGTTGAATCCTTGTTCTAGTTCAAACCACGTCTCATTTTTATCTTTTTTTGCTTCCTCCTATTTTATATTGTATGAAGAAGCGAGGTTTAAATGGTTCGGACATGTTAAAAGGATGAGCACAGATTGATGAGGAGGTGCAAAGGTCTGATTGTAATGGGCCTACGGAGAGGTAAATGTAGACCGAGGAAAATTGGGGCCAGGTGACTGGGCATAACATGGCACAACTTCATATCACTGAGGGCTTGGCCTTAGACAAAGGAGCATGGATGTCGAGAATTAGGTAGAAAGTTAGAAGGCAGCTAAGTTTTTTCTCTTTCTGTGGGAGCATGGTGCTAGTGAGGGGTTTAGGAACCTTACTGATTTTTTTCTAGTTTTATCTTGCTCTTCGTTTTATTAGTACTATTGTTTCATCTACCCTGTTTGCTTAAGTATTTGGATGTCATTACTTTTCTGTACCTTGGCATTTCTATCTTTACATTTTTTTTCTTGTATGTTTTTTCTGCTTTCCCTATTCCTCATCAAAACCCGTTGTCAAAATTATTTTTTTGAGTCGATGGTCTATCAGAAACAACCTTTCTGCTTCACTCAAAGTATGGATAAGGTCTAGGTACATCTCATCCTTCTCAAACTCCACTTAATGGATCATACTGAGTATGATGATAATGATGTTGCCACTTGACAAATGCCAATAATGGAGGGCAGACTGAAGCAAGTCAAGGAAACCAAAGCAAATCATTAGTTTGGATTAGTACCATCATTTCTGAAAGAGGAGAAACACACAAGGAGAGCAAATCATAAATTTTGGAGGGCCTAAATGGAGAGGTCCACAAAATTAAAGGGACCACTTCATAATTTTCTTCAAATTCTTGTTAATGGTCCACATACACTATTCAAAATCCTCTCTACCCCAGTACACAAAACTCCCAAGGATAAATTAATTTGAAGAGAAGGCAAGATGCAAGTGGCTCATGTGAGAGATTGTTGATCATGATCGTCTTGTCTATTTTACTTGCTGTTACATGAGTTATAGTGAAGCAACTCACTCTTGTATCATTGTAAGTGGAGGCTCTTTAAATAATGTAAGGTGCGTGTCTTTATCCACAAAACTAAGAGATTGCATGCTGGCATAGAAGACAAAGACAAGATTGATGAAGCACATGGAGACGAGGATAATGTGGACTGTAAAATTGACCATGATCATAGGCGAATTAGAATTTGAATAGTATAGGTTCGAGTTTAAAGTTCTCCCATATAATTTGTTTACTTTCGTTTGAGATCTATTATTTGTACTTAGTTAATAAAAAATAAATTAGCATGTAAAATACAGCTAGCTGAAAATTACTGGATTTGATTAAACCTATAATAAGTTGTTAACTATATCTGGCCCAGACCATGAAAAAGTTATCTAAAAGTTTATTAAAGAGGGCTTTCCGGATCCAGCACTTGGCCAAATAATGGGATTTTCGTAGTATTGACTCACGAAGTGCTAATAATTAGATGTTACTAATAATACTATTCAGCAGAAGCAACCAAAACTCTAGCACAGTGCTCGGACGCATTCCAATGATGCATCTGCACTAGCCAATACTCAATAGGGCTAATTGCCACAATATTCAGCAAAATGCAAAATAATTAGTAGCCAGAAATCACGACTTTTCTAATACTTTGTGAAGGGAATCAAGTAAAAACTAGTTTAGGCAAGTTATGTACATAGATGGTCCCACAGCCTAAATCCCACTTCAAAAGAATGCATAGATATTTTCTGTTTCTTATTAAAATTAAGCTTCTAATCCTACACATGTAAGAGTTAATTTTAGAGATAGGTCACTCAACTATTGTTTCATTACACCAAAGTCACTTTTGTTTCTTTTGCTACCCAAAAGTCACTCAAATATTGTTTCATTACCATAAAATCGCTTTTATTTATTTGTTACCCAAAAGTCACTCAACTTTTCTCCGGTCTACACCAAAGTCACTCTAGCCGAATTTTACTTAAAAATCACCGGAAAAATGACGTGGCATCATTAATTAAAAATAATTTTTCTTATGATATTAACCATTCTTTAACCCATTACACTAATTTTATCCAACCCAAGACCCAAACTCATTTCACTACTAATTTTATCCAGCGGTAATTTCATCAATTCTCTTCAATGCCTCCTTGATTGGTCGCTCACCAACCCCAATAGCCATCACATCATGATTTTTTGGAGCAATCCTTCCAACACTCATTAAGCTTACATTCACATTCTCCTCAGACAAGATGATTCCCATCTTTCCAATCATTCTTGGCTAATCAACATATCTGAAGAGACTTATACTGCATTCTAAGCTTGCATCCACTTTAAAATATTCAACTTTTGTTAAATGAGGATTTCCATCTCTAACCCTGCCCTCCACTCTAATCTCTCCAGAATTAATAATAGTGCTGGCAAACTTGGACTCCACATTGGTAATCTGAACGTGAATGAACTCGAGTGGACTTTCTGGTGAACCATCTAGAAGAGTTTTTTCTTCGGCAATTCTTAGTGTCCTCTGTTTAACAGTACAATAAACTAAAAATATTTTAATGATTTGACACAATCAACTAGTACAAGGTTAAGTAGTGAAATGGGTTTGGGTCTTGGGTTGGGTAAAATTAATGTAATGGGTTAAAAAATTGGGTTAATATAATTAAGAAAGATTATTTTTAATTAATAATGCCATGTCATTTTTCCAGTGAGTTTTAAGTACAATCCGGCTAGAGTGACTTTGCTGTAGACCGGAAGAAAGTTGCGTGACTTTTGGGTAACAGAAGAAATAAAAGTGATTTTGTGGTAATGAATCAATAGTTGAGTGATTTTTGGATAACAGAAAAAGCAAAAGTAACTTTGTAGTAATGAAGCAATGTAAAATTAACTCTACTTATAATGGTATATTTATAGCACATAATTAGGGATTGGGTGAAGGATTAACTAAATTACTTGGGATAATTAGCCTTCGTTATGGGTTGTATTTAAAATTATAAATGAATAGGCATGAAATACTAACATATTATTATTTCTTCACAATAAGCGTGAATTGTATTTTGTAGAGGTTTTCGTCTAATCTGCCTCTGCATTTTCTTCTTAAATTAAGTTGTGGAATCTATTAGTTGCATTTCCACTCGAATATAACATAGTGCAATTTTTTAAGTCTACCAAAGATTCCATCCTCTTTAACTTTTTATTATTTTAATTCATGATCTTCAACTACTTAAAAAAATACGGAGTATAAGGAAACAGGTCTTTTGTGATAAGGAAAAAGAGCTTTTGGCTCTAGCACTGCTGGTGGCACCAAATAATTGGATGTTCAAGTATTGAGTCAATTAAGTCCAATGGATAACACTATTCAGCAAAAGATCTTACCTGCACCAGCCAATACCCGCTTAGCTAATTGCAACAGTATTCAGCAAAATGCAATAGCAGCCAAAGTTCATGTATACCTTAGACAACAGCTGCATATGCATTATTCTTGTCACTCGAGATAATATATATGAATCCAGACTGACTGTACGAATTAAAAGAAGAAATATACCAGTGATAGTTTACGCTCATTTAAAATAAAAATCTATAATCTGCCACTAGCCTATTATGTATCAGCAAAAAGAAAATTTAGTTGAAGAACATGACCGTTAATATGCCATACCATAGAGGTGAATCTGAAATTATTTTAGTAAGTACAAGATACTAGACCGAGACTTGGGGGCGGACCTAGTGTATAGATTATGGATTCATTCAAACCCAATAACTTTGAATTGGACCCTTTGTGTGTTAAAAGTTTATTAAATAGGTATATATAATTATACAAACCTCCTAGATCAAATGGTTGTAGTAGAATTCAAGGTCGAGCACATTTCAAATCTCGAATTCGTCATCGACCAGATTATTAGAGGCGTTCTTGCTAACAATGTGTTAATTTAGTGATACTATACATTCTCTCGACTTGAGAATAAACATATGTATATCTGCACCTGTTGTCAAAGGGGTATTGAGAGGCTGAATACTTCCCTGAATTACTTGCCCCAGCCGTAGGGTATTCCCTTTCAACTTTGTAATATAAGCACAAAAGATAATGTACACAAACTTCATACTCCTAATAATTTCTCACCAACTCATTGATGATATACATGTCAATTCCAAGAACAGCCAAATTTAGTACAAACAACCGGCCAAATAATAATTTTATTCGTGTAAACTACATCCAAGTATATATCCAACTAATATATGATTTTCAATTCAATGATTGATGGAGATGAACTGCAGAGAGTCCAGTGAAAGGGGAATAAAGTATTGTATTATTGACTTAGGGATGGAGAATCAAAGTCGAATTTGTAAAAGATAAGTTGCCATTTTGTTATTCTCTAGTGGAAGTTAAACCTTGTACGAAAGACGTAACACACCAAATTCGGACGATAAATAATGCAAACAATATCCATTTAGAGGAGAATCATAAATCATGAAACATATTTAAATTATATCGAGAACTTGTCCACTCAAGAGGCAGTTTAACTAATTAATTCACTTAAACAATATATGATCCTCATGGCAACAAAACCCAGTAGAAGCCAATAGTAATACTATCGAAGAACTAGACTCAGAGATGGTTAGGTTTCATGGTCTTAAATACAACACGACATGACAGAAGACATTTCATTTAGACAAATACAATAGGCAACGTCATAATTACATGATAGCTGCGTGTGTGAAAAAGATACTATCTATAATATAACAACTATTGTCAAAAGTAGCTACTGTATTGGCCTAAACTGATCTTAGGTCACAAATCGAATTTGGATTGCGAATATAAGTAAGTTAATGTATCAAAGTCGAAATTGTAACAACAAAGACAAGAATTATGCGGAAACAAATGAGGTTTCAATATATTATCTTGAGTACAAAATTTGGTAGAGTTTTGGTATATATTTCTGAATGAATACAACATAAGAAATGAGGCTATTTATAGACGAATGAGCCCTGGACCATGTTTTCCATATCTGAACATTTCAGACCCATGTTGCACACCTTTGATGATGGAGTTTTGGGCTGAAGTAGTGGAGGATCGTGCGTTTTTGGAAGAAGTTATCCACCGAAGTCCATAGTGACGACCTTGGTGGTGGAAACTCTTTGATCGAACGAGGCGGAATCTTACCAAGCCTTGATTTGGAACCTATCTTCGGTGATTGATTTCAACTAACCTCGGTGCCTTTGTTATCAACTTCGGTCTTCTATGTCTAAACCATCTGTTCAGCTAGCTTCACTCCATACAACCTACATGCCATGTGCGCGCACCGATTTTTACCCAATCCAGATAGTTCTCCCCCCCCCCCCCCTCCTCGGGCAAGTGCCAAAGTCACCGAGGAGTGGAATGACTTTGCGCGGGAGAATGACGTGGCTCAACCCTATCCAAGAGTTTTGAAACATCTCCAGTCATTTCAAATTACTGTTGCGCATTACGTGGTGACCGTTCGCTAGCTTCCGAACGGTCACGCCAAATTCTTTGCCTTCCCTACATTGGATATCATCATGACTTTTCCCACTCGCACTCTCTCTCCTCTTATAAATACCCTCTTTAGAATTTACCTCTCACCTTTCATGATCAGTGAGCAACAGTAGAAAAAGGAGAAAATTTCCATTTCAAATAACTTCATCATCTTCCAAGAAATCTCTATTTCTATATTTGTAATCATGTCTGCAACACATTCCACCCAAGATTCTAGTGACTCTGGTGAAAAAGTTTCACGCGTTGCCACTATGATCGCCAGTGGTGATTTTCTTGCCGTCGTCCCACCGTTGCAAGTTATTGAGGCGGAGAGTGGTGGTGGCGAGGCGACGCCTTTGGCTGGTGGCTTTAGGCGGTGCAAGGCTAGCGCAGGGCGCGACAGAGCTGAAGAGAGTGAGGATGCTGTCATTGGAGGTGACGACCGTGCTGGTGATAAGAATGACGTCGAAGGCGTCGACGTCACTAGTGCTAAAGAAATTAATGGCCAAGGAGGCGATGTTGAGGTCAGCAAAGAGGGGTCTAAGACCGAAGCTGTTATCTCAAAGAAATCTAGGAAAAAGATTCCCATCGATAAGGAGATTGCCCCTCGGTTAGTTATCCTTTCGGATTTTAGCAACGACAAAGACCTTAAGTTCCAAGTTCAAGCCGATGCTCAACGAGGTCTAAATAGAAACATACCAGTACACGTTACTCTGAGTGTGATAACCGAAGATCTGATTGAGACTATTCGGTCATACTGCCGATGGGGGCCCGAGGTAGTGATAAGAATTTCAGCCCCGAACACTGATGTTTCTACCCATGTTCCAGGGTATTCTTCGGTTTATACATACCTTTTTACCATAGGCTTTGGCTTACCTGTTCATCGTATAATCGACATATTTTGTCGATCTTATAATCTGTGTTTGGCTCAATTGGGACCTGGGGTTTGGAGGCTCGTGCAGGCTCTTGAGTATTTAAGTTGATTAGCTGAGCTGCATTTCACTTTTCAGCATTTAATTTCCCTCTATTACCCTTACTTCCACAAGGCTGGGGTTGTAGCCTTTTTACCTCGTGGATCTTATGTCATTCTAAGCAAAAGTGAAGACCATGGCGACCAAAGTTGGTGTGATCATTACGTGGTCATCCCAACGAGGTTATTATCGGCTGATTCTGATTTTTCTGAGGAGTGGAATGCTCAGCGTAAGTATTCCTGTCCTAGTTTCGTTCTTCAGTGAGTTTAACTTGCTTTCACTCATTATCACATTTGTGGTGTATAGCAAACAAGGTCCCTGTTAACCCCCGGAGGACTTGCTTGAGTGGGTTACCGCGATGATGGCACAAAAGAAGCGCCCGCTTCGGCAGTGGATGATTATGGCTGCCTTGGGGGAAAATCGTTGGTCGTGCAAGAGACACGGTGAGTTGTTCGTCTCACTTGAAATTTCCTAGTGTGTGCTCTGAGTCGCTGCTTCTAAAAATTTTCTTTCTTTCTCCATTTAGGTTTTTCCAACAAGGCCGTCAAGGACCTTGAGGGAGATGGGGAAGAAGCCGAGGAGAAGAGGGAAAAGAAGAAAGAAGAGAAAAAAGAAAAGAAGAAAGAGAAGAAGGAGAAAAAGATCATCGATGCTAAAGAAAGCGTCGGTCAGATGGAGAGTTTGGCGAAGCAACTTGCCGAGGAGAAAAAGTCTAAAGGTTCGCTAGGCCTTCAAAAGGTGAAGTCATCCTCATAGGTTGGTTTAAAAGTATTTCAACTATTACCTCGATTTTTACTTACGAGCTTTTTCCCTGTTCTTCTACAAATTCGAAGAGGAAGAGGGTCGTTTCAAAGAGACCCACCAAAGCAAAGCATCCTCGAGTTGAAGTGGCGATTGCTCAGGCTTCCGCAGTTGTAGCTGAGAGACGCCGAGGTCTTATTGATGAACCCAGCGAAGAAATAGTCGAGGGTGACCTTGGAGCTGTCCCCGAAGTTACTTCTGAAGCGGCTCCCGAATTGATTTCTTAGGTCCCTAAAGAGGCCGAGGTGATCGACGTTGAGGAATCTGATCACAAGGCCGCCCAAAGAAAAGGCAAAACTAAGGTGGGCAAAGGCCCAATTTCAAATCTGGCCCAAGCCACCCACGACCCCGCTCCAACCTCGGCAACTGCTCTTCGGATATTGGAGCTTCCAGATAATTCTAATTTGTTGGAGGGCACCAAGGCAGACATCTTCGGTCTTGATGCGTTGCTTGGGTCCAACGAGGAGCAATTTCTTAACAAGCTTAGCTCCATGGGATTGATGGGTACCGCAGCATTCCCACATTTTTAGTCTATCACTTTATCACTTCTCCATACTTGGCATTGATTGTTTCCTTTTCCTTGCTCAGAGCTTGGTCATTGTGTTGAAAGCGATTCACTTGGAGCGCGAGCGAGCCGAGTGGGTCCAAGCAGTGGAGAATGCTTGGGGAGAGCAGAAGAGAGGGTATGTGGCCTAGATTTTCGAGCTGGAGGCGCTATTGGCCACTTTGAGCCATGAGTTGGGGCGTGCTCGTGAAATCGCCGCCAAGGCCGAAGCCGATACGCGTGAGGCTCAAGTTACCTTTGAGGCGCGATTGTAAGCTTTGAAATATGAATTTGTCAGAGAGAGCTCGAGGCTGAGTCTAGAAGTCGAACATCTTGAAGCCAAAGTGTTTCATGCTAAGACTGAGGTACTTGAAGCTGGCAAAAAATACCGCGATAAGTTGGAGGAGTACACAAACCAAGTTAGTGGATTTCAAGGCTAGGTGGATCAAGTGCCTGCCCTCCAGAACGAGGTTTCCAGGCTTCGAGAGAAGATTGCAGACATCAAGCAGTGCACCGAGGTCAAGGCCACGAGGGCAAAGTTCGAGGAGGCGTGGGTTGTTGTCAAGACTAGGCTCGACACGTTGGAGCAAGTTAAGGTTGGAAAATTGTCCTCGAATAGGAGATCATCAAAGCGGGAAATGATGCCGCCGAAGCTAAGAAAATAGTGGACGATATTCCCTCAAGTGAAGATTCAGATGATGGTGAATCCGAAGACGAAGAGGCTGGCGAAGAGAGCACCGAAGAGGATGAAGAAAACACTGACAAGGGGAATCTCGAAGGGGGGAACAGTCCCCAGCCTTAGCTTTGCTTTTATCTTTTCCATCCTTTCTAGTTTTTGTTTTTGTTTAGGCCTTCGGGCTTTATGATGTAAATAACTTTATGGCCTTCGGGCCTTTCATGAATGAATGAATATGTTTTTTATGCTTAAGTGTTAGCTTTTATTTTTCCATATAACGTATTTTGAGCTAAACACTTAGAATAATTTTTCTTGCAAGATTTTGTTCATATAATGTCGATGCAAACTTAGAACGACGTCTCGTCCTCGAGCTGATGCACATAAGAGATAATTTCGGTATGTAAGATTACAGAAATAAAGAGATATTGAATCAATTTTATTTCATTGATGATATCAACGAGCCATAGTCGGCTTTTTTACATGAAGCCTAGTCTGAGTGAAACTTAGGCGCAAGAACAAGTTAACAATATGCCACTATCGGTCGAAAATACAAAGTGCTAGTCTATTCCTCGGATGTCAGTCCCCGATTGTCAAATAAATATACTTCGGTGGGAAGGCTCAAAGCTAACCTCGGCTGCATCCTACTCCTCACTCCCCCCTAGTATTTGGGTGTGAATCATGATGAAAATCCGAGCACTGAAGATCGTCTTATCCGCTTCCTAAAAAGGTCAAGCAAAGTAAAATGGGGAGTAAGTTTACATGTTTCGACCAAAGCCTTTGGAGCGTTTTTCGGCTCGAGACTGTATGTGAATTTTAAATGATCAAGGAATGCTTACCTTGATGTCAAAAGTAATACCGCTTCAAATTGAAAATTTTCCAATTTAGGAGTTCGGGCTTGCCTTGCAAATCTTCGATCTCATAAAATCTCTTTCCAATAATTGCCTTAACTTTGTAAGGCCCTTCCCAATTTGCAATAAGTTTTCCCCCATTCTTTTCTTTTGTTGACTGATTCGAAGCCTTTAGCACATAATCACCAACTTTGAAATCTCTAAGCCTGGTCGTCCTGTTGAGATATGCCTCGATTTGTCTTTTTTGTGCTGCTAACCAAACCGAGGCTAACTCTCTTTTCTCCTCGAGAAAATCCATCTCTATGCGCATGGCTTGTTAATTGGCGTCTTTGGTGGTGTACCGAAGACTTGGTTCGCCCATCTCCATGGGGATAAGTGAATCCATGCCATAGGCGAGGGAAAATAAGGTTTCGCTGGTATTTTTCTTCTCCATGGTTTGCATTGCCTATAGCACCCCTGGTAACTCTTTCGGCCAAGGACCTTTTTTCTCATCAAGCCTTTTCTTGAGATTTTCAACTATCACTCTATTCGAAGATTCAGCTTGACCGTTGGCACTTGGGTGGTAAGGAGTTGACACTATCCTTTTTATTCCCCACTGCTTAAGGAAATCAGTGATAGCTGCCCCCATGAATTGTGGACCATTGTAACAAGACATCGAACCTATAGATGATGTTCTTCTTAATGAAATCAATTACCTCCTTTTGCCTAACCTCAGGGAAAGCTCCTGCTTCTATCCACTTTGTGAAGTAATCGGTCCATACAAGAATAAACCGAACACCTCTTTTGCCTTTCGGCAAGGGGCCAATGATGTCCATTCCCTGTTTCATAAAAGGCCATGGTAACACGACAGAATGTAGAGGTTTAGCTTGTTGATGAATCATTCGGGCATGGCGCTGACACTTATCATATCTCTTCACGAAAGCCTTTGCATCTGCGCTGACAGTGGGCCAATAATACCCAGCTCGAAGTATCTTGCGCACTGAAGACTTTCCCCCCGAGTGGTTGCCGCACTCGCCTTCGTGTATCTCCATCATCACATACCTTGCTTTATTCGGATCCAAGCATTTGGTCATCGGGCCTCTGCACATTTTTCTGTATAATTCTCCCAAAATCATCGAGTATGAAGCTGCTTGAGTCCTCAATTTCTTTGATTCTCTCTTATCGGGGGGAAGAGTCCCCAATTCGAGATAAGAGATAAGTTTACTTCGCCAATCCCATTTATGATCCACTGAATTGACCTCTAGTTTTATCTCCTTAATTTGCGCAAAGATTAACCGAACAAATCAGGCCCTAAGTGTTCTTCTTCCACCGCCGAACCCAAGTTCGCTAAGGCGTCGTCCTCAACGTTTTCTTCCTAAGGTACTTGTTTAACTTGCCATTTTTGGAATTGGGCCAATATTTTTTGTGCTCGGATTAAGAATTGTTTCATTCTGGGCTCACGAGCCATATATTCACCAAGTACTTGGTTTACCACCAATTGCGAATCCTACCTCAATTCAACTCTCTCTACCCCCATTTCTTTAGCTAGTTCCAAGCCTGTTAAAGCTGCTTCATATTCGACCTCATTGCTCGTTATCTTTTAGTCCTTGGAATTGGTCGCCTCATCGATGTAGAGTACTTAAATTCCCAAAGTCCATCCCTTCGACATCAGGTTTTCTTTTTCTGCTTCGGGCAGAATTCCAATACTAAAGTCAGCCACGAAGTCTGCCAAGACTTGGGATTTAATAGCTGTTCGGGGTTGGAAAGTAATATCATACTCGGTTAATTCTACTGCTCATTTAGACAACCTCCCTTACAATTCTGGTTTATGCAGTATACTCCTTAAGGGGAAAGTAGTAACCACTGCTATTGGGTGGCATTGAAAGTAAGGTCGTAGTTTTCGAGCATCAGCAATTAAAGCAAGTGCTAGGTTTTCAAAATGTGGGTACCTAGTTTCAGCGTCGATGAGCATCTTGCTCACATAGTAGATGGGTTGTCGCTTGCCATCCTCCTCCCGAACCAGTACAGCGCTCACTGATACCTCGGATACGACCAGGTAAACTAGCAAAGTTTTTCCATCATTTGGCTTCGCAAGCAGCGGCGCGTTAGCCAAATAACATTTCAATTCCTTCAGCGCTTCTCCGCACTCCGGTGTCCATTCGAACTGGTTGTTCTTTTTTAAGACTGAGAAGAATTTGTTGCATCGCTATGATGGCCTTGAGATAAATCTACTGAAGACAACGACTCGGCCAGTCAAGCACTGAACTTCTTTCACCCCCGTTAGCTCATCAGGGATTTCTTCAATAGCTCTAATCTTGTTTGGATTAGCTTCGATTCCTCGTTCTGAGACTATGAATCCCCAAAAAATTTCCCGAACCTATGCCGAAGGAGCACTTCTCAAGATTCAGCTTCATGTTATACTGCCTTAGGACAACCAAGGCTTCTCTAAAATGGTTTAGGTGATCCTCCACCCGAATAGATTTGATAAGCATGTTGTCTATGTACGCCTCCATAGACTTCCCTATGTAATCTTTGAACATACGACACACCAATCGTTCATATGTTGCCCCAGCATTCTTCAACCCAAATGGCATCACCTTGTAGCAAAAGGTACCTCGTTCAGTGATGAACGAGGTTTTTCTTCATCCTTCAGGTCCATGAGAATTTAATTATACCCTGAATAAGCATCTAAGAAGGTTAATAGTTTATGTCCCGCCGTGGAGTCTATTAACCTGTCCATCTATGGTAATGGATAAGAATCTTTGGGGCAAGCTTTGTTTAGATCCGTGTAATCCATGCACATTCACCATTTGCCATTCATTTTGGGCACAACAATAACATTAGCCAACCATTAGAGGTACTTCACCTCTCTTATGAAGCCATTCTCCTGCAGCTTCATAGTATCATCTTCAATTGCTTTCTTTTTAACTCCGGCTTGCGGCCATTTCTTCTGTTTCACCGGGGTAAAATAAGGATCCACATTCAACTTATGAGTCATGATCTTCGGATCGATTCCGACCATATCTGAATAGGACCAAGCAAAGCAATCATCGTTAGACTTCAATACTTCGATTATAGCTTTCTTCGACTCTGGGTCCAACTCCGAGCCAACAAACACTTTCCTTTCTGGGAAATCTTTCGATAACGTGAAAGATTTCAACTCCTCGATAGTTGAGTCCTCGGATTTTTGTTTTCGAGGTTCTTGAATGCATACCGGGTTCTTTTCTATTCCTCCTCGGGAGTCATCTTGGGGATATGACACTTCCACTTTGCTAGACCCTAGTGACAATGCTCAACACACACCTCGGCTTGAGATATGAACAGTAATCGCAATACAATTTATCCAACTAGGAGTCGAGGTCGAATCCACAACTACAAACTACACTAGAAAAGCAAGTAAAGGTGATCAATGGCCTTCTCACAATCAAGGAAGACAAGTTTTGAACCTAGGATGAAATTATAGCACGAGGTTTATATATTATGGCCGAGTCATTCTAATGTAATACCTAGAATCCTTCCGACCTAGAAGGGATTTACCACAACGGCGCTCGTCAAAGCCATGGTTGAGCTTATAAAGCACTACCCATTACCTGAGGAAAGAAGACCTCTTCCGAGCGTAACTTCTTTTAGATGAAATAGCCTATCAACCCAAATCCTCGCTAGCTTCACTATTCTATGCTAATTAATCTCTCCCGAGTTTTTAATTAGCAAAGTAGACTTGTAACTTAAGTGTCATGAGCACAAAATTCAAACAACCACAACAAAAGAAGCTAGATTATCAAAACCCATAAATATAAATTCTTAGTCATGCTTCATTCATATATTCATGTCCAAAATCATACCATTTAACAATACAAATAATCATGAAATATATTCACAAAATCAAGTCTTCAACATCATCAACGACACCAAATATATGCAATACAAAGCAAGGAAATAAAGAAAGGAGTACAAAGGATCAAGAAATTCTCAATGGATTGCTCCAACTCTTCACTCTCTAGGTGTTTGGTTGATGGATCTTGGCTCAAAAGATTGAAAAATTGTCCAAAAGATATGCCCTAGGTCGTGCAAAGGGCTATTTATATGTTCCCAATTCAGCTAATGTGAAATTCCAAAACTGTCCAGTGCAGTCCAGACGCGCTCTTGTGCGATCGCGTGACAAATGGCGCTATCGCGCTGAAGCTCTTTTCTTTTCTACGCGATCGCGTTCTCTTGGGCGCTTTCGCGCTAGCTTATTAAATCTCCCTGCACAATCGCGTGTAGTCCTTCGCGATCGCGATGAGCAGTTTTCCAGTCCAGAAATAGAAACTTTGTAATTCATCTTTTTTGACTTTTTTTCCATCTACGCATCACCACATCGTCAATATCCTGTAATATGCAACTAAATCATAATAAGTGCACGTATATAATCCATAATACACAACAATAGCTCAAGTAAATAGAAGGTAATGTGTGGAATTTTGCCCACACATCACACCCCCAAACTTAAACTATTGCTTGTCCTCAATCAAAGCACACTTCAATAGAAACCAAGTGGCAATTCATCTATTCATGCATTTTTCATTAAAGCCACGACAAGCCAAAACCCGTTTAAGTTCAACAAATAATGACATTGGTTGGTGCCAACAATTAAGCAAAGCCATGTGAGCATAACTTTAATATATACAAAATACAAAAGAAGGCATACATGCCATGACACAAGATTTTCAAAGTTTGCCTCTTTGTCACAAGAGTTTACCTCTTTGCTTGCTCACCTCAATTGGGACGTGAAACACAAATCTTCAACTCAACTTGACAAGTGCCCTCACCACTCAAGAGAATATCCCAACCACAAAAATGCAATGACAACACAAATGGGCTTAATGATAGGAAGAATTCAGTCACTCTCTTAAAAGAAGTTCATCATGCACATTAAAGATCCATTGGCTTGCCCTTCGTGTACCTCTCCACTAATGTAGGAATGCTTTATCTGAAATCAATTAGGACTTTGTTAGGGTTGTAATGTAGGATTTTAGTCAAATGTGGGATAAAATATGGGAAATAGTGACTACACACCTCCTTGAACACTACACCGTACAAAAATTTAAGGCACACTTCATTTTTCTTGCACGTACACCTTGCTAAATCGAGGATTATACACTAATCTTTCCCCTCTTTATTCATCAATTCTCTTTTTCTTTCTTTTCTTTCACTTGCTTCTTTTTGTTTCTTTTCTCTTTCCTTTCTTTTTCTCTTTTTTTTATTCAACTCACTTTTGTTGCTCTCTTTTTTCTTTTCTTTTCTTTTGATTTTTATTAACTTACACACTTTCACCATAACTCGTGCCACCTCCAAACTTAGATTTTTACCTAAGTTGCACGTCTTTCAATGCACTCAAGGAGGTAGGGCCAAAAAAAGAGTTAGTGCTTTAAGCACTTAAAATTGGTCCGGGTTAATAATGTAATTGCCAAAAGAAAGGATATTAAGCTTAAAGGGGTTGACTAAGGTTATAATGCAAGGGTAGGCTTTTTAGGTTATTAGCGGGCCAAAGAAAGCCTAAAATCATTTTTCAAGTCAAGCACCACCTAGAATTTCGCCTCGAAGTACACTTAGGGCTAGTTCTAGTTCAGGAAGCACACACATGAACATACCAAAACCTCACCACATATGGCACAAGTAAAGCAAGGAAAACAAGTATATTCAAGTCCCAATCAAGGCAATTAAGCATCAAAAGTTTACTCATAGTCTAATGAGAGCTAATTAGTGACATAAGAGTCAAAAGTTGAACTTAAAGATCATAGCACAATTCACCTACTAAATTTTGTTATCCATTTTTCAAAACAAGCTCACATGACAAGGATTAAATAATGGTGGAACCAAACATGCCAAAAATTTTCCAAGGAGCAAAAATCTACAACGACTACTATACTACTATTACTACTAATTAAATCCTAAGAATGCTCGGTTCACAAGAATTGCTTCCTTGGAAAAGAACCATGGCAAAGAAAAACCAAGAAAGTTATGTCAAAAATTTTATACATGGTATTTACAATGAAAATGGTTGTTCAGACCCAAATGAGGCTTTCGCACCCAAGTGGGATCTCTACGTATCACACAAAGGTGAATCAACATCCCAGGCGTGATTCATGGGAGTACTTTTTATTTTTATTTTTTATGTATGTATAGTTCTAACTACTACTAAATATGAACAATTATTAACACAATATTATAATAACTACCTATACTACTATCAAAGAAAATGATCATCCACAAAGTTTTCATAATTTGTTCAAAAACAAGGAAAAGAGAAGATAGAATATCATAAAAATCGAGCAACATGAGCGACATCAATACTACACCCAAACACAAATATACCCCCAAACTTAAACTATGCACTGTCCTCAGTGCAACTAACAATGTAATACAAAGGGTGTAAGGAACTCCCTAACTAGAAGATTAATCCTCACTGTCTATGTTGGGGTAGCAAAGCTCATCATTGGACTCCTCATCTGAGCTAGTAGAGCGACAAAGCGAGTTCAACTTACTCATCATCTTGTTCAGGAAGTTGCTTGTTCTCTTGCCAAACTTTTTCTGCTTCCTCCCTATTTTGTCCAGCCTGATCTTGATCTACTCCTGCTCAGCTACTACTGCCTCCAATGATAAAGTGCTCGAAAGCCTGGAGGAAGAACCCTCTCCATGTGGGCCTGAAGGGAGGCCTGCTACATGCTGTTTAATGTTGGACGCTCCTGATGAAAGTGGTGGGACTGGAGTGTATGAACTCCCCGGTGCAGTAGTAGTAATGGAGGCTGAGAAATCTCTAAATTCTAGGTCATCAACATCAATCTGGGAGGTCCCCTCGACTCTTCTTTTCTTGCTTTGTGTTACCCCTCCTTGTTCTTTCTTCAATAGTAGATAGATAGGCTTTGCTATACCCCACACCATGATCACCTGGACAGTCCTCTACTTCGGCATTCTTGCAAATCCTTGAAATCAAGCATGGGATATACAGACTCTTTTTTCTTTCTCTCACAGCTGCCTCGATCTCATTCACAATTATCTCCCCAACATTGACTTTGAAACTATCAATCAGTGTTGCAATCAATCGCGCTTTTTCTAGGGTGAGATCAGTCTCATTACCCGAAGGCATTATCCTAGCACAAATAATGGACAACCAAATGCGAGCCTCAGCGGTGAATTCAGTGGACAAAATTTTTACTCTTTATGTGGACCAATCTGAGGGAGTAGCCCCTTGAATTTTATCAACCAACCACTGCATACTCCCTTCATTGGCATGGGTCCTATACACAACATTGTCAACATCTTCTAGCTCATGCACTTCATTGATTGTGGTTGCATCAAACCGCACCTGTTTACCTCTGACGGTAGTTACTAACTCACCTTTAAAGTCAGTTCGAGATGCGTTGGCATAAAATTCCCTTGCTATGGTGGTGTTTGCTCTTTCAGGTTCTTGGACAAAACACATCAAACACTGGTTTCAAGTCTTTGGAAGAAGTTCGGGAGCTTTTCTTCCACTTTGGCCATATGGATTCCTCTTTCCTTAATGAAGCTCTTTTCACGATCCCATTGGAATTTTTCCTGGCATGATGCGGATAAGAACCTTGTTGTGTCATATTTTTCCTTTTCTCCTCCTGTTAAGTGGGGTTGGTTTTTTCCTTCGGCCATTGTAAGGGAAAAAGTACCTACAAAGATCACCATTATCAAAACACGATTTAGGTACTTAATACATGCATTAATAAAGCTTATGGGCCAAAGGTTGAAGCCAAAAAATTTCAGCAGTGGGCTGTGCAAGCTTACTGTTTCTGCCAGAAATTGGACCTCTGCGCGATCGCGCAGTGAAAGGCGCGATCGCGCAAAGTTGTCTAGGACCTCCTGTGCGATCGCGGCACGTCTGACGCGATCGCGAAGGGCAGAGCTTGACAAAGCAGCACATTCCGCAAGTCATCACGCGATCACGAGGTTGTCTTCTCCAAAAGGATGAGACATACCTCGGCTGCAACACCCAGAATTTCACATGTTCTAAACATCAATCACAGTGTACACCCATTATTAAACAAGAAAAACATGAGTTTTTGCTTCAATTTTTCACAATCAATGCTAGGATTTAGTTCAATTAGGTATAAACAAGTCTGTAACCTAACCCATTTTCTCCATGGTCAAATTAACAATAAGGGTACATCAGACTTCCCCCTATATTCTATTGAAGCCTTTTTTGTTTTTCCATATATACAACCACTAATCGAATCAAAAGAGGAAGAGTATTTACACATGCTTTTACCAAACAAATTTGAAATGAAAATTGAGAAACATACCTTGATGGTGGAATGCTTGAGAGTGGAATATAGGATGGAATGGAGCAGTTGGGATGCAAAAATGGGGGAAGGGAGTTTGAGAGAATGAGTGTTTTGAAGAAGTGGGTCATTTGGCCTCTTAAAACTAGCCATTTAATATCTGAACTGTTACGCAGCGCATTTGTGTCTTACATGGCGCGATCATGCTCCTCTATTGAGTAGACTTACGCAATCGTGTTTGTCCACACGTGATCGAGCAGGTTTATCTTGCAGTAAAGCGCGATCGCGAATGTTCTGACGCGATAGCGCTGAATGTTTTTTTAGACCAACTTCCCATGAGCAGAATTTCAGTGAGGCGGTCCGCCTCATCTCATTTGGCGGTCAGTCCTACACCCCTGTGCAGTCCATTTTTTTTTTTATGTTTATGCCTTAGCCCATGCATCCTAACAACAAACAAATATGGGATTCATGTGAGATGACCAAAAACAACAACAACAAAAACTAATCTAACCTAATATGCAACAAAAAAACCAAAATTTTAAAGAGATTCGGGTTGCCTCCCGAGAAGCGCTCTATTTAACGTCTTGGCTAGACGGTACCCATGATGCTTTTCTCTCCACTTGGTGAAGGTGAATTTTCTCCCCATCATGGCTTCATATTCTTTGTTGTGCTCTTTAGGCGGGGGTACACATTTCCGAGCTTGTAAAGCCGATTTATTCATCTTGCACTTTTTCGCCTTCAAGTGAGGGATGTCGTTTTGTATCCTTGGAGTGGCAAATTCAACAATGTACCTTTTTTGCTCATCAATGCCAAAATCATCCAAAGGTGCTTGTTCTTCCACTTTCATTGCATCATCTACACAAGATGTGAGAAGTGAAGTGGATGAGGTCTAACCCTTTTCAACACCGATTGGGCACCAAGCTTAACATTCTCCTCTTCGATGGTATTAGAGTCTTCATCACAAGAATTCTTCATTTCCGCTCTAGACTCCAACACAAATTTCTTGCTCATGGTATCATTACCAAATATCTTGAAGATGTGATCACTTCCATGAGTTCTCATGATTTGACTTGTGCTCTCTTCTACAAATTCTCTCATTTCTAGCATATCATTCACTATTTCTTCATGTTGAGCCTTGGAAGCTTCAACCATTTCATGAACTAGAATTTTCAAGACATGAGATTCAAGATCAAATTGGTTCACTCTTTGTCCTAGTTCTTCTCTTTCTTGTTTGAGATCCCAACCATCTATATTTAAGTCTTGAAGACATGCTTCATGGACTTTAATTTTTCGAGCTTGATCTCGGAGCCAAGCTCGGCTCACAGTCTCTTCTTCATCCCAATTGTGCTTTTCTTTAACAATTCTTTCTTGACATTCAAGCACATATTCCATGGAGGGTTCTTCTTGGAACTCAAGCTCATCTTCCATAAAAAGACTTTGTTGGGATTTGGCAAAATTCTTAGCTTGTTGATCATTGAAAGTGTCAATCAATTGGCTCAATTGAGCCTCCAAGTTGTGAATTGCTAAGCCATTTTGATGGACCATCTCTGTTATCTTGTTGAAGGCTTCGGCGTTCTCATAGTGGTGTTCAAGTATCCACTCCATAAAATAGTCTCATCTCTCATTTTGTGTGCATTCTTCTTGTGAAGTGGATAAGTCCATCTCTTTTTGAAACTTTTCTTGGATGCCTTGCCATTCGGGTTCAAGTTCCATATTCATGATTCCATTGGACCTATCAAACTCATGAGCATCATTAGAACCATTACAAAAATAATTATGAGAAGAATAAAGAATATTAGGACAACCATCCCAATGGCCATTTTGACCCCCACACTCATGGCATATGTCCCACTCAAAGGGTTGAGAAGGTGCACACAACTCGCCCCTGGAAATAATTTCACAATCTTGCCAATATTGAGGTCCACCACAATAAGGACAAGGATCACTCATGTATGGATTTTCAATATTTGACAAATTTTGGTTCTATGATGTCATTTCAAGATAATTACCACAAATCTAAACTAACTAACTAATGCAAGTAACACTATACACAAACAAATAATTACAATTTAAAAAGAACATTACTATTATTCACAATTCACATGACAACAGTTCACAAGGTTTGGAACTAAGCCAACTAGCTCAACTCCTCAAACTACTCTAATACACTAAATGTTCCCCGGCAACGGCGCCAATTTTGACAACGCTCAACACACACCTTGGCTTGAGGTATAAACGGTCATCACAATATAATCAAGGAGTCGGGGTCGAATCCACAAGGAATAAAGTGATGCGATCAAAGTAGTGGAGGAACTAAACCTATTTGAATAAGACAAACTAGGATAACAAGGTGATGGAATGATATTAACTACAAACTACACTAGGAAAGCAAGTAAAGGTGATCAATGGCCTTCTCATAATCAAGGAAGACAAGTTTTGAACCTAAGATGCAATTATAGCACGGGGTTTATATATTATGGCCGAGTCGTTCTAATGTAATCCCTAGAATCCTTCCGACCTAGAAGGGATTTATCTCAACGGCGCTCGTTAAATCCATGGTTGAGCTTATAAAGTATTACCCATTACCCGAGGAAAGAAGACCTCTTCCAAGCGTAACTTCTTTTAGATGAGTTAATCTATGAAAGAGCCTATCAACCCAAATCCTCGCTAGCTTCAACATTCTACGCTAACTAATCTCTCCCCAGTCTTTAGTTAGCAAAGTAGACTTGTAACTTAAGTGTCATGAGCACAAAATTCAAGCAACCACAACAAAACATGCAATATATTCACAAAATCCTAGTCATGCTTCATTCACATATTCCTGTCCAAAATCATACCATTTAACAATGCAAATAGTCATGCAATATATTCACAAAATCAAGTCTTCAACAACATCAACAACACCAAATATATGCAATACGAAGCAAGGAAATAAAGAAAGGAGTACAAAGGATCAAGAAATTCTCAATGGGTTGCTCCAAATCTTCACTCTCTAGGTGTTTGGTTGATGGATCTTGGCTCCCAAGATTGAAAAATTGGCCAAAAGATATGCCCTAGATCGTGCAAAGGGCTATTTATATGTTCCTAATTCAGCTGATGTTAAATTCCAAAACTGTCTAGTGCAGTTCAGACGCGCTCTTGCGCGATCACGTGACAAATGGCGCTATCGCGCTGAAGTTCTTTTCTTTTCTACGCGATCGGGTTCTCTTGGGCGCTTTCGCGCTAGCTTCTTAAATCTCCATGCGCGATCGCGTGTAGTCCTTTACGATCGCGATGAGCAGTTTTCCGGTCCAGAAACAAAAACTTTGCAATCCAACTAGTTTTGACTTGTTTTCCATCTACTTATCACCACAGCGTCAATATCCTATAATATGCCCTTAAAACATGATAAGTGCACGTATATAATCCATAATACATAAAAAAAAGCTCAAGTAAATAGAAGGTAATGTGTGGAATTTTTCCCACACATCACCCAGTTGCATTGGTTGCTATTTCTTTGGTCCTGACGGGACGACTCCACTCTCAATGCGATCAAGTAGCATTCCCTCGCTACCCATTGCTCCCCCTTAATCGAACGAACTCCTCATGGGGTAGAGAATTTGATGACTTGGTGGAGAGTGGATGGAACAGCCTCCATGGAGTGAATCCATGGCCTACCGATGATAACATTATATGCCATATCCTCGGGCAAAACTTGAAACAAGATTTCCTGAACAACCCCTTCGGCATAAGTGTTGAGCGTGATTTCGCCTAATGTTTTTTCGGATGAGTAGTTGAAACTAGTCAGTATGGTTGCTTTTGGGACAACCTCTCCCTTTAGTCATATCTTCTTGACTGCCCCATAGCTAATTATGTTGACCGAGCTACCGGGGTCGATCAAGACCCGTTTGATGTCCGAGTCTTTGATCCTCAGCATGATGACCAACGCATCGTGATGGGGGGACATACCCCCATCGCAATCTTCATCTTCGAACACTATCTCTTTTCCCGAGCCTCCAACTCGAGTCCTTTTCTCCATCATTATTGATAATTTCACAAATTTCTAAATAGCAGCGAAGTTCACGCCATTCACTTCCGACCCCTCAGTAATTACATTCACAATCATTTCAGGGGGTGGTGCCCTCGGTGGCTTGCCAGAACCTCGGTTCTTTGCATAATTATCCTTCCATTTATCTGTGAGGAATTCAGCCAAGACACCCTTCTTCAGCAAATGCGCTTCCTCGAGATGCAAAGCTTTGCAGTCTTCAATGTGATGATCGTAGTCCGTGTGGAATTCACAATGCAAGTTTTTATCCCTCTTATCCGCAGGGGTTCTCATTTCCTTCGGTACTCATACCCCCATCGTCCCCTTCACGATATTGACTAACTCCGAGGTCGATATGTTAAAGCTATAATAGGGATCCGAGGAAACTCCATGTTCTTGGAAACCAGAGCTGGTCCCGAGGTGTTCCTTTGACTTGTGCTGGAATAGGCTTTCCCACCGAGCCGTTGGCTCACATGTGAGTTTCCAAGCCTTTGACTAATGGGCTGCCTCGGTGAAGTATATGGCTTATATCTTCCCCTCGAATTTCCTCATGGTGCCTCGGCATGATATGAGGATTCATAGCGATCTTTATAGTTAAGGCCTCGACCAACAGCTTTCCGTTCAGCTTCCTCCAATCTTATCTTGGTGTATGCCCTGTTATGCAAGTCATCCCACGTCAAATTCTGGTATTGCTGGAGCTCTTTTCTCAATTCAGCAGCAGTGCCGGAGTTACGAGTATTGATGTTCTTTTCAAATGCCATGACGGCCAAAGTGTCATCCATATGAGGTAGCTCCATCCGTTCGGCGTGAAACCGCTCGAGGAAGTCTTTGATGGGCTCGTCGGGCCGCTGTTTGACTTTGAAGAAGCCTTAATGAATGTGTCAACAAATTCCTTAAAATTAGAAATTGACCATGCGGGTAATCGTATGTACCAACGTAATGCTCCCTTCTCCAAAGATTTGCCGAACTTTTTCAAGGACATCGACTCCTATTCTGTTTCTGTTAAATCATTACTCAAAACCATCGACATATATTTGGTCACATGCTCAACGGGGTTTGTATTTCTATCATATTTTCTCAAAAATTGAATTTTGAAACTCTTTGGAATTGGTGCTGGAGCATCCTCGGGTTTGTATGGCAATTTCCTGTACTGGTCAATGTCGAGGGCCTTTTGGGTCTTTGTTACTCCGGGGGCACTTTCAAGCCGTTTCTCTATTCGCGCCTCAACTCGAGCCTCGACTCTGGCTTCGATTTCTTTGCTCAGTTTCTCAACATCCACCGAAGAGCGTGCCTCCGCAACGTTGGGAACCATCCCGAAGTATGGTGTTGTGTTCGGTATTGTGCCCGAACCCCCAGATGTGGCCCCATTTGGAGGTCCCTTATTTTTCGCGCCCGTAGGAACGAAGGCCGGGATGCCTCCACCTGGAGCCGGGGGTGGGACTCTATTTGGAGTAGAACTATTTCTTGCCTCTAGTGAGGCACGAATTTCGGAGTTGATGATAGCTTGTTTGGCTTGTTGCTCCTGAAGCGCTTTCAGGGTTTGGATGACAATGCTTGGAAGGCTTCATTGGAACCCAAAGAGGAGAGGTCCACTACTGGTGGCACTACAGGCGCATTGGAGTTTGGGTTCGCATGAACGCTAGTCTGTCCATCGGGAGTTGACTGAGGTCTAATGGAATTTCCATCACTGTTTACCATTTTTTTGAGTGAGAATAGGAATTTGAACGAGAAAGACGTTCAACTTTAGAACAAAGCGTTAATGCTTGTTTCCCCAAAGACGGAAACAATTTGTATTGGCCTAAACTGATCTTAGGTCACAAATCGAATTTGGATTGCGAATACAAGTAAGTCAATGTATCAAAGTCGAAATTGCAACAAGAAAGACGAGAATTATGCATAAATAAATGAGGTTTCAATATATGATCTTGAGTACAAAATTTGGCAGAGTTTTGGTATATATTTCTGAATGAATACAGCATAAGAAATGAGGCTATTTGTAGACGCATGAGCCTTGGATCACGTTTTCCATATCTGAACATTTCAGACCCACGTTGCACACCTCTGATGATGGAGTTAGTGGGCTGAAGTAGTAGAGGATCGTGCGTCTTTGGCTGAAGCTATCCACCGAAGTCCATAGTGACAACCTCGGTGGTGCGAACTTGCTGATCGAACGAAGCGGAATCTTACCGAACCTTGATTTGGAACCTATCTTCGATGATTGATTTCAACTAACTTCGGTGCCTTTGTTGTCAACTTCGGTCTTCTGTGTCTAAACTATCTGTTCGGCTAGCTTCACTCCACACAACCGACGTACCATGTGTGCGCATCCATTTTTACCCAATACAGCTACACTTGTTAAAATGTCTTTAGGAAAATTATTTATTAAATACATAAAAGAGAACTAATGCAGATTAGCATGGAGAAGAAAGAAATGCTTGTATATTAGCTGGAAGTAGAACACGTCAAAAATTATATTTCAAGTCACAATATTGTATTTACAAATATTTGAATGATTATAGTCAAAGAGAGAAATATTTGTACTGTGAAATAATAGTAGTATACTCCATTATTTAAACTTGGACTTTTGGAGTACTATCAAATGATCTAGCGTTCTTATAATTAACGTGACAAATAGTATTTAAATAGTTATGGATAGATATTTTGTGTCTAAAAAGCACTAGATACTAAAATAACAGAAAGGGTTCGTGCAAAGTGATGGTCCTGATGGAAATCCAAGCTTTAGTTTTGCCTAGGGCAATAAAAGGAACAGCCAATAATATAACCTATTTTAATATTTCCAGGTTACTTGACATTCTTATTAATTCGTCTCAAAAAGAATAACAACTATTTAAATTTAAAAATAATTTTATTTTAAAAGTGTTATTTTATTTTTAATAAAATAATTTGTAATCACTCAAATATTTATGCCATATTTAGACTATATAAATCTCAGTAATCTTTTTTTCACCTTAAATTTCGTACCTATTCAAAGTAATGATACATAAAATGAAGCAGAGGCGGAATAAGATAGAAATATCGCAAGCAAAGACGAAATAATTGGGAGGCCACTAAGTTAAATAATAAAAGTTGCTTACTCATGTGGAGAGTACCTCGTATGACTTCATTTTCCAACATATGAAGGAAAAGACAAGTTGAAACTGCATTTATATATTTCATTATTTTTGTGTGGTTTCATATTGGGAATCATCAACTTAGTTTATCCATATTATTCGGCTACATGGTTCCAGAAGATATTTTGTCATGACGAATATATGCTATGTGGTTGAAGCAATGTTTTCAAAAGGATTAAATATAAGAATATACAAATAATTTTCTAAAATTAAAAATAAAAAGAAGCTTATAAAAATAAAAAATTTAACATCTTTTATAAGTATAAAAAATTAAATAATAGTATTGTTTTTATGAGATACAAATAAACTACAAGGCTTTAACTTTCAAACAATTAAAGAATAAAAATTTGTTGAAATTAAAAGTTGATAAATAATAAATTTTATTATTTAATTAAAACATTAATTCTTTGTTAATAAATATAAAATTATTTCTAAGCTGAAATATAATTGAAGTCTAATAATTTTGAGTAGCAAAAATAAGACATGAAGACCAATAACAAGTGATGATATAAACCTCGCCAATGAATTTAGATTAAATATACAGATGATATTTGCCCTTATGATATTCTCAGTATAATACATGCAATATTATGTTTCGTTAATTGAGCTACACTCAATTTCTATAGATGAATAAAACTTGTATCATTCATTTTTAAAGAAAATTGTGGGTGAACAATATATCTTAATTAGGGAATTGGAAAGATCATTTGCATAGGTTTTATTGGACGGGCCTTGAGCATTGGACGTGCTCTAGGCGCACAGCCAGTCACTTTAAGCGTAAGCCTCATGAATCTAAACCCCACCCGAGAGCCTCAAAACATTTTGCAGGTACCGAGTCTCAAAAGTACCTTTTAAAATAGAGGATTTTTTTTTTTTTTTTTTTTTTTGCTAAGAAATGCATATATATAATATTAGGACGGGTCAAAGTAACAAAAGTTCCTCCTTCACTCCCGTAGGTGAGAAGATGAGTCAAGTTCCAGTTCATACATAACAAAAGTAGGTGCTGGACTAAAGTAAGCGATAGAGTCATGAGAAGCATTACAACCATATTTAGATAATAAATTAGAAATAAAATTCGTTTCTATGTAGATATGTCTGACTTCATTGCATCCTAAGTCAGAAAGTAAGGATCTGCAATCATGCAAAATATGAGAAAACATCTCATTAGTTCCTTGTAGCATTAGTAATAGGATATTTGAATCAATTTCCCCTTGTAGTGGTATTAGATTTTGAGATTTTGCTAGATACAATCCTTGATATAAGGCTGATAATTCTGCATGAATGATACAGGTTTTAGGTAGATGCTTTGCAAATCCCGCTTGTCATATTCCCTGATTATTTCAAACTACTCCTCCAATTCCTCCAGCGCCGTTTGTTGGATTAAAAGCACCGTCTGTGTTGAGCTTGTATGATCCTATATCTGGGGGTACCCTTTGATATAGATGCTACTTGTAGCATTCTTTGTCGATAGTGGGGAATTTATGTACCAAAACTCAGCCGCTTGAGCCAATACGGACATAAAGCTCACACTGAGTGAAGTGTTCTCAAAGATGTCCTTATTTCTGGTCTTCCACATTGTCGATAGTGCAAAGATGTAAGTTCTAAATGGGATGCCTTTGAAGTTTGATTGAGGATTTTTATTTGTGCATAGGTTTTTTTATCCAGTTTTTAAGGTTTTGTGGTGGATTCAGTTGGTGATGGGTCCATAAATCTTTACCTATTTTTGGACATTCTACAAATATATGAGTGGCTGATTCAAGGGTGGTATCTGTTTAAGTAATTTCACGGTGGTAGAGGTTTATAGCAGTTGGAAGTTTGTTGTGAATGAATGACCGCATAAAAAACTTAATTTTATTAGGGATATGCAATTTCCATAGCCATTGGGTTGTGGCATTTTCTTATGTTGGAGAGTATTTAGAAAACTTTGAGGCCCACAAGTTGTAGGTAGATTTTGTACCAAAGAGACCATCATGTGAACGGTTCGAATGGAATTTATCTCTGACGACGTAATCAAAGCTCCTATGTGTATTTAGGATTTGGTTATGGATATGGTGTGGGAGTTCAAAGGATAGATTGGAGAGGTGCTACGATGTTGGTGTAAGGATATATTGAACAATTATATTTTGAAGGTGGCTAGGAATTGGTCCTTGAATTAAAGATCTAAGAGTGGTATCCAGGTAGATCCGCTTATCTGACCAAACTTTTATGTTGCTTCCATCACTACTGACCATGAAATACATTCCTTGCAAACCAGGTCAGCCTTAACGATACTTTTTCAGATGTATGAATCAGTTTGTTTGGATCAATATTATGGCTAATGCTATTGTTCCTTCCATATTTACTTGTAAGAACTTGCGCCCATGGTTTGGTCTAATCCTTCTTAAGCCTTCATGCAAGACTGGAAAGCAAAGCTCCATTTTTCAATTTTACTTTTTGTAGTCCTAACCTACCTTTTGCTTTCTGAGTAGAACTAAGTTTCAATTAGCGTGATCTTTTTTTTTTTTCTGCTAGGGTTAACCCCAATAAAAAATCCCTTTGAAATCGATCAATATTGTTGTTAATTTTTGCCGGCAGTAGATTTATTTGCATGAGTAAGTAGGAATAGAAGATAAAACTGAATTGATAAGAGTAGCACGCCCTGCAATGCTCAAATAGTTAGTTTTCCAACCCTACAGTTTAGCATTCATTTTATCAAGTATAGACTGATAGTCTGAGCTCTCAGAGTAATGGTTTATAATTGAGAAACCTAAGCATTTACCAAATGAGACAGTACTAGATATATTAAGAGTAATGGAAAGTTTATTACACATATTCGTTGGGGTATTAGTTGAAAAAATCATTTTGGACTTGTGAAAGTTAAATTTTTTGACAGAGATTCTGCTAAAGTTGGTGAGAACATCATTGATTGTTTGGGCGATTTTTCGTGTAGCAATACTGAAGAAGATGAGGTCATCTGCAAAAAGAAGATGTGATAACTTAGGACCCGACCTTGACAATATAATAGGTTGTCATGTTGAGTCATTGACAGCTTGATTAATACTACGAGAGATGACTTCCATGCAGAGAATGAAAATATAAGGAGATAGTAGATCACCTTATCTAATACCTCTAGAAAGCTAGAAGTAGGTAGAATGTTTTCCATTTATAAGAATTGCAACCGAAGAGGAAGTAATACAATCCATGATAAGGTTAATAATGTTAGTAGGAAAATTAAAATAATGCAGACTATATTTTATAAAAGACCATTCTAGACAATTAAAAGTCTATTCCAAATCTATTTTAATCATCATTTTCCCTTTCTTACCTGTGGTACAATTGAAAGAATGAATTGCTTCCTAAACTATAATAATATTATTTGCTTCTTTTCTCCCAGAAAGAAATATAGATTGAAAAGGACCAATGAGTGTTAAGGTGAGGAGGAATGTTAACACTAATTTTAATAGTGGTCTTGTAGATAGTGTTACAAAGGGTGATAGAGCGATAGTGGCTCACAGTTTCAGGATATTGAATTTTTGGGATCAGGGTAATGTGAGTTTTATTTATGATGGGGTCTATTTTGCTAGTTGCAAAGGCATTTATACATATTTGATCAACTGCTTGTTTTGTGTCGTGGTGAAATTTTTGGAAGAAGATAGGGTGAAGACCATCTGGTCCAGGCACTTTTAGTGGTTTAAACGAAGACAAAGATTTCTGAATTTCTAAGGGATGAGGGGTCTGCCTATCAAATCTGAAGTTTTGTCGTTTAAGGAATTTTCAGTGACTGGGGGAGTTGCGTTAGAGGATTCAAAAAGCTCAGAAGTGTAAATTTTTGAAAAATGGTTAATGATAAGACTATGGATCTCACTTTGATTAAAAAAATCAATTACCAATAGTGTCAGCCAAAGCTATAATTTTATTACATCTACGACGCTTAATAGTTATGGTATGAAAAAATTTAATATTAGCTTTACAATCATTTAACCACTGAACCCAGGTCCAAATGTCCTCTTCATCTTTTAAAAGGGTATTGTATTCTTCAATAAGGGTATTCTCTAGGTTATAATGAAAATTATTTTTCCTATTTGGGTCCATCTTTTGAAGACCTCTAAGTCTATTATTAATATAAAATATATTGCCAAAAATATTTTTATTCCAGTGAGTAGCAGTCTTAGAAAAAAGATCAATGGCTTGATTATACTGAGATTGGTTATGCCAGCATGACTTAACAATTCGGGAAAAAGTAAAGTGGTTTAGCCACATTATTTCAAATCTAAAAAGGGAATTTGTTGCTCCCTTATTTGGAATCAATGTTAAAAGGAGAGGTCAGTTGTCTGATTTTGTTCTAGAAAGATGTAGAATAGATGAATCACTATATAAAATCAGCCAGTCAGGATTTGCCATGAATCTATCTAGTCGTTCAAGAATAAAATTAAAACTAGTCTTACTTTTATTCCGAAGCCTAGATCAATCATACCAGTATTATTTAAGCAGTCAATATACGACATTAAGCGTCTAATACTAACAGGGTTACCACCCAATTTTTCATGTGAAGCGGTGACTTAATTCATTGAAGTCTCCACATTGCAACCAAGGGCCTCTAATAGTTTGAACCAAACTTTTCAATTCTATCCCATAATTGTAAGCGCTTATGTAAATTACAACTAGCATAGACAATAGATAAATACCACATAGTAGGAGTGGGTAGTACCTGCACACTAGCATGAATCTCCTGTGGAGTCCTGAACATGAATTCCAATTTGACAAGGTCTTTCCTCCATAGAATTGCTATGCCACTAGAATAGCCCCCGGCTGGAACTTGCTCAAGGCCATTAATGTTTGGCATTTTATGTCTATATTTCCTCACGTTTGAGTACTTGATTTGCGCATTTTCTAGTTAATGGATGTGATTTTGCACTGATTTTGTGTTGTATGATTGTAGGTTATTATGAAGTGCAAATGGAGCTTTAAAGAGCATGATCAAGCAAGAAAATATTGGATTTTGATTGAGGATTGGATAGAACATACGAAGGCACAACGTGATGTGAGCTGCAGACGAAGGAAGCAGGAAAATGGCCTGGCGCCATAGGTGGCGCGGGGTGCCCCAGAGGCGCCCAGCCTTCTGGCGCGTTATTCAGCGCTAAGCATGGCAATTGCGCATGGAATTTGACGAGTTCTGCTTGTGTGCGCGCGTTCGGGGGCGCGGGGCGCCAGCTACAGCGCCCCTGGAGCGTTTTTGGACTTCCTATTTCGTCTAGGCTTAGGTGTAACTTATTACTAGGCCTTTGTAAATCCTATAAATACTCATTTACTTAGTTTTTAGAAGGAGTTCAGACTTTGGAGCAAATTTGAGAGCTCATAACATCTTGGACAAGGGTTTTTCTTCCTTCCATTAATCTATTACATCATTATTTCATTATTTCATCAAATCCTTGTATTGTTATTATGAGTATGTGTGGCTAAATCTCTCGTTCTAGGGTTAGAGTATTTCATGAAGGTTGATGTTTGAAGATTAAATTCCATATATTGAATCCCATAATGGCTTGTTTATTCTTTCTTGATTTCACTTGTTTAATTATTAGGGCTCGATAATTATGCATTATCTATGGTTTTTAGATTGAACTCGAAAGAGGGAATTTATTAACGCAATAAGAAATAGTAGGGCTAGATTGTGAACCCGGGCATCGGGGAACCAATTTAGGAGTAGGATAGACATATACTTGCTCGCCTAGCTTAACTAATTACACAATCCGTTAATGCGTGTACGTGATTCAACCCATAGACATATAGGGATTGGAGTAGCCTGCATAGACCGTGAAGAATCAAAAGGTTTTCACGGGTACATTTACTCTGTTAGTTAGTAATCCGGAATTTGAGAAGTGGAATCAATTGGAAAACTCAATTGGATTGTTCGTAACTCTGACCCTGGACCGTCTCCTTAATATTGTTTACAACCAAAGTTTGCACCATTGTTTGACATAATTTCCACCATTTTAATTACTGTTTTTTAGTTAGTAAAATCTCAACCATTGGAAAAAGATCCCTGAGTAGTTCTTAAGAAATTGTTTATTAGTAGTCCAGGCTGAATAGTCCTCGTGGGAACGATACTCTACTTATCACTTTATTACTTGTCGACCATGTATACTTGCGTGTGCGTTGGGAGCAACAAGTTTTTGGCGCCGTTGTCGGGGACTAAATAATTGACTGTTTTCTTTTCAGACGATTTATTATTTTCTATTCAGGTTTAGTTTTTGTTTTGAATTTTGTGTTGTTTCAGGTATTAGGTCCTGCTTGATCTTTACCTACAAGAATGGAAACAGAACGAGCTTTAGTTGTGCGAGATGTTGCTCTCCCCAGCCTGGAGGGAGTAGCCTCGAGCATAATTAAGCATGAAATTACTGGAAACTTTGAGATTAAGTCCGGCATGATACAACTGTTACATGGGACTGGACAATTTGCTGGATTACTTAGCGAGGATCCACAACAGCATATCCAGAATTTCTTGGAGATCAGTGATACTTATACACCGACGGGAGTTCTTATTGATTATGTTCGCTTGACATTATTCCCGTTTTCACTGATTAGGGCAGCAAAGAGGTGGTTAAAGGCTGAAAAGTCTGGGTCTATCACTACTTGAGATGATTTAGCTAGGAAGTTCTTAGCTAAGTTTTATCCATCTGCCAAGACAGCCCGGGTGAGGAGCGAAATTATGTCCTTCAGACAGGTAGAAGGAGAGTCTTTGTATTCAGCCTGGGAGCGGTTTAAAGCTTTATTGAGAGATTGTCCACACCACAACCAATCCAATGAGGTTTTTGCACATACTTTTGTTGAGGGGTTGACTGCGCATACTAAGATCGTGGTAGATGTTGCTGCTGGAGGCCAAGTACTGGCCTTAAACTTTGACCAGATCTATGAATTACTAGACAAGTTTTCGCGGAGCAATCCTGACTAGCAGGGAGATGGTAGAGCTACTACACAGAAATCTGTTGGGGTACTTCAGTTAGATACAGTTTCAGAGCTGAGGGCGAAGATGGATGCTATTTCCAATCAAATTAGCAAGCTAGCTCTGCCAAAGACTCAGCAACAAGTGGCTCCAGTACAACAACTCCAGAGTTTTTGTGAGGTTTGTGTTCAAGATCATGCTACAGAGGTTTGCTCCTCTAATCCAGAGTCAGTTTATTACGTGGGTAATAAAAACAGGCTGCAGGGTCAAAATCAGTTTGGTAATGATTAATATCAAGGCAATACGAGAGCACCAAATAATTACCACCCACTTCCAGCTCCACCACAGCAGGTTAGCAATTCAGTTGAAGATATGCTAAAGCAGATAATGGTGCGCCAGCAGAGAATGTTAGCTTACACTGCAGCCCATGCACAGGCCATACAAGATCTTGCCAATGCTCAAAAGAACCTGGAGCACCAGTTGGGGCAGTTGGTGAGAGAAATAAGTACTGTTAAAAAAGGGCCTGAGCAATGTCTTGCAGTGACTTTAATTGAAGGTGGAGAGCTGATGGCCAAGTTTTAGGAGAGACCTGAAATAGAAAAAGTGGAGAAGGTAAGGAAGAAAGAAGAGAGAAAGGAGGCAACTCTTCCACCTCCACCATTCCCGCAGAAACTTATACCAAGGATTTGGCCCAGTATCAAAAATTTGTGAGTATGTTGAAAGAGCTTCAAGTTAACATTCCTTTGACTGGTGTGTTTGAATTGATGTCATCCTTTGTGAAGTTCTTAAAAGAGATTTTAGTCAAGAAGAAAAAGCCTCATGCGATATATACAGTTGAGTTAGTTGAGGAGTGCAGCACAATCTTGAGTAAGTTACCTCCAAAACGTCAAGATCCTGGGAGGTTTACTATTCCTTGCACCATTGGAGGGCATAATATCACTGGTGCATTGTGTGATCTGGGTTATCTGTTTGCAAAAGGTTAGAGCTATGAGCAATCAAGCCCTCTTCAGTTACTCTTAAGATGGCGGATGGATCACTCACTCACCCTGATGGGAAGTTAGAGGATGTGTTGCTTAAAGTTGGTAAGTTTACATTCTCTGCTGATTTTGTAGTCCTAGATTATGAAGAGGACCGAGAAGCTCCAATCATTTTGGGGAGACCATTCTTAGTCACCTCGAAGGCAATTATTGACATGGAGCTGGGTGAGATGACTGTTAGAGCGCATGGAGAAAAGGTTACTTTCAAGGTTTATAATAAGAAGGAGAACATAACTAAGGTTGAAGAGTGCTCTATGATTGAATGCGTCAAACAAGAACATGGAAGTAAACCAAATGGCCTGTGTGAGCAGAATGTGGAACAAGATAGCAATGGCACATCACATGTGAAGTGGAAAATGGGTTCTCTCAAGGAAATGAAGAAAGCAAAGGTTCGTCGTAAGAAGAGAAGACATAAATGCTGGAAGTGAGCTAAAAGTTTTGTCGTACCACGACGTTAACTAAGACGCTTCTCGGGAGGCAACCCGAGTTTGTACTTGTATTATTTTATTTATAGTGTCACGTAGTTTTTGTTTTTCTTTGGATTGCAGGTTCATGTAATGTCGAGTTTAAGTGTGGGGTGTCCTCACCCCTGCCTAATATTGTTGACCTGATGAGGGAAGTCTGAGTACCTCATACTATACGGAAGCTTGGAGGATGCTAGCACCAAGGACTAGAGCCTTCAGGGAAGTTCTTCTACCTCTTGTACTTTATTTTTTGTCGCACTGAGGACATTGCGTAGTTTTAAGTGTGGGGTAGGGAACTCTCCTTTATTTTTGAGGATAGGGATGCATGTACCGTTAGGATTTTATTTTGTCACTTGACTTTATTTTTATTTGTTTCTTGCTTTAATATATGAAAAAAATTAGAAAACCAATGAAAAATTTCAAAAAGATTTTCTTTTTAGTCTTTGTCAGTGGTGCATGTCATCCACCCCGTGGTTTTTCTTATGACCTTGGTTCTTTTCCACGGGGAGGCCTTTGAACCGGGTAGTTTTTTTTATTTTTGTTAGGATTAGAGTAGTTAGTTATAGGTGGCCCTAGACGAAGGAAATGGGTAGAATGCTAGGTGCCTTTGATTTGTTTGATACCGATGTATTTGAACTTGAGCATATGCTATTTGTGGTGTCTTTTGGTTTTAAATTGTGATGCATGCCTAGAAAAAATGGAACAACCCCCTTGAGATGCTTGAGTCCACTCGCTTGGCTTTGTTGTGGACCTTTGTGCATTAGTGCTTAATTTTCCACAAGTTGCACTCTAATTGCTTGATTGAGAGTTGTGATGGAGCCTTTTTGTGTGGATCGTGTGCAATGTGTGTTGTGAGGCATATTCTCATTATACTCCATATTTGCATATTGGTGTCTAGAACTTGCCCCGTGTGTATGCAAAGCGAAATCCTAGGTTTGCTCTAGTCGAGAAATGATACATGCCTTCTTTTGATTTGCCTGCCCTTATATATACACCTTGGATTTGATTATTGTGATCTCTTTGACCTTTTTGTTGGCACCCACACCGCAAGCCTACCCACTTGTTCTAAATTGCTTTCTATTGACCCTTTACTCCTTAAGCACTTTAATTGATAATTGTATATTATTGTGGAGTTTCTGGTTGAAGTATTGGGAGGTTTTTGAGTGGACAAAATTGTGAAGTAGTTAAAGGAGCATTGGCAAGGTTTGGAAAGAATTGAATAGAAAAAAAAACAAATGAAGAAAAAAAAAGCTGAAAAAATTGGAAAAAAGAAATAAAGAGAAAAAAAAAAAGAATCTCCATCCTTGCTACTGTTGTGCTTAAAAGAAAAAAATTGCTACGTGTTGAAAAAGGTGTGTGTGAAAGTTGTTGATTGGGTGGCTTTGATGAGACTTGTGCTTAATTTGTATGGTGATGTATTAAAGTGCTTAGAGAGGTAGTCACTATTACCCATATGTATCCTACCAGCCCCTTAGCCTACGTTACAACCTTTTTAAAGTCCTAGTTAATCCCGATTGGAGTGAGCTTAAATTAGTGGAGTCCTACACTACGGGCAATCCTATGGTACATCGTGTGTGACATGTGAGCTTTTCATGAGAGTGAATGAATTTTTTCTATGCTATTGTCCCCGTTCTATTCTTGATATTCATTGTTGTGTGCGATATTTGGGGGACACTCTCTTGCTTCATTTTGGTGAGGGCACACGGTTTGCATGAGGTAGGTGAAGTTGTGGCTTCTTGGTTGAGTAGATAGGTGTGACTTCGTGGGAACATGGTTGCAATGAGTTGAGTTTGTGCATTTGAGTTGTCTTGGGGTGGTTGTTCTCATGTTTTGATGTTTGGTAAATTATTGGCATGTTTGATGGACCCATAGTAGTCTTGTATGCATCCGTTCAATGGTCGGTATCAACCATAGTCATGGGCAAACCTGTTCTACCTAGGTTGGAAAGTTATTGGTAATTGCTCGAGGGCGAGCAAAAGTTCAAGTGTAGGGTGGTGATGTTTGGCATTTTATGTCTATATTTCCTTAATATTTCCTCGCGTTTGAGTACTTAATTCGCGTGTTTTCTAGTTAATGGATGTGATTTTCCTCTGATTTTGTGTCGTATGATTGTAGGTTGTTATAAAGTGCAATTGAAGCTTTAAAGAGCATGATCGAGCAAGAAAAGATTGGATTTTGATTGAGGATTGGATCGAACATACAAAGGCACAACGCGACGCGAGCTGCAGACGAAGGAAGCGGGAAAATGGCCTGGCGCCATAGGTGGCGCGGGGCGCCCCAAAAGCGCCCAGCCTTCTGGCGCGTTTTTCAGCGCGGAGCATGGCTATTGCGCGTGGAATTTGACGTGTTCTGCTTGTGTGCGCGTGATGTTTGGCATTTTATGCCTAAGTTTCCTTAATATTTCCGCATGTTTGAGCTTGTTATTCGCCTATTTTATAGTTTATGAATGTGGTTTTGCACTGATTTTATGTCGTGTGTATGTAGGTTGTGATGCAGTGCAATTGGAGCTTTTAAGAGCATGATTGAGCAAGAAAGGATTGGATTTTGATTGAGGATTGGATCGAGCACACGAAGGCACAACACGAAACGAGAAAAGGAGAAACGAAACAGAAAAATAGGCTGGCGCCACAGGTGGCGGCCGCGCCAGGCAAAGCGGCCAGCCTGTGGCGCGGTTCCTCACGTGCCACGTGCCAAAGGCGCCCAAAATGTGGCGCTACTGGTTGTTTGGGCGCTTTCCGAGGCGCGGGGCGCCCGTTATAGCGCCCCGTGTGCGTTTTTTCACTTCCTATTTCGTCTAGGATTGGGTCTAACTTATTACTAGGTGTTTGTAAACCCTATAAATAGTCTTTTACTTAGTTTTTGAAAGGAGTTCAGACTTTGGAGCTAATTGGAGAGCTCATAACATCAAGAACAAGGGTTTTTCTTCCTTCCATTAATCTATTTCATCATTATTTCATTATTTCATCAAATCTTTGTGTTGTTATTATGAGTATGCGTAGCTAAACCTATCGTCCTAGAGTTAGAGTATTACATGAAGGTTGATGTTTGAAGATTGATTCCCATTAACTGAATCCCATAACGGGTTACTTATTCTTTCTTGATTTCACTTGTGTAATTGTCAGGGCCCAATTATTACGCATTATCTATGGTTTTTAGATTGAACTCGAAAGAGGGAATTTAATTACGTAATAAGAAAGAATAGGACTAGTTTGTGAACCCGGGCATCGAGGAACCAATTTGTGAGTAGGATAGACATATACTTGCTTGCCTAGTTTAACTAATTACAGAATTCGTTAATGCGTGCATGTGATCCAACCCATAGACATATAGGGATTGGATTAGCCTGCATAGACTGTGAAGAATCGAAAGGTTTTCACAGGTACATTTACTCTGTCAGTTAGTAACCCGGGATTTAATAAGTGGAATCAATTGGATACATCAACTGGATTGTTCGTAACTCTGACCCTGGACCGTCTCCTTATTACTGATAACAACCAAGTCTTGCTCCATTGTTTGAATTCACTCCTACCATTTAATTACTGTTCTTTAGTTAATAAAATCCTCACTATTGGAAAAAGATCCCTGAATAGTTTATATAAATTGTTTGCTAGAATTCAGTCTGAATAGTCCTCGTGGGAACGATACTCGATTTATCACTTTATTACTTGTCGACCAAGTATACTTGCGTGTGCGTTTGGGAGGAACAAGTTTTTGGCGCCGTTGCCGGGGACTAATTATTGACTGATTTCTTTTTGAACAGTTTATTACTTGCTATTCAGGTTTAATTTATGTTTTGAGTTTTGTGATGTTTCAGGTATTAGGTCCTGCTTGATCTTTACCTACAGGAATGGCAGAAGAACAAGCTTTAGCTGTGCGAGATGTTGCTCTCCCCAGCCTGGAGGGAGTAGCATCGAGCATAGTTAAGCCCGCTATCACCGGAGGCTTTGAGATTAAGTACGGCATGATTCAGTTGCTGCATGTGACTGGACAATATGGTGGATTACTTCATGAGGATCCGCAGCAACACATTCAGAACTTTCTGGAGATCAGTGATACTTATACACCAGCGGGTGTTCCTACTGATTATGTTCGCTTGACGTTGTTCCCGTTTTCACTGATTGGGGCAGCAAGGAAGTGGTTAAAGGCTGAAAAGTCTGGGTCTATCACTACTTGGGAGGATTTGGCTAAGAAGTTCTTGGCTAAATTTTATCCGTCTGCCAAGACAGCCCGGCTGAGGAGCGAAATTATGTCCTTCAGACAGTTAGAAGGAGAATCCTTGTATTCAGCCTGGGAGCGATTCAAAGCTCTATTGAGAGATTGTCCACACCACAACCAATCCAATGAGGTTGTTGCACACACTTTTGTTGAGGGGTTGAACCAACACACTAAGATCGTGGTTGATGCGACTGCTGGAGGCCAAGTACTGGCCTTAAATTTTGATCAAATTTATGATTTATTTAACAAGTTTTCGCAGAGCAATCCTGATTGGCAGGGAGATGGTAGAGCTATTACGCATAAACCTGCAGGGGTACTTCAGTTAGATGCAGTTTCAGAGCTAAGGGCAAGGATGGATGCTATCTCCAATCAAATTAGCAAGCTAGCTCTACCAAAGGCTCAGCAACCAGTGGCTCCAGTGCAACAACTCCAGAGCTTTTGTGAGGTTTGTGGTCAAGACCATGCTACAGAGGTTTGCTCCTCTAATCCAGAGTCAGTTTATTACGTGGGTAATCAAAACAGGCTGCAGGGTCAAAATCAGTTTGGTAATGGTTATTATCAAGGTAATACGAGAGCCCCGAATAATTACCACCCACTTCCAGCTCCACCACAGCAGGTCAGCTATTCAGTTGAAGAGATGTTAAAGCAGTTAATGGCGGGCCAGCAGAGAATGATAGCAGACACTGCAGCCCATGCACAGGCCATACAAGATATTGCCAATGCTCACAAAAACCTGGAGCACCAGTTGGGGCAGTTGGTGGGAGAAATAAGCACTGTTAAAAAAGAGCCTGAACAATGTCTTGCAGTGACTTTAATTGAAGGTGGAGAGCTGATGGCCAAGTCCGAGGAGAGAGCTGAAATAGAAAAAGTTAAAAAAGTGGAGAAGGTAAAGAAGAAAGAAGAGAGAAAGGAAGCACCTCTGCCACCTCCACCATTCCCGCAGAGACTATTACCATCGAAGGATCTGGCCCAGTATCAAAAATTTGTGAGTATGTTGAAAGAACTTCAAGTTAATATTCCTTTGACTGATGTGTTTGAATTGATGCCATCCATTGTGAAGTTCTTAAAAGAAATTTTAGTCAAGAAGAAAAAGCCTCAAGAGATAGATACAGTTGAGTTAGTTGAGGAGTGTAGCACAATCTTGAGCAAGCTACCTCCAAAACTTCAAGATCCTGGGAGGTTTACTATTCCTTGCACCATTGGAGAGCATAATATCACTGGAGCCTTGTGTGATTTGGGGGCGAGCATAAATCTCATGCCTTTGTCTGTTTGCAAAAAGGTTAGGGCTAGGAGCAATCAAGCCCTCTTCAGTTACTCTTAAGATGGCGGATGGATCACTCACTCACCCTGATGGTAAGTTGGAGGATGTGTTGCTAAAAGTTGGTAAGTTTACATTCTCTGCTGATTTTGTAGTCCTAGATTATGAAGAGGACCGAGAAGCTCCAATCAATTTGGGGAGACCATTCTTAGTCACCTCGAAGACAATTATTGATATGGAGCTGGGTGAGATGACTGTTAGAGCGCATGGAGAAAAGGTTACTTTCAAGGTTTATAATGAGAAGGAGCACATAGCTAAGGTGGAAGAGTTCTCTATGATTGAATGTGTCAAACAAGAAGATGGAAGTAAGCCACATGTGAAGTTGAAGATGGGTTCTCTAAAAGAAGGGAAGAAAGCAAAAGTTCGGCGTAAGAAGAGAAGACATAAATGCTGGAAGTGAGCTAAAAGTGTCGTCATGCCACGACGTTAACTAAGGCGCTTCTCGGGAGGCAACCCGAGTTTGTACTTGTATTATTTTATTTATAGTGTCACGTAGTTTTTATTTTTCCTTGGATTGCAGGTTCATGTAATGTCGAGGCTAAGTGTGGGGTGTCCTCACCCTTGCCTAATGTTGATAATCTGTTGGGGGAAGTCTGAGTACCTCATACTATATGGAAGCTTGGAGGATGCTAGCACCAAGGACTAGAATCTTCAGGGAAGTTTTCTTTACCTTGCACTTTCTTATTTTTAGCACTGAGGACAGTGCTTAGTTTAAGTGTGGGGTGGCGAACTACCCTTTATCTATTTTTTTGAGGTTAGGATGCATGTACCATAGGATTTTTCTTTTGTCACTTGACTTTATTTTTATTTGTTTCTTGCTTTAATATATGAAAGAAAAAAAAATTAGAAAACCAATGAAAAAATTTCAAAAAGATTTTCTTTTTAGTCTTTATTAGTGGTACATGTCATCCACCCCGCGGTTTTTCTTATGGCCTCGGTTCTTTTCCACGGGGAGACCTTTGAACCGGGTATTTTTTATTTTTATTAGGATTAGGATAGTTAGTTGTAGGTGACCCTAGACGAAGGAATAGGTGGAATGCTAGGTGCCTTTGATTTGCTTGATACCGGTGGACTTGAATTGATTGCATGTGCTATTTGTGGTGTCCTTGGGTTTTAATTGTGATGCATGCCTAGAAAACATGGAACGACCCCCTTGAGATGCTTGAGTCCGCTTGCTTGACTTGATTGTTAACCTTTTTGCATGAGTGCTTAAATTTCCGCAAGTTGCATTCTAGATGCTTAGTTGAGAGTTATTGATGGAATCTTTTTGTGTGGATCGTGTGCAATGTGTGTTGTGAGGCATGTTCTTGTTTACTCCATGTTGCATATTAATGTCTAGAACTTGCCCCGTGTGTGTGCAAAGCGAAATCCTAGATTTCCTCTAGTCGGGAAATGATACAAGGCCTTCTTTTGATTTGCCTACCCTTACATTTATACCTTTGAAAAATTGTTGTTGTGATTCCTTTGACCCTTTTTTGTTGGCACCCACACCCCGAGCCTACCCATTTGTTCTAAATTGACTCTTTTGGCCCTTTACTCCTTAAGCACTTTATTAATATTGTGTGGTTATGTTGGAGTGGTGGTTGAATATTGGGAGGTTTTTGAGTGGAGCTAATGAAGAGGAATAATTGTTAAAATTGTGGAGTAGTGAAAAGCATTGGCAAGGTTGGATGAAATTGAAAAAGAAAAGAAAAAAAATAGCAAAGTTGAAAAGAAAGAAAAAGTTGTGAAAAAAAAAAAGAGAAAAAGAATATCCATTCCTTGCTAGTGTGTGCTTAATAGAAAAATGCTACTTGTGAGAAGGTGTATGTGTGGAAGTGTTGATTGGGTGGCTTGATGAGAATTGTGCTTAATTTGAATGTGATGTATTAAAGTGCTTAGGGAGGTAGTCACTATTATCATATGTATCCTACCCGCCCCTTAGCCTACATTACAACCTTTTTAAAGTCCTAGTTAATCCCGATTGGAGTGAGCTTATATTAGTGGAGTCCTACACTACGGGCAAGCCTATGGTACATTGTGTGTGACATGTGAGCTTTTCATGAGAGTGAGTGAATTCTTTCTATGCTATTGTCCCCGTTCTACTTTTGATATTTATTGTTGTGTGTGATATTTGGGGGACACTCTCTTGCTTCATATTGGTGAGGGCACGTGGTTTGCATGAAATAGGTGAAGTTGATAGTTCTTGGTTGAGTAGATAGGTGTGATTTTGTGGGAGCATGGTTGCAATAAGTTGAATTTGTGCATTTGAGCTATTTTGGGGTGGTTGTTCTTATATTTTTGATCTTGATAATTTGTTGGCATGTTGTGGATCCATAGTAGTCATGTGTGTATTGGTTCAATGGCCGGTATCAACCATAGTCAGAGGCAGACCTGTTTTACCTAGGTTGGGAAGTGAGTTGTAACTTGCTCGAGGGCGAGCAAGGGTTCAAGTGTGGGGTGGTGATGTTTGGCATTTTATGCCTATATTTCCTTAATATTTCCGCATGTTTGAGCTTGTTATTCGCCCGTTTTATAGTTTATGAATGTGGTTTTGCACTGATTTTATGTCGTGTGTATGTAGGTTGTGATGCAGTGCAATTGGAGCTTTTAAGAGCATGATTGAGCAAGAAAGGATTGGATTTTGATTGAGGATTGGATCGAGCACACGAAGGCACAACACGAAACGAGAAAAGGAGAAACGAAACAGAAAAATAGGCTGGCGCCACAGGTGGCGCGCCGCGCCAGGGCGCGGTTCCTCACGTGCCACGTGCCAAAGGCGCCCAAAATGTGGCGCTACTGGTTGTTTGGGCGCTTTCCGAGGTGCGGGGCGCCCGTTATAGCGCCCCGTGTGCGTTTTTTCACTTCCTATTTCGTCTAGGATTGGGTCTAACTTATTACTAGGTGTTTGTAAACCCTATAAATAGTCTTTTACTTAGTTTTTGAAAGGAGTTCAGACTTTGGAGCTAATTGGAGAGCTCATAACATCAAGAACAAGGGTTTTTCTTCCTTCCATTAATCTATTTCATCATTATTTCATTATTTCATCAAATCTTTGTGTTGTTATTATGAGTATGCGTAGCTAAACCTATCGTCCTAGGGTTAGAGTATTACATGAAGGTTGATGTTTGAAGATTGATTCCCATTAATTGAATCCCATAACGGGTTACTTATTCTTTCTTGATTTCACTTGTGTAATTGTCAGGGCCCGATTATTACGCATTATCTATGGTTTTTAGATTGAACTCGAAAGAGGGAATTTAATTACGTAATAAGAAAGAATAGGACTAGTTTGTGAACCCGGGCATCGGGGAACCAATTTGTGAGTAGGATAGACATATACTTGCTTGCCTAGTTTAACTAATTACAGAATTCGTTAATGCGTGCACGCGATCCAACCCATAGACATATAGGGATTGGAGTAGCCTGCATAGGCTGTGAAGAATCGAAAGGTTTTCACAGGTACATTTACTCTGTCAGTTAGTAATCCGGGATTTAAGAAGTGGAATCAATTGGATAATCAACTGGATTGTTCGTAACTCTGACCCTGGACCGTCTCCTTATTACTTATAACAACCAAGTCTTGCTCCATTGTTTGAATTCACTTCTACCATTTAATTACTGTTCTTTAGTTAATAAAATCCTCACTATTGGAAAAAGATCCCTGAATAGTTTATATAAATTGTTTGCTAGAATTCAGTCTGAATAGTCCTCGTGGGAACGATACTCGATTTATCACTTTATCACTTGTCGACCACGTATACTTGCGTGTGCGTTTGGGAGCAACAAGTTTTTGTCGCGTTCGGGGGTGCGGGGCGCCAGCTACAGCGCCCCTGGAGCGTTTTTGGACTTCCTATTTCGTCTAGGCTTAGGTGTAACTTATTACTAGGCCTTTGTAAATCCTATAAATACTCATTTACTTAGTTTTTAGAAGGAGTTCAGACTTTGGAGCAAATTGGAGAGCTCATAACATCTTGGACAAGGGTTTTTCTTCCTTCCATTAATCTATTACATCATTATTTCATCAAATCCGTGTGTTGTTATTATGAGTATGCGTGGCTAAACCTCTCGTTCTAGGGTTAGAGTATTTCATGAAGGTTGATATTTGAAGATTAAATTCCATATATTGAATCCCATAACGGATTGTTAATTCTTTCTTGATTTCACTTGTTTAATTATTAGGGCCAGATAATTATGCATTATCTATGGTTTTTAGATTGAACTCGAAAGAGGGAATTTATTAACGCAATAAGAAATAGCAGGGCTAGATTGTGAACCCGGCCATCGGGGAACCAATTTGTGAGTAGGATAGACATATACTTGCTCGCCTAGCTTAACTAATTACAGAATTTGTTAATGCGTGCACGTGATTCAACCAATAGATATATAGGGATTGGAGTAGTCTGCATAGACCGTAAAGAATCGAAAGGTTTTCACGGGGACATTTACTCTGTTAGTTAGTAATCCGGGATTTGAGAAGTGGAATCAATTGGAAAACTCAACTGGATTGTTCGTAACTCTGACCCTGGACCGTCTCCTTAATATTGTTTACAACCAAAGTTTGCACCATTGTTTGACTGAATTTCCACCATTTTAATTACTGCTTTTTATTTAGTAAAATCTCAACCATTGGAAAAAGATCACTGAGTAGTTCTTAAGAAATTGTTTGTTAGGAGTCCAGTCTAAATAGTTCTCGTGGGAACGATACTCTACTTATCACTTTATTACTTGTCGACCACGTATACTTGCGTGTGCATTGGAAGCAACAGCCATCAACTGATCGATAAGTGATTGAATAAATCATAGTGGCCCACAACATTCATTTTTGTTTCAACCAGGGCTAAAATAGTTGGAGCATGGATATTAACTAGATCATGTTTCCTTATTAGCTTATTATTCTACTTAAACTTGCTTCACAGACGTTCGACGAGTAGTTGTAACTCATTCTTACTGTATCTTCAGTATTGTTGATCACAGAATCGTACATAAGCATACGTTCTCAAATTCAATCCATTCTTTAATCACTAAAACGTTTTTGCTCATTAACCAACAATAAGACATCACACCTTCTCATAAGCCTTGATTCATTTAGTTATTTCGATATCACATTTTCAAGTTATTAGAAGTATCCAAATAACCTCAAAACAAAAAGAGATTGCTAATATATGGTCTGCGATTGATATTTTCGATATGTGAATTATCATTCTATTTTATTGTAATCAATGTGTGCGTGTGTGGAGATTAACAAATGTATGTAGAGAAATACTTTTACAAATTTGCATTGTTTTCACTTACGAGCTTAAGGGGTTAAAGTAACATGCATGTTTAACTTATGTACTAAATGTAGACAATCTATTGCATTATTTGGTGACAATATCCAAATCATGACGGAACTAGTCAGGTTGAAAAGTCTAGTTAAAATAATTTATCAGTTCGTGAAGGAAATGTAATCTTATCTACTACTCCAAACTTAGAGTCCAGGAATCACAACAATTCAACGGAATTCAATAAATGTCGTATAATAACGGAATTCAATACTGTCAATTCCCTAGTACCTAATTTTGTTAACTCCAACCCAAGAATCGTAGTGACTAATAGGAGCATAATGGTCATGAAGTTTACAAGTGCCTACTGCAACTTGTCACTAAAACAGTGGACACCACAAAGTTGCCAATGCTGAGGAAATTAATGATCTCCACTTCAGCCTCCATAGTTGAAATAAACCTTTGCCTAACCCTTTTAAAAGCGTCGCCTAGTCTCGCGAATAGGTGGCACCTCAAAACGTTGGGTTTAGCTAAATATTTTTAGCTCTTTTATTTATACAAGGGATCAGTAAAAGGTCAGGGTAACGAAAACTGTTAGAATTGATCAGCTGGAAAAATAGTTTCCTATCAATACTTCACCAATTTATGTAATTCAATATAGTAATTACAAATTAAAATAAAAATATATATTACTCCATGTCTCTCCTCATTCTAATTTATGTGAAAGCGTTTGACTAAGCATGTAGTTTAAGAAATAAAAAAATAATTTTAAAATTCGAGTGTAAAACAACCATAGAAATTTATGCGGTTGTAAATCTTATATAGTTAAATCGTTGAAACTAAATATAGAAATGGTCATTATTCTTTTGATAAATTAAAAAAAGAAGAAGTGTCATACATATATTTAAACGAATGGAGTATATAATTATGATGGACTGATAATTCATATAATTAAAATAGTCTTGACTTTTGCCAAGTTGCCATACTCCTAGACCAATCCATTCCCCACCAGAGCCTACGTCAAGCAATTGAAATATAATGGAAGGAAAAAACTCGACGAGTTATATGGTCACAAACACTGTTTTCACCTAATTTTATTACACGAGTAGATGAAGACTTAGGGCACTCATTCAACTGCTTAAACCATATATATACAGTTAAATGTTTCTAATGAATAGTCAATCTATATATACTATAAATTTACGCTTGATCACAAGATAATAATTTTGTATGAAAGATACTCTGTACCAGTGCACTTGGTCCACGTAAATAAAGCAATTATTGTTGAAGCTATGAATAAAAATATAGGAACTCTTTCTTTATTTGTCGTTAAGAAGACAGTTATACCAACAGGCAACCGGCGATCACTCACGAGCTTTATCCGTGTATTAACAAAAATTTGTCTTCATATGACCGACACAGTAGTACTAATAGGTTGAAACGTACTCCGCTCAAATTATTTTCGTGGTTGCTAAATGTGTGTCTCAAAATAAAGTAGAAATTTATTAAAGAGTGGTTAATATGGTGAAATATTAAAAATATAAAAAAATAAAATAGTAAAAAGAATATATCCTAATTACTGATTTTTTACTGGATGTATGTACAAATCAAACAGACATAATTTGAAGCAGAGCGAGTTATTAAGGAAATTCAAAGAGCTTTTTCACGTGGAGCTCTTTGTGTCACTTTCCTTTTATACCCTTCAGATTAAAATTCCGTTCGTCCAACAAACAATGATACAATTCGAATTTTAAAAGTTAAATGAGTTTTTCTTGATCAAAATATTTTTATATATTTTATTAATTATTATAATTGATAATAATTTTAAATAGTATCCAAATATATAAATTTTATTCTAAAAAATAAATTAAAAAGTTTATATCGAAATTTACATCATAGTTAAAAAGTTTGAGGTGCCATACTTTTTGGTGAGTAACAAAACTCCAATATAAATAGTCATTGCCTCGCCCGCCCTTTTCTTCATTCATTCCTCACTAACACGTTAGGTTTATATACTTTACCCTCTCCTTTAGTCTTACTTTACTATTCTTCCACATATGGTTAATTAAGTTCACCTCCGATCACCGGAAAACTGAGAGTCGCCACAAGCCGCTATCAGCTTCATGTAACATAAAGGTGGATTAAAACTCCATTTGAGTTTATATATAGGTTCGAAATATATTTAGTAGGATTTGAATATATTTAGTAGGATTTGTGCTAAACCTACTGAGTTCGACCTAACTATATATAGGTCCTATTTTACATCTCCCGGGTAACGAAGCCATCTTCAAGCTTATACCTACCACACAATCAAGAAACTCTTGTTTTAATGCCTTCTCCAAGAACTCACCACCGAAAAACCAACGAAGAAAAGACTCGAATAAAAGGAAAGTTATCCGAAAAATCCATGTCATTTCACGGACAGACAAGCTCGGGTAGCAGCAGCAGAAGTAGTTCAGAGTTGTTGCGAAGGCCAAGGACGGTACCGGACTTACTCTCCGGTATGAGAACTTCTGCCGCCGGTGAATCATCGGCGGTGAACTTCCGGCCAATGAAGTTGACAAAGTTGCTGTTGAATGTCACAGTTCAAAGGAGTGTTGGACCTGTACAGGTATTAATATCGTTGGATTCAAGAGTAGAGGATCTCATTGACGCTGCTTTACGGCAGTACGCGAAGGAAGGAAGAAGGCCGGTGCTTTCATCTGTTGATGCTGCTGATTATGGTCTTCATTACTCTCAGTTCAGCTTGGAAAGTAAGTGCCTGTTAATTCTTTTTTATCTCTAGTCATCTTTCTAATATACTCCCTCTCTCTGTTTCAAAATGGATGACACAAGAGTCAAACGAATTCATTTTGACCGTCAATTTGAATATATAATCTTTAAATCTTATGAAATGATATTTATATATTTAGAAACTACATAAAAAGTACTATAAGTCACAATAATTAATAATTCAAAATATTTAAAAGACATATAAAAATATTACGGTCAAATATAAATTCGTTTGACCCTCGAAATCTGAAACATGACATCCATTGTGGAAGGAGGGAGTAATATATAAAAATAATTGTAGTTTTTATAAAATATAAAAGTTAATTGATAATCTAGGTTAATTACTACTTAATATGATTAGTTTATATATGAGTTACATAAAAAAAAAAAGATTAATGTGTTTTCACTAAAGCCTGTTGTGTGGATGAGACCCTTCTACGTGAACCATGGACACGAGTATGAAGAAATCCTCTGCACGGAGCCAAATGCCAATAACCTTTAATTAGCTCTAGTTAGGTGAATTTGGATTAGCGGGTCAGTAGTTCTGATTATCACATGGTGGTATAAGATATTTTTATAATTTGAGTGTAATTCAATGATTGTGACATGTTATTTACATTCATTTTTATATTACAGATTTATGTTATTTATTAATGATAGTTTTGGTTATTTATTAAATAATTAGATTAAAATGAGTCTATGGAGGCTATCAATGAATCAAATTAGTTATTCTTATTATTATCTTTGAATGGTGGTTTCAGGTTTGGACAGGGAGGAGAAGCTCACTGATTTGGGCTCAAGAAACTTCTTTCTTTTCCCCAAGAATGGTGTCATAACGACGTCGTCTTCAAGCTGTGGAAAACAAGCTGATACAGCTAACAAAAGAGCTGTCCCATGGCTTAAATTCATGGATTTTTTGCTCTGAAAACTTTACAGCCTTGCAACTTAGTAATATATTTTTAATGAAGTGCTAAGTTTTATTTGGATCTCTTCTTGAGTTAATTCACTCAATATTAGAGAGAGGGCTGGGTTTTAACGACTACAAAAGTGTAACTTAGTATGTCTTGTCAAAATTTAAAATTATTATACTATTTTATATGTATTATATACTCCTACTTACTTAGCCGAAATTGAGAAAGTTGTACTTAAGTTATCTCAACACGATGTAGCATAGTTATTAAATTCTAAATTTGAATGTAATATACTACTAATGATATCTTTTCCTTTTTGTTGATGTTTCTTGATATTTTATTACGCATTTCACCATTTAAACTCTATGAATAGAGATCTTGAAAAATGAGCAAAGGTTTGGGAGAAATAATGTTCCCTAACCCTACGAATGAAATTTTGCCACCAGTTGTTTCATTCGAAGAGAAGAATAAGACTTGTACAATTGAGCCTCTTTATTGTTATAACCATGACCTTTTTTTCTTTTTCTTCTTTTTTTTTTGGAGGGGGTGGGGTGGGGGGGGGAGTTGAGAAACTATTGAAGATAGTTCTATATGTTTGAAGTTGGTATGCTTCATTCTTGCACAACAATATCTAATCCACAGACTCCAAAAGGCCATCCTTAAGCCCCGTTTGTTTATAGTTTTTTGGGACATTTTTTGGGAGTTTTTGGAAGAAAAACTGTTTGTTTATCCTATTTCATCAAAACTTCTCCCAAAAAGTCTCAAAAACAGGTGCTCAAAGGATGTTTTTGGGCAGTTTTTGGAAAATTTGAAAAACTACTCACAAAACTTCAACTATTTTTTCAAGTAAATTTTATGTCCAAACACAACTTCAAGTTCCAAAAATTATTTTTCAACTCAACTCCAAAAACTCAAATTCCCAAGTTTCAACCAAATCTATGTCCAAACGCTAGCTTAGTTTCGTGTGTGGCAGCTCTGTTTTAAAAGGCAGTTCTGGGATTCGTCCGGAACTCGCCCCGGGGCGGGGCACTAGCAAAACGCCCTGAGACTCTCAGGCGGGGCTTAGATCCGTAAGGCTTACGCCTCAAGCGCCCGACGTTGCGCCCAGAGCAGGCCCAACGTCCAACGCTCGGAACTCGCCTTATAGAACCTATGCAAATGATCTGTTCAATTCCCTAATTAAGATTGTTCATCCACAATTTTCTTTAAAAATGAAGTTATTTTCATCTATAGAAATTCAAAAATTGAGTATAGTTCAATTAACGAGACATAATATTACATGTATTATAATTGAGAATATCATAAGAGTGAATATCATCTGTATACTTAATCTAAAAAAGCATAGCCGATGTTTATAACATCATCACTTGTTATTGGTCTTCATGTTTTATTTCTGTCAATCAAAATTGTTAGACTTCAATTATTTTGTAATTTAGAAGCAATTTATATTTATCAATGAAGAATTAATATTTTAAATTATAATAGTAATAAATATTTATTGTTTATTTACTTTTTATTGTAACAAATTTTTATTTTTAATTGTTTAAAAGTTAAGGCTTTATGGTTTATTTGTATCTCATAAAAACTGTAACATTATTCAATTTTTTACAATTGTTAAAAAGGTTAGATCTTTTGTTTCTATAATCTTTTTTTCTTATTTTTAATACTTTTTGTACTTTTGATTTTTTTTGGGCTTATTATGCTATTTTATTAATTTAAAATTAATTAAAAAATAAGATCCATAGGACTTACGCCCAACGTCTCTGGGCTTACGCCTCGTTTTATTGTAAGTAAAACGCCTCGCGTTGCGCCCCGCTTTTTAAAACATTGTGTGGCAGTAATAGTATCATTGATTATGGCATTTGAAAAATCTTGTGGTCATTGTTTCGTTTCTTTCAGTTTTAAGGATAGGATACAATCTTTCGTTGTATCTGTTACTCTAGCTCAGAAGATTCCTTGAAATCGTTTGTTTCGAAATAATATCTCGAAAGATAATTATAGGGTTTTCTCTTTAATTGATCTGAATTATAAGTTCGATATAAACTTTCACTTTGGCGAGAAAAATACAACAGTTTAGTAATTTCTTTGACTTAAATAGCACGTTATGTACGTATTTCATTTTTTATGAATTACTTTTTATTATTAAACAGAACCCGATATGAAGGAAAGGGGCTTAGGAAACCAATGAATGAGTCGCAACTCACCAGCCAATCTAATGGCTTAGGCGACAACAACATACCTGTTTGAAATTGGATTCGGGGCACCCATGTGGGTCAACCCGTATCTATGTCCAAATATATAAGTATATATATTTGTGATATGTCTTATAATGTATTAATAAGAAAATTGAGAAAAGACATGTATATTGGAAAATAAGATGAAGAGTTGTGTCTCTTCATAATTAATAAAAAGAAGTCCTGAAGTGTCAGAACTTCTAATATGTTTTCCTACGCTTCTTTCTAAAAAGTCAGAAAGATATTACCTTCTTTCCTCTACTCCAAAAGAACTCTCTTCTTCATTCTCTTCTTCTTGCTATGAAGAACTTCAATGGAAGATTCTTATGAAGAACGAAAGTGAGCGATCTTCTACAAATTGGAACACCATCTGTAACCAGGTACGACTTAGACTGTGAAACTATTAGTGTAGTTCGTGTCTAACAACATGTGATTGCACTACCGACTAGTGAAACAAATACGGATAGACCCTGGACGAACTTTGTGTTCTTGGATTGTGGATAATCCTTCATTGGTATCAAGAGCCAACTTATTTGATTCCTAGTCACGTTATTCCTTCCCTTAAAAACGTTAAAGGTAGAAGTGTACCTATTTACTGTTTGTTGCAAAAATAAAAATAAAAAAATTTGTGGCGTTTAGGCCTGGTAGCCATCTTACTATTACCGCATGTTTCAGTGAACTCTATGATTTCTCTAGTAATAGTCATAGAGTAAAAGGAAATAAATCGTGATCTGGTTGGTGACAATTTTTCATGTAAAGTAATTTGAGGAACTCACGATTTAATTTGCGGCTGTCAAGTGTGGCTGTTTGTGTCATTACAATCAATGACACATATAATAGCCTACTGCCACGTTTTATAGCAAAAACTCCAATGGTAATACTTTAGTGCAAGTGTGGGAATATGAAATTGAGATGAACAGGCCTTTATGTGCTTTCTGCAAAGCAACCCACTTCAGTTTCATCAAGCCTTTTTTCTTTGTGACATTATTTAAGATAATTACAATGAATGATGTGAAATTTGAATCCTGTTCTTGCCATTCCAAAATCCAAATTAGAGTCCTTTAGTATTATTGTTAGACATAACAACTCAGGAAAATTGAAAGAGACTAGCGATGGGTGCATGAGAGGCGCCGATCGGCTAAGTTTTTTTGTTGGGGCCTCAAACATCTGCGTGCCTATGCTCTGATTTTTTTTTTTCGTTTTTGGAATGGTGTTTCCCATTAAAAAAAATTGCATCGGCGCTAGACATTTTTTTTTGGGTTGGCGCGCCGCATTTTTTTTAATCTACGAGACTTGTGAATAGAAGTTACTACCATCTGGTTTTAACTTTCAAAAAATAAGGAAATGATGTTCTTTGTTTTTTATTGTTCCTCACAACGAGAATGGATCTGCTGCGATGCAATTGCGGCACAAGTTCTACAAAACTCTTTCTACTATTGTCCAAAGAGTAAATTTCAAAGTTTGACTTTAAAGATTAGAAACTTTGGTTGGATGGAATGAACTTTATTTCGAGAGTATTGATGCCTGGTTATGAGCTTGGTGTTCGAATTTTTCCTAATGTGAAAAGACTCCTTTTGCCCAATCTTCTACATGGCCTTCGTGGTTCTAACAAGTACAAGAGTAAAGGAAATTATTGTTTCCTTGTAAAAGTTAAAAAAAAAAAAAAAAAAAAAAAAAAGGTGTAGAACATTCGAAAATTAATAAAGTGAATAAGGTGGCATGATGATTCTCAAAATTGGACATTCGTTGTCCTATGCAAAGATATTCGTTGGCTTTGCATTGCTAGTTGAGTTCTTTTGAGGTTGTGCCCCTATGCATTTCTCTGTAGTATGGCCTTGGAAACAAATATTGTTTCATCCATTTTCTTAGTTTGTTAATTGTTAACACAGCTAGATAGAAGAGGCCGTCATATTTTCTGTATGTGTTATAGAAGATCAATCACCGGCTGAGCTTAAAATTATGTTGTCTATGTGACATATAACTCGTATAAGTGCGTCTTTATATGATTTAAATTTTAAAGCTTTATGATATTATTCTTGTTGATTAGTTCTATATGTGTTATAGAATTTATGATTAATTAGTCTTGATTTTAAGTAATTTAAGACGAGTATTCTTTTAATAATTGATTATGTTAGATTTATTGAATGTTAGAATTTGGATGATGATTGGGAACATAGTGAACTTTCGATTCCAGATCTAATATGAAATAAATTTTAACATAATTAAATTATTCTAAGGAACGGTATGTATATGAATTTTAGGCTATCAGAAAGCATATAGTTGTCTCTACAAGTTTATACTTGTTTATATCAATATGTCAACTGCTATGAGAATATTGTCCCGAGTTTAACAAAAGTGTTAACAGTGACAATAAAATCCAGTATGTCCTAAAAGAGCAAGAGGCTCTTGAGACTCTAGATATGTCTACGATGTTTCCTAAAAGTGGATTTACATTCAATTGTAACGGTACATTATGACATATGTGATTCAAATTATGAAATTATTTTAAGCCAGTTACTTATATTCTATATATGTTATGGATAGATGTAAACCCAATTTTTGTTGGATTTGTGCTGTTTTTGTACATAAACTTTTTCTCTACATGGAAAACTAGTTCCAAGGGGAAGGACTTGTATCTTTCTATGATACTATTTTAGTTTAAGGTTTATGAGTTCATAAGTGAACAAGACAGCAATGGCAAAGTAACTGAAATTGAATCACGATGTTACATTCCTAGCGATTGTTTTTCCTAAGTAGGGTGAGATAGGTTATGACTTGTCTCTTCATGAAACTGTGGACCAGATTGCTTCCGCTATCAACTCTAAATGGATTCAAGTGGGAGTCATATTATATAATAATGGATATGTTCCAATTAACACCAATGTGTTGTCCAAAAGAGAATCCATTTAGTATCGCTGGTCCCAGTGGGAGTAACTATCAATTGATAAATCAATTTTATCAATCTCAACCTCGACGAATGAGTCGTCTACATATTTTCCATTGTCGATTTGAGATCGAAGGGGAAGCATATATAGTTACTCGACAAGATGAATAAGAGCAACGAAAGATAATGAGGCTCTTAAATACCCTGCTAAAGATAAGTACCTAGAAACATTGGAACATAAAACGGAGTTAGTGAAACCAAACCAAGAGTTGGAATTGGTTGATCTACTTATGGGTCATAGCACCATTGAGAACAAATGGGTTCTCAAAATACGCGAATGACTTAATGTAAAATATGGGTGAAATTTTTGAAGTTCAGATTTTAAGGGATTGGTCCAAGGGATTGTTGTCTCTTTCATGAACGATTTAATATGCAATAGTGCAAACCCATTAATACTCCTATTTCTAGAGCCGAAGTTTCAAGTGTGAGGATGTGTCCTCGTAAATCCACAAGAATATGTTTTTTGTCGCTTGAAACTTGATATCTGTTATTCTAGTTAGTGGATATCAATCTGAGTTAGAAAATGAATACTGAAAAGCAGTTAAAGATACTGAGGTATCTCAAACGCACATGTAATTATCCTTGTAATGTAAAAGAAATGATCTACAACTCAAAGGCTATACTTACGATGATTGAGAAGGATTTAGATGAGAGAAAATCTAAATCTGAGTATATCTTTCTTTGCTAAACAATAGCGATGTGTATATTGTTTGTGCATCAAGAAACAATCATCAGCCTTATTTAGAAAAGCTAGATTTGTAGCGTTTTCAGCAACTGTGCAAGAAGCTATTTGGCTTAAATGTCTTTGATAAATTTGGGTGTGTTTGACGTTGCTATTGAATTAGTGACAATCAAGTGTGATAGTCAAGTCTCAATAGCTTACACACAAAAGGTCCCAAGTATTGTTGGAAGACAACACATATTGATAAAAGGTATAATTTCTTTAGAGACATAATTGTACATAGAAAAGTGAATATGAAATACATCTCTACGCATTATATAATGGTAGATCCAATAATGAAACTCATTGTATTTGCTGCTCATGAATGATAGTTAAGGTATTGAGTTTGCGTAGATGTAGATGTATTTATACTTTAACTTTTCCCAAGCATGTTCACATAAAACTACATTATTTAAAGTTAATGTAGTTGAAGCCTAAATTTCTATTTGTTGGTTCATATACATAGAATGATTTTATGTTTAGTACATAAGTTTGAAGTATGTCGGACAAACAAAAAGATTGGCCTATTCACACAGGCAATCGCCTCTATTGTCTAGGTGACTAAGAGAGATGAGACAGTTATAAACTTATTATTATCAGAAGTGATAATAATGGAGAGCTAGCTAGAAGTTTATAATATGAATGTCGTTTGAATTATGATTAAATGTGACAGTTTGTCTTAATGCCGGATGTGAGTTCTAATGGATAAATGTATGAGTAGATGTGTGAACTCAAAGTTAGACATGAGTTGTCTGAACTATCATCTGCACGGTATTTTTTATTTGTGAAAGACATACGCTCCACGAGAAAGGAGTCAATACTGTGGTACGTGATTCATACCACGTATGCATAAAGTGACCTATGGGTGATACAAGTTTAATCTCTACTTGTTTTTATCATGTGAAGCCCTGAAAATTATAAATAATTTTCTTTCTTTGTACCCTCATTACTTTGACCAGTTTCTCGAGATTCAATTTGATGTTTGCTATCTTAGGATGTTGCCAAGAGATCATGGATGATTCGGTCTGGCGGGACATTTCTAGAAAAGCAAGTTAGATTGAGATTAAGAGATTGTTGAGATGAGGAAGATCATTGAGTATTATCACATTAATTGTGTTCATTGACATGTCCATTATGTTTGTCTTTGAGACAAGATCATAATGATGAACTCAAATTAATACAAAGAGATTATGAGAGATATGAATGTGATAAATGATCTAGGGTACTGCATACTGCAATCTACTCCAAGGTTCCGTTAATCGAGATGTTATATATTCCTAACAGATGTATAGCAACTAAGCTCTCGAAGTATGCATTGGTCACACGGTCTAGTCGTTATGTATGGATGTTACAGATTGGGAATGAGAGTCGACCCACTATGTGTGAGTGGGAGATGTTGGAAATTGGATTCGGGGCACCCATGTGGGTCAACCCATATCTATGTCCAAATATATAAGTATATATATTTGTGATATGTCTTATAATGTATTAATAAGAAAATTGAGAAAAGACATGTATATTGGAAAATAAGATGAAGAGTTGTGTCTCTTCATAATTAATAAAAAGAAGTCCTGAAGTGTCAGAACTTCTAATATGTTTTCCTACGCTTCTTTCTAAAAAGTCAGAAAGATATTACCTTCTTTCCTCTACTCCAAAAGAACTCTCTTCTTCATTCTCTTCTTCTTGCTATGAAGAACTTCAATGGAAGATTCTTATGAAGAACGAAAGTGAGCGATCTTCTACAAATTGGAACACCATCTGTAACCAGGTACGACTTAGACTGTGAAACTATTAGTGTAGTTCGTGTCTAACAACATGTGATTGAACTACCGACTAGTGAAACAAATACGGATAGACCCTGGACGAACTTTGTGTTCTTGGATTGTGGATAATCCTTCAATACCCAATTTATCCCATAAGTGGGGTCTCGGGAGGGTGAGATGTACGCAGACCTTACCCCACCAAGGTGGAGAGGCTGTTTTCGATAGACCCTCGGCTAGAAAAATTAAAAATATTTTAGGCACATCTGAAAATCAAGATAACAACACAGCGTCAGAAAGAAAGATACAACTAACGCATATACAAAATAAATATAAAACATCAGTAGACATAACAGTACAGACTAAGATGAGAATCGGCTATATACATGTAATATTACATCCAAGAAGAGAACAAACACTCGACTACTATCTAACCTTCTACCTTAATCTTCGACCTCCTTGTTCCCCTATCTAAGGTCATGTCCTCGGTGATCTGGATCTGGGTCATGTCCTGACGGATCACCTCATCCCAGTTCTTGTTCGGTCTACCTCTACCTCTCCGTAGACGTAGCACTGCCAACCTCTCACACATCCTTACCGGAGCATCTACACTCCTACTCCTCACATGACCAAACCATCGTAACCTTGCTTCGCGCATCTTCTCAAGCATTGGGGCCACTCCCACCTTGCCGCAAATGACTTCATTCTTAATCTTATCCATCCTTGTGTGACCACACATTCACCTAAGCATCCTCATTTCTGCAGAGGTGGATCTAGGATTTGAACCTTGGGTTCTAAATTTTATGATAATGATCTTAAGAGCAAGTTATTGGGTTCTCGACTTAATTTGTATATATATTTAATAATTTTTTTAACATAAATATACTGTCTGCGTAAAACCTACTGGGTTCCGCCGAACTCGCTACCTATGCTCTACATCTGCCACTGCATTTCTGCCACACTCATCTTCTGAATATGCGATTTCTTGACTGGCCAGCACTCTGCCCCAAACAACATAGCTAGTCTAACGACCACCTTATAGAATTTGCCTTTAAGCCTAGGTGACACTCTCTTATCACACAGGACACCAGATGTGAGCCTTCACTTCATACATCCCGCTCCAATACGGTGAGTGACATCATCATCAATCTCTCTATTACCTTGTAGGATTGAGCCGAGATACTGAAAGCTTCCTTTTTTAGGAATAACTTGAGAATCAAGTCTCACTTCCACATCCACCTCATCAGGAGTGTCACTATACTTGCATTCCATATATTCTGTCTTCGTCCTACTAAGCCTGAAGCCTTTAGACTCTAAGGTTTGTCTCCATACCTCCAGCTTCTCATTGACCCCTCTGCGTATCTCATCCACCAACACTATATCATCTGCAAATAGCATACACCACGGCGCTTCTCCTTGGATACTCCGAGTCAATACATCCATCACCACCGCGAATAAAAATGGGCTAAGTGTTGACCCTTGATGTAATCCCACCTCGACCGGAAAGTGCTTTGAGTCTCCTCCCACTGTTCTCACTCGGGTCTTATCTCCTTCGTACATATCCTTAACCGTTTTGATGTATGCCTTTGGAACCCCTTTAAATTCCAGGCATCTCCACAACACCTCCCTAAGAACTTTGTCATGAGCTTTTTCTAGGTCAATGAACACCATATGCAAGTCCTTTTTTCTATCCCTGTATTGCTCGACCAGTCTCCTCAACAGATGAATGGCTTCTGTGGTTAATCTCTCAGGCATGAATCCAAACTGGTTCGCAGAGATAGACAAACCCTCCTCATACTCAACTTCACCACCCTTTCCCAGACTTTCATAGTATGGCTGAGAAGTTTGATGCCCCTATAGTTGTTGAAGTTCTGAACATCACCCTTGTTCTTGTACAATAGAACCAAGCTACTTCATCTCCATTCCTTAGGCATTTCTACAGACCTTAGGATGACATTAAACAACCTGGTCAGCCACTCCACACCTGCTCTGCCTGCAATCTTCCAGAACTCTACTGGGATCTTATCTGGCCCAGTCGCTCTTCCCCTTCCATTCTGCGGACTGCCCCCTTGACCTCCTCTACTCGAATACGCCTACAATACCCAAAATCTCTGCGACCTCCTGAGTGAGCTAGCTCACCCAGCACAATTTGTCTGTCGCCCTCAGAGTTCAGGAGTTTGTGGAAGTACGTCTGCCATCTCCGCATAATCTGGGCTTCTTCCACCAGGACCATAGCATCCTCATTCTTAATTCATCTCACTTGATCCAGATCCCGCGATCTCCTCTCCCTTGCCTTGGCGAGCCTATACAACTTCCGATCTCCCCCCTTTTCAGCTAGTTCTTTATACAGGCGCTCAAAAGCTGCCATCTTAGCTTCCAAAACCGCTAGCTTCGCCTCCTTCTTTGCCGTCTTATATTGGTCCTTATTCTTCCTCTTTTCATCTTCATCGTTGCTCGCAATTAACTTCAAGCAAGCGGCCTTCTTGGCGTCCACTTTCTCTTGGACACCCTCACTCCACCACCAACCTCCCTTATATCTATAGGAGTTTCCCTTTGAAACCCCTAACACTTCTCTGGCGGCTCCCCGAATGCACTCCGCAGTCCTAGACCACATACTACTCGCGTGCCTACAACTCTCCCAGGCCCCCATGGCCTCTAATCTCTTTCCTAACTCCTGACTCTTCTCAACTGTCAGCGCTCTCCATTTAATCCGAGGGTGCTCTGACATAGCCTTCTTCTTTCTCGGCCTTACAATATCCAGCTCCAGGATTAAGAGCCTATGCTGGGTAACAAGGTTTTCGTTCGGAATAACCTTGCAATCCATACATACGCTCCTATCGCTCCTCCTTAGGAGTAGGAAGTTAATCTGGGTCTTTGCGCCTGAACTACAGAAGGTGATCAAGTGCTCTTCTTTTTTCTGAAAATTTGAGTTAGCTATTGTCAAGTCAAAAGCTTTAGCAAAATCCAGAAAAGTGACTCCTCCTTCATTTCTCTCCCCGAAGCCAAATCCGCCATGTGCTCCATCATAGGCTCCAGCAGATACCCCGATGTGGCCATTGAAGTCTCCTCCGATGCACAACTTCTCATTGATAGGGACAATCCGCACTACCCCATCCAAATCTTCCCAAAAATGCCTCTTGACTTCTTCATCTAGGCCTGCTTGAGGTGCATAAGCACTGATAATATTGTGGGTGAGCCCTCCTATGACAAGCTTGATTGCCATCATCCTGTCATTCACCCGTCTGACCTCCACCACATGCTCACGAAGGTCACTATCAACTAAAATACCTACGCCATTCCTTTTCCTCGAGCCCTCGGAGTACCACAGCTTATACCCGTCTACATCCCGTGCCTTAATTCCCGCCCATCTGGTCTCCTGGACATATGCTATATTGATCTTCCTCTTCTTGAGAATCTTCACTAACTTTATAGATTTCCCCGACAAAGACCCTATGTTACAAGACCCTATTCGAAGCCTAGCAAAATTTCTACCACCTTTACTCCTCGCCCCTAACCCCGACCGAGAACACGACCTCAATCTACCATTATCCACTAGCGCCACACTACAACTGACAAAATTAAATCAATCTAGGAACTTAAAGTAATAGGTATAGAACTAGTGGCAAGCACCAATTCAAGAAACTATGCAGAACTAATAGAAGCAGAACACAATGCACAAAAAGTTTTACAACTAAGTGAACCAACTCAAGAAACGACACTGGAAAAAGCCAATCCTTCAGAAGAAATAAATGCACTACACTGAAACGAAAGTACACGGCAAGAAATTCTAGAAAATACACGGCAAGAAATTGTATAAACGTATAGGTTGAGGAGAGCAAACCCAAGGCGGGGTGTTGATACCCCGCTCCGTTCTGATCCCGGCGAGTAATGGCTACTGCGTGTTTAGCTTTGACCGGAAAATGCGCGTGTGAGGATTGTTGCGATATGTATGAAACGGCTATGCCGTTGTTGTACAGACTCCGCGACTGCTTCGCTCCTAGTGTGCGTCCTGGTACTGCTGCTATTTTCGGCAACGGTGTTGGCCGGAAGAGGATATGGGGTGGGTTGTGATCTGGTTGTAATGGTGCGGGAAGAGGGTACGGGGGTGGGTTTGGAAAGGCAGCGGAGGGAGAGAGGGAGAGAGAGAGAGAGGATGGGTCACTTTACCTAGGGCTTACCAGAGACGGCGACGGAGGTGCTGATCGGCGATAGCAAGGGACACAGACGTTAGGGAAAAAGGGAACGTTGAGAAAGGGAGGAAAGAGAAAATACACCTCGAAATATTCTCCAATCTAATGGCTTAGAGTCTCGGATAAATCAACTAGGAAATACCCTTAAGACTAGCAGATGGTAAAAGTAGTGACTTAGACATGCTATGAATTTGAATCCTACCACATGCATAAGCATGATCTTTAAGTGCAGAGGGTAGAAAACTAGAAATTAGGAGTGTACCTGCCCATTATCCACCGTGTTAAACTACGGACACTGACCCTACACTTTGTTTGGATCATTGCTACCCATTGTATTGTATTGTATTGTTATTATGATTACAATGTTTGTTTTGGTTGTTACTTTAATTTCGTTGTATTGTATTGTTAAGTTCCGTTGTTACCTAACAATGAAAAGACCCACTTTTTATTACAACCGATTTGGTGGTTTTGCATTGTTACGCTTTTACACTTTCCCATCATGTCCTTAATTATAACCTTATAATCCTATTTTACCCTCTACCTTATTTCTTATTTAAATACACCCAAGTAGTTATTTTGACCCCATCTCCCCTCTTCTCAAAATACAGTAAGTTCTCTGTCTCTCTTATTACTTTGTACGTTCCCTGCCTCTCTTATATTTTATATGTTCTTTTTTTTTTTTATACAAAATATATGATGACACTTTTGTTATTTGTTCTCTTGTATCCATGAAGTTCATCATCAAAAGAACTAATATTTAGTTATTTTATTATTTTATATAAATTATTAATAGTGTGAACTTATTGTTATGTTTAATATTATTAACTTATTTTTTTTATTATTTTCATTATAAGTTGCATGAATATATTTATAAGGTATAGTTGGTGATAAATTAGTAAATATAAACTATCTCAAATTATATTAAAGAAAATTTGTTACTTAATATAATATTTAAAACAACTAAGGGTATATTAGTAAACTTATTAGTTACAGTATAATACAATACAATCAAAACAAACAATAATAATATTACTAAACAACGGGAAACAATACAATCAATTCAAACGTTGTTTTTATAATACAGTATGATACAATACAATACAATACAAAACAATACATTACGAAACAATAGGCAACAATGATCCAAACAGGGTGTATTTCCTGTTATCAAAAAATATCAACCAGGAATTTGGAGATATTTCGTCTATTAAAAAGTGCAATTATTAGCAGGATGCTGCTCTGAGAAGAAAGTATCTCGTATCATCTCATTATTACTGCATCAAGATGAAAGGACAAAAGGCGAAAAAGAAGAAAATGCTGTTTGGTGTGCCTTCATCCACTAATCCGTTTGAGACAATAAACGGGTGCTAAGGAAAGTTTCACATTATGCCGTGCTGCCTAATCAAACTTAGAAAAGTTTCTTTCAAGCGTCCTTCACATAGGAACCATGTCTCTGCGCACTCAAAAAGTTTCATTTAGGTTTGTCACATGTGAGTCAATTCGCATAAAGAAATTAATGACCTCTTTTACTAATCACTATCCTTTTCGGAAAGAGACATATCAATTGTCTAAAAGCTAGGTTGACAAGGAGGTGTTTAAAAGCTTAGTTCATAATAATAAGTTCGTGCTTGGAGAATATTTGGGCGAAGTTTAAAAAATATAAGTATTTGAATTTGGTCAAACGTTCACATGCACCAAGCAAGCAAAACTTTCTGTTCGTGATCGACTATATGTTACTGATGACAAACAACGTAGACAAGTATAACAGATAAAATGCCTAAAACACCACCACCGGAGGAAGAGTCTAAAAAGTTACAAACCAATTAAGTAGCAAAAAAACCTTCAAGAGTCTCATACAAGTTTACCAACATTATCACACAGACATGGCTACCAGAGTCATAACAAGTTTACCAAGATTCACTACACAGCTATCCCTAACAAGGCATCACATGCACAATGCAACACTTGCTGCAATTGGCTAATCCTAAGCTGCATCTCCTAAAATAAGACAAACAACAGCAATTTAAAATACCGGTCTCTCCAGCTCTTCCTCCCTGCAAATGCCTGTCAAACAAAACCTGTTGGACAAATCTTCTGTATTGGCTCCAACCACCTGTACACATTTCATGGTAAGCTGTAATTAAATCACTTTCTTAGACCATATATGCAGGGAAACCTGGACCTGCAAAACTTATAAACCTGCAAGACTAAACTATCAATAAACAAAGAAACAGTCGTGAAAGCTTCCAGCCTGGATGTGCTCTGAGAGATCCTGACTGCATATACAAGTATAACTAGTGTGCAACATAATTTCAAAATACTGTTGATGCATGTGGTTTTCATCATTCTTTCTTGATCAAGAAAGCTCATTATACTGGTCCTGGTTGAAAGAGACAAAATGAAAGGACAGCCCCGAAAAGAGGAAAAGTAGCACTTGAGACGGACAACCCAGGAAAAGACCTAGAATATAAAACATTAAGATGGCATAGAACTGGCATAAAACTTAATCAATTCGAGGATGAAATACAATACCATTAGCAACCTAATTGGAAGGTTCCCAGACTCATAAGGAAATGTCTGAGGTGAAAATGGTAGGTTTATAAAATTTCACTCCCTTTATTCGATTTAACAAGGCATTCTTTGCTGTTTAGTTTGTTCCAAAAAAGAGTGCATTTCTATAATTGAAATCACTTTAAATGTAAACACATATTTTACCCTTAATCACATGCTCATATAGCAATGGAAATGTCAGAGTAAGTTTAAACCAGAGCTCGGAGAAGGAAGAGATAAGAGGACCAGAAGTTCAAAGGGTACACTTGCACTTGCCCAATCAAACACTGACATAAAAAAATTGAAATGGAGGAAGTAGAAAAAATGCTCTCTCGAAAATCAAAGCCAGACAATCCTATGAGCTATTCAGACATTCTCCTCTATGTAACATTTACATACAGACACTTCGAAGACCAACCAAAGACATTTGAGAACAAGCATCAACTCAACAACAGAATGAAGTAGCTGATTCCCCGTATAAAGTTAAAGTAGGATGAGAGCACATAGAAGTGATAGGCTGACAAAAGAACCTACAACCAAAAAGCATCTCATGTACTCGGGGTATTATCATTATGTGGATCCGTGTATCGACCTTGAAGAACCAAAAAAACGAACTGCTCATGAAAGCCATAGAGCAGGTATAGTCCCTGAAGAATCAGAGTTAATGACCAAAAAAGAACTGTTCACGGAAGTCGGTACAGTGGTCATGTGAAATAGAGGACAAGTTTGTCAGAAGACGCATGAACAAGCAAGGAGCTTCATAGGACGAAGCAAACAGATAGAAGACCAAAACAAAATTTTGGCAGGAGAAGTTAGCAGACAGGTTACAAGGGTAATGATATGAGAGTATGCAATGCATGATGCACAGAAAGCATGTCAAAGCCAGACAAGCATAAAAAATTGTTGAAATTTCACATTGGAGGGCACAGAATTGAAAACCTGCACCACCTGCACAGTGGAAAATGGTAGTAAGGTATATTTCATGGCAGGTGGCCTTTTCTTAAAAGACTGGACTTTTGGAAGAAATCAAAGCATCAACCTACGGAACAAGGAAACAAACCTCTACGCTCCAGGATATAGTCATTAGTATCCATACCCATCCTGTTGCGGTGGCTTCTGATCGTTATACTTATCTCCATTTTGTGCATATCCATACTCGTTTTCCTTCTTGTGATTAGTGCCATCTGCATTGGTCTTGTTAGCAAGGTCTGCCTCTTCCTTTTCCCTGTTCCACTGCTCAATTCTGGCACGCCTCTCTTCACTACTATCCCTGGAGGGACTTCGATCCCTCCTGTCACGGGAGCTCCTGCTCCTACCCCTCCTATGTCCAGGACTTGTAGTATGCCTCCGGCTCTCATGATAATAATCCCTATCATCATACTTTCTACTATGACTTCTGTGAGAGCGCTCTTCATGGCTACGGTGCCTGTAAGGACTTCGACTTCTGCTTCGGCTACGCCTTCTCCTATACCTCCCAAACAACTGGCGTCTCAACTCTCTAAAAGTTGACAGCATAAGAAGTATAAGTTGGCAACAATTTAATTTGTCAGACCTAGTGAAGATCTTTTAACAAGTTCTCCAAATAAACTGAATGCTAACCTGCCAATCCTCTTAAGATGCATAAAGTTGCAATATCCTCCGCGGTTGCAGATATTCTCTTCATACTGTCTACAGGTGGCTTCGCGAAAGTCGGTTACAGGAGAGAAATCAACAATGATGGGCCTCCCTGCGGTGTTTATTACCAGCAGAAGGTTGAGAAAGCAGCCATATTCCAAAATATCTAAACCAGAAATGTAACCAAGTAATAGATGTCAACAAGCCCATCAATCATAATATATGTAACTGGTTCTCACCCTTTTCAGTATTTTACATGATCTCACTTATGGCCCAAAACTTTTAGGAGGAAAGCATTAGTTAAACGAGAAAGTTACCAGCATAAAATCTTCCAGTAAGATTTTTTAGAGCACTTGCGGCCTGCTCTTCCTCTCTAAACTGAACGTAGACATTGCCCACCTGCATACACGCATTATTCAGAAACTAAAATCCCAATTGTAATTTAAATCGGTGGAGTAAATCCAAGAAAAGCAGAAAGCTTACCATGTGATCCGCCAGATTGTCACAAATATTCAAGCTCTCAATCTCTCCGTACTTGTTCAGTTCTTCAAATAAATCTTCATAAAAGTCCTGTAACAACACCATGATAAGCATATGCCTAAAAGCTTCCAATAAATCACTTACTGATAAAAACACTTCCCAACAACATGAAGTGTTAAGCAGTTCATAAAATCAGTCCTTTTTTATGATAACTATAGAAATTTGCAAGTAACATGAAGCAATATGAGGCTCTATTAGCAGATACAATTTAGATAGAGTAAATATAAAATTGAACAATGTAAATTAGATTGCTAATTCTATAAGACTCAGAACAGAGGGTCAGTTTACTTGAAAACCTTGAGAAGCTTCCTATGCAACAAGGTAAGAAAAAGTAGAAAACCGAGAATTTGGTTGACTCAAGGAGAAGATTAGGTGCAAATGTACTTCCTAACATCTATATAACAATCAATAAGCTACGCCGCAATCCCAATATTAGATCATTTGCCTATCAAACTCCACCTATGTGACATCAGATACCAATCCCAAGCACAGGATAGGTTGGCAGTTGATGCCAGATAACATAATGAATTCCCTAAAAACACCTAAATGTTGAAGTAACTGAATGAAATTCACAAACAACCAGGAAAAGTTGCTAATACTATAGGGATTGGGTAACTCCCTGCCCTGGAAGCATCTATATCACAAAACATCACTTAATCAATATCCAGTTTGATCATCATTATAAATTGTCTACATCTGTTTCACTCTATTCAATTCTATTCACAAAATTCTGAAAAATAAGATAAGCTAGTTTTCTAATGATGGCAACTCCAATCAATTCATCACTCATAGTAATCAAAATAAGTCACCGTTAAAATCTAACTGAAGCCAAGCATAGGGATCTTCTATATCCCATCCCACGCTATCCACCCACTTCACTAAATCATAAATAACTAAATGAAATCAACAAACAAGCAGAAAATTTCAAAACATCTAGACCATAGAACATCAATCAACCAATTTAATAATCAACTATGCTTCAATCTCAAATAAGTTTGGGCCCACTATACGAACCCTCTTTATCTCTTCAGCTCTATTCGGACCCATTTAACTACTTATCAAATAATAAAATGCACAAACGAGAATAAAAATGTTCCTATCTTTTGTTATTTGTACACCACCCGATGTGTTTGTGCACGACTAATCCGGATTCACATAATGAAGTCCCACATTGGATGTGGGATAAATTACTCCTTAAACAAAGACAACTTCATTCCAAGGCTCGAACCTAAGACCTCTGGTTAGGCCTAGGCATAGAGTTGAGCAGGGTAAGAGCTCGGGCCGGCTGAACTACTTATCAGATAATAAAATCCACAAACGAGTATAAAAACGTTCCTATTTAACCCAGTGTCCAGTATCTCACTTCAGAGCCCGACTAGATTGGGGGGTAAATTACTCCTTAAACAAACAAGGCCTGATCATAGAGCTGAGCAGGCTCAATTCTCGACTCGACTCGGCTCAGTTTCATTCAAAATTCGGCTCGACTAGGCTCAACTAAGTCAAAATGTAAACTATAAATCACATTATAAGAAAATGAAAAATTGTAGATGCAACATTTATTCTTTATCCACACTTTAGTCGAGATTACATGTTCTCTATAACAGCACCTCGTTATAGCAGCTAAAAATTATCCGGACAAACGACGCCATTATATAAATAATTTACCTCAAAATGTTGTTGCATTTTACGAGGATCAATAGGGTGACCATGAACATCAACACCAGGAGTAATCATATCAGGCCTTTGATACATATTAGAAAGTAAAAGTGTTGGGCTAATACTGGGCTTAGTATGAAGCCTAGAACAACGATCCCCATGTCTACATGCTCCTATTTTAAAATAAAATGGACAATTTACCCTGTCTTTTTCTGTTCCAAATATTGATGCTAAATGCTCTGCCATTTTTAATATATTATAATTATTATTAGATTTTTGGGATAATTTGTGGTATTTTTAGGGTTTGAATGAAGGAGGAAGGAAAAATTGCTTATATGGGATGGAGGATTTATGTTTCATCTAGAGAGTTCTGTAGAAGTGTTGAGTTGTTTATAGAACAGAAATTTACACTGGATGTCTCTTTATTGCGGCACTGTTGAAGTTTTGTTCCTAGTTTTAATTTTGTTACGACTTTTTGACATGATTATCAAAAAGTGATGGTATTAAGTTTTGATGATTTGTTAAAATTTATGTATAAAGTGTGAACGAATAAACTTTTGACGGATCGTTCAAAAATTATGATAAGATTATTCACAACTTAGAGGCACTTAATGTTTGATAATTGGTGCTATTACTTTACCCTTTTAGCACCTATACTCTAGCTAAAATCAACGGACTCATCAACGGCCCAAGCGTGTACCTTGGCTTATACATCTAGCCAAACATATTGTTGATTTTGTAAATGAAACGGTAAATTTAATTCATATAATGTTAGTCATAGTCAGTGGTCACAGAGCTGGTTTGCCCGAGTGGTTAAGGGGGAAGACTTAAGATCTTCTGCACATAAGTGCGCGTGGGTTCGAACCCCACAGCCAGCATGTATTCTTCTCTTTTTGTTTTTCTTTCATTTTTTCACCCTAACTTTTATTTCTTTATTTTTTTTTTAAATGAAGTGATCCCTCTTCATCTAAGATAGTAATTTTATACTTTGATTTTTACCTCATACACTTTGAATTATTTTTAATACTTACTATCTAAAAGAGTAGAAAAAGTTATCTATATCAGTAAAATTAGTCTAACGATATTAGTGAAAATTCTCATAAATTATGTATGAGTACAGTTTTCACTATTTCCCGTCCACCTTTCCCCTGACCCCTATGCAAAATGTTGCTTCGAAAAAACTATAAATTATCCATTGCTTGTATGCAATAATACTTCTTTGCCAACTAGACAATTTATATTATTAATTCATTGATTAAAAGATTAGCAACTCAAAGTTTGAGATTATGCAAAATAAACTATATAACAAATGGTAGTTTTGTCAGCTCTACAGAAAAATTGTACCCTTATTTTTCTTTTTTGACTTGCTATATGAAGCAAAAGAACTAATCTTAAGCACTGTCAACTGAATATTTTTGCCCAATAACCTGAAATAAACCCGTTGAAGTAGTTGTGGCGCGATATTTGAAGTTTGAAATGAATTAATTGGTTTTATAAGAATCAGATAACCTCATATCATCAACTAGCAGAAATCGATGTAGAGTTGAAGTTACAAGTTCAATCTGAACCCAATAGCTTTTGCTCATACTTTATATATTTGTTAAAAAATACTGAATAAGTACAAAAGATTAAGTTTGAATCTAGTAAATAATCAAATATCTCAGAATCTCCGGTTAGAAATCTTAAAGTTCAAATCCTAATGGACGTCAACTGGATCCATCAAATTTTGCTCATTAAGTGGCTTAACTTTGATCTAATGGAGCTCATAACAATCTTTCTCTGGACATATGTTATTACCGATGCTGGCTGTAACAAAGGCTCTTTTCTAGTGAACGACGCTGGTGTGCACTTTGAGCAGAAAGCTATGCCAGCAACCAATTTTCATTGTACTTGGATCCTGATAAAGAAAGAAATTTCTCAAGACTCTTCTTTTTCCAACAAATTCTCTTATACTCCCTCCGTCCCAAATTAGTTGTCGCTTTTAGCTTCTTCACGCCCATTAAGAAAATCATTAAATAGAGTGTGTATTTTACTATGTTACCCCTATTTAATGTTTGACTATTAAATTTTATTGAGAATTTTTTTAATTATTAAGGGTATAGTTGGAAAAGACTAACAATTTTTGTCTTGAAATCCTAAAGTGTCAACTAATTTGGGACACACCATTTTTCCTAAAGCGACGACTAATTTGGGACGGAGGGAGTATTTGGTCGACACTATTCTGAGGGTGGTAGAGGAAACTGGATAAGGCTAGTGTGAAGAAAACGCCATTATTTCAGTATGAATAAGATTAACACAATTTTCACCCACAAGAATCAAACTTGACACAAAAGATCTTACAAATAATCATAACTCGTACACATAACTTGGTTTACAATTCTCTTAAGTGATTTTGATCAGCTAATTAAACGACCTCTCAAGTTTCAATTCATTTCTGTAATTTGAAATTTTTGCTTCACTCGAGTTTAGGTGGAAATCAAAAGCACACGACAGAAATTGGAACCACCAATAGCGACACACCTACAACATCTATCCAGAGCATCTGTAAATCCAATTACCAGTAATATAATCTAAAGTAGACACTGAAGAAAAATGACCACTTAATAAGACGAATAAATTATATATATTAGGGAAGTCTCAGTGGAATTATACAACATGCTATCATACAGATGAATGACAGAACAAAATCTCAAGAGCAGACTACATAATGTCCGATAACTGTTGTAGCTGAAGGCTCTAGTGACATTACATCAACATATGACAACTTCCTTACATGATGTGCTCATACCTGTGTGCTACTACCGATTTGCACGACGTGGATAGCAAAAAGAATACGTGTATGAAGTCAAACAGAGTGGATTAAGATTCTTAAAAAGAATTTGAAAGCCTTTCGACATGAAGAACACACTAAAGCACTGCTCCGATTCCACTCAATTTGCAGTTGTCTTTGACATTGCCTGCTTGACAGCTTCAGCATATGTCCTGTGTTGGTATGTAAGTGTGGATTCAAGCAAGTCCCATAGGGATGTCTTTGGATTCCAACCTGCTCATCAGTCAATCCAACAGTCAGATTATTTTTGGCTTTTCAGGAGTGTCATTTCTCAATAGATAAAGAAGCAGACTATTACCAAGTTGTCTGTTAATTATGGTCATGTCTGGAATTCGTTTGTCACTGTCATCATATCCCTCACCATAAAATTCTTTAGAACTTACATCAACGGTTGGTACTTCAATTGAAGCTTCTCCACTCACCTTTGAGTACACCTGTAGTAATGAAAGAAAACAAGCTCAGAAAAATTGAGAAAGTGCGAAAAAGTATGTTATGGAATATAGAACTGAATCAATAACCATTGCGATTTGTGAGGGAAAATGATAGCGTGATCACTTAATTACCTGACTCATCATTTCAGCAAGCTGCCTAACAGTAACTTCATTATTAGGATTGCCCACGTTAAAGGTATGCCCATTGGCCCGTGCAGGATTTTCCTGAGAGAAAACTCACATGAATCACAAGATAAACAGTAGATTTTAAAAACAAGAATAAAGGTTTGAGGAGGTCAAACTCACAATCATCAGGAGAACAGCTTCAATAGCATCCTTGATATATATGAAAGTTCTCTGCGAGTGTCCACCATCCACTAATTTAAGTGGTTCACGTCTTAAAAGGTTCTGCAAAGAGAAATATTGAGATGATGAAATCAAAACACACAAGTAAAACATCCGGTGAGTTCAAAGTTGACCAAAACGAACGTACATTACTAAAGCATGCCAACACTCTTGGAACACCTTCACTAGGACCATCAATACCGGGAATGAAATCCATCCTGGGACCTATCCAGTTGAAGGGCCTTACAATGGTGAACTCTAAGCCATTCTCAGCACCCTCAGCTGCAAAATTTAGTAAGTGAGAAATATATTATAAGATATTTGACTTTAGAAGCCAAATGAAGGTATAGTTCTACATACCATAGATCAACCTCTCAATCAATTGCTTTGCACAGGCATAGGACCACCTTTGCTTCTCAATAGGTCCAAAAATGCAAGGAGATTCATCCTCCTTAAGAACATAGTAAGCAGGATCCTAGAAATAATCAGGGTAGGATTAGAACATATCCGCTTATGTAAATGGTATTAGAAAGCAATAAAAGGTTAGTGATTCCACACCAACAGCTAAACACACAGACGGCTACATGCGATTTTCGTAATTCATGCTTCCACATTCCTAATTAAGATTCACATAAAACAGTAAATCAAGAAGCTTCCAAATAACATAGTCTTGAGGCAATTCATACAATTGCTCACCAATTACCAACCTTTTTTTATATGTAAAATAATTTAATATGGGAAATTTTCCTGTTGCCAGTTACCAACTTAATTGCTACATGGGTCTGAGAGGGAAAGTTGATTTGAAGTTTAAAAACACAAATCCAAACTAAAAGTTCACTTGACTTCTAACCATGCAATTGGAAATAATTGGTAAGTTGGGAAAAAGTTGGAGAGGAAGTCTATAAAAACCAGAAGCCAAAATAGAAGATGGTACCAGACAAAGGCCCAGGATGTGACTAAGAACATTGTTACTCAAACCAATAAACCAATGGAATTAAGCAATTTACCCTTTGTAACTGTGAAGGGATTAGTAAACTCTAATGCTAGCAGCTATATTTACGCTAGAACCTGCTTATTATCGTAAAATGGCCAAATTTTGTCAAGTTTACTGTTACAGTCAATGAAGCAGAAATCATTGACAATGATTAAAGCTGTCAACGCTCATCCCTCTTCCTTCTCAGTATTCAGTTATTTACTACACCAAACACACCACCACCAATCCTTCTGAAACACAATATTCCATCTGTCTTACAAAGCACATTCCAGAACTTTCTGCTAGAACTTTAGAGTACATGAGGTAGCTATTTAGAAACTATAACAGACTAAGAAAATGAGCTTTCTAAACATAGAAATACATAAAAATGTTACATAAGCCCGAAGAATATTTCCATACTAATTCCTTATTGCCTCCTAAACCTAATTCAACAATTTCATTAAGTCCCATAAAGTTGCACAATACACTGAATAAGCCTTGTGTTTTATTGACGTCATACCCAAGACTCCTTACCACATAACAGGCAGCTTTGAGGGATACCTTTTGCTACTCATGGTGAGTTTGAACATAATTTTGAAGATACTCAGGCAAAAGAACAATAAGAAACAGAAAACAGATGGACCACTTGAGAAATACATTTGGATATCAATAAAATTTTAGACTTGATACAGCAGGAAAGTATTAAGGATAAAAATATCCTTCTTGTTGAGGCTTTTCGAATCTAAAAATATCGTAGAGTAACTAACATATCAATAGCATAGATCAATTCGGTTAGAGATTGTATCCAATACAAGGGAACATACAAGATTAAGAAAAGTCCTCGTTTTACCGAAACCCTGATCTAATTTGTCCTAGAAGAAAAATAGTTGAGTATTGGAATTGAATGGATTTAAATGGAGCAGAATATATAGAGAGAATCTGCATTGCTGACCCTAACTAGTTTGGGATTCATGTCTATTGTTGCTATTGTTGCTGTCTTAGTAAAGAAAAAAAAACTTTTATCAACATCATTTACACAAAAAATACAGTATCATTTGCATCACTAGTACCATATTATTACAACAACTACTACTACTACTATTCTTCAATTTCAAACAAGTTGGGGTCGTCTATATAAATCCTCAGTGACCATGTTACACCCTTGTCATTTTTTATTTTGGAGGAGAGGAATTATATCACAATTAAAGAACAGTTCAAGAACTTCCATGATATGAATAAACACGAAATTTTGCATAAGTTTGGAACTAAACAAGATAAATAACAACAAGAAAGTGAACTCTCACCTGCTTCAATGGGCTGTCTTCAGGTAAAAAAGCACCTACGGTTTTCCCATAGACTTCACAAGTGGAAAAGTGAATAAGACGCTTTCCATTTTCCGAGCAGTACTTAACCTGAATCATCAATTAACATCAACTTCACACCTCAACAACCAACAGGAAAAACAAAATCTGTCTGACAAGCGACATTCCACCAGAGCGAATATTGTGCATTATGAGGCACAAATAGAAATTTCACTATGAAGTATGAACTACAATCATTTTCTATAAACAACTACGATGATATAGAAATCTAATATGCATACCACTGGTAGAGCATCAATGAAGTTGCTGTAGATTGTATCAAGTGGACGAGTATTATAATCTGCTGGCGTGCAGATCGCAGCAAGATTAACCACCTATATCACAAATTAATACCAAAAGTTAGCAATAACAAAATACTAGGTCGGATCAACATGCAAAACTTTAGTAAAAGCACCTGACAAAATGCAGAAGTTCAAAACTATCCATAATTACAAGGAAAACTAAACTAGATTCTAGATATTCTCTCAAGAATCAATTTTCAGATCCAGATAGATCTCAAATTCACATATAGATCCCAAGAAATGCTATCATATCTTTTTTGTAACCGATAAGCCCCTGAGAGCCAATTATGCACAGTTCAAAACTCAGTGAATAATGGACCCACCCCTCTAACGCACACAGATCCATAGATAAAAAGCACCAATGAAGTAAAAGAACACAAATTCACACTTAAATGTAAGTGGTAGAGTGGCTTCCTATGCAAAATTCCATTCAAATCCATTAAGTAGCAAGATATATACCTCCTCCGTCCCAATTTATTAAAAATCACTTTCATTTTTAGTCCGTCCCCAAAACTACTGATACTTTTCTATATTTAGTAACAATTTAACTTCGAAAGTCCTATGCTTTATAACCAATAAGCAAATTCTCAATAACATTGCACAAGATTCCGTTTTCGTAGTCTTTTACAAATGCTATTTCAGCCATATAATTTTCCCACAAAGAACACTTAAAAAAGTAACATATCAGATCATTTCATTAAGTATAAAATAGTAAATTTAACAAAAACAAAGTGAACGGAAGCTAAACAAATAATTACCAGATCTGCCATTTTGATGAGACCTTCAAGTCTAGAATCATTCTTAATATTAATACGATGAAAGTGAATACGACCAGTCCAAGGTAAAGAACCTTCAGGAGCTTCAAGAAGATGTTTAATTTTATCACTATAAACATCAACAGCTAACACAGTATGTTGTGTTTCATTCATAAGTTTTTCACATAAGTGGGACCCAATAAAACCACCTGCACCTATCATGCATATTGTCATTGGCTTTATCACATTTCCATCTAGATCTACCCTCCCTCCTGCCATATTGGGTTTTTCAGAGGAAAGGGAAATAAGGAGGGAGGAGTTTATTTGGTGTTTTTAGAGTGTGTGTGTGTGGTTTGATATGTTTTGAGGGTGTTTTATTGTATTGGTTTCATCATGTTGACAAGTGACATAAGTGAGGTTTGGATACATGTGGGAATGGTTGGATTTTTCCCTTTTAAAAATTAAGATTGTATAACTTTTTTTTTAGTAATTTAATGATCTTGTAATTTTTTTTTTTTTTCTTGTGCTAAGGTCTGCCGAAAACAATTTTTCTACCTCGCACAAAATAAGAGTAAGGACTGTGTACATTTCATTGTCTCAAAATCATAATTGATGGGACTACATTGAATATATTGTTGTTATTATTGAATAAGTATAAAGTTTAAAAAGGGATGATATACTAATTCCATGTGAATTGATTGAGGAACGTGTACTCGTGAGTACCAATCTACAAATATATATGTCCGGTGAACCTACTCAATAAGCTTAGAACATATATTCTTATGTCAAATAATTTAATTGCGGTTTCAACTTGAGATCTCTAATTATATTGTTACTATATATACATATATGCAAGACTAATGATGAAAATATCTTGTACTCAAAGTAGTACGAAATAATCTAGCAAGACTTGTTTATAAATTCAAACTGCTTTATCAATTTTACCTACAACATTAAGATAACTAATTACTGTATCAGAAAACGTGTTCATGTTTCCATAATAGAAATTAGATGTCCATTTAGAGCGACCATCCATGATCACAGGGAAAAGACTAAGGAGACTTTTCACTATTGAAACAAGTTGGATCCAATGTTTATCTACTTAAGACAATGCACATGGAGTTGGGGAAGAAACATGCAAATCTCCATAGATGAATAATTGTGATTTGGTGGACTAAAGAACAACCTTGAGTAAGAAGCACCGACAAAGCCATGAGCTGCTTTTCTAAATACTTATTTTTTGGATGCGTCCCACTGCAGTGATGGGTACTATGAGTAAGCTTCCGTATACACTTGGTTGTCTAGTAGTCACCAGCTCATGCCACTAACAAGCACATATATAGGCAAATATCTACACATTAAAAGAATCGGTGCAAATTAAATGCTTAATTTAAATTTATATTTAAATTTTACTTTACGTGACATATATGTATTAGCCATGTATATTTCATAACATACATAAAATCGTAATTTCTACAAAATATCTTTGATATAAGCCAAAGTGTGCTTTTTTAAGCTCTGCGCCCAAGTGAAACTCCTCCATATATATGAAAAATTGAAACGTATTTTGGATTCATAGAAAAAAGTAGGCAACTTAAGGTTGAAGCTAAACTTGATCTGAATGTGTTTATTATAATGAATGTGTTGCTGAAAACTGCAGAAATCAATTTTCTGTACTTGTTAACTCAAGCAAAAGCACTAGGCTTTTAAATTATATTGGAGCATGGCTTGGTAAAGTTGTGGGAGCATCACATTCACAAGAACCTAACTTGGATCCCAAATAGGCAAATAGTATGCTGCATATGACTCGATGCTTAACATTCTTCTCTTTTTTGAGCACACACAAACTTATAAGACAATAAGCATCCCTTGACTTGCTGTGGGCTAAACCGTGCTAATCATATTGGGCTTCAACGTATATATAATGGGTTTTTTACACAAATATACAAATTTTCACCCTTAATTACAACAAAATAGCAATATTTTTCTAATTACAATACATTGCATTATTTTCTAACACATTTAACAATAATCTAATACATTTCGCTTTCACTTCCTATTTTTCCCAAATTAAAAATTCTCTCACTTACTCTCTTTCTTTCATCACCCCACACCTACCCCCACCACCCCAATGCCATAACAGTGGGTATTGTCGTAAATGGCTGCTGATTTTGCTTCATTAGGTAAGGCAGAAGAGCAGAAGGTATGCATAAGACAAGCTGAATAACCCATGATACGACAAAACAAGCGTGTCACCAAGTAGGAGAGTTTTTGCAACAAAGAAGACAAACTGGAGAAGTAGGAACTGTACTAGAATGTTAGCATCAGGAAAATTTACTAGTTGGGATTATTGTTCTGCCATTATTTGTTTTTCTCCCTTAAAGTTCTTAGTGGCAGCTATTTCACTTTTCACTCAGTATGGATATGAACATTTAAATTTGAAATTCGAATGGTAAAAAAAAGTGTAAATGAGAAATGTTGCTTAAAGGTTGGCCTGTGAGAAAAAGTCGAGGAAAACAAGGGAAATTAATAGTGTTCTGCTTTGTTTGACCAAGACAGAAAGCTTGGGTCTTTTCCAGTACTAGAGTGGGGACCTTCGTTTGAATTACCAAATGGGTGTTGATTTTGCTTCACAAGTTCAGCTTGGTGTTCTTGCTAGAGTTCGTGGCAGGATTACTAGCTTTAGAGGGAATGTACAGATTACTGTTTCTGATGTTGTTATCGAGAGAGACCCAAATTCCCAGATGTTGGCTTGATTGTTTAAGGTTGGCCAAGAATTGTTAGTAAGTTTTACCAATCTCGTGTGAAATTGGACATAATACCAGAACAATATATGATTTCACTTTTAATCCTTTATTTTTCTTTTTGGTAAGTAATAAAAAATTGTTAAAGAGAAATTAAACTAGGTAGTGCTACAAAATACAGATTGTGCAGATTTTGTATTTGTTTCATCCCGTTTGTGCATTTGTTTCATCCCGTTAGATACGGTGCTGCAGAAACAGTGAGATACGGTGCTGCAGAAACAGTGCAGAAACAGTTAGATACGGTGCTGCAGAAACAGTTGAAACGGTGCAGAAACAGTTAGATACGGTGCTGCAGAAACAGTTGAAACGGTGCAGAAACAGTTAGATACGGTGCTGCAGAAACAGTTAGATACGGTGCTGCAGAAACAGTTGAAATAGTGCAGAAACAGTTAGATACGGTGCTGCAGAAACAGTTGAAACGGTGCAGAAACAGTTAGATACGGTGCTGCAGAAACGGTGCAGAAACAGTTCGATACGGTGCAGAAACAGTTGATACAGTGCTGCAGAAACAGTTTGATACGGTGCTGAAATGAACTGAAACGGTGCAGAAACGATTAGATACGGCGAGATACGATGAGCTACAACGAGATACGGTGAGATACAACGAGATACATTGAGAATGAGATGAGAAAAAGTGAAATTGGGGTAAATTGGAGTAGTATAAGTGAAATTGGGGAAATAATGGGAGTAAAAGTGAAATAGGGGGAAATGGGAGGAGCAAAAGTGATAGTGGGGGAAATAGGAGGAAGAATGCAAGGGTTTGGTATGCTATGGGAAAATATTGCTATGTTTTTACTATATTTGTAATTATCTTGTGTTTTCCTCTATATAGGGTAATTTTACTAAAATGATGCTATGTTTGGTAATTAAGCTCTAAAACTTGTACTTTTATGTAAAAAATCCATATATAATCGTAAAAATTTCGTGTAGGGGCCTGTTTGGCGCGCGTTAATTGATTTGTAGCCGTCAAAAATAAATTCGCTGAGAAATAGCCACCTCTGGACAAATCCCAGTATTGAACAAGGCCCCAGTATTTATACTGGGAAGCTTCAGTAAACTAATCCCAGCATAAAATACTGGGGCTTTGAACAAGTTTTGTTCAAGGCCCCAGCCTTTTGTTATGGAACTTTGTATAAAGCTTCAGTCCCATAACAAAATACTGGGGCTGTGAACAAAACTTGTTCAAAGCCCCAGCATTTTGTTATGGGACTGAAGCTTTATATATAAAGTCTCATAACCCATAACAAAATGCTGGGGCTGTGAACAAAACTTGTTCAAAGCCCTAGCATTTTGTTATGTGACTGAAGCTTTATATATAAAGTTCCATTATAAAATACTTGGGCTTTGAACAAGTTTTGTTCAAAGCCTCAAAGCCCAAGTATTTTGTTATGAGACTAGTCTGGGGTGTTTTTCCAACGCTAATAGAACTTAAGTGTGCGCGCGAATTTTTGGCTATTCTTCAATGAATTTGGAAACGGTGGATAGTCCCCAATGAGCGCGTCCAAAAATGGCTAGTGATCAATATTTTCCGTATATAATCGGGTGATTTACAAAAATAGTATACTTTTTAGTGCTGTCGTGAGAGAAAAGTTTTTGGAATTTTCGCATAAATAGCTCTCAATATACCATATTAACAAGTCGCATAGCACTAACATAATCTAGACACAATTTTTATATTTATATTTAAAATTTAATTTATAATTAAAATATCAATATAATAGATTAATATTTTGTATATATAGCTTCTATACATATATATACACATATATATTTGTCTTATATTTTTAAAATATTTATATCATCAAATTATATTTAAGAAATATTCTAGAAAAAGAAAGAAAAGACAAAATATGATTACAAAAAGTGGATAAGAGTTGAGAATGGTTATGTGGGGTAATAATCCCAAAGTATTATAAAGTGAGTCTTTTATGGTGATCGCCAAATTTTTCTATTAGCATGGACTTGAAGATCACCAGCATGGCGGTCGCCAGGTCGTTGCTAATATAAAGATCTGGCAATCGCCAGAAAGTCCATTTTCCAAAGATTGTCCAAATGGGAGTCTAAATAATAATAGTGGCGCAGAATGTCCATCTCGCGACAAAACTTCTATATTATTAGTTGGAGGAAGTGCACAAAAAGCCTATTTTAGGCACTCTATTTAGGTTTTAGCTAATTTTTAAAAAATAATTTAGCTTTTGGCCACAGTTTTGAACTTTAGACTTTTGGATCTTAATTTCAAACCTTGGTATCTTAACTTCAAACATAAGGCCTTGAAGATTTAAAGTTAGGCATAAACAGCTTTCAACTTCAAACATCCATGCTTGAAGTTCAATATATCAGCTAAAAATTAAATTCTTTTAAAAATAGGCTAAAAACTAAATGAGAAGCTTACGATAGACTCCCACGGCCCATTTGCAGAAATATGACACCATAAGCAATGATTTGCCTTTTTTTCTCGTGCTAATAGTGGTTTTGCAAAAATTCTCCCGTTAAGTTTAATGAAAAAATTCTGGACGGAAATACCTCTGTCATTCTCTTGGCACGGGGCCAAGACTTGCCTTTGACACCTCATCATTTGTCAACACTTTTCCCTTCAAGTTTTGGCAAAAGGCAACACTTGCGAGCACTTGATCGTAAGTGTTGGTAAGAGGCCTAGACTTGCCTTTGACCCCTCTCTATTTGCCAACACTTTTTCCTTCAAGTGTTGGCAAAATGCAACACTTGCCAGCACTTGGTCGTAAGTGTTGGCAAAAGACAACACTTGCCCCGTCCAATTCTTACTGCATTCTCGTCATATAACTTGAAGTGTTGGCAAAACGACACTTGCCCTTAAAGTCTTGGTCCTGTGCCAACACTTATAAATTTGTGCCTTGAAGTCTTGGCCCCAAGCCAATTTAAGGGTATTTTGCTAAAACATTGTTAAACGAGTGCAATTTTGCCAAATCGCTCCTTATAGAGGGCACCCCGTGAAAATCTTTGAACTCCCACTAAATTTTGGTTAATTTATACAAATAGATAAAAATATAGACTGTGTTGCTGAAAACTGCGGAAGTCAATTTTCTATGCTTGTTAACTCTAGCAAAAGCACTAGCCTTTTAAATTATAGTGGAGCATGGCTTGGTAAAGTTGTGAGAGAATCACATTCACAAGAAACTAACTTGGATCCAAAAGAGGCATATAGTATGCTGCATATGACTCAAAGCTTAACATTCTTCTCTTTTTTTAGCACACACAATCTTATAACACAATAAACATCTCTTGACTTGTTGTGGGCTAAACCGTGCTAATTATATTGGGCTTCCACCATATATAATCAGGTGATTTACAAAAATAGAATATTTTCTCGCATCGTAAGGAAAAATTCTTATAAAATAAGCCATTTATAGCGATTGCCATATTCTTCTATTAGCATGGACCTGAAGATCGCCAGCATGGTGTGCTGGCAATCGCCAGGTCTTTGCTAATATAAAGATCTGGCAATCGCCAGAAAGTCCATTTTCCAAAGATTTATCTAACGGGGGTCAAAATAATAGTAGTGGCTCCGAAAGTGTCCACCTCGCGACAGAACATCTACTATAATTAGTTGGGGAAGTGCACAAAGAGACTATTTTAGGCACCCCATTTAATTTTAGCTAATTTTTAAAAAATATTTAGCTTTTAGCCACTAGTTTTGAACTTTGGATCTTTGGATCTTAATTTCAAATCTTCGCGTCTTTACTTTAATCCTAAAGATTTGAAGTTAGGCATAAGCAGCTTTCAACTTCAAACCTCCAACCTTAAAGTTCAGCGTAGTGATTGAAATTTAAATACTTTTTGAAATAGGTCAAAAAATAAATGAGGAGCTTAGAATAGGCTCCACGCTAAATTTTAGCTGATTTACCCAAATATATAAGGAAAAATTATGCCACAGAAAATATAAAAATGACCATGGTCTTGAAGTTTAAGCATTTTAAAGATGATCTTTAAAAATTGAGCATTTTTCGTAATTACAAAAATGTCATTGTACCTTTTACATTTAATGAAGTCATAATTACAAAAATGCCACCACACCTTTTACATTTAATGAAGCCGCAATTACAAAAATGGCACCGCTTCTTTTATATTTAATAAAATCGTAATTACAAAATGCCATTGCACCCTACAAAGCTTAAAACTAGGCCAATTTATTTGTGTTTATGCATATAGTGAACCAAAAAATTATACCCATTTTGTAAAGAAATGAGGCCAAATTGGCCTCATTTTGCACATTTACTAAAATACACATGGAAAGATAAATTGAGACACTTTGGCATCATTTATTCATATAGTGAGTTAAAACACTCTTCCATTTTATAAATAAATAAGACAAAATCATCCTTATTTCGTTCATCAATAAAAATATACATGAAAACATAAAATCAACACAATGGACCGCACTTATTCATATAGTGAGGTTCTTCTATTTTGTAAATAAATGAGCGCCAAATCGTTCTCGCTCATCCCCAAAAATACACGTCAAAAATTAATCAAGACAATATATGACAGCACTCATTCATATAGTAGCCATAATACATAAAGAGGCAAACTTTGAAGTTCTTGTGTCATGACTTGATTTCCTTTTGATTTGTGTTATTAATGAGAACTTGGTTTTGTGAAATATTGGAAAAGAAAGAGTATTTCACATGGCTTGGCTTAATTGTTGGTATCAACCTATGTCATGGTTGTTGAGCTAAAAATTAACTTTTTGACTTCTTGTGGCTTTATGGGTGTTAAAAATGATTGAAATGCAATTTTGAATTTAGTAGTTTGTCCTTTACTTGAGGACAAGCAATAGTTTAAGTTTGGGGGTGTGATGTGTGGTTATAATACCACACATTACATACTTATTGTATGGGCCTAAATAAGCTTAGGATCACAAATCAAATTTGAGTTGGAATACAAGCAAATCTTCGTATCAAAGTCAAGAAAATGCTAAGAATAATCGTAAATGCGAGAGAATAATGTGATTTCAATATATTGCAATGAGTACAAATTTCGCCAGAGTTTCTGTATATATTTCTGAATACGTACAAGGTAAAATGAAGGGCTTTTTATAGACACAAGAGCCTGCTCCACGTTCTCCATGACTCGTTAGTGACCAAACCCATGTCTGGAGCATTTATGGATGAAGTTAATGGGCAAAGTAGTGGGCTGAAGAAGTGGGCTACTGAGCCGTTACGACCGAGGTATCCTACCGAGGTGCAAATGTGTTACTTCGGTGGCGCAACTCCGCCGTTCGGTTGAAGCGAGGAACACCGAAGCACAGTTTACGGCTCTCCTTCGGTGATGACCTCGGTGCCTGTCCTCGGCGACTCGCTCCCTTGCTTCGGTGGACAGCTTGTCATCACATGCTCGGTCGCCATCAGATCATGTTACAGAGGCCACTCATAGTAAGTCGATTTTTACCCAATACAGATAGTCCCCCCACTCCTCGGTTAATTACCGAAGTTACCGAGGAGTGGAATGAAATTCCGCGGGAAAACGACGTGGCTCAATCTTATCCAAGTGTTTCAAATTTTGTCAGCGGTTCGCGTCCCTTCAAATTACTATTCACTGACACGTGTCACTCGTTCGTAATGGTCACGCCGTCTTCCTTGTTTTTCCAACGTTAAAATGATGGAAACTATGCCACTTGCCTTTCCCCCATCTATAAATACTTCCTCAACAAATTATTCTCACCACTCTTGATATCTACAAGCAACAGTGATAAGGAAAAAGCAAAAATTTCCTTCTCTTATTCTGATCAATTCTCATCTTCAAAAAACCTTCAGCTTTTAACTCCATAACCATGTCTGCAACACACTCTAGACAAGATTCAAGTGATTCTGATGAGAGAGCGAGGATTTCACGCTATGCCGCCGCTATAGCTAGTGGCGATTTTATCACTACCGTGCCGACGCTGCAGGTAATAGAGGCGGAGGGTGGTGGAGAAGTGACCTCAAGCGGCAGTGGCTCCAAGCAGCGTAAGGAGAGAGCCAGGCGCGACACAACCACGGTAAGTGAAGATGTCAGCATAGAGGGGGATGACGTCGTCGGTGATGACGACATGGTGGTAGCTGATGCTGACGCTGAAGGGGTCATCTATAGGGATGATGATGGAGAAGGTGGTGACACCGAGGGCGAGGGCGAGGGCGAGGATGACGCCGAGGCCGAAACTGAAATCGGGGGTGAGCTGCCCACAACTGAGGGTGGGCACGATGCCGAGGTTGGACCTTCGGGCCCGGAGAAGGAATTGCCAAAGATTTCCCTCGAGCAGGAGCTCGAGCCTCATCAAATTATTCATTCACACTTCGACAACAACAAAGACCTTAAACTACAAAACAATCTGCTGATCAGGAGGAGTTGAACAGGAATATACCAGCGAACACGACGCCGACTCGTATAACACAAGCTCATATAGAGCGAGTTCGAAAGGATTGTGGATTTGGGTCCGAGGTGAAGGTAGTCATTCCCGACCCAACTAGTAGGGTTTGCCAGCACATGGGGGGGCTATCTTTTACATACACTCATCCATTACCATCGGTTTCACCCTACCTGTTCACAAGATTATTGACGACTTCTGCCGAGCATACAATCTATGCTTGGCCCAGTTAGGCCCCGGCGTCTGGAGAATTTTTCAATGCATGGATTTGCTGAGTACAAAAGCCGGGGTGGATTTCACCTTGCAGCATCTCATCTCTCTCTATTATCCTTATTTCCACAAAACCGGGGTTGTGGCTCCAAACAACCAAGGTAAGTATGCGCTTCTCCATAAGAGCGAGGATCATGGGGATCGAGGCTGGAGTGATCGCTACGTCCTTTTGGAGACCAGCATTTTATCCGCCGAACCTAATTTCCCCGAGAGGTGGAATAACACACGTAAGTGTCCCTTCACTCTTTATTTCCTCCTCGGTGATTATTCATGTTTGCTAACCCCGATTCATTTTTGTTTTTCAGCGAACAAGGTCGCTATCATTCCTCCCAAGGGATTGACCGAATGGGTTAGAGCTGTGATTGGGTCTCATGAACGCCCAATTCGATCATGGATGAAGATGGCTGCTGAATTTGGTTGGCAGTGTAAGAGGCATGGTAAGTTTTTTGTGGCTTCTCACTTGGTATGCTGTTTGTAGATTTTCTCTTGGTTACTAATGTTTTTTCCCTCTGTGTTAGGTTTTCCAAATCGTGTTGTCAACACGAAGAAAGACAAAAAGAAAAAGGGAAAAGGAAAGAAGAAAGATGATGAAGATATCGAGTCGGATGATGATCTGGCTTCGGCGGCAGGTCTAGCTGGTGACCTGAAAGAGTTGAAGGCTTCAAAGCCTTCGAAGGTTTCAGAAGGGTCCTCATGTCAAGTATCCTCAAAAGGTAAACCTCACCCTTGTTTAACTCTCTGGTTTTTACTCTTCTTCACTTCTTTGCTCAAAATTCTTTTATGTTGCCCTTTGTAGGTGTGAAAAGGAAGAGGGCGGTTTCCAAGAAACCCTCTCGCTCTGTGAACCCTTGCACCGAGGAGGCTACTTCCCCTAGGCCCGAAGTGGTGGCGGAGTCGCGCCGAAGGCTGATTGATGAGCCTGATGACGTTGCCGCCGAGGACTTAGTAGCTCGAAGAGAAGTCGAGGTCGTAGACCTTGATGATCAGGAGCGAGCCTCCGAGACGGCAGTTGCCAAGGCCAGAGGCAAGGCCAAAGTAGGGGAAGCTGGGTCTGCTGCCATCGAAAGGGGGGCTGAAGTCGGTGCGGTTCGGGCGCAATCTGAGCCCGCGAGGATTTCAACCTCGGTTGGGGTCTTTTCGGAAGCTCGAGGTGCCATCTTCTTCGAACCTGTTGGCGAGCACCCGAGGTGATATCCTGAGACTCGCGCCTTTTCTTGGCCTAGATGAAGACACAGTTGTGCAGGCTTTCTCTCGAGGTCAGCTTTACAACACCATCGCTGCCAATACTATTAGGGTAAGTTTCGTCGTCTTTTAACTTACTTCTGTCTTCGGTCAGATGCTGACAATGATTTTTTAGTTGATCTCCATTTAGAGCTTTGTTCTATCGTTGAGGGCTATCGAGGTTTACACCTCGAGGGATGAAGAGGTTCGGCGCGTTGCCCGTGCGTGGGACAGGCAAAGGGACAGGTTCAATGCACAAATAATAGAGTTGAAGGCTAAGTTATCCAAGTCACAGTCCGATTTGCATGAAGCTGAGGCTGCTTCTGAGGCGAAGATTCAAGCCCTCGGTGATGGCTTCCAGGTTGAGCGCACGAGGCTAGAAGCTGAAGTTTCAAGACTTAATGCCGAGCTGACTCAAGCTAGGGGCAAATTTGACGAAATGGCCAAGAAGCACCATGAGCAGCTAAGGGACCACGTGCTTCATATTCGGAGATTGGAGGGTGAAAGCTCCAGACTTTTAACTCTTGAACCCGAGGTTAAGTTGCTTCGGGAAGAGATCGGTGACCGCAAAGCTAGGGCCAAGATCAGGGCAAAAAGAGCGGAGTTGGACAAACGCTAGTCAGTTATCAAATCTCGGTTGAGGCTACTTAAGCAATGTCGTGCTGGTCAGCTCGATTTGGAAGAAGAAATCGCCAAAGCCGAAGAGAAGGCAGCCCAGGCTCAAGCCATTATCGATGATCTTCCATCAAGTGAAGCTTCGAGCGAGGACGAAGGAGAGGATGATGATGATGAGGACGCCGATGGGGCTTCCGAAGAGGGAGATGATGACCCCGAGGGCTAGATTCTTGTTTTCACTTGTTGTTTTGTGTAAGCCTTCAGGCTCTTTTTGTGTTCATACTTTTGACCTCCGGGTCCTTTTGATGTACAAACCTGCAGCCTTCGAGCCTATCAATGAAATAATTTTGTATTTCTCGTCTTAAATGTTAGTTTTTGCATGAACCGAACACTTAAAGTAAATAGCTTGCTTGCAAGACTTAATTAAATGAAACCGATGCACACGTAGAACGACGTGCATTTAAAGTGCAACTTCAGAGTGCAAGATTATGGAAACATAGAGATATAGAATCAAATTTATTTGATGGATAATATAGACGAGCCATAATCGACTTTTTACATAAAGTCAAGTGAAAGTTGACCTTGGGCGTAAAAACAAATTGACAACATGCCACTATCGGGCGTAATTACAATGTACTAATCTATTCTTCGGGTGTCAGTCCCCGGTCATCGAACAACCAGGCTTCAGTTGAGAGGCTCAGTATTGACCTCCGTTGCAACCCACCTCTTACTTCCCCTCAGTGTTCGGGTGTGAATCTTGATGAAGATCCGAGCCTGAAAATCGTTTTATCCGCTTCCTAAAAAGGTCAAGCAAAATGAAACGAGGAGCAAGTTAGTACATTTCGATCGAGGCCCTAGGAGCGTTTTCCGGCTCGAGGCTGACTGTAAACTTTAAGTAATCAAGGAATGCTTACCTCGATTTCAGAAGTAGTACCACTTCAAATTGGAGATGTTCCAATTTAAGGGTTCGGGTATGCCGTGCAGATATTCAATTTGATAAGATCCTTTCCCAATAATTGCTCTGACTTTGTATGGTCCTTCCCAGTTCGCGACGAGTTTCCCCCCGTTCTTCTCATTCTTTGATTGGTTCGTAGCCTTCAGCACATAATCTCCAACTTTAAAATCTCTAAGCTTGGCCTTCCTATTAAGATATGTCTTGATCTACCTTTTCTGTTCAATTAACCGAACCAAAGCCAACTCTCTTTTCTCCTCGAGCAAGTCTAACTCTATGCGCATGGCTTGCTGATTCGTATCCTCAGTGGTATGAGCGTATCGAAGACTTGGCTCGCCCACTTCCATGGGGATAAGGGAATCCATACCGTAGGCAAGTGAGAAAGGGGCCTTACCGGTGCTATTCTTTTTCGTTGTCCTCATGGCCCACAACACACCCGACAACTCCTCGGGCCAAGGACCTTTCTTCTCATTGAGCCTTTTCTTGAGAATATCAATTATTATCCTATTTGAAGACTCAGCTTGGCCATTGGCACTTGGATGATAGGGGGTCGAAGCGATTCTTTTGATTCCCCATTGCTTGAAGAAATCAGTGATGACTACTCCCATGAATTGTTTACCATTGTCGCAAGCGATTTCTCTTGGGACACCGAACCTGTAGATGATGTTCTTCCTAATAAAATCGATTACTTCTTTCTGTTTGACCTCGGTGAAAGCTCCTGCTTCCACCCATTTCGTAAAGTAATTGGTTAAAACGAGGATGAACCGAACACCATATTTTCCCTTCGGCAAGGGACTTACGACATCCATCCCCCATTTCGTGAAAGGCCATGGCGACAGGACCGAATGCAAAGGTTCGACTTGTTGATGAATCATTCGTGCGTGGTGCTAAAATTTATCACATTTTTGCACGAAGGCCTTCGCATCTGCGCTGATAGTGGCCAATAGTACCCAGCTCTAAGTACTTTGCGCACCAAATATTTCCCCCCCCCCCCGAGTGATTGCCACACTCCCCTTCGTGTATTTCAGTCATCACATATCTAGCTTCATCCAGACCCAAACATTTGGCCATCGGGCCGCAATACAATCTTCTATACAAGTTACCCTCGATCATATGGTATGAAGCCGCTTGGGTCCTTAACTTTTTAGCTTCTTTTTTATCTTGGGGGACAGCCCCCGAGTCGAAGTAAGAGGTAAGCTTACTCCGCCAATCCCATTTGTGGTCCACCGAGTTGACTTGCAATTTCATCTCTCTCATTTGCGCGGAGAGCAACCGAACCACTGAATCAGTCCCTGAGTGAGTTTCATCGACTGCCAAACCCAAGTTTGCCAAAGCGTCTGCTTCGGTGTTTTCCTCTCGAAGCACTTGCTTAATTTTCCATTCTTAGAATTGGGCCAAAATTCTTTGTGCTCAGTCCAAGAATAGCTGCATTCTGGGCTCCCGAGCCGTGTATTCACCGAGCACTTGATTTACCACCAGCTGTGAGTCGCATCTCAACTCAATTCTTTCCACCCCCATTTCTTTAGCTAACTCTAAGCCTGCTAAAGCTGCTTCGTATTCGGCCTCATTATTGGTTACCTTTTTTAACCGAACGGAGTGCCTTATTTTCTCCCCGGTGAGGGCTTTTAACACTATGCCTAATCCCGAACCCTTGGAATTAGTTTCCCCATCGGTGTGAAGTATCCATAGTCCCGAAGCCGTTCCTTTTGACATTGAGTTCTCCTTTTCGGCATCGGGTAGGATCCCAACACTAAAATTCGTTACAAAGTCAGCCAAGACTTGGGATTTGGTGGCTTTTCGGGGTTGATAAGTGATATCATACTCGTTCAATTGTACCGTCCACTTTGATAACCTCCCCGATAACCCAGGTTTGTGCAATATACTTCTTAAGGGGAATGTTGAAACTACCTGATGAGAATCAAACGCGGAAAAAGTAAAAGATAAGAACGAGACGTAACTCGATCTCTAATCCCAAGTAGCAACGGAGAACTTGTTCCGTTACACCCCGAGAGAAGGACAAGAACACCTACGCTATGCAACTACCCTCGAGCTAACGCGAGCACGCAAGTAGAATGGTCGGAGAGGAAAAGTATTCATCTAGATCCGCTAGAAGAACTACAAGTCCAAGATCAAAAGGTTTCATTCAATAACCAAGAGCCATGCTCATGTTCAATGTTTATCATTCATCAAATATCAAAAACTAAGTGTAAAATAAGCTAGGCTTGGATATTTATAGTGTTTCCCAAGCTTACACAAAGACTTAATTACCCTTACTAATAAGGTTCATCAAATAAGCCACGTAGGGCAAAATAGTAAAAGAAACATAAGTTCAGCAGCTAGGAGGGGCGCCTGGGGCTGGGAGGGGCGCCTGGAACATGCTGAAGCTAGGCTGGGCGCCTGGAGCTAGGCGGGGCGCCTGGCTTGGCCTTCAGCTAGGCTGGGCGCCTGAAGCTAGGCGGGGCGCCTGGCTTGGCCTTCAGCTAGGCTGGGCGCCTGGCCAGGTGGGGCGCCTGGTGCTTTTCTGGGCCTTAGGCAGTGAGCTCCCTAGGTGGGGCGCCTGGGGTAGGCGGGGTGCCTAGCTCTGCTGGGCTCTCTTCTTCCTTAGGCGTGAGGCCTAGTTTGAGCACCCGGAATGGCTTCCAATCGCTTCCTTCTTCAAGGCCCTTCCTCACCAAGTGTATGTGTACTCCTTGGATCTCCTTAGCTTGACTACGTGTGAATGGTCTTGTGGGGGTTTGGGTCTCATCATCCTCCCCTTCTTGAGAAGATTTCGTCCTTGAAATTGAGGCATCATCACCCACGACCGCATCATCACCTACATCCAAAGGAACCAAGTCACAAACATTAAAAGTATTAGAAACTTGATACTCACTTGGCAAGTCGACCACATAGGCGTTGTTGTTTATCTTTGAAAGCACTTGGAATGGGCCATCGCCACGGGGTGCTAACTTCCCTTTTCTAAGGTTTGGAAACCTTTCTTTCCGGAAGTGCACCCACACATAGTCACCCTTCTTGAGTTCCACCTTCTTGCGTCCTTTGTTTTTCTTGGAAGCAACCTTAGCATAGGCTTCCTCCAAATTCTTCTTCGCCTTTGCATGGAGTTCCATCATTGCCTTCGCTCTAGCTTTACCTTCAAAATTAACAACCATTTCCCTTGGCAAAGGGGTTAGATCAAGGGGAATCAAGGGGTTAAAACCATAAACACACTCGAATGGCGTCATGCCAATCATTCTATGCACGGTTCGATTGTAGGCAAACTCCATAAGAGGTAAACGATCAATCCAAGTCCCGGCCTTACCCCGGGTCATGGCTCTAAGAAGAGCACCCAAGGTTCGGTTTACCACTTCCGTTTGCCCATCGGTTTGTGGGTGGTGGGACGTGGAGAACAAGAGCTTGGTGCCTAAAACACCCCATAAACTTCGCCAAAAATGGCTTAGGAACTTAGCGTCCCTATCACTCACTATAGTTTGAGGCACACCATGTAGCTTCAAAACATTTTCAACAAACAAGGAAGCTACATGTTGGGCATCATCGCATTTCTTGCATGGAATGAAATGAGCCATCTTTGAGAACCTATCCACAACAACATAAATGCTATCATGGCCCCCCCTAGTCCTAGGTAATCCCATCACAAAATCCATTGAGATATCCAACCAAGGACTAGTAGGTACGGGGAGAGGGGTATACAACCCATGGGGGTGGGCTTTGGATTTAGCACGCTTGCACTCAAGGCAATTGTTGCAAAACTTTTCCACTTGCACCCCCATCTTTGGCCAATGAAATTGTTCTTTAAGAATAGCCAAAGTCTTTCTTGTGCCAAAATGTCCCATGAGTCCCCCGCAATGTGCCTCTTGCACAAGCAACTCCCTCCAAGAGGACTCCGGAATGCACACTCTACCATTTTTGAAGATATAACCATTAACCCATTGGTATTTTTCAACTCTCTCCCCCTTCTCTAGAGCGTCATGGACACTCTTTAGCTTTGGGTCATGAGCATACATCAATTTAATGCTCTCAAAACCCATGAGCTTGGAGGTGAGAGTGGTGGCTAGAGCAAACTTTCTCGAAAGCGCATCCGCCACAACATTGTCCTTCCCTTTCTTATATTGGATCACATAGGGAAAGGACTCAATGAATTCAACCCACTTGGCATGTCTCTTATTGAGCTTCTCTTGGCCTCTCAAATGCTTGAGTGACTCATGGTCACTCTTGATTACAAACTCACGAGGCCAAAGATAGTGTTGCCAATGGGCAAGGGCTCTCACAAGGGCATACAACTCCTTGTCATATGTAGAATAGTTCAAGGAGGCCCCTTTCAATTTCTCACTAAAGTAGGCGATGGGTTTGCTATCTTGCATTAAAACACCACCGATTCCCACCCCCGAGGCATCACACTCAACCTCAAATGCCTTTCCGAAGTCGGGCAATTGCAATAGAGGGGCGGTACTCAACCTACTTTTCAATTCATGGAAGGCCTTCTCTTGAGGCTCTCCCCAAACAAACGGTTGGTCTTTCTTCACCAATTCGGTGAGTGGAGCGGCAATGGAGCTAAAGTCCCTCACAAATCGCCTATAAAAGCTTGCGAGACCATGAAAGCTCCTCACTTGAGTCACGGTAGTAGGAGTAGGCCAATCACGTATGGCCTCTACCTTAGACTCATCCACCTCCACTCCTTGGGCACTCACAACAAACCCAAGGAAGACCACCTTCTCAACACCAAAGGCACACTTTTTAAAATTAGCATAGAGCTTTTCGGCTCTCAACTTCTCAAGCACTAGCCTAAGGTGTTCAACATGGTCGTCTATTGATTTGCTATAGATCAATATATCGTCAAAATAGACGACCACAAACTTGTTGATGAATGGCTTTAGAACATGGTTCATTAGCCTCATGAAAGTGCTAGGTGCATTGGAGAGCCCAAAGGGCATCACCAACCATTCATAGAGACCAAATTTGGTATTGAATGCGGTTTTCCACTCATCACCGGGTTTTATCCGGATTTGATGGTAGCCGGACCTAAGGTCAATTTTGCTAAACACACATGAACCGCTCAATTCATCTAACATATCATCAAGTCGGGGAATAGGATGACGGTACTTTACCGTTATTTTGTTCACGGCCCGACAATCAACACACATTCTCCAAGTGCCGTCCTTTTTGGGAACAAGGATCACGGGCACGGCACAAGGACTCAAGCTTTCCCTTACCAAACCTTTAGTGAGCAATTCATAAACTTGCTTTTGCAATTCCCTTGTATCCTCCGGGTTGCTCCTATAGGCCGGTTTGTTTGGGATTTGGGATCCCGGGACAAAGTCTATTTGATGCTCAATGCCCCTCAAAGGAGGCAATCCATCCGGCATTTCATCCGGGAACATATCACCAAAATCCTTCAAAACATTCTCAAACACACTAGGCAAAGGGTTAGAAGAAAAATCACAATTAGAGTTAAGGATCATACCTTTGTGCACTAGGCATAGGAGAAACTTGGTGCCATCATTACCTTTCAAGAGCTCGCCCGGTTGCATCATGGCACACATGCCACCGGTAGATGAAGTAGGTGGGATTGCCACCATGCTTTTGGACAAAGGGCTAGTCTCAATGAGTGACTTAGCCTTTGCCACCTCCCTCAACTCCTTCATTTTCTTGTAGTCATCACTCACTTGCTTAGGAGTGAGAGGTTTAAGCACAAATCTCTTCCCTTCATGTTTGACCGTGTAAGTGTTGACACGACCATCATGCACCACTTGCCTATCGAATTGCCATGGCCTCCCTAAGAGTAGGTGGCATGCTTGCATAGGCACAACGTCAAACAAATGCTCATCAACATAACTACCCATTCTAAACTTGATCATGGCTTATTTCATCACCTTAAGCTCTCCACATTCACTAAGCCATTGTAACCGGTAAGGTTTAGGATGCTTCATGGTAGTTAACTTCAATTGAGCCACTAGTGATTGACTCACTACATTTGCACAACTCCGGAATCAATTATCATAGAGCAAACAACGTCTTTGACCCGGCACCTAGCATGGAAAAGATTTTCCCTTTGCAAGGTTTCACTATCTTCCACAATCATAGCCCCTAGGCTCCTTCTCACAACCAAGAAAGTATGAGGATCCTCCTCCTCCATCGTATCATCAAGCAAATCATTCTCCTCTACTCCCTCATCTCCCTCTACTCCCTCTACTCCCTCATCTTCCGATTCACTCTCTTTCTCATATGCATCATTACCAACAACAATCATGGTCCTCTTTGTAGGACATTCCCTAGCAAAGTGACCATAGCCCTTGCACTTGTGGTATTGTATTGAAGAAGAAGTAGGAGCATGTAATTGAGCTTTAGAGTTACCTCCCACATTAGGTGTGTTCTTCTCAAACGGCCTTTTCACATCCTTGGTAGCATTTGCACCACTTGTTCCACTTGCACTTGGGAACCTTGCATTTGTGGTAGGAGGCTTCCAATCCTTTGGTTTGCTTGTTGGAGTAGTAGTGCTACTCTTGTAGCGAAGGGATTTCTCCTCCTTGAGCCATTTCTCGGCCTCAACCGCATCTTCACATAGCTTGTAATGATCATCATACTTGTGGAACTTCAATTGTGAAGCTATGTCTCGGTTCAAGCCCCCTTTGAAACGGATCATGGCCGTCTCATTGTCTTCATCATCTAAGTCAAGGATCATTCGGATTTGCTCAAATTCATTGAAATATTCACCAACCGATTTGTAACCTTGCTTCAAATCATATAGACGCCTTTGTTGTTCAACCCGGTATTGGTTAGTCAAGTACTTCTCATCCATCACACGGATCAACTCTTCCCAAGTAAGATTAATAGCCATACCCGTCCTTCTTCTATTTCTCTTCACCGACTCCCACCAAGTAGAAGCAAAATATTCAAAGGAGGATATTGCATACTTGGTTTTCTTCACATCGGGCATATCATTGGTGTCAAAGATACGCTCCATAGCCAATTTCCAACCAATATATTCCACCGGGTCACTACTTCCTTTGAAAGAAGGAATAGTGAGCTTCACACTATTAAGGTTGTTGTTGTTGTCACGACCCCCTTGGAATGGCTCCGGTTGGCCTCCATGGTGATCATCATAAGCAACATAGTCCCTTCTAGCATTCCTCCCTCCATATCCTAAGGGTGGCCCTCGACCTCGGCCTCTACCCCGATCCACATTTCGACCCCAATTCATAGCTCGCCTTGGTTGAAAGTGATCATCAAACCCATACACATCGTCACCATAATCAACTTCCTCCTCTTCTTGAGCCTCAACAACTTGCTCAAGAGGTTGCACATTTCGGACGGGTCTTGGTAGTGGAAAGTTTCTTGGGGGATTATCCAAGATACGGGGAATGCCCGTTCGTTCAATTCTCTCTCGATCCTCCTTTACCCGTTGTTGATTGAGCAATTCAACAACTTGCTCCGGGGTAAAAGTAGGGCTACTTGAGCCTTCACCGGTCTCAATTTGGACACTCGGGGTCCCCTTTTCAATTGGGACACTCGGGGTCCCATGTTCACCTTGAGTACTCGAGGCTCCCTTTTCAAGAGAATCAATCCTTTGGTTCATGAGGTCCATCTTGGAAAGAAGATTAGCCAAGGCCTCCTTAATGAAATATTGACCTTCGTTGGCCATTGTACCTACAAAGAAAGAAACAAGAGTTAGTTAAAACACCTCACTCGCTCCCTCACTTGTGTTCACTCGGATCACTCTTTTGGGTGGCGGTGGATATTTCACTCAACTTGTAGTTCCAAAGCTTCACGTAGATGATTAGCAACTCCTCAACTCAACTAAAATATTCACGAGTCACGCACACTCCGGGGTGAGTGGAGTTAATGGGACTCAATGAACGCTAGGCACTTTGAAGTGAAGGACTTGAGTTAAAAGATTCTACGCTTTTCCTTAGAAGTCTACTCTCCTTGCTAGGCACGATTCACTTAAGAGCAATCAAAGGGTTAGCACTATTCAAGTAGATCAGTTACTCAAATTAGTACTAACTAGATGTTATGTTATCAAACAAAGGGAAATACCTACGAAAATCTACCCGAAACAATACGTTCAGCACTCAGGAGGGGCGCCTGAAACTCAGGTGGGGCGCCTAGTCTGTACTGTATTCCAGGCGGGGCGCCTGGGTCTAGGCGGGGCGCCTGGGACTTAGGCAGTAGCCAAGTCAGGCGGGGCGCCTGGCTTAGGCGGGGCGCCTGGCCTGAAGCCTTTTCCAACTCGTTCCAAACTCATTTCAAGTCGATTTTCAAGCCTCAAATCCGATGTTTTCAACTTGTTTTCACAATCCAAAGATACCCAAAGTTGTTTTTGATCTTCCTTAACAAAACCCAATCAAATTTTCAATCAAACAATCAATCAAATCAGGATTCAATCCCAAGAACTCAAGAACACAAGGGTTTAACAAAAGGGTTTCAACAAGGATTGTGATTCATCAAAGTAGGTGTTATACATGTTCAAATCCCACAAAATTGGTACCGAATTGTTTGTTTTTCAATGAAGATCAATCCCCAACAACAAGTTTCCAATCAAACATCAATCCAACCCAAGAATCAAGCTAAAATTCATCAAGAACAAGTTCTTCAAGGGTTTAAGGGGTTTTGGGGTTTCAATTTTTCAAACTTCACCAATTCCAACAATTTTGGTATCCAAGTAACGGGAAATCAATCACGATCAAGAATCCATAACACCCATATCACAAATCATCCAAATCAACAAGTTACACCAAATTTTTGTATTTTTCAATTTTTCAATTTTTTTTTTTTTTTTTGCAATTTTCTCCTTTCTAATAACTTCAACAACAAGAAAAACTAAAAGAAGATACTAGGCACGAAGAATCAAGGGTCGGGGGTTTGTAGAAACAAAACCCGAGCCTTGCTCTGATACCAAACTGATGAGAATCAAACGCGGAAAAAGTAAAAGATAAGAACGAGACGTAACTCGATCTCTAATCCCAAGTAGCAATGGAGAACTTGTTCCGTTACACCCCGAGAGAAGGACAAGAACACCTACGCTATGCAACTACCCTCGAGCTAACGCGAGCACGCAAGTAGAATGGTCGGAGAGGAAAAGTATTCATCTAGATCCGCTAGAAGAACTACAAGTCCAAGATCAAAAGGTTTCATTCAATAACCAAGAGCCATGCTCATGTTCAATGTTTATCATTCATCAAATATCAAAAACTAAGTGTAAAATAAGCTAGGCTTGGATATTTATAGTGTTTCCCAAGCTTACACAAAGACTTAATTACCCTTACTAATAAGGTTCATCAAATAAGCCACGTAGGGCAAAATAGTAAAAGAAACATAAGTTCAGCAGCTAGGAGGGGCGCCTGGGGCTGGGAGGGGCGCCTGGAACATGCTGAAGCTAGGCTGGGCGCCTGGAGCTAGGCGGGGCGCCTGGCTTGGCCTTCAGCTAGGCTGGGCGCCTGAAGCTAGGCGGGGCGCCTGGCTTGGCCTTCAGCTAGGCTGGGCGCCTGGCCAGGTGGGGCGCCTGGTGCTTTTCTGGGCCTTAGGCAGTGAGCTCCCTAGGCGGGGCGCCTGGGGTAGGCGGGGCGCCTAGCTCTGCTGGGCTCTCTTCTTCCTTAGGCGTGAGGCCTAGTTTGAGCACCCGGAATGGCTTCCAATCGCTTCCTTCTTCAAGGCCCTTCCTCACCAAGTGTATGTGTACTACTTGGATCTCCTTAGCTTGACTACGTGTGAATGGTCTTGTGGGGGTTTGGGTCTCATCACTACCGCTATTGGGTGACATTGAAAATAAGGTCGTAGTTTTCGAGCAGTAACAATTAAAGCAAGTGCCAGTTTTTCCAAATGAGGATACCTAGTCTCAGCGTCGAGGAGTGTATTGCTCAGATAATAGATGGGCTGTTGCTTGCCATCTTCTTCCCAGACCAGCACAGTGCTGACTGACACCTCGGATACCGCCAAGTACACCATCAATATTTCACCATCTTTTGGCTTGGCGAACAACGACGCGTTAGCCAGATAGCGTTTCAATTCCCTCAGTGCTTCTTTACACTCCGGTGTCCATTCGAAGTGATTATTCTTCCTCAAGATAAAGAAGAATTTGTGTCATTGCTCCGAGGACCTTGAGATGAATCGACTCAAGGCAGCGATGCGACTAGTTAAGCGCTGAACTTCCTTTACCCCGGTCAACTCTTCGGGGATCTCTTCGATAGCCTTGATCTATCTGGATTGGCTTCGATTCCTCGTTCAGAGACAATAGATCCCAAGAATTTTCCCGACCCTACGTCGAAGGCACACTTCTCAGGGTTTAATTTCACGCCATATTGCCTCAGAACAACAAAAGCTTCCCTCAAATGATTCAGGTGATCCTCCACTCGAATTGACTTGATAAGAATATCATTTATGTAGACTTCCATAGATTTTCCAATATACACCTTGAACATGCGACACACTAGCCTCTGGTATGTCGCCCCAGCATTTTTCAAACCGAAGGGCATCACTTTATGGCAAAAGTACCTCGGTTAGTGATGAACGAGGTTTTCTCTTCGTCCTTCGGATCCATGAGGATTTGGTCGTAGCATCGAAGAAGGTTAATAGTTTGTGTCCAGCCGTGGAGTCTATTGACCTGTCTATTTGTGGCAATGGGTAGGAGTCCTTGGGGCAAGCATTGTTTAGATCAGTGTAGTATACGTACATCCTCCACTTGCCCTTTTTTCTTAGGCACGATGACCACATTAGCCAGCCATTCAGGATACTTCACATCCCTTATGAAACCATTCTCTTGCAGCTTCGTGGTTTTATCTTCGATTGCTTTCTTTTTAACCCCGGCATGAGGCCTTTTCTTTTGCTTCACCGGGGTGAATTTTGGGTCTACGTTCAGCTTGTGGGTCATGATCTCCGGATCGATACCAATCATGTCCGAATAGGACCAAGCAAAGCAATCGTTGTTGGACTTTGAGACTTCAATGGTTGCTTTCTTCGACTCTGGGTCCAACTCTGAGCTGACAAATACCTTTCTTTCAGGAAAATCTTTCAATAAGGTGAAAGATTCCAACTCCTCAATAGTTGAGTTCTCGGCCTTTTGTTTCCTAGGCTCTTGAATGCATACCAGGATCTTTTCAATTTCTCCTTGGAGGTCCTCCTCGCTTGACCCCAGTTGCATTAGTTGCTATTGTTTTGGCTCAGTCGGGGCGACTCCACTTTTGCAACAGAATAGTATACTCTTGCTGCTCGTTGCTCCCCCCTTATTGATCGAACTCCTCAAGGTGTAGGAAACTTGATCACTTGATGAAGAGTGGATGGGACAGCCATTCCATGGTCTGCCGAGGATCACATTATATGCTATGTCCTTGGGCAACACTTGAAACAGTGTTTCTTTGCTAACTCCTTCAGCAAACGTTTTAAGTGTGATTTTCACCCAAAGTCTTCTCGTGGAGTTGTTGAAGCTAGTAAACACTATTGCCTTGGGGATGACTTCCCCTTTAAGCCACATCTTCTTAATGGCTCCGTAGCTAATTATGTTGACCGAGCTACCGAGGTCGATCAAGACTCGCTTGATATTCGAGTCATTGATTCTCAACATGATGACCAAGGCATCGTGATGAGGGAACATCATCCCATCACAATCGTCATCATCAAATACAATTTCTTTACTCGAGCCTCCCACTCGAGTTCTCTTTTCCATTGTGATCGACAGCTTTGCGAACTTCTTTGTAGCTGCGAAATTCACTCCGTTCACTTCTGACCCCCCGGTGATAATATTTACAACTCTCTCAGGGGGTGGAGCCCGAGGTGGCTGTCCATCACCTCGGTTCTTGGTGTAGTTGTCTTTTCCCTTGTCGGTAAGGAATTCGGCTAACACACCTTTCTTCAGCAAATGTGCCACCTCGAGGCAAAATATTTTGCAGTCTTCGGTTCGATGGCCATAATCCGCATAGAACTCGCAGTGTAAATTCTGATCCCTTTTGTCTGCTGGAGTTCTCATGTCTTTGGGTATTCTTACCCCGGCAGTTCCTTTGACTATGTTGACCAGCTCCGCGGTCGATATATTGAGGTAATTCTTTATTCTTTGAGACCGAAGCTGGGCCTGAGGAATTTCTTTGGTTCGAGTTAGGGTGAACCTTTCCTCCGAGCCGTTGGCTTACATGTGGGCTCACAAACGAGTTTCCAAAGGAATTTCCCAACCTTTGGCTGACAGGCATCCTCGTGGAGGTGTATGGCTCGTACCTCCCCTTCGAATTTCCTTGCGACGCGTCGGCGCGATACGAGGATTTGCCTTGGTTCTTGTAATTATGACCTGGGTTTTTAAACTCGGCTTCCTCCAGCCTTATCTTGGAGTAAGCTCGTTTGTGTAAATCTTCCCACTTCAGAGTTTGTTACTGCTGAAGCTCTTTTTGCAACTCGGCGGCAGCGTCGGAGTTGCAAACATTCATACCCTTTTCAAACGCTATGTTGGCCAGAGTATAATCCATTTGAGGTAGCTCCATGCGCTTTCAGAAAGTGCTCAAGGAAGTCCTTAAGTGGCTCACCGAGCCGTTGCTTGAATTTGCAAATATCCTCCTTTCTTTGGAGAATCTTTTGTGCTCCAGTGTGGGCCTTAACGAAGGCATTAACTATTTCCCTAAAGGTGGAAATTGACCCCACTGGTAAGCGCATGTACCAACGCACCGCTCCTTTCTCCAAGGCTTCGAGAAACTTTTTCAGCAACATTGACTCGAGCTCTATTTCTGTTAAGTCAGTGCTCTTTACCATCGCCATGAACTCAGTTACATGTTCTTTGGGATCGGTGGTCCCATCATACTTCTTCAGGAAGAGGAGCTTGAAATGTTTGGGAGTTGGAGCTGGTGCTGCTTCGGGCTTGAATGGAAACTCCCTGTACTGGTCGATATCAAGCTCATCTTCGGTTTTAGCCACCCCGGGGACGCTTTCGAGGTGCTTTTCCATGCGTGCTTCGACGCGAGCCTCGACTCGTGCTTCAATTTCTCTAGTCAACCTCTCAACATCAACCGAAGATGTAGTTTCTGCAACGGTGGGAAGCGTCCTAAAGTGTGGCGTTGTGCTCGGTAAGGTTCCCGAACCTCCAGATGTGGCCCCGTTTGGAGGTCCCCCTGTTATCACGCCCGTAGGAACGAAGAGTGGGATGCCTCCATTTGGAGCCACAGGCTGAGTGCCGTTCGGTGCCGAGCTGTTCCTCGCCTCTAACGAGGCGCGGAATTCGTCGTTGATGTTAACTTGTTCATCATGTCGCTCTTGAAGAGCTCTTAGTGAAGCAACAACATAGGCTTGAAACGCCTCGGTCGTCATCAGGGACAAAGAAGTAGGATGTGATTGGACACCAGTTTGTCTATCGGGAGTTAACTGGTGCTCAATAATCTGCTATTATCAGCCATTTTGTCGTCAAAAGATTATGAACTTCAACGAAAAAGAACGTTTAACTTTGGAACAAAGCATTTCTGCTTATATCCCCACAGACGGGGCCAATTTGTATGGGCCTAAATCAGTTTAGGATCACAAATCGAATTTGGGTTAGAATACAAGCAAATCTTCGTATCTAAGTCAATAAAATGCTAAGAATAATCGTAAATGCAAGAGAATAATGTGACTTCAATATATTGCAATGAGTACAAATTTCGTCAGAGTTTCTGTATATATTTTTGAATACGTACAATGTAAAATGAAGGGCTTTTTATAGACACAAGAGCCTGCTCCACGTTCTCCATGACTTGTTAGTGGCCAAACCCACGTCTGGAGCATTTATGGATGAAGTTAATGGGCAAAGTAGTGGGCTGAAGTAGTGGGCTGCTGAGCCGTTACGACCAAGGTATCCTACCAAGGTGCAAATGTGTTACTTCGGTAGCGCGACACCGCCGTTCGGTTGAAGCGAGGATCACCGAAGCTCAGTTTATGGCTCGCCTTTGGTGATGACATTGGTGCCTGGCCTCGGCGACTCACTCGCTTGCTTCAGTTTACAGCTTGTCATCACATGCTCGGTCGCCATCAGATCATGTTACCGAGGCGACTCATAGTAAGTCGATCTTTACCCAATACACTTATACTTGAGCTTTTGTTGTGTTAAATTGGGGAAGCAAGTGCACTTATCATGGTTTTGTTGCATTTTGTAGGTTGAATATGTTTGGAGAAGAGTGATGGAAGAAACAAGTCAAAATGAAGTCTAGTTGAAGAAAAAGAAGAAAAGTGGCTAGTCTGTCAAAAATGCAGTAGAAAAGTAGCTATGCGTGAAACAATAACTAAGCTCAGCAGTGATAAAGTAGATATCGGGTGAACTTTTGGTACCAGGGTGGCTATGGCGTGCAAATTAGAATTTCTTCATTTTAATCTAGGGAGAATTTTGGAAAATGATTGTATTTCATTTTGGCAACACATAAATAGTTGTAGCTTTTATTGTACATATCCTTTGGCTACTTTTCCAAACTTAGGAGTAAGAATCATTAACAGTCCTTGGAGATTATAGATTGGGTGGACATTAATGAATAATTCTTCATCCCTTTCTTTATCTCTTTGATTTGTATTGTTATATTTGATTAATTGGTGTAATTTTTGACATGATTGTATGAATGTTTCATGACTAGGAATTTATATATGTAGGTTTTGATTATCTAGCTTATATTGCTTTGGTTGCCTATCTTTAATGCTCATGATACTACAGTTACATGTCTACTTTGCTAATTAAAGACTCGCGAGAGATGAATTAACATAGAATAATGAAGCTAGCAAGGATTTGGGTTGATAGGTTATTTCATAGACTAACTCATCTAAAAGAAGTTACGCTCGGAAGAGGTCTTCTTTCCTCGGGTAATGTGTAATGCTTTATATGCTCAACTATGGCTTTGACGAGCGCCATTGAGGTAAATCCCTTCGAGGCCGGAAGGATTATAGGGATTACATTAGAACGACTCGACCATAATATATAAAACTGTGCTATATTTGCATCCTAGGCTCAAAAACTTGTCTTCCTTGGTTGGAGAAGGCCATTGATCACCTTTACTTGTTTTTCTAGTGTAGTTTGTAGTTGTTAATATCATTCCATCACCTTGTTATTCTAGTTTGGCTTAGTCAAATAGGTTTAGTTCCTCCACTACTTTGATCGCATCACTTTGTTCATTGTGGATTTGACCCCGACTCCTAGTTGGGTAAATTATATTGCAATGACTGTTCATACCTCAAGCCGATGTGTGTGTTGAGGGTTGCCAATTGTCGAGCAGTCAACAAGATAACGGTAAAATATCGTCATCCTATCCCTCAATTAGATGACATGCTAGATGAATTGACTGGTTCTTCATGCTTTTCAAAGATAGACCTCAGGTCCGGTTATCACCAAATACGAATGGAACCCGGAAATGAGTGGAAAACTGCATTCAAGACCAAATTCGGTTTCTATGAATGGTTAGTGATGCCTTTTGGCCTCTCTAACGCACCGAGCACTTTCATGCGATTGATGAACCATGTGCTTAAACCGTTCATAAATAATTTTGTTGTTGTTTACTTCGATGACATACTTGTTTATAGTAAATCTGTGGATGAACATGTCAAACACTTAAGGCTACTGCTTGATAAACTGAGAAAAGAGAAGTTGTATGCTAACTTCAAAAAATGTGCCTTTTGTGTTTAGTATGTAGTCTATCTTGGATTTGTTGTGAGTGCTAATGGTGTTGAAGTCGATGAGTCAAAAGTCGAGGCTATCAAAGATTGGCCGACTCCAACCTCGGTATCTCAAGTTCGTAGCTTCCATGGATTAGCTAGCTTTTACCGAAGGTTTGCTCGTGACTTTAGCACTGTGGCAGCTCCTTTAACTGAGCTGATAAAGAAAGACCATTTATTTGTATGGGGAGAGTCCCAAGAGAGGGCTTTCCAAGAGTTGAAACAGAGGCTAAGTTCTACCCCGTTACTACAACTTCCTAACTTCAGTAAAGCGTTCAAAGTTGAATGTGATGCGTCCAGAGTTGGGATCAGAGGGGTGTTTATGCAAGAATCGAAGCCGATCGCTTACTTCAGTGAAAAGCTTAAGGGTGCAACCTTGAACTACTCTACATATGACAAGGAGTTGTATGCCCTCGTTCAAGCACTCGCTCATTGGCAACATTATCTTTGGCCCCGTGAGTTTGTGATTAAAAGTGATCATGAATCATTGAAACATCTCCGAGGCCAAGAGAAGTTGAACCGACGGCATGCCAAATGGGCAGAATTCATTAAGAGCTTTCCCTATGAATTAGAGTAAAGACAATGTCGTGGCCGATGCGCTGTCAAGGAAGTTCGCCTTAGCGTCCACTCTCACTTCGAGGTTAATGGGATTCAAAAAAATCAAGCTGATGTATGAACACGATCCCAAGTTTAAGAGCATTCGAGACGTTATCTTGAGTGGTCGCAGAGTCGAGAAATATCAGTGGCATGATGGCTACCTCTTTAAGAATGGGAGGGTTTGTATGCCTGTGTCATCGTGGAGAGAGCTTTTAGTTCGAGAAGCTCACTCCGGGGGCTTAATGGGACACTTCAGTGTCAATAAAACTCTTGGTATCTTAACCGAGCAGTTTCATTGGCCCAAAATGCGAAGAGATGTGGAAAATCTTTATAATGATTGCAAGAAATCTAAATCGAGGTCCAACCCTCATGGTTTGTATACTCCGTTACCTGTTCCTAATCGACCGTGGGTTGATATTGTTACACCCCAGCTAAGATTTAAGTGTCCCACATCGGCATAACACAGGAGAGATATTGGTATATAAGTTAACTGGCGTTAGACCCTAGTGACGCGTTTTAAAGCCGTGGGGGCCTAGGCCCAGAGCTGACAATATCACTAGCGGACTTGGGCTGTTACAGATGGTATCAGAGCCACTCCGTGTCAGCCTTGTCGATATGGGTCAAAGTTCATGGCTGAGTCTAGGCGAATCCCGATACGCGGGACAAACCTCCGTGGTGAGTCTAGGCGAATCCCGGTACGCGGGGCAAACCTCAGCGAGGACTCTGAGTCCATAAGAGGGGGTGAATGTAACACCCTAACTAAGGGTTAAGTGTCCCACATCGGCATAACACAAGAGAGATGCTGGGTAAATAAGTTAACTGGCCTTAGACCCTAGCGACATGTTTTAAAGTCGTGCAGGCCTAGGCCCAAAGCGGACAGTATCACTAGCGGGCTTGGGCTGATACAGATATATCCATGGATTTTGTTATGGGGTTACCGAGATCGGGGGGTGGACATGATAACATCTTTGTTGTAGTCGACCATTTTTTCAAAATGGTTCATTTTATTCCTGGCAAGAAATGTGATGATGCACAACATTTAGCCACTTTGTTTATTTCTAATGTGTTGAAATTGCATGGTGTGCCTCTTACTATTGTGAATGATCCAGACACAAAATTCTTGAGTCATTTTTGGAAATGTCTATGGAGTGCCCTTGGCACCAAATTACTATTCTCGATGTCTCACTATCCTCAGACTGATGAACAGACCGAGGTAGTCAACCGAACCGTGGGAGCTCTGCTTCGAGCTATGACCAAAGATAAAGTCGGAAACTAGGCTGATCGTTTGCCCGTGATAGAATTTGCATACAACCGTACTGTGCATCAAATGATTGGAATGACTCAGTTTGAATGTGTGTATGGTTTTAATCATTTGATTCCACCTGATTTAACCCCGTTGCCTCGAGATGCTGTTATTGATTGTGAAGGTACTCGCCGAGCCACTACTTTGCTCGAGCTACATGCCAAGGTGAAAAAATATCTTGAAGAAGCTTATTCCAAAGTGGCAACAAGAAAAACAAGGGGCTAAGAAGTTGGAATTAAAGAAGGGAGATTGGGTTTGGGTTCACCTCAGAAAAAAAAGATTCCCGAACCAAAGGAAAGGAAAGTTGGCTCCTCGAGGGGATGGTCCATTTCAAGTGCTAAACATGATCAATAGCAATGCTTATGTGATCTACCTCCCAGGTGAGTATAAGGTGTCCAACACATTTAATGTTGCTGACTTACCTCCTTGTGTTGTAGGCCAAGCATCGGAGACTGAAAAGAGCTTGATTTCGAGGACGAAATCTTCTCAAGAAGGGGAGGATGATGTAGCCCGAAACCGTGCTGATCAAGTATTCAACCCATTGAGGCCAGTGACATGAAGCCAAGCCAAGCTCTTGCACGATGTGCACATTCAGCTGGCGTGGTCGAGAGGAAGCACCTGTTCGGATGCTGAGTGGCCGAGCACAAGATATGAAGGCTTTACCTGCAAGCTCGAGACCAAACACTCAATCTCGACGCCGAACAGTGATTGACCGAATGGCTACAATTGTGCCCGAGGCAAGTGAGCGTCCATTTTCAAATTAAATGTACCGAGCTGAGCAACCGAGCACCGAAGTTAAGAGAGCCGAGCACATAAATTACGTCGGCCCTGCGTGGCCTTATCTTATTGGTCGTCTGTGATCATAATTACTTTAGTACCCTTGGGGCTATCTATCACTACAAGAAAACTGCACAATAGGGACGAATATTTAGGGACTGTTACGAAATCTGGTCCTTAAAAGTGGTGCTATAAGGACCAGTTTTAGGTATGGTCCATAATTACTGATTTTATGTGTTATTTTAAGGACGAGATTAAATCTGGTCCATAAAAACTAAAGTATCTGGTCCTTAACATCAATTGAGCCCGCGAGACATACATATCAAGGCGCCAAACTAATAAAAAAAAGGAAAATTTTAAACTCAATTTCTGAAAAAACAAAAAGCCCCGTCTTTTGAACTCCCGCTAAACATCAAAAAATCAAAAGCCCTTTGCTTTCAATTCCCGCTAAACATCAAAACCCTAAGTCACATCATACTTTCTCTATCTATTGTAAACACTGAATTTCTCTAATTTTTGGAAATCAATTACTCTCTCTCTTAAGGTAATTCTTTTTAGCTCTCTTTGTCTTCTTCTCTCCTTTCATCTCTTTCTCATTGATTTGTTTGTTGAGTTTCAGAAAAATAACTTGGAGTCGACTTTCAAATTGGTCCGGGAACGACGTTATCATTCTTAAGGTAAATAAATTTTTTGAGCTCTCTCTGTCTTCTTTTCCAGATTCGCAATCTCCTCTCGTATCTCGCCACTGCTATGAGTTCTTGAGCTTCAGAAATAGGATTTTCTTTTTTATGTATTCTTGATTCTTCATTCTTATCTTAATGTATGGATTGAAATATTCTGTCAAAAGCTGTTGTGAGATTTTCTTTTTCTGAATAATTGGCTTATATTTAGATACTTTACGACACTGGCACCGTATCGATGTAACTCGATTTGAGAAATCAATAGGGTGTAAAATTTGTTCGATTAGTTTAGCGCTTCATAGCTTTGATATTTTTGTTATTGATGGAGACGCCAACTCTAAAGTGATGGTGCAAATACAACAACATCATACATTCAATTTATTGAATGTACTATAAGCAGGGGACTAAAAGAATTATGAAGAACCAATGTGCCTATAGTTCGAGTTAAGTTAGTAATAAAACAAATTCTACAGCCTGTCCAGCGGTATATATAGACTATCATTGAGCTTTTCTGTTTTTGCCTTCTGAAATCAAAAGCAAATCGTTCTTGATTAATCCATCTTTAGACTAAATTTCTGCAATATTAGAGTTTGCTTGTGTTCTGCCTTTGGTGCCATATAAATCGAATGCAATATAATATATCATTAGTAAAATTGACGATTGAGTGTCATCCCGCATTCAAAGTTTGTCACTATGTGATCTTTACTTATCTCAATGTAAATTGGTTTAGAGTTATTTGTGCTTCAGAAGTGTGATTGCGGTTTTCAATTTATTTAATTTCTTAAAACTTGATAGCTGAGTACTTGCTTGATATAACACTTTATAGATAAGTTCTTAGTTATGGGTCTGATGAATAGAATTACTAATGGTTGTGTAGTATAGTTCATTACCATTCTATAACTAAGCCGATACTTTTTTTTTTTCAAACTTCAAGAGTCATAGAAAATAAAAAGAATGTTACTGTTACATGACTATGTTTCGAATAGAGAATCTGAAGAGCAATTTCTTTTTAGAGTTATTTTCTCATCCATCTGATTGAAATTTTGCTTTAAAAATTGTTGGAATATTATGGACTATGAATCGTAATGTGAAGTCCTTTTACATTTTGGCTTGTCTAAGTTAGAGCCAAGTAATTGCTTAGTTTACTTATTATTGCTTTCTAAATTTTTTTTGTTAGATTTTCCCTTATAGATTCATAGAAACATGATGATATTTAATGAAAGGTAAGGGTGGGCACTATATGGGCAGGAGATGGAGTACTAGCAAAGTATTTGGCAGCTGTTCATGGTTTTTTTTATTCCCTTTTTCCATTTTCTTGTGCACAAAAAAAAATCAAAATGAGTTAAGGATGTATTTCTTGGTATACAACATCATAATATTAGTGTTTGACATGGTTCAATGAAAGGTTAGGGTGGGCACCATAGGGCCAGGAGGTGCAATACTTATCAAAATGAGTTAAGGTTGTATTTCCTAGTATGCAACATCAGATAATTAGTGTCTTGAGTACTAGAATAATATCTCTTGTACACCAGCAATATATTTGTTGGTTTTCATGCACTTTAAATTTTAGAATAACTATTTTATTATTAATTTTCATATCTTTTGGATACTTTTATTTCTTTTTGAAAATTGCATAGAAAGTTATCTGCTTCATAAAGTATATGCATCTTAATGTAATTTTGTTATCCTAATTTTTTTTAATTTTACTGTTGTATATCCTCTAAGGTTATGGCACCTTGTAAGGCATGGATGCAACTTGTTGATAATAATCGACTTGATGAGGCATATACAACTGGGGTGAAATTTTTTTTAGATTATGCTTTTAGGAGAACGGGAGAATTGCATGAAATACGATGTCCATGCATTAGATGTTGCAACACAGGCTCAGGAACACGTGAGATAATCGAGTCACATTTGAAAGTATTTGGAATAATAAAAAACTATACATTTTGGTATCACCATGGAGAAGTTTTAGGTGAGCCACAGTCGGAATGTGAAGATGAAGACGATTATGAAGTAGCAGAGTCGGAGAGTGAGGATGAAATACAAGAACTGTTGAGAGATTTATATCCCGATCTTGATGGAAGCACCACAGATGCTGATTTTGACAATTTACATGAGGAGGAACCGAATGCTGAAGCAACAAAGTTTTATAGCTTACTGAGAGATTTTGAGCAGCCATTGTACCAAAACTCAAAAAGTTCAAAGTTATCCACTTTGATTAAATTGCTTCACATAAAAAGTATGGGTCGTTGGAGTAATGAGTCATTTACAATGTTACTGAAAATGTTAAAGGAGGAGTTGTTGCCAGATGGCGCAAATCTGCTAGATTCATATTATGAGGCAAAGAAGATAATTCGGGACCTTGGGCTTTCTTACCAGAAGATAGATGCTTGTAAAAATGATTGCATGTTATATTGGAAGGAGGATGAGTTGCTTGATTCCTGCAAAATTTGTGGTGCTTCTCGATGGAAAACTGATAAGCATAGTGGGGAAACAAGGAGTAAAAAAGGCAAAAAGATAGCATCAAAGACTTTGCGCTACTTTCCATTAAAGTCGAGGCTTCAAAGGTTGTTTATGTCTACAAAGACGTCATCTTTAATGGTATGGCATCATGATAAAAGAGTTGATGATGGAATAATGAGGCACCCAGCTGATTCAATGGCGTGGAAGTCATTTGATGAAATTCATCCCTCATTTGCTGCTGAGCCTCGTAATGTTCGTCTTGGACTTGCTAGTGATGGGTTTCAGCCATTTCGGAATTCAAAAACCTCATATAGCATTTGGCTAGTGGTACTTATTCCTTACAACTTACCGCCTTGGTTGTGTATGAAAAAAGAGAATTTTATTATGTCAATGCTCATTCCTGGTCCAGATAGTCCAGGAGATGCAATTGATGTATACCTTCAACCGTTGATAGAGGAACTGAAAGAGTTATGGGAAATAGGTGTTGAGACTTTTGATGCATCAACTAGACAGAATATTAAGTTGCATGCTTCTTTGTTATGGACCATCAATGATTTTCCAGCATATGGAAATTTATCTAGATGGAGTACAAAAGGAAAGTTGGCATGTCCGTGTTGCAACAAAGAAACTTGTTCAATCAGATTGGCTAATAGTAAGAAGCAGTGTTTTATGGGTCATCGGCGTTACCTTCCTCTTAGTCACAAATGGAGGAATGATAAGGAGTCATTTGATGGCACAAAAGAGAGAAGATTCCCACCAAAAATGTACTCCGATGTTGATATACTTGATCAGGTGCGGGATCTTGAAGGGCTACAGTTAACAAAGGATCCAAAGAAAAGGATTAAGATATCACATGACAATCGAAAGGATAACTGGAACAAGAAGAGTACTTTTTTTGAACTTCCATATTGGAAAACTCTCTTGTTACGGCATAATTTAGATGTGATGCATATTGAGAAAAATATATTTGATAATATATTGGGGACAATCATGAATGCCAAAGGAAAGACCAAAGACACCCTTAATAGTCGGCTAGATTTGCAAGAAATGAACATTAGGCCGGAATTGCACCCCATCAAAAAAGGGGAGAAATACGAAGTTCCATCTGCAAGTTATACATTATCTCCCCAAGAAAAGCATAACTTGTGTCTTTTCTTAAAGAATTTAAAGGTCCCTGATGGATTTTCATCTAATATTTCTCAATGTGTAAACTTAAAAGATCACAAGATTTCTGGCTTAAAGAGTCATGACTGCCATGTTCTTTTACATCATTTACTTCCTCTTGCACTACGTGGTATGTTGTCCAAGGAAGTGTGTGAACCACTTTTTGAGTTGTCTTTATTTTTTAATGTTCTTGGATCCAAGACGTTAAGAATGGATGACTTGAAACAAATTGAAGCCCAAATTCCTCTAACTCTTTGCAAGTTAGAAAAAGTTTTCCCTCCTTCTTTTTTTGATGTGATGGTGCATTTGCCTATTCATTTTGCTAATGAAGCAGAGATTGCCGGGCCTATTCATTATCGATGGATGTATCCTGTCGAGCGATGGTTATATTTTTTAAAATCTCTCATCGGTAATAGGGCTTGTGCGGAAGGTTCTATTGCAGAGGGCTACATTGCAAATGAATGTATGACCTTATGTTCAAGGTATCTGCATAACATTGACACCAAGTTTAATCGGCCTGAACGAAATTATGATGGTGGTTCAAAGAAATCAGAGGGAGGTCTGCCTCTATTTTGTAAACCTGGAAGAGCTTTACGAGCTAGAAAACAACCTGATCTGGATGAAAATGAATTGGAGCAGGCACATATTTACATATTGAAGAATTGTGATGAAGTTCTACCTTTTCTAGAGTATGAAATTCTTTTCTTTTTATTCATTTAGTTCTCTTTATTTCCTTTAGGGTCATTTCTCTTTTCGTGTAATATTTATGGTTTGCGTCGAATATTGTAGAGAGTTTGCACAAATTCATGGAGATGCAACTCGAGTCTTATCCGATGCAGAATGGAATAGACAATTTATTGAATGGTTTAAAGTTAGAGTAAGTAGTATTTACCTATCAAATTCAGCAGTTTAATGTTGTATTACTCGTTTTGAAGTAATCGACTTTATCTTGTTGATAGGTTGCAGAACTGTATAAACAAGATAACAGTCAAATCATGGAAGATCTACTCTCACTTTCACGTGGCCCTACCTCATATATGAAACATTTTAATGGCTGCATAGTTAATGGATATAGATTTCATGTGGAAGATTATGATAAACATTTAAGGACTCAAAATTGTGGCGTGGTTGTTGTTGGTGAGACTGATAAAGATAGTGAGAACCTTGATTACTATGGAGTTCTAACAGATGTAATTGAGTTGCAATTTGTCATGGGTAGAAGAGTGGTGTTATTTCGATGTAAATGGTTTGATGTGTATGATAAAACAAAAGGAGTTAAAAAGGATGAGTATGACTTCGTAAGTGTTAATCCCGGGCGATTTTTAAAAATAAATGAGCCTTTTGTATTAGCTGACCAAGCCTCTCAAGTATTTTATGCCAATGATAATTCCAATAAAGGTTGGCATGTTGTGAGGAAGATGCAACCTCGCGATACCTTTGAGATTGAGCAAAAATTGGACGATGAGGTTGTAGATTTAGAGAACTCTACAGACGAGGTGAAGTATCTCTTTACGGATTAGCATATCATTGTCATACATTCTGATTGCATGATTTTACTTTGAATTACTTTACTGTCTTTATAATGTATTTCATGGCTTTGCAGGTTTAACATGAAACCATTAAACATTGGAAATGAGGTGGGATCAACTGCGAAAGCTACTACCAAATATGCATTCGTTGCTCCAGGTTCTATAGGGAAGGGACGAGGCCGAGGGCTCAGATCTTTAAGTAATAGTTCTCGTTATACTAGTCAAAGTATGAAAACACCTTCCAACAGGAGATTGGATAATGTTATATCTGGTGGTCAAGGAATGAGAACAACAAATACAAATCCCTTGGTTTTTGAGAAACGGATACAAACTGATATCCTAGTGCCTCCATCTACCGATCAAGTTATGAAATACAATCAAACATTCGAAAGAAGTATGGTTTCTCAAGCTTTTACTCAATTATTGTGTAAGTAATATGCATAATTGAATTTCAATTCTAAAGTTTTTGTTAAAACAATTTTTTGCACAAGGAGCTACAGGAGTGGGACAAGGGCAGTGGCTCAAATCTGCTGGTCAAGGAATGCAGATGAGTAAAAATCCCTTGATTCTTGAGGAAGAACAAATGCAAGCTGAAAATACATTTCCTATTCCTACAGAAAAACTTATGCAATACATCCAATCAACCAATACAAGTATACTTTTTCAAATATTATTGTGAGCTTTAGATTTTAATTCTAGAGTTTAAGCAATATAATTTTCTTACACCAGGTGCTACGGAAAAGGGACAAGGGCGAGGGCTTAGATCTACAGCACCTTCTAACAGTGCAAGAACAGATCCTACTACCATATCTATTGGTCCTGGCATACAGTCAACAAATAAAAACCCTTTCGTTCTTGAGAAAGAGCGTATGCAAGAATTTGAAACTTCATTGTCCCCATCTGCTGATCAAGTTTTGCAACACAACCAAAAAGTTGAAACTGGTATGATTTTAAATAAGTGTGTTATTAATCTGCAAAACTAAATTTGTTATGCTAAAATATTTGGTAATATTAATTTAAGTGTGAGGTAGTTTTGTATAAAATCATTTATTTGTATGATATTCCCAGACATTTCTAATATATGCAAATGTAGGTTCAAGTACTACTAAAAAGGTAAAAAGAGTTCGAGGAAAGAACAAGTGTAAAGAAGTTGCATCGCTTGAAGTGGGAGAGAAGCTGAAAGTAACATTTTACCAAAATCGAACAGTTGGAAATATTGACAAAGCGTTCTCAAGGCACTTGGGAAAAATAGTCCGTGATCGTAATATGTGTCCTTTGGGAGTATCGTCGTGGAATGAGATTAGTGAAGAAAAATTGAATCACATGTGGGCAGCTGTTGAGGTAACACCTAAACAGGTTTATCTTTTACCTTTTGTATGATCACAAAATGGTGCTGATATCTCAATTTAAGATTCAAAAGAATATTATTGTTTTAAATTCTTTTCTTTTCCTTGTTACACCATGAAGAATACATGAAAGAGAGAAAGGTCAAATTTTGGGCATCTAACAGAGTAGACAACTTTGTTTGGTAATGTAGCTCCACCCTGCAGCTCTTAGCTTGGGACACCTGAAGTATCTATGTTCTGTCAATTGAGAACTTAAGTTCATGTCTGTTGGCTGCTAAACTTCCTTTCGTGTAGTATCTATTTTCGATATATCTGTCGTTCCTCTATGAATCTTCTTCATTTTTTCTTTCTCCTATAGACTATACAATGAATTATGCATATAGAGAAAAATATAGGAAAAGTCAATTTCTACTTGAGAAAAATCATGACAAGTTATATCTTTGAAAGAAACATGAATTTACTTTTTGTTCTTTTCCTAGTATGTATGATTGGTATATTTGTCGAGTTACTTGCGACAAAGTAAAAAGAATAAAATTCTTAACGAAATTCTGTAGTAAGTTTCTTAGCTGGAACTTCTTACTTTGGATGAAATACCAGAATACATGACTGAGATTGCGTCTAAATTAATACTCCTGTATTTAAGTTATTTAATGTCCAGACTGTTCGCTGTTGTCCGATGTTTAAGTTACAACCTTTACTTTCCTGCTTCTCTTATTGTACAGCTCTTGGATGTTGATTTACTTTTCTAGTAAAAAATATCTGCATTTACTGAATGTTAACAGCTCCCTTCATCCTATGTTTGGGTTATTGTAGGATAAGTTTGAGAGTGATGAAATGGATATTCATCGCGAGGATAGATTCACATGGATGAAAGATTTATGGAATAGATGGAGAGGAGAATTGCATGCAAAGTATGTGAGGGGTAAGCCTATCCAAGAGGCTCTTAGGAATATACCAAATGGGGTAGACAAGAAACAATGGGAGTGGTTGGTAAAGGAACATTGGAGTTCAGAAAGGTTTAAGGTCTGAAATAATATCTATATATGCACTTTTTTTATGTCAACAATAACGTCATTTAATTGAGAATTTATTGATGACATTTAAATTTAATTATATTTTACAACTATAGGCAAGAAGCACCAGGAACGCGAAAAATAGAGCGTAATTGAAGATGCCTCATCGTATTGGCAGTAAACCAATCAGGCAGATTATTTATCAAAAGGTGTTACCATAAAATATCAATTATTTTTGCTTCTTAATATTGAAGATACTTTATTTGACATGTTTATTTTGATGTAAAGGGCGAAAAAGATGGCAACCCACCAGATTTGGCTACCATCTTCTTTGAGACTCGCAAGAAGAATGAAACGCTTGTTGATTCTGAAACAATTGAAAAACATGTGCGTCTGGTTAATTAAGATATAATTTACTTTAGTTATGGTTCTGATTGAAATCACTATATATTTGTAGGCTCAAATTAAAGAACTGGTGCAGTCTGAACCGTCTCTTCCTACCATAGAGATTGTAGAAAAATGCTTTAGACCTCAATCTTGTAGCCATGTGGTTGGCTTTGGGGGTGGAGTAAAGGCAAAAGACTTGAAAGGTGGAACATCCTCAAGGTCTGAATTATTGTCCCAGCTACGCTCAACTCGAGAGGAAAATCAATCTTTGAGGGATCGCTTGTCGACTCTAGAAAATGAGATGAAAGAAGTGAGAGAACTTAAAGAATTCTTCTTATCTCAGCAATCCAACATGCAGCCTTCGAATTCACCTATTTCAGGAGTATGATTATTCAGTAGATGAACATATCAGGTTAGTAACAGCTTACCTGGATCATCATTTTATTTTGTTGGCGCTTGAGTGTAAATTGGAGTAACCAACTTAGTTCCACGATAACAAGAGGGCAGCTATTTTAATTTATGTTCTACTATGATTAGTACCATAGGAGAATTATTGATGTATGTCTGAAACATGCTGATGTAATTACATCCAAAAAGAGAGAACTTTATAGAGAACGTAAAGCTATCATGGCCATGCTTCTTGGGTCTTTTTGGTACCATGCATACAAATCCCAGTATGCTGGAGAATATGGTTGCATTTCAATAAGTAAATAGCACAATTGAGCATCAACTAACTTCTATGAAACTGCCTACTGTGTGTTTGTATGCACTGGAGTACTAGTTATTGCTTTTTTGCACTCTTTCGCATAGTAATTTTCGGAAAAAACACAATACATGCACTTAGTTTACTCTTCAAATTGTCTAATACACCTGATTTCACTCAATCTTTGGCTACTATACCTAAGTTGTATTTAGTGTTTAATTTGTTCAAAAAGTCATCACAAATGAGTGTAAAAAAAAAACTTATTAGTACATCCTTTAGGAGATGACTGTTTGCAATAGTGCAGATCATTTCATGTCCTGCACATCTATTCCTATGATGTGTGATCTATTCTTTTGGGTGATTGTGTATCTAAGTTATTATTTTGTGTGCTTGCTGTATTGTTGTATCCAGAAAACTTATGCAGAAGCTAATTATAACTTTTGAAAGAACTTATGCAGCAGCTAATTCTAACTTTAGAGAGAAATTATGCAGTAGCTAACTCGCTTACAGTACATCCTTTTGGAGATGAGTGTTTGCTCACTAAGTTTCAGTGTGTGGTGAAGGAAATAAAGTTCTTTTCTTTCACAATTTGGTGCATTATCATTTGAAATATTCTTGAATTAGTTACTTGTGGTAATTTGATATTGTCAAAGTGGATATATGCGCAAAAGTTGTTAAAATTGATCTTGTAGCTGTGTATATATGCAGTTTCTCTTAAGAAATTTTTTTTACTTGTGGTAATCTATGACATCATCGTTTCGCTATCTATGTAGTTTTTCTGAAGAGGATTTTATTTTTGTGCTTTTTGCAGGTTTTGGAGATTGCAGTCGCAACAATTTAAAGAAGCAGATTTTGAACAGATACAACTTTTTGGCTATCATTTTGCTAGGAATATAATGAACAAACTTTATATATTAAAATTCATCAATGTTTTCTAGGATTTTTTTGCTAGGAAAGTAAGCAATATTGTGTCCTATATTATTGTTATATACAGTGCTACTAACTGAATGTTAACCATATTTTTGTTATTTATTCATATATGTTATTGTTATCTAAGTTTTCTTATTGCAAATTGAATATTAATACTTGTATAATTAATACGATTCATTTAAGTTGCAGAATTAATTTTTGAAAATCTGTATGTTTCGACAAAGACATTAGGACCAGAATCTAATACCTTTGGGACCAGCAAATCTGGTCCTTAATCTTTGCTCTTAAAAAAACTCAATTTTTTAACGACCAGAAAAATGGTCGTAACTACTTTTTGGGACCAGATGCAGTCAGTCGCTAACGATAATTAAGGACTAGATATTTAAACGAAAAACCTTATTTAAGGACCAGAAATACCGTCCCAAAAACTATTTCAGCGACCACTCGATGTCTGGTCGCCAAAAGGTTTTAACGACTAGAAATGACTCTCGTCGTTAATACCCTTTAACGACGGAGGCTATAGGGACGACCGCGACCAAATTTTGCTGGTCGTTATTTAGTTTTTAGGGACCAGATTAAGACCTTTAAGGACCATATTTCTGGTCGCTGATAGCGATTTTTCTTGTAGTGTATATAAACCCCTTAGTCTAGTTCATTTTGGATAGTTAGTTATTGATGAATATTGAACATAGCTGTTGCTATTGAGACTCCGATGAGAGCCGAACCCCGCCGAAGGGATTTATAAGGATTTGGGTCAATCGGTGTACCCGTTTGAACAAGTTCTTCTTTGATCATTCAGTTTGCAAGAAGCATGACTGTCTTCTTGAGGATTGTTGCCTAGTTAGTATATTTGTATCTTTTGTTTTCCGTTGTTTGAGTCCAAGACTAGTTCCTCAGAATCATTTAAACGAAGTTAAGATTCGTCTTGCTTCTATCTTTATTTTTTATTTCTACTGTTCTTCGGTTGCTAAGCTTCTTCTCCGATTTGGCTTGCACCATGGGATTAGCTTCATCACGGTTCTTCATTTTTGTGAAACACCATTTGTGCCTAGTATTGCAAAGAAAACGAATTTTATCATAGTTTTTATATCGAAGATAACTGAGTTTGGCCATTGATCATAGCAGTTAGACAAAATTAGCGCAGGTGGCACGACGAATAAAAAATTATGAAGTATGAGATCATAATTAAGGGCCTGTTATAATTTTTATTTTGCAAATAGCATGAGAATACTATTTATTGTGCTACCAAATATTACGTCTTTAAGCATATACTAACTACTTCACATGCACGCAGTACAAGTCCATGATATAAAAATTAAATACATCAAGTTACGAATTGATAAATTATCAAATTTAGTTGTAAGAGAGAGGGAAAGAACACGAACAGATGCTCCATGCACGATATACTTTTTTCTATTTCCACATCTCCTTTGTATAAAATTTGTACACGTAGGTAATAAGAGGGCAAATTAGGGAAAATCTAACAACTTTTTATTTTTTCCGCAACACAAAATTCATCCATCCTAACTTGTTTATGTGAACTTCACGAAGTATAGCCGATTTCAAACTCGGATAATTGAGAATGCTCATCTGAATAGTATACGACCTAAAGTAATAGATACAAAGGATATGAAACTGAACCAATTTTAGGATTATATTGAGGCATAGTAATTAACTTAATATTGAACAAAGAAACATCTTTGGGCTTAGCCATGACAAGAGGAACAATTGAGAAGATTCAAACTTTGAAAATACAATAAGAAACAAAAAAGGAAGAAAAGAAAAGAATAAACAAGTGTTTTTTATTTTTGAAGTTTGTGGAGTAGCTAGGGATGATTAAGTAAATTCTTCTAACTTTCAATCAAGTCCATAGAGTAGCAAATTTTCTTGAAAGTGGGCAAGTTGTCTTGGAATAGAGGGATAAAGGCATCAATGCTACCATCTCCAATGAAAGATGGGAGAAGAAACATCATGCCTTCTGTTGGGAAATAAGAAGGCATGAATATATAAGGGCAGCCAGTTCCAAAGTCTAGGTCATAAAATGGAAACCTCAACCAACTATCAACTTCCAAGTTTGGTGAAAGTATGTGTTTGTTCATGTCTGCTGTCGGAACAAGGTCTTCTTCCTTCACTTTTTCATTGGCAAAATCAATAAATGATCTAAAATAGTTGTTATTTACCTTAACAACAGCGTCATGAATTAGCTTTGTTGCATAAGGAAGTGGCTCTCTCAATAAATCCTTCACTTTAGCAGTTGGAAAAGCCCAGAGAACTAAGTTTCCAAAGTACTCATTAGGTACTCTAGGATTCAGCCTTGCCCTACCATTCACAGAAATTCTTATATGGGTTGTGTCTGAACCGCTTAGACCACGAGATTTAGTTATGGCTCTCCATAAATGTGCAACTAAACTTTCAAAAGTGCTATAAAGTTTGTTGTTGCCAATATTCTTGGAAGAAGCCTTGACCTTGAGCTTGGCAAGAAATTCAACTGTGAAATGGACTTTGTGCACCACAATGTTATCTTCTGTTATATAATTAGTCTCAAAAAGTGATTGCTCTTTCTTGACTAAATTGTACATAAATTCCGACCCCTTGTGCTCAAACTCTATAAGAGGAGGGTGTCGAGGGGTAAAAATCGTACGATCATGCAAAGGAAGAGGACTAATTTTTAAGCCTCGACAAGCTTGGCCCCATGCAACCAAGAAGTTGCTAGTAGAATGACCATCTGCCACAGTGTGGTGGGCAGTGAAGCCAACTACTAGGGAACCACAAGTGAACCTAGTCAGTTGAACTTGCACCAACTCCACCACATTTTTCAAACTAGGATGTAAATTGAGCAAAGATGCTGAAGGCTTAAAAGGCATTGCTTGATCAAGGGAACAATTAGCGGATGCCTCGACAAATCTAACGCCTTCATCATTGAGGAGAATTACACGATTTTCATGTTCATCTTTGCCTAGTCTACCAGCCCATTCACGATAAGTAGCTAAGGCTTTTCTAAGTCCCAATTCAATGGTGTCATTTGGTGGGGTGGGTGGGCGATAAGCATAAATCACAGCAATTTGAGCTTCGTAAGTGACCTTATCAAAGACACTTAGGGGAATGTGGGATGTAATTGAAGGAGGGGTGCCTTCATAGAAAGGCTTAATGATTCTTGAAGTTTCTATTTTCACCTTCATATTAATTTGCCACTTGGAATTATTTGGATTTGGCTATGGGACTAGGGAAGAGAAGATAATAGAAGGTTTATAGTTGGCTTGAGTTTAATTGAAAGCCTGACTTGGGTTTTATACAAGAACAATAGGCACTTAATCACCACGTATTATTTCTTTTTTTGTTAGGTTAAGAGGATTAATGTTTATTAAACCCCACTTTACTTTTGACAAAGCTCAGATATTATTATCAAGACCAATGACTTTTCGTGGCAATCCCCAAATATTTCTATAACCAATTCTTTGTCAGATGCTGTTACAATCAAGAATAATGCGGAATTAATAAGTTTGAAGATTGGAGAAACCCAGATTGAATGAAGCGTGGAGAGAGAAAAATGGTGAGTCGGCTCTGTTATTAGAAAAATAATGTTCTAATTACAAAAGATGAAAATGAAAATCCCTATTTATATAATGGGCCTATTGTACATAAATAACATATCTACATGAGTAGCTAAGTTGGATCCGGGAGTGTAGTGTGAGCTGTAGATTGGCCCAGTTCGCTTGTTGAAGTTTGGGTGAGTCCAACACCCCCCCCCCCCCCCCCCGCAAGCTGGAATGGGGGACCAGGCCAAGCTTGGAGAAGAAACTGCGATGAGTAACACCAGGTAGTGCCTTTGTCAATACATCAGCCACCTAAGAGGCACTAGATACAGAGTGCAAAGAGATCAGCCCAGACAGAAGCAAGTCACGAACAAAATGACAATCGATTTCGATGTGCTTTGTTCGTTCATGGAAGACAGGATTTTTTGCAATATGTATAGCAGAGTGATTATCACAATACACAGACACAGGAATAAGAGAAGAAGGAGAAAGGCCAAGTTCACCCAATAACCGAACCACCCAAACAACTTCAGCAGCAACTTGGCGCAAAGCTCTATATTCAGCTTCAGAAGAAGATAATGCAACAGTGGCTTGTTTCTTAGATTTCCAAGAAACAGGGCAGCCTCCAAGGAGAAGGATGTAACCACTAACAGATCTGCGAGTGGTGGGGCAGCTTGCCCAATCAGAATCACAAAAACCATGGAGGGACATGTCAGAAGAGTTGTTAAACATCAACCCCAAGTCAGAGGTCCCTGCTAGATATCGCAAGACATGCAAGCCAGCTTCATAATGAGGGATCCGAGGACTGGACATGAATTGACTAAGGTGCTGGACACTATAGGAAATATCAGGGCGTGTATGTTGGAGAAAATTTAGTTTCCCTACTAGCTTCCTGTATAAAGAAGGATCAGGAAGAAGAGGGCCAGTGTCAGCAGCTAACTTCAAATGTATATCCAGGGGAGAAACCACTGGAGTGACAGATTGACAATTGAACTCTGTTAACAGATCCATAAGAAATTTATGTTGTGTAACCAGAAGACCCTGAGGGTGCTGGATAAGCTGAAGACCCAAGAAATAATGTGCTTCACCCAGGTCCTTGATCTTAAATGTGGCATCCAAAAAATTCTTTAAGGCAGTAATTTGATGCAAATCATCACCAGTCACAAGGATATCATCAACATAGACTGCAACTATGGTGATGGAAGAGCCTGAATGCTTGGTAAACAAGGAATAGTCATTCTTGCTGGAGGAAAAACCCAAAGACTGAAGAGATGAAGACAACTTAGCATACCATTGTCTTGAGGCCTGCCTAAGCCCATATAATGATTTGTTAAGCTTACAGACCAAAGGAGAGGAGGAAGGTACAGCAGATTGAACCACCAAACCTGAAGGAATCCGCATGTACACTTCCTCAGCAAGGTCACCATGGAGAAAGGCATTGTTGACATCAAGCTGGAATATAGACCAATTTCTTTTAACAGCTACACTCAACAGACATTTGATAGTAGTAAGCTTAACCACAGGGGAGAAAGTGTCAGTAAAATCAATGCCTTCTTGCTGAGTATCCCCTCTAATGACTAGTCTAGCCTTGAATCTCTCAATGCTACCATCTGCTTTCTGTTTTATTTTGTAAACCCATTTACATGGAATAGCCTTCTTCCCAGGTGGAAGGGGGACAATGTCCCAAGTATGGTTGGCCTCCAAAGCTTGAAATTCTTTGAGCATTGCCTCTTGCCAAGCAGGATTGGACACAGCTTGATAATAGAACTGAGGCTCAAGTAACCCAATCTCAGAAGTGGAGGATCCACCTTTGGAAGCAGAAACAGAGGTGCACACATAATCACCTAGGTAAGCAGGTGTGATTTTTACCCTAGAAGAGTGTCTCAGGTGTACTGGAGAAACATGGGGAGGTGAGACAGAGGGGACAGGTGGGGAAATAGGAGAGGAAGAAGATGTGACTGAAGAAGAAGATGGGACTGAAGGGGATGGAGGCAGAGAATCATCAGGAGAGAGGGAAGTGGGGGGAAAAAGAGAGGAAGGTGAAGAAGCATAAGGAAAAACTGATTCCTTAAAGATGACATCCCTGGAAAAGAAAATTTTGTGATTTGTCAAATTTAAAAGTCTGTAAGCTTTCTTGGTAAGACTGTAACCCAAGAAGACACATGATACAGATCTAGGCTTGAACTTGTCCCTGTAAGGTATGGGAACAGCTGCAAAGCATAAACAACCAAACACCTTGAGGTGAGTATAAGAAGGAGGGGAGCCAAAGAGAAGATCATAAGGAGTTTTGTTACCAAGAAGAGGAGAAGGGAATCTGTTGATTAGATAAGTAGCAGTGAGAATGCATTCCCCCCAATACTTGAGTGGCAATTTTGATTGAAAAAGAAGGGACCTAGCAGTCTCCAATAAGTGCTTGTGCTTCCGTTCCACAACACCATTTTGTTGTGGGGTGTGAGGACAAGAGGTTTGATGGATAATGCCAATAGAAGCAAAGAAAGAGATAGCCTCATTGGATGACCCCAACTCAAAGGCATTATCAGATCTGATGGATTGGACTTGAGAGTGGAATTGAGTTTGAACCAGAGAGATGAAAGACTTAATAAGACTGAAAGCATTGGCTTTAGTAGACAGAAGGTGTGTCCAGGTGGCCCGGGAGAAATCATCTACTATGGTTAAAAAATATCTATAACCATCATGAGTATGTGTGTGATAAGGACCCCATAAATCAACATGGATAAGTTGGAAAGGTGAAGAAGTTTTGATACAGCTTTCAGGGAAAGGATTTCTCTGTTGCCTTGCCATGGGACAAATTTCACACAAAAATGGTTGTTTCTTTGACAAGTGAGAATGTAAACCAGGGATAGACCTCATCTTGCTAAATGGTAAATGACCTAATCTTAAATGCCAACACATATCAGAATCAGACTGAGAAGAGGGATCAGCAGAAAAACAGACGTAAGAAGAAGCACAAACATCTGCAGCTTTATTAATTTGTGAAACATGCATATTACAAAGAACACTATCACTAGCTGCTGTGGTATTTACAGAGGGAGAACAGGAAGAACAAGGTGTGGGGTGCTCAATAGGAACTGAAGAGTGTCCCTGAGGAAGCAGGTCTGGACTGAGAATGTAAAGCCCATTGCACAGCTTACCAAGCTCCAGTGGCCTCTTCATAGAAGGGCCCTGTAGAACACAGGTAGAAGGAGAGAAGTGAGCAATGCAATGAAGCTGTTGTAAAAGTTTGTACAGGGAAAGTAGATTGTACTGAAAAGAGGGAACCAACAGTACATCAGCAAGCACAAGACCATTAGCTAAAGGAAGATGTCCTGTGCAAGTAACCTTGACTTTATATCCATTAGGGAGAGTAATAAGGTAGGGTAAAGGTAAAGGTGTTATATTAGTAAGAATTGACTGATTGGGTGTCATATGATTAGTGGCACCTGAGTCTATAATCCAAGGTTTATCAACCATCTTAGAGAAAAGACAAGCAAATAAAGAGCAACTATGGAGAAAGGAACTGAAAGCACCTGCAAAATTAGCAGATCCAGAAGGGATAGATTCCTGTGCAGTCACTCTGGAAGGTTCATGTGCAGTCACTCTGGAATGCTGAAGGAGGGAAATGAGATGACCATACTGCTCCTGAGTAAGTCCAGGAGATACAAATTCACCCTGCTCTGGCCTCTGTGCAAAAGTAGGCTTGACAGATTGGTGGGAAGCAGCAGAGTCTGTGAATTGAGTGCAAGCAGCAGCAACTCTCTTTTGGTTGTTTTGTAAATGTGGATAAAGAATGAAACACCTCTCCACATTGTGATTAGTTTTCCTGCAATATGTGCAAAAGAACTTTGGTTTCTGGTTATCAAATTTCACCTTTTGATTATATCCTTTAGGTTGGCCAGGGTATGATCCACCAGGAGTAGGAGAGGACTTGGTAAAAGGTTTCTGCACACCAGTTGAGAATGCTGCAGAATCAGAACTGAAGGAGGGAATAGGTGAATGAACCTCTACCTGAGTTTCATCATGAATTAGCATAGAATAAACACTGTCAATATCAGGCAGAGGTTTAATCATTAGAATGTTCCTTCTGATGGTGGAGTAATTATCATTCAACCCCATCAAAAATTGATGAACTCTCTGATCCTCCTCCAATTTGAGAAAAGCTTCCTTACACCCACAAACACATGAAGGATAAGTTGTAGCATATGCAAGTTCATCCCACAGCTTCTTAATCCTTGCAAAATAAGAGGCTATGTTTGAGGAGCCCTGAGAAATGGAAGAAATTTCCTTTCTAATCTGGAAAACCTTAGTCCCATTTGTCTGCCCATATCTCTTCTCAATATCGTTCCATAGTTTTTCAGCAGAATCAGTATAGATGAGGCTTTCTCTGATTTCAAGCTCCAAGCTATTTAGAATCCAAGCAATCACCATGTTATTTGCTTTGCACCACGGTTCAAATAGAGGATCATTCTCCGCAGGCATAGAAATTGAACCATTTATCAATCCTAATTTGCTTTTACAGGAGAGACCGATAAGCATTCCCCTTCTCCATCCTCCATAACCTAATCCATTAAATTTCCCAGATACCAGAACTGTTCCAGGACTGTCAGAGGGGTGGAGATACAGGGGATGGGACGGATCGATATGTGTAGAACCCAAAATGTTAGGGTTTGATGACAAATTCGACGATGAAGTACCAGCACACACAGTAGAAGGAATAGCCATGATTATCAAGCAATTGAATTAGTAAAACAGAGTATACATACAAGTATTCACGGCGGCAGGAAAACCCTAATATTACACCGATCAGTAAAAAAATGATGTTACCCGAGTTGTGAAGATCGAGAAATCAGAATTTGCCGAAGGAGATGAAAGGGAACTGGATTTCCCGACGGCGCAACCCTACGCAGTTGTCGACAAATCACAGAAAAATAGCGTAACCGTCAAAATCGCCGATCAAAATTCCACCGGTGAAATTTCTCAAAGCCAGAATCAAAATGAAGAAGACTACGGGATCGAGATAAACCCGTGCTCTGATACCATGTTACAATCAAGAATAATGCGGAATTAATAAGTTTGAAGATTGGAGAAACCCAGATTGAATGAAGCGTGGAGAGAGAAAAATGGTGAGTCGGCTCTGTTATTAGAAAAATAATGTTCTAATTACAAAAGATGAAAATGAAAATCCCTATTTATATAATGGGCCTATTGTACATAAATAACATATCTACATGAGTAGCTAAGTTGGATCCGGGAGTGTAGTGTGAGCTGTAGATTGGCCCAGTTCGCTTGTTGAAGTTTGGGTGAGTCCAACAGATGCCTAAGAAATTACTACTTATATTGGTAATTAGGTAAGGGGTAATCATCAAACCAAAGGCTTTGGTGATAATCACCAAACATTTTTACGAATTAATGTACTAATTTTTCACCTATATATAAATCATAACTTACCAAATTGAGTATTTACTAATCATGCATGTTCCCGAAGGTTAAATTTTTCTTATAGTGTAAAGAGGCTACTTATGAAATGTAAGTTAAAGACAACTATGGTTTTGAGAAGACAGAATGCTAAAAAGCGGCACATTAAAAGGCTATCCACTGTACAACTACAAAATTTATACAACTATAATATGGTTTACGAGGTCAATGTGTTATACAAAGAGAGTTAGCTAGGCACTTTATCATATAAATGCATGCAATATATCCAAGTTGGCAAGAGGTGATTCAAGTTTAATTATATTTACTACCACTTTAATGAAAGTCAAACTCTAAACAGGAAATAGGAAGCTGGCTATGAAACATTCTGAAGAGCCAGCTAATAAACTACGCGAATTCACACGAAATCATAAATTTTATATAAGTTATTAGTTGTAATTATAACTTCACAATTTATCAAATAAATGTGAAAAAATAATTACCACCATAAGTTGTAGATCGGTAAGTATTCCACAATCAATTCTTAATTAGAGATCCCGATCGAATTCAAATACTGAAAAATATACTCATGACTTTTGGCAGGAAGCACTTTAGCATCAAAATGAATCTTTCTAGCGACAAGTAGATTAATCAAACTCAAAACAAATACTAGATCCGTTGGAAAACCAAATGAAAATAGAAGTCTAAGAGCCAGTTGGCCAAGCTTCTGGGGAGCCAAAAGTGCTTATTTTTCACCAAAAATGCTTATTTTGAAATGTTGAGGTGTTTGGCCAAGCTTCTAGGAGAAAATAAGTGTTTTTGAGTGGCAGCAGAAGCTGTTTTTCTGCTGTGGGGATGAAGCTGGAAAAAGTAGCTTTTCCCAAAAGTGCTTTTCAGTAGAAGCAAAAGCTGTTTTTAATTTCTATCATTCCAAAAATATCCTTACTAGAAATACTTATATACCTAATTACCCCTATTTATTTTAACCAAATGATTATAATATAAAAATAGTACGCTATTTTTTTCCTTATTTTTTCTACGGACACCTACATCATTATTATTAGAAACATTTAATCCAATAACATTTTTTTAAGGTATAGATTTAGAATATTCAATTTTGTATGATATATTTTGAATTTTTAAAATAAATAATAAAATTAAATATAGTGTTCTGTAAAGTGAATCTTTAAATGTCCATACTCGTAATTTAACACTCAAAAGTACTTTTTTAAAAGTTTGGCCAAATACAAATTTTATTACTCAACTATTGGCAAAAGTGTTTCTCAAATGAGTTGGCAAAACACAAACTGCTTTTCTCTAAAAGTACTTTTACAAAAGCACTTTTGAAGAAAAATACTTCTCAAAATAAACAGTTTTTAGAAGCTTGGCCAAAAGTTCTATAGCTTAACCCTGACTTTTACGATGTAAGGGCAGTGGGATTGAGCGAAGCTCTCTCTGTCGCAATAAAGGCTGCTTGCTAGGCTCTTAGATGGGCTTGTGAGGTAGCGAGACTAAGCGCAATTTCAGGAAGAGTTGGAAAAAGCACTTTCTATCCCCCGTGCTACAATCTGACGATAGAGAGTCCTCATCTCGTAGACCCACTTTCAACTAATAGGAAAACCATAATGGACTAAATTGATGAGAGGCATCCTTTCTGGTCTTACGGTCGGGAGAACTACCTAACTAAAGAAAAATAGTGTTCCAAACAGGCTCTAAGTTAAGTTTTACTGTCACTAAAAGATTCCCTTGTTCTGCACAAAGACAATGAATAGTAATACTGTAACACCCCAGCTAAGGGTCAAGTGTCTCACATCGGCATAACACAGGAGAGATGCTGGGTATATAAGTTAACTGGCCTTAGACCCTAGTGACGCGTTTTAAACCCGTGCGGGCCTAGGCCCAAAGCGGACAGTATCACTAGCGGGCTTGTGCTGTTACAAATACTAACTGGAAGCTAATTGAATGTATTTAAAATACTATTATCTTCGAGACCGTTCTTTTTATTTTTCTCCCCCTTTTTTTAATTTTTTTTAAGACGACTTCTCCATTTTTTCTACCAAAACAAACATGTCCGTAACCAACCAAATATGGAACATGCAGCAGCTTACGTGGAAGTAGAAGGAACTTCCATTTTTTCCCCTTATAAACTAAGTATTCAATTATATTACAATTACAATAGATCGACGCATGTAAATGACCTCACTTTACAATTGATCAGTCACTGTCGCGTGCTAATGCACAAGGATATAATTAAAGTTTTCTCCCAAATGTTTGTTACTTATTTCTGATGAAAATAACAAGGACAATAGAATAGTAATAACATTTCTAGATTCAACACAATCTATCTTACTCGTATGTCTGTTAAGTCCCAATCTAGAGCATAAGCATGCTAGTAGGAATAACTAACAAGAATGTGAGTACAAAGACAATTTCTTATAATGTTAAATTCTTAAACATATCAATCAGTTGACCATGAATTACATTTTGCAAGTGGAAATAAACAGTGTGCACTTACATTTGTATGATTCATCCTTACTGTTCAATCCCAATAATTTATAATACTATTAATAGATTTTCTAATTAGGTCAAGAGGAATAAGAATTAAATCGTGGTAATTTTACTAATGCGAAAGTACACCTATTACCGTTAAAAGCCAAGATGTTTTAGTGCACGTCGATCACCTTTTTTTTTAAAAAAAAAATTAATTAATTGTTGAGTCCTTGTCCGATACATTTAAATCAGATCATTATTTCATGCGTACGTTTTCCTCAAAGGCGAAACTTTTTATCAGGATAATTTATTTAAAATAAAAAATGGCATATTAAAGGTTCTCAATTCTTAGAATACAAGTACAATGCGATTTATATTCCAGGGTCAAAGGTATTGTATAACATGTATGGTGGTTGTCGGTAGGAACCATGTCATATTAATGCATGCAATTGCCAATTTGGCAAGAGCTCATTGCAGTTCAATTATAATTAATTCCAGTTTGATGAAAACAAAAGAAAAGACAGATAACTACATCTTAGCCACAATATTTAAGTGATTATATGTTGTCGTTATATTATACATCACTTAAGTTCCAACTTTTATCGACACTAAATCCATTTACTTTTTTTTTACGATAAAAACATTTAAATCTAAATACACATCACTGATTGTATCAGTCTCCTCTCTAGCTACTTTTGTCTCTCAAATCTCTATAAATTTAAACAAAAAAAACTAAAAAACCAACTGGACATTAATGGAAAGATTTGAACATCCACTATCTTATAAACCATTGTTTAGTTTTTTTCTCGTTGCATTTTTTTTTTGGGTCCGAACATTTATTGTTTCTTTTATGGAAACTGCTACATTTCTCTTCTACCAGACACATACGTCTTAACTAACCAAATGTAGAACATGACGATTCACCTCTAAGTAGTAGGGATTTCTATATTTTCTTAGAAATATTCGGAATTAAAAGCCTGTTTCGCCAAACTGCCAAAATCAGTTCATTTTGAGAAGTGCTTTGCGAGATTAGTAGTTTGTGTTTGACCAAATTTTAGAGAATTATTTTTGTTATTAATTAGTGTTTGACCAATATTTAAAAAAATTATAAAATTACGAAAATAAAAATATAATAATATTGATTTGATTAAAATCATTTTTTTTTAGAAACTACTTTTTTCATCTTTTTCCCACGGCAGACAGCTTCTACTGCCACTCAAAAATACTTATTTTTCCTTATAATCTTGGTCAAATACCCCAAAAATTTATAATAAGCACATTTTGAAATAAAAACACTTTTAGCTCCCAAGAAGCTTGGCCAAATGGGTTCGTAGATTAAAAGAAATTGCTAAAAATATGTTGTGACCACACTCCCCCAAAGATCAATCACATTGCACGCCGATAAATACAAAAATTCGAAGTTTATAATGTCCCATACATTTGTTGCTTAAATTAGATGGATCAGAATCCTGACTAATGTAAGGTTAAGATATGTTTATTATTTCTTACTTAATTACCTTTCTTAAAATATATGAAGTCTTCTTTTCTTTATAACATTATGGTATACAGGGGACGTTGACTTCGAACTTCTACCGACAACTCTTTTCATTAAGTTTTAAGTGTCGTGAAAAGTTCAAGTGTATGCAACAATTCGATTTTACTCGTATACTAATGCTAATTTAAATTTTGAGATATCATGTTATGTTTGCATGTCTACCGAGATAGACTTTTAATCTGGTTAGAAATTCATATGCTAGTAGAAAAATGTAGAGGAATTCAGTGTTAAGAGAATCTAATTCAGTTTTCTTTTAATTGTGTTTTTAGCTATTATAAATTGAGCTATAGGACATAAAAAATTCTTATATCCGATCTCCAACTTACTATGTATTGAGGCACTTGTTTATGTCCCTGTATCGTGTTAGTTTTCTATATCTTTTAAATAGATGCTAAAAACATTTTTCTACATTTTAGTCGTCCCTGTAATACAACTTGGTAGCGAAAAAGCCATCATTCAAACTACATTATGAATGGTTCTAAGATCCTCTGCTAATTGGAGTTTTCTTTATCCCTAACAATTGCACTTCATAAATCACAAATAATATGAAAAAGTGTTGCATATACAAAATCTTCACAAATTACTGCATTAAACAAAACGTGTCAAATATAGGAAAACTAATCTAATTAGAAAAGATCACCTTGACAGAGTTAACAGGGCTACATTTATGCCTATAGAATTCGGGCAAGTCCGTTGTGTTCTTAGGAAGTATTTGAACAATATTTGGTTGAACTCGAATTGCGACTTTCATTTTCAAGTATTTTCAGACTTTGGAAGTTCTACATCACCGTGTACCTCATTAGCCATATGTCACAACCCAAAATCATAAAGCATTATTAGCCAAATGTGACATAACACGACCCAAAATCATAAGGCTGTGACCAGCACCTAGTGAGCTATTCCACCAGACAATACCTCATGCAAATGGAAGGATAGAAACTATGTATCTATAACACTGGATACAATAATTAAGCAGCTGAGAGAAACAGAGAACTAGCATCATAAAGTTAACATGTACAACTCAATTCCTAAATATCAATGATTCACGTGTTCGCAATCCACCTCCATTCAGCTAAATCATCATACTTTAGGAATTCACAAAAGGGAAGGAATGTATCAAAACTCGAAATATGCATATTTATATATAATGAAAGATTCATGTCACCACGGCCAATAGAGCAACTGGAACTAAAATTAAAAGAGTATTTCATCAACACTTCCCTTGTAGATACTACTTACTGCAGCAACTCTATTCCAATCTAATATCCTACTTCATGGAATATGGTAAAGTTTACGACCAAACATACATACGTAAAATTATCAACCAAACATATACTACTGTGCAGTTCAGATTAGGTATGTCCATCAGAATCTCCTAAAGTAAGAACTTCAGCCAGACTTACAGCTTGTCCTCGTACTCAGAGAGAGGTGTTATCTGCTCATTCAAACCCTTCCTCCTGCGGATATCCTGGACCATGTAATAAGCACTTGTGCAAGGATCGAGTGGATCGGATGAAAACATTTCCCAGTGATTGAAAACACATTGTGCGAAAGCTTGCCCTGAAGTAGCTTTTTTCAAACAATATGAGAACCCAAATGACTCATAGACAGGAAGGTATGCCTTGACGTTGAAAAGAGGTGTTCTGGGCCTCCGAAACTGCTCAAACACCTGTCCACGCTTCTCTTTCAGAACTCTGTAGATGCCACCAAGAGCTTGCTCTGGTGCTAGAATCTCAACAAGGTAAACAGGCTCCAATAGACGAGGCTTGGCAAGAAGTTGAGAAGCATAAATAGCCCTCCTAGCAGTAGGAATAATCTGGCCACCACCCCTGTAAATGGCATCAGCATGAAGAACGACATCACAAACTTCGAAGCAAATACCTCTCATGTTTTCTTCAATCAAGGGACCTTCCTTTGAAGCCCACTGGAAACCAGCAACGACAGAATCCTTAATTTCATTCAGGTACTGGACTCCCTTAAACATATCAACCACCATGTTAGGACCAGCTGTTTCAGGACCAAAGCACCAAATTTTCTTAGCAAGACCCTTGTTCCAACCAAACTCTTCAGACAATATCTTCGAACGAACTTTGGGATCATCCCAAGGGCCAATCCGTCCGTCGTCAATAGCTTCAGCGAGCCCGCCCTCTAGTGGCCTAGCTTCCATGTACAAACGGTTGTGGTTGTTTGGGGACTTGCTCATCACCGTCCGACTAGACTTCTCAAGGACTGTCTCACGGAGGGACACAAGTGGATCAGATACTATAATTCCAGCACCACCCACGAACGCTGCCAAGTCATGCAAGCAGATCTCAAGGTGGAGTTCTCCAGCACCAGCAATTATATGCTCTCCAGTCTCTTCAATGCTACAGAGGATCATAGGATCAGATTTTGCTAAACTTTTCATCCCTTCTACGAGTTCAGGAAGATCAGATGAAACCTTGCACTGCACGGCAATACGTACAATAGGTGAGACAGAAAACTTCATTGCTCTGATTGGACGGGCATCAAATTCCTTTTCATTTGTCAAGGTTGCATTCTTGTAAATAAACTGATCGAGACCGGCCAATGCAACAATGTTACCACAAGGTACATCCTTAACAATTTCCTGCTTCTTACCCATCCAGATTACCATTCTCTGGACATTCTTCACATACAAGTCCTTTTTTTCACCAGGTACATAGTTGGGACCCATGATTCTGACCTTCGAACCAGTTGAGACCTTCCCAGAAAACACACGACCAAAAGCAAAGAATCTCCAGTTGTCTGGAATCATCTTCGACACATAGAGCATAAGCGGCCCCTTGGGGTCACAGTTCCTGATGGCACTAGCATAAGCATCATCCAGTGGCCCTTCGTATAAGTTCTCAACACGGTATCTTTGAGCTGTGGCAGGAGATGGAAGATGAAAGATCATCATTCCCAGAAGAGCAGTACTTACAGGAAGCCAGTGCTGCATCACACGCTTCATTAGTACCTTGCCTGTCAAATCTTTCTCTTCAGATTTCATGGTTACACCGAGCTTCTGCAACATTGACCACAACTTATCTTTTTGGTCGTTCATGCAAGTGTTGATAACTTGCTTGATTGGTTCATAGCAGAATTGAACAAACCCTCGCTGGCATGTAGCAGACCCAGTGTTCTTGCTTGTCCACTTCTTGGTGGCAGGGTCAAAGAAGTTCTCACCCCAAAGCCTTTCCATCATCTTAGACTCATCCACCCCGAACTTGGAGGCATACATCTTGGCAAAGTTAAAGAGAGTAAAAGCCCATCCATGCGATCCAGCAGAGAAAGCAACTGTACCTTTCTCCGGGTAAACCTGGACATCACCGAGCAGGAGATCTTCATAGGTTGCCATAATAACATTGACATTCTCAATAATTCTTTGGAGTGTCTGATAAGCATCCTCGCCATCAAGCTGAAGCTCAAGGAAACACCTGTCCATCTTGTTAATAGTCAAGACAGGACGAACCCTTTCTCCAAGTGCCTGATGGAGCACTGTTTCTGTTTGGACACAGACACCTTCCACACAATCAACCACAACAAGTGCACCATCAGAAACACGCAGAGCAGCAGTCACTTCAGATGAGAAGTCAACATGTCCAGGAGAATCAATGAGGTTGATGAGGTATCCATTTCCTTGTCTCTCTCCCTTGTAGTTCTTCAAGGATTCATCACTCATCTGATAGTAAAGTGAAGTACCAGTGGATCTGACAGTAATACCATGCTCAGCCTCATCTGCACGTGTATCTATCATTCCAGCAACTTCCTGATCCGAGATTCCAGCAGCAGCCACCAGGGAATTAGTCAGGGTCGATTTTCCTGTCAAGATTCAAGACATTATCAGCAAGTTAAATACAAACACAAATCAATCATCTAAGGAGTTGTATATTATCACTGCCAAAAGAACTACTGCAGCTAGAGCATGTTTCATCGTCGTGTAAAAGAGAAGCATACAAAGCATAATACTAACAGAGTACCTCAATAAATCTCTAAATTGGCACAACTCAAATACCACAGTAAATTTTCAAAATGCCCCTTATATATTAACAATGGAAAAAGCAGCATTATCCCAATACTTGACAATTTCACTGGTAAACGATAGGAGAGTACAATATTTACTCATGCAGGTAAATGAACTTGAAATAAGAAAATTAGTTTTTGGTTTCCTTACCGTGGTCAACATGACCGATAACGGACATATTACGAATGTTCTGCTTGTAGTCCATGAACTTCCTGAGCTCGCCTGCCGTGCATTTTACCTGTGACAATCAAGTAAGCTCCCAAATCAGAAATATGTCAGGGAATACTAAGACATCACAAAAAGCAAAATGGCTGGATAGACTTACCATCTTGCCGTCTTCTTGTCAACTATCACTACAAAAGTTATACTATAATCCTGCAAATTTGAAACCACAAAAGCAGAATAAGAGTTATTATCCTGCATCATTTAAGTAGGCAAAAGCTTCAAAAGGTCTATTAAAGGAAATAAATACAAATGTGAGAAGGAATGCACTACTATAGGGCTTAAGCGTGCCTTAAATGAACTTTTGACAACACTGCATGCCACAGGGTCATCAACCAACCAAACGAGAAGTAACAACTATATGCTATTTGAAACCATAAAACACAATAAGACTATGCACACATAACATGTTCGAATTCTATCGAACGAAAACAGCAGAGACAGGTAGGGGGCAGGCCATTATTCATCGAGTTTGAGAAATTCATTAATAAAAGTAAAAAGAAACATTAAACAAAGAAAACACTGGGGCTTAAGGGCGGAGCTAGCATATAATATGAGGATTTGGCAGAACCTAATAGCTTTAGTCCAAATCCTGTATATGTGTTAAAAAATCACTAAATATATGCAAAAATAAATTAAAAGATGAGCCACTTGCACTTGAGGCCATGTCCTAGAATCAAAGAACCCATAAGGTTCAAATTCTAGCTCGTCCTCTGCTTCTGACCCGTCGATCATTATGGGTTCAAACCCCGTCGCAGACAAAAGTAGAGAAGTGGAAGGTCGGACCCATTATCCACCAATTTTCTCAGTTATACAAGAAAAACAACATAAAACAAAGAAAAATGCAACCACAAGAAGCTAGACAACAAACCCGGCTTTTGTCTGTGACAGAGTTCAATGTTATATTAAAAGAAAAAGTACAAAATAAAAAACAATCAAAAACCCTTAACATGAGCTGTCTTGCAACGTTTTGATTATGCGCATATCACGAGTTCAAACTCTGTCTCGGACAAAAGCCGAGAAGAATAGGGGCATACCCATTATCAACCGAGTTGTCAGTAATAACAAAAAGAAAGAAAAATGCAACAAAAAAGGGTAAGGCGCGAACTCATTATCCACAAAGTTTCTCAGTTATAAAAACAACATAAAACAAAGATAAAAGCAACTACAAGAAGCTAGACCAAAAATCCGGCTTTTGTCTGCGATGCGACAGAGTTCAAACTTATATAAAAAAATACAAAACAGAAAACAATCAAAAAAACCTTCATGAGCTATCGTGTGGCGTGTCGATTATGTGCACATCACGAGTTCAAACTCTGTCTCAGACAAAAGCCGAAAAAACAGAAGAGACAGACTCATTATCAACCGAGTTCTCAGTAATAAAAAGAAAAAAAAAAAACAAAGAAAAAAGCAACAAAAAGAAGCTATAGGCAGTCAAAAAAACCCAGTGCAAAACAGTAGTTAAGCTAACAATATTTACACGTAGTAACCTACGAAATGAAGCAAAAATAACCAGTATTTTACTACTTTTTTTTTTTGGGAGTAATATCATAACACCCATTATTAAATGTTGCATGTACATAGTACGTTCTTTAAAGCCCACAGTTATCCACTGGTTAAAGTTTATAATAGTCATAAACAATAAATGGCAAAGAAAAATTACCAAAAAAGGAAAAAGAAAAAGAGAAAAAAGCAAGTAACCCCAGCTGAAAATTGTTTCACAGAAAGTGTACGTACAGTGTAGAGAAAATGTAGGAGTAATGTTTGAGGGACTCACTGATCAATTCCGGTTCTATATACTTATTATAAACGGAAAAGGGCCAAATTTGCCCATCTACTATGGTTTGGGGGTCACGTTTACCCCTCGTTAAAATTTTGGTGCAGTAATACCCCTACCGTTACCATAGTACGCAGATTTACCCCTCTCATTAACGAAACCTCCACGTTGGACGACACGTGGCTGCCACATCAGTGCCATAGTAGAGGGGCAAATTTGGCCCTTTTCAGTTGTTTCTAAAATCGTGTCTGGACTAAGTTTCAATACTTAAAGAAAAAGTTTCGATGCTTAGAGGAGTCATTATAAGAGAGAAAAATGTGCTAAGAATGGTAAATAAGATATTTTGAGAGAAATACGGAATTAAAATGACACTCTCTTCGATTTTGTTCCGTAAGAAAGATATACTTTTGAATTTTGTGACAAAAATTATCTTTATTAAAGATAAGACAAAAGTTTAATAATAACATTATTTCCAAATAAATAGATATTTTCTTTTTAAAAAGACAAAAAGGTAAATATGCTACTCCTATTAAAGTAGATAAAGAATGTTTTCATGTATTTCAATTTAAAAGATATTTTTCAATTTATCACAAAAGGTGACTTTTGCTATATATTGACTTATTAACTTTAGTTTAATCTCTTTTCCTTTAGTAACATATTTTTTGTAATATTAGAAAAAATAATAATAGAGTTTTATGTTTAAAATCACAAATTCTAGAATTCAATCATGACACTAATTTTATGGACAAACGCTAGCTTAATGTTATGGACAAATGCTAGCTTAATGTCATGATTGAATTCTAGAAATTGTGATTTTAAACATAAAACTCTATTATTATTTTTTCTAATATTACAAAAAATATGTCATTAAAGGAAAAGAGATTAAACTAAAGTTAATAAGTCAATATATAGCAAAAATCACCTTTTGTGATAAATCAAAAAATATCTTTTAAATTGAAATACATTAAAGAACTCTTTATCCACTTTAATAGGAGTAGCATATTTTACCTTTTAGTTTTTTTAAAAAGAACATATCTATTTATTTGGAAATAATGTTATTATTAAACTTTTATCTTATCTTTAATAAAGATAATTTTTGTCACAAAATTCAAAAGTATATCTTTCTTACGAAACAAAATCGAAGAGAGTGTCATTTTAATTCCGTATTTCTCTCAAAATATCTTATTTACCATCCTTAGCACATTTTTCTCTCTTATAATGACTCCTCTAAGCATCGAAACTTTTTCTTTAAGTATTGAAACTTAGTCCAGACACGATTTTAGAAACAACTTAAAAGGGCCAAATTTGCCCCTCTACTATGGCACTGATGTGGCAGCCACGTGTCGTCCAACGTGGAGGTTCCGTTAATGAGAGGGGTAAATCTGCGTACTATGGTAACGGTAGGGGTATTACTACACCAAAATTTTAACGAGGGGTAAACGTGACCCCTAAACCATAGTAGAAGGGCAAATTTGGCCCTTTTCCGTATTATAAATGGGCTGCAGATCCTAGGCCCGGTATGATGAAATAATTGTAAATTGCATAAAATTGACACCCATAAGGGATAGTTTGAACTTTTGACCGCACTAATTTTTATTACTAAGAAAGTATTTTGTTGCCTTATAAGTTCGTTTTTCTTATTAGACGGGAGTTTTAAATGTTTCATAGCTTATAGGAAGCGAATGTACTATAAATTGTTGCCTATTGATAGAATTTCAACTAGTTAAAACTTATGATTGCCGAGTATTAAAACTAATTAAACTTATGCCCACGAGGCCATTTTTAAGGACTTGGTCAAGCGGGATTAAAAGTAAAAACCATTACCATTATATATATTTCATTTTTGTAAGCCTTTCAAAATAGTTCAAAAATTGGGAGAATTACGAGACTATGACATCTCAAAAAGTTTTATTACATGTACCCCTTATTTTTAGTTATGGTTTTTTGTCCCACCAAAGAATGGTTTAGCAAAATTACCTTGGTAGGAAACACTTCACATTATAAATGGAAACACTTCACGTATAAATTGCAAACTGTTGCCTGCAAGGTAGCACTTCAAGTTATCTGGGAAAAATGTTGACAGAGATAAAAGGTCAAGTGCTACCACGGGGACAACACTTGTCATTTTATACTTGAAGTGCTGCCCCCGTGGGTGCATTGTCAAGTTTATAACTTGAAGTGTTGCCCCCGAGGGAGCACTTACTTAAAATTAGTGAGATCATTCTTGTAAAACCACTTTAAGCAAGGTCAATAAGGAAAACCATTGCCTAAGGTGTCATAGTTTTGTAAATGGGTTGATTACATAAACAACCACAAAACAGTAAATATTTACTATCTAATAGCCATAACTATTTATAGCCATTATAAATTACCAAATATAAATATTTGTATTATTAATATTAATATTGAATATTAATTACTAAATACCCAGAAATACATTTAAACACAAATAAAATGAATATTAAGCGTCAATGTAGGTAGTGGAAAAACCATGTTCTAAGAAACTAACAAGTCCTATAAACTGAAAACACAAATCACTATCCCTATTAAAATGCAACACGAATTTCAGTTCCAGAACACATATCTTAATCAAACTAACCTCCTATTTCAGTTCCCAAACACATATCTTCATCAACACGAACTTTTCATATGATGGACGACATTCATCTACTCATACAATACCATGGTATATGGAACAGCAATTACAACTACAAGAATTACAAAATGGATGGTATTGTTGTTGATCAAAACTGTCCATACAGTTCATTACTTAGTTCAATTAAGAAGATGCTTGAAGGAGTTGGTGTAATTGGTAGATTCAGTATCGAATGCAAACTAAAAGATGGATTAAAGCCAATGGTAATCTACAATGATATGAGCTTGAGGTTCTTCATAGATCTTAGGCAGACAACAAGTGACGTAACACAATTTCCTCTGTGTGTGACGATGGAAGAACAGCCAGGTGCAATTATATGTGCAACTATAGGTTTTGTGATTTCGCAACCAAGCAGACAGAATGGTTTACAAGTAACCACATTAAAAGTGGAACAAGAAGATAATGTGAATATGATTACTGACGGCAATGACTATGAAGAGATATCTTTGGAAAAAATGCACATCATAAGCGACACAATGAACAGTGAAATTTATGCAGGACAATTGTATAGAAACAAGCAAACACTAGTTAGTGTAATGAAAAATCTGGCTCTGCAGCAAAATTTCAAATTCAAAGTTGACAGATCATCAGCTACAAGGTAATAAGTTTATAAATAATGGTATCAAATTCACACAAATATTAACAGTAAAAATCTATAAATGACTATTATATTGTTGAAAAGCACTGCACAGTAAATATATCGATTATCGACTAAATTCATGATAATATGTAACTACAGGTACGCATTGATATGCACTGGCAACGGGTGTGGTTGGAGCATGCGCTCATCAAGTATAGGTGGTTCTGGCGTATTTAAAATACGAGAATTTAATGAAAACCATACTTGTCCTGAAGAGGAGAGACTGCTTTCTGAGCATAATGCAAGTTATGCAACAATAGGTGAGATAATTAAGGAGAAATTCAAAGATCCTAAGAGGGTTTATACATCTAATAATATAATACATGATATTAAGAATGATTATGGTATGGAACTTAATTACATGAAAGCTTGGAGATCAAAGGAGAGGGCACTAGAGCTATTAAGAGGAAACCCATGAAAATCATATCGTGTCTTGCCAAGTTACCTGTATATGGTAGAAACCACAAATCCAGGTACTGTGACAAGACTGCAGAAAACCACTGATAATAGATTCAAATACGTTTACATATCATTGAGTGCATCAATAAACAGCTGGAAATACTGCAGACCAATTGTAGTAGTAGATGGTTGTTTTATCTCAGATATTCATGGAGGCACACTGATAGCAGCATCAACCCAAGATGGAGAAGGTAATTTTGTTACAATTTATTTACACTTGCTATCGATAAATATTTGCTGTCATTCTTTACAAATTGCATTTATAGTACATAAGAATAACTACATATTGAACATATTATAGGAAGCATCGTACCATTAGCATACGCAGTCGTCGACTCAGAAAATGAAAGATCATGGGAATGGTTTTTTAAAACATTCAGAGACACATATGGAGTCCGAGATGGAATGTGTATTGTATCAGATAGATGTGCAAGCATTTCACGTGCTTGTTCAACGATATATCCAGAGCTACCACACTGCATATGTGTTTATCATCTATGGAATAATATCAAATCAAACTTTAAGATAAGCAGGAAAGAAATAGGAGAAATATTTTTCACCTTAGCCAAGGCATATACAATTGAAGAGTTTGCTCACTACATGAAAGAACTAGAGAAGATAGACAAAAGGGTGAAAAGATACCTGGCAGAAATTGGTTACCATAAATGGTCCCGTGCATACGCAGAGGCAAATAGAGCAGATATGATGACAAGCAACATTGCAGAGTCTATTAATGGACGTAATAAACAGGCACGCTCTCTGCCCATCGTAGAATTGCTAGATGCAATGAGGGACATGGTAAGTGTTGCTCCCAACGCACACGCAAGTATACGCGGTCGACAAGTAATAAAGTGATAAATCGAGTATCGTTCCCACGAGGACTAAGCAGACTAATACTTAACAAACAATTTCTAACAAACTACTCAGGGATCTTTTTCTTTGATGGTAGGAGTTTTTATACTTAAAACGCAGTAATTAAAGTGCTAGAAGTGTAGTCAAGCAATGGTGCAATAATTCGGTTGTTAACAATATTAAGAGGACGGTCCAGGGTCAGAGTTACGAACAATCCAGTTGATGTATCCAATTGATTCCACTTCTTAAATCCCGGGTTACTAACTGACAGAGTAAATGTAACTATGAAAACCTTTCAGTTCTTCACAGTCTATGCAAGCTACTTCAATCCCTATATGTCTATGGGTTAAATCACATGCACGCATTAACGAATCATGTCATGAGTTAAACTAGGAAAGCAAGTATATGTCTATCCTACTCACAAATTGGTTCCCCGATGCCCGGGTTCACAAACTAGTTCTATTCTTTCTTATTACGTAATTAAATTCTCTCTTTCGAGTTCAATCTAAAAACCATAGATAATGCATAATTATCGAGCTCTAACAATTATACAAGTGAAATCAAGAAAGAATAAGTAACCCGTTATGGGATTCAATCAATGGGAATCAATCTTCAAACAATCAACTTTCATGTAATACTCTAACCCTAGAACGTAATGTTTAGCCACACATATTCATAATCACAAGGCAAAGATTTGGTGTAATAATGAAGTAAATGATGTAATAGATGAAAGATTAGGAATAAACCCTTGTTCAATGAGTATGGTGCTCTCAATATTGCTCCAAAAGTATCAACTCCCTTCAAAAACTAAGTAAAGTACTATTTATAAGGTTTACAAACACCTAGTAATAAGTTAGACCCAAGCCTAGACGAAATAGGAAGTAAAAATCCGCACAAGGGGCGCTATAACGGGCGCCCCGCGCCTCGTAACGCGCTAGGACAATCAGAAGACGCCAAACTTTGGGCGCTTTAGCCATGCGGTGCGTGAGAAACCGTGCTGGGGCACTGGGCGCTATAGTTGGCGCGCCACGTGCCCCAAAGCGCCCAACAATTTTTGCTTGTTCCTTGGTCCGAAATCTCGCTCGTGTCGTGCCCTCGTGCGCTCAATCCAATCCTCAATCAACTTCCAATCAATTCTTGCTCAATCAAGCTCCTAAAAGCTCCAAATACACTGCGTAACAACCTACACACGCACGACATCAAATTAGTGTAACGCCACATTCACAAACTATAAAACGAGCGAATAACAAGCTCAAACATGCGGAAATATTAAGGAAACATTGGCATAAAATGCCAAACATCAGTAAGGAAGTGGAATTGGGAAAATAATAAAAAAGCTATAGGAACTTTCAAAGTCCTAACAAACAAAAATCAGAGTATATTCAAGGCAAGCATGGAAGCTTCAAGAAGGATGACGGTATGCGCAAATCATCAATACATCAATTTACAATAATCTGTTTTGCAGTATATTATACAACTGATTTTATGGTATATTTGAACATACATAGGTCATACCTTCAAATGAATACATGTATGAGGTACATGATGGAGGAATAAAGCATGTAGTATACCTTCGTTATAAAACCTGTACATGTAGAAGATTCCAATTGGAGGAGATGTCATGCCCATACGCACAAGCAGTTCTGAGATACAACAACATAGACGCTTATACCTACTGCTCAACAATATGCACAAAAGACAACCTTGTGAAAACATACCAGCAACCTTTTTTTCCTATGCAAGGCCAAAGTGCTTGGATTGTACCTGATGAAATACTGTTCCAGGAAGTCCTACCACCAAAAGGGCGGACAAAGGTTGGCAGACAAAAAAAGAGAAGGATAAAGGCACCATGGTAAGTAAGATGCAAACTAGCCTGTAGTCGATGTGGCAAAGAGGGACATAATAGGAAAACATGTCGAAATCCTCCAATGGTTTTTTAGAGTTTAGTTTTGCATGTAACAAGAAACAAGATATCTGCTGGTTTATGAATACAATTTGCATCAGTTTGTTTAACATTAGGAAGCCATTTATGTGATACCTACCTATGGTCCAGTGTTTACAATTAAATCATTTTACATTAGATACATTAAACTGCAATACTATTAATTATAGAATAGCAAACAACTACAGTCATGTAAATTGATAATATCAAGCAGATACAAAAAAAAAAGGATCTGTACAATAGCAAATATACAATGATCAAACTGTATGAGTGTACAATATTAAAAAGATAAAGTAATCAAACAGCTAATACACATAATCATAAATAAAAGAGATATTATATTCACAGATGTTCAACTTCAGAATAGTTGTGAAATTTCATCACCATACAAATACCTGGATTCTTGAGAAACTTCTGCCCCAAAATCCATGATAATAATGATAAAGCATAATAGGTAATGCTACATGCAAAAGCTTTCAATGTACCTGAGAAAATAAATACTCCTTACTGAACATCAGACAAATTTGAAAATTCAATCTACCTTAATGTTCAACATCAATAACTTCAGCCCTAATATTTTGAGAGTTTGACATTGCAAAATATGAATAAATATTAATAAGTAAATATACCTATCAGTACAAACCTATAAGTTAAACAAATATAACATGATATTAATAAATAGTAAATCAACTTCCAATATTATTAATTGACAAGTCTCAGTATGCATCTAAAATATTACACAGTAACATACAATATAAAAGACATCTAAACAAGTATTAAATATGTCCTGAATAGCTATTGTTAAATTCAATTAGAAGCTACATATCAAGATATAAGGATAATACTATACATTTTAAAACAATATTATTTACATAATAATAAAATAACATACATAAACAAAAGATGAAAATTTTAAAACATATAATAAAAAAATATATAACTTTAAACATTCACATTACTTCATAAATAAACCAGAAAAACATACAAAACTAATCATATGTCATTAAAGACAAGTATCCAAATTGTTCAGTGCAAAAGAAAACCTATTAAAAAAGCGTTCAACGCATATTACATAATGACAAGTTCATATCAATAGAAACCAACTACATATCAGATTTAATCTTCAAGATCACTTTGCTGATTTGCCTCCTGCTTCTTGAGTCCATAATCCCACAACATCGCCCCAAATCGCTTCCTAAAGCGCTTAATATTGCAACCAGAAGGAGGCATGTTATGTCCATGCATGACATGCTCAGCAAATGTAAGAGCAAACACACCATAATCTTGTTAGTAATATTACCAAAATTCCATATTAACAAATGAATATATACTATACAGATAATGTAACAATACTTATGATTTGGGCACACCAGTCATGTCATATATGTGTAAAACCTCCCACTTTTCAGATACAGGTTTGTCGCCAAAGATGTATTCAGCAGGATTAAGATCATACCTGATATCATAGAATCCAATGGCAGACAAGAATATAGGGATCAAAATGGCATACGGCTCCACAGCTCTAATGAGTTCATCATCATAATAATAGTTGTAATATTTGATCGTAGACATATAACACCCTGTGCTTAAATGAAAGCCTACCAAGTATCCAATGCCAATCTTCAAACACTTTTATGGGCAGAAGAACATCATCGACCAAAGGCCATGGCAAATTGCATCTAATAGACATACCCTTCATATAATCAGATATCAAATGATTCTCATCAGCAACAGATAAAACTTTTTTATTTTTCAGATAACCCTTGTAGATATCCCTAATTGTTGAATCAAACAAGCAATCAGTCGTGGTAAAACGACCCTGGACTGCTGGATCATTCTTGGCCATTTTCTGCAGGTAATACAGAATAACATCAATGTGCTAGAAAAATAAAAAAGAGAAGATATTATTATTCCAAATAAAAACAAATAAAATATAAAAATATAAGTACATAAATTAAATAACTACCGTTTCTTGAAGAGGATTGTCTGCAGAATATAGAGTATAAAACCAATCTTTATAAGAAACAAGGCAAACCCCAAAGTCAAATATAGGCTTCAGGATATTAGCAGTAAAATGGTATGGAGGCACCCTGTGAAATAATTAGAAATATTTTAATTACTTGAAGTAATATCAATTATAATTGTAAACAAAATTTCATAAAACAATGCCAATAGTGAAATTACCTGGTCTTCATCAACCTATTTTTGATCCAGGTAGAATAGCTAGCGGACAGCTTTGCATCAACTCGACGCCAAGGTTTGCTAACGAATGGATGCTTCGTTGCAAATTTAGAATTCAAAGCAATATTCTTGCTATTAACAGAAGATCCAGAACTAAAGACCAAACGTGACCTATGTAGCCGAACAAACTTCTTAATACAAACTGCTGTATGACTAGAACCCATCCTTTTCTTGAATTTATCATCCTCAGGAACAAACTCTTGCAAAGTTTCGTAATCCTTCTCAGTAAATTCATCAATATCACGAAGCAATCTGTTTAGTTCACCATCATCACTAATATTCACTTGTCCAATATTAGGAGCTGCAGTAAAGTAAAACAATGCAAAACTAAGTAAATGCAATTACAGTAATAACTTGAATACTCAACAAATGAAATATGGCAATAACACATATTTGAGAACCAAACACAGCATGTAAACAAATAAATATGATAAATTTAAGTTCAAATATTACAAAATATTAAGAGATAATGTATAATAAAGTACATGCACAAACACCTTCAGTAACATTTGAAAAACACCATCAGCCTTTCCAGCTTTACCATTATTGCCACCTCCTGCTTCAGATCCAAATTCTTTATAAATAACCAAAGCTGCCAATTCAAAAAAAAAACATTAAACTACATCAACCAAACTAATAAAACAATACATCACATAAATGAAACAGTACATATATATTTAATTGATAAAACAACAGAATAACTGAAGATAACATTACACTTACCAAATTTTTCCCCATCATGCACATCCTCAGCAATGACAGAGTTGCTGCCTTCCCCAGATGGTGCATCATTTTTACCATATATTTCAGCTTCTTCTTGAGTATCATAAAGCCTAAAATTGGGAAATTCACCAGGAGAATGCTCCATAACCACATCAACAGCTGCTTAAAAACAGACACAAACATTGTATTAAAAATGCAAATACAAACAAATTCACATGCATACCAAGATAATAATTATATATTAAATATAAAATACTAACAGTTTTGTAAAGCTTTTCGAACTGCAGCTTCTTTCAACCTATTCTCAACAATACCATCTATAATATTAAACTCCTCAGTGCTTACTGAATCAAGACCCTGACCTTCATCATTTAGAACTACAAAACAAAAATAAACTAACATAATATAAAACATCACCTAAAATATGTACAATAAAAATAAGTAAAAACAACACAAAAACAGAATAACAGTAAGTTATATCACAAAAACAATATCTAACCAATATCATTATTAGAACCGCACGCTCCATTGAAACATTCCACTAACAAAGTATCCCCCGTAGATTCGCCACTCAATTTTTTATCATTAGAAGAAATTGAAGTGCCTGCAACAACAACAATCAAGTAATTAATATAATACAGAGACAATACATTTAAGGAAATCGAATCAAAGCTAAAATACAATGAATGTAAAGATACTTCAAATTCACTTTTACATTTTGCAGACTCTTGAAGTCTTTTCTCAACAATATCATCAATTATATTAAGGTCCTGAATGGACAAAGATTCAACACCTGCACTTTCTAGAATAAAGTTTCCAAAATCACAAAATCAGATTGTATAAATTCTAAAAATACATAAAATATAATCGTAATAGAACATGTTACACTGTACAAAAAACACATAATTATTTTTACCAATTACAGTTCTGTCACAGATAGCAACATTATCCAATGTAGCTTCATCAACCACCATATGTGAATTCTGTAAGGCATCCCCTTTGCAACACATATTGCCAACACCTGTATCCATAATGAACAGAAAGTGCATACAACAACATATGGTTAAATAGCTTAAAGTAAACAGTACTACTAAAATTCACATACAAAAGGTTAATACTAATAATACCAAACACATATATTAAACTTACCACTAGAAGTTTTACGTTTTGCAGATTCCTACAGTTTTCTCTGGACACTCTCATCAATAATATTTAGTTCCTGAGTAGACATTGAAACAATACCTACACCATCTACCTCTTGATTTCCAAAATCATCAAACTCAAGTCTTCTAGGTACTGATAAAGATAAACACAATAAAACAATCCATCATATCTTCCACAGATTGAAGACATCTACTAAAACAAATATACATTAATATTGAAACAATCATTACTGTACAACTTCATAAATAATAAACTTACCAATCGCATTAATATCACCACTACCATCATTCACCAAGGTATCAACATCTTCCTCCATAGTTGACTTATCCAAAGATGCACCACTATCACCAACAGAAGTACCTGCAGATAAAGTCAGAAAAATAATTAAACAATAAATATACTTATTGATACTAAAAAAAATCCATAGCAGAGAAAACTACAGACCTTCATCTAAGATAAAATTTAATTACAATGACCATATGACATACTAACCTAAAACAGATTTCTCACAGGCAGTCCATGTAGGCGTACTATCAATGACAACATTGTTAACTTCATCCGGAACGATAGCATGATCAGATCCAAAACCACCAGAGCTGAAAATTCCATCAGTGCCTGCAGCCTAAACAAAAAAAAAAAAACAAATCATTTATACAACACTACAAAACCAAGGATAACAAACACATATAAATATTGAAAAGGTAATATCATACCTACTCCGGAAACTTTGTATCAATCTTCTTTGAAATTATATCCAACTCATTGAAAAATCGATCAGCTGTAGCCACCATAAAATCTTTTAACCCGTCAACAGCAAGGTTATTTTTCTGAATATCATGCTTGATATCAACCTGATTTTGTTTTAATAAAACCATTTCTTTAATGAAATCAGCTTTCGTCAAAAACAGATCATTATCACGCTCTGACGGTCCAACTATATTTACTGTAGGGATATCATCATCACTATGAAATGAAATATCATCATCAAAATTCATTTCTTCAACTTCAGGCAGATTCAAGGACTCAACTCCACAGTCAGTAGGAGTAATATTTTGCACCACCATCTACATTATAATATTTGAAACACATAGATACAATTAATATCAATACATACAAACATAAGGACACATTATAAATATCATAAAACTAAATCATCCAGATCAATTACCTTGTCACCAGATAATTAAAAAAAAATACTTCTGAACCTCATTAAACGAAAGATGCCTAGTGGCCTCCCAATTCAAAATCCTAGGAACCTTATTGCCAACACGATTAGCAAGCTTTCTATTAACTGTAGGGCAACACTCAAAAAATCATACCAACAAGGCATATGGCATCCCTGCAAATTTGTAAGACGACTTCCACACACAAATCTTGTTATGCAAAGAATCAATCGTTGCATGAAAAATCTTATAACCCCATGGATATGATTCCCATTCACCCGACTCAACAATATCAAAGTGGTCAGAATCAATATAATGAGGAGTCGTTTCACTATTCTTAGTGGAATAGAGAAAAGTATTGATAAGATACAAGGCAGATATTTTAATTGCATCATCATCATTGTCCCACATTTTGTTTTTAAGACATTCATCCAAGGCAGATTTGCTAACCTTCTCTACACCACCAAAATACTTTATCACAAGACGATTTCCTTTTTTGAAACTATAGTCTTTCATAAAATCGCCAACACATTTAAGACCAGTAACCATAGAAAATTCTTTCAAACCAAATTTAATCTTTTGGTTATTGACAATAAAAAACAGCGCATCATTACTTGGACGTACTACTTCTCTAAACAACAAAGAAACTAGAACCTGATTTTGAACATGAAACGCAGGCAAATCAAGGAAATGACCAAAACAAGTTGCTTTAAACCGCTCATATAAACCACCACATAACCTTTGTTTTAACTTAGAGCTAATTTCCTTGTTGCAGTGCACATTAATTGGCCTGTTACCAAAGTTTTCCTTTGGAGTGTAAAATTCCCATATCTGACAAAATAATATAAAATCATATAAACACAAATATATTATATATAAATTCAAGAAAAAAAATAAATATTACACCATAACTACAATAAAACAGCAATCATAATTCTGAAAATGTATCAGAAAAATAAATAAAATAATCATCCCTATAAATAGCAATCACTAACATATTATATAAACACCCATATTTAACACCCATATTTAACGGCTATATTTTGAAAACAGAACACATAAAAAATAATAAAAAAGAAAAAATCTACAAAAACTGATTTTACTATGTGAAATGTAAAAATAAACCCAAAAAAACACATATTAACATTCAAAATTATAACCAACAAGTTAATTAAATTAAAATAATAAACATAAACATACAAATGCAAACTAATTTTCAACTAAAATATGCACATATTGAAAGAATAAATAAAATACCTTCAAAGCATGACCATCATTTAAGTCGGGATCAAAATCGGATTTTGCAACATTAGCATTTCGTCTAACCTTCTTTTTAGGAATATTATCTGGACCTTCAACCTCAACAATATCAGAATCAAATTTAACAACCCGAGTACTCTTATCAGAAACCTTTCTTTTTTTGTTGCATGCAGCCTTCGATAGAGTAATTCTCGAAGGCATAGAAGACGCATGCAACGGGATTAACTCACTAAAATCACCATCTTCAGAACTTTTCTGACCTTGCATAGACACTTTGTCGCCGGAACGACGACCTTTCTTGGATATCATTTGTAATGTAAATATAGAGAATAGTTTAGTATTTACTAAGCAGAGAGTAAGATGATTATAGGATGAAAAACTGTAAAACAAGCAGCTTTTATCGAAGGAAAGGAATGGGAAAGGTTGCTTCAGGAGAAGATGTAAAGATACGAAATAAACTGACCAGTTACGTGTGGATTTGTATATGAAAAGGCGGAACAAATTAATTACAATTAGCACACGTCCCCTGGGAAAACGGAATGAATCAGTTGCAACTAATGATATTCCCTATATTGATGGAGCATTATATCAGATACTAACGTTCAAAATCCATAATTAATAGGATAACTGAACAGTTAAACAACGTGTCACCTACCCATAAATTTAAAACATATATTCTTTTAAATATTAAATTCGAAAAATGGTAATATTAATAGAAATTATATATAAAAATATATATTTGGCCATCAAAGAAAATCACAAATAAAAGGGGTTACAAATAGCAATTACTTTCAATAAATGTTTACCAGGGGTAAAAATTCCTTTGTAAATTGCCCATAACACCTTAGGCAATGGTTTGCCTAATTGACCTCATTAACAATGGTTTGCAAGAATGGCATTGCCTAACTTAAGTGAAATATTTCTGGACGAAACTACTCCTGAACAAATAATAAAATGACGCGACCTGTCCCTTCTGTTTTTAACATTCAGTAGTTGTTTCCACACAGAGAAAAAAGGTTCAACAACTGATTCAAACCGTAAAAACTCCAAAATTTTCAGAAAAAAGAAGATTCGACGGTAAATTTCTACAATATCACATTGTTATACTTAGTTTTTGAATTAAATTTTCCATAATTATATCTTAAATTCGTAGAATTTATTTGATTTTAACGTTACTTTAAATTTCAATTGCTGCAAAAAAAAGTTATATTAGTTTGAATTTGTATTTGTTGCAGAATTTACGAACAGAAATTGTGATTACTCTTATTTAGTTGCAACTGCATTGCTTTGCCCAAAATTAATTTGAAATAACTTATAGCTGATCTTTGTAAATTGTCAATAAAAGGAAACACTTTTTAAACACTTATCCATGTGCATTTATTTGCAATGCACTCACTGCCTTGTGGGCAGCACTTGCAACTGTAGTGCAAACAATTGCTTGTAGATAAACTCTACATTAGGCAGCACTTTTTATTGCATGAAGTTGTGCCTTGTATGTGTTGCCTAGTGGGCAGCACTTAGAGGTCTGGTTAAACAGCATGTAGAACTAGTGCCTTTTAAGTGTTGCCTTATGGTCAGCACTTGGAGGTTTGGTGCAAAACAACATGTAGAGAAATCTCTACATGTGATGCCTAACAGGCAGCACTTTAGTTGTTCTGTAAAATCTTTGTGTTCACTTGCTATAACTTGTCTACTGAATTTCCGTACAAGTTGTGGCTGAAGGCCAACACTTTAAGTAAAAAAGTGTAGAATAGTTTCTACAACTTGTTGGCAGTCGACCTCTACTGCTTACGCATAACACTAAACAAAGCAAAAATTGAATGTTTGCGTCTATCTTGTTAATCTATTCAACAAACTCTAAACTTGTGTAACTATTTCATTGTGTGCAGAATTTAGATGGAAACAAAATGCATATATATTGCTTGCAATAGAATATAGAGCACTATTTTGAATAGCGACAAAGCAAGTCTGAATGACAAAATGAAAAAACATGATGCAAAATTTTTGAGTTTGAATCCCAATGTCCATAAAAGTACTCAAACAAATCAAAGATATAGTGCTTACGGGACATATAAACGACGATGACGAACCAAATATCGTCGATGAATCTACTCCACCGGCTTCAGCGTATTGATGTTATTTTTTCATGTCATTATGTTTTTTAATATTATATTTTTTATACATATTTTGAATGACATTTTAAAGAAAATTGTTTGCTTTTGTCTTGTTGTATTTTGATTCAATATGTCTTCGCTTTATTTCTTCCTTAAACCCTTTATCATTGTGTTTTCCAGAAAGTGTTGGCAAATAGGCAACAGTTGTCTACCAATCCTTACCAAATCCTTACAGGCAATTTCCTTGAGCACCTGCCCAGGTAGCACTGGGCCTCTTCCCATCACCAAATTCCTCTAGCCAATTCCATTAAGTTGCTACCTAGGCAACCCTTTGCCTCCACCCTCTCACCAAATTCTCCAAGCCAATACCTTTTAAATGATGCCTAGGCAGCACTTGACCCCCACCACTCACCAAATTCCCCCAATCTCCAATTCCCTTAAAATGCTACATAGGCAGCACTTGACCTCTACCATCACCAAATTCTCTAAGCCAATTGCATTGAGTTGCTGCCCTCACATAATAAGTTTAAAATATGCAAACAAACACTAAAAACACAAGCTAATTAGCTTCATTTCCCTACTATTGTGTTTAGATGTAGGTGTTGGAAAATAAGTAACAGTTGCCCAAAAAGCCTTACCAAAACCTCACAGCCAAATGCCTTAAGTTGATGCCTGACAGACAACGCTTAGCCTACACTCCTCACAAGCCAGATCCCTTAACATGTAGCACTTTGCTTCCACCCCTACCCATAATCCTAAAGCTAATATACTTGAAATGATGCTGCCTAAGCAGCACTTCACCCCTACCCCTCACAAAATTCCACAAGCCACTTGCATTGAGTTATTGCCCTCACAACATCATAAGCTTATAAAATACAAACAAACATTAAAAAACAAGCCACGGCGCGCATAAAGCGCTTACAAGAAATATACATTCAACACTAAATACAATCAACCTCTACAAATCCCAAGGCATTCACATTGCTAATAATATAAACATCTGTTACACACAAACAATTCAGTTGTATCAACTAAAAGACAATCATTCACATCAAAAATTCAGGCAACCTCATTACTTTTATACAACAGAGAAAGGCTTTCTAAGTACTCATTCACAAATAAGAGAATTATGGTCTTGGTAATCATCGACTATCTTCTTAGAAAGAGTATCATATCCACCATTTGACTTTGACCATGCATGACTCTACAGATTAGCAGCCAATCAAAACGATAATCTTTCCACTGCGTACACTTCATCTTTGAAACATATTTGTCATGCATTATTGCATCAGAAAACTTAAGCACATAAGCACCACAATCATAGCTGCACAAAATTTAAAGGAATGCTGAATGCAAAAAACAGAACAAAACAAATAAAAAATTGAATCAACAAATGCAATTGCACACCATAATTAACTCAATTTTAGTAGGCAACAAATTTTTCTGTACAATCAACAAATACAATGTCAACATCACAAAAAAAATAAAAAAATAAAAGGACAATACCTGTTACTAAACATTAAGAAAAGAATAGCCTGTCAGACAACACTTTCCATACAAACAGAACTTATGCTTGAATGTTATGTCAACTGTTTTCATGTGGGCAACATTTTCAGCAACAATAGGAAAATAAAAGTGCAACAATAAATAGAACTTATGCTAGAATATAATCTCAATTATTGCCTTGTAGGCAATAGTTTCTACAACAAAAGAAAAACAAAGTGCAACAACAACACTTTGCTAAAAAATAAATTAACTACCTAATTAATATAATTTATGTCAACTATTGAGATGTGAGAAATAATTTCTACAGTAAAAGGAAATCAAAGCGTAACGGCAATACTTTGCTAAAAATTACATTAACTACCTAATTAAAATAATTTTATATGACAAATTAAACAAACATTACCGGGTAACAACAAAATTTAAACATTGACGAAACAAAAAATTGGATTAATAATGAACATCCACAAAGGAAAAAAATCAAATTCACAGAAAACTAAACAAAGAAAAAAGAAAGGAGAAGGAAACTAGCCAAGGAGTAGAACCCCGATTCGTTAGGGAACGGAAAAGGGGGGGGGGGGGAGAGATGGAGAGATAGAGAGAGAGCAGAAAAGGGGCGCTCACCATTAGAATTAGGGCTTATATTGGTCAGGAGCAAAATGGTCTTTTCATACGTTAAAAAATGGGCAGGAGGCTATTTTACTAAAACATTTCTTAGTGGGGACAAGAAAACATAACCAGGGATCAGGGGGTACATGTGGTAAAACTTTTTGGAAAATTTCGCCCAGTAGCCTAGATATGCACGGAGGATAAGCTAATAGCCTTGACATAAAACATATTTAAACTTTAGCATCTTATGGCGATTCGTCAGGACCCGCCCGGAACTTTCGGACTGAAGTCAGACGATATGCCGGGACTTACATCAAATTATGGCAATATGCCTATGTTGCACCTGGTGCACCTTTGTAAGACACTGGAGGGGGAGTGAATGGTGTCAATACCCGATTTTCGAACTTCTAAAACTTGCTCTTAACTTGTTCCCCTAACTCACAAATAACCAGGTTCCTTGCAAGTTTCACCTATCTCTAAAACTTAAAGTAATTCCGAAAACGTAAAGAATACAAAGATTTTTGCGTGAAAAATCCTTGCTCAAGGGATCAAAAACCACGACCCAAACTCTTGGGATTTAAACCTTTCACTAAAGGAAAACTGAGCAAGTTTCAGGTTAAAATGCAATATTACCAAGGAACTAACACTCTTAGTACCCAGAACCTTCCAAGCTTCACTATACCTTGTAAAGTTGAAACTACCTCACCAGAAAGTAATCTTTTCTCTATGCTTCTTAACAAACTGATAGAATTACAACTCGATAGCCTATAACAGAAAACTAGACACACAGACTAAACTTATGAAACTCCAACTCCTTTAGGTTCTGCTGCCTTGTTTTTGCTCTTGCACACAATAGCTCTCACGATCAATTGTTTCTTGATTTGCTATGTTGAGAATTCTTGACTGCGTAATGAATCATGCCAAATTAACTTGTATTTATAGAGTTCATAATAAGTCCAGTCCAATTTAGCTTAGAACTCCTTTTACAATTCGAAATTCGTTTCTAATAAGGTTACCCATATTTCCTTATTTGAAACCCAAGTTAATTTTTCTTAGTCTTCAATCCTTTTCTGGCTAGGAAACTCTTTCCTTCCAGTGCCACTTCTAAACCTCTCCTTCTTCTGCTCGGATTGAGACTTGTACTTTAGCTGTTCTCTTTTTCGTTCTTCGTTTCGAACTCGAACATCAAATTGAACAGCCTTATCATCAACTCCAACTGTGAACCTTTTCATTGTCCACTCAGCACCAGGTCCTTTGTCACTCATCAAAACCATCATTCAAAAAATTCCTCCTTTTTGATGATAACAAATAATATTGTCTCACCGATTGTATTAACACAAGAACCTGTACAATCAAACACTAAACAAGAATCAGGGTAATAATAGTTAGGCAAAATTAGGTCACTAACGCATCTAAACAACATCTAACTTCCTCCTTTTGGCATCATCGAAATGTTCACAGTTGTATGAACCTGCTCAGCTTAGATTAAGTAAAATTGACTCTACTGCCATAGGCAGCTAGCCAACCTTACAAGTCAGGAACCTGTTTCAGACAGTAAACAATAGCAAATAACAGTAGGGATATTAAACATTCTAAGCGCCAAACCGACTTTAAAACATCAAAACACATCATCAAAATATTACAAAACCAAAAGCATTATTTGTCTTAACATGCCAACAAAAAAAAACCAACTAAAACGATTGAGGAAGGGACTAGTTCAGATTTGGGAGATATCGGGGATGTTAAAGTGTGCAAGCAGCTTGGTAAGACGACGCGAGTTTCCTTCTCGTTCACGTTCCAGCTCAGCATCCAACTTGGCATTCTCAACATTCAGCCATGCCAGCTCTTCAGTCTGCCTCTCCAGCTGTCTCGATACACCTCCAATCTCCTGTCCACACATGCAACAGACACTTCCTCAGGTTCCTCATTCAGATTGATTGGTTTCTCAACAAGTTCACCATCAAGGCGATAGTCACACGACCTTACTATGTTCCTCCCAAACATGTCATTATGATCCGTCTCTGTCCGCCCACCAACAGGTACTCCAAAGAATTCAAATATCATACCTAGAAGAAACCCATAAACCACAGTGTGTTTTCCTAACCCTATATCCGTGACCCTACCAATATGCTATATTATAACATTAGGAAGATTTAAACAAACCTCCCTATCAATCAGGTCCATGTAAGTAAGAAGGAAATTAGGTTCACTCATCCTCTCAGATCTCTGCAACACATTTTTCAGCACAAATTCAAAAATAAATTGGTAGAATGGGGCCATAACTTTCTTTTTCACCTGGGTTGCCCTTGTCAATCTAGGCTTCCTAGCAAACTTCATTGACACCTCTAGGGCAGACACACCATCTCTTCTCGCCAACCATGAATTTCTCAAATACTCACTGCACCCTTGGGATGGAACACCTAAATCACTCCTAGTTCGTCACAATTGAACAGAATTACAAGTCCTTTCACAATCGTGGTCACTATTCTTTCATTCACTGTGTAGTTGGTGTAAAATTCTCGAACCTCCTTCTCATAGAGCTTAGATGTTCCTTGGTGCAAGACAAAATCGATGAAGATTAAGCTACGCAACCGAGATAAAAACAGCGGAAAACAACGATAAAAGCAAGACAAATCTCTTGTTTCGTTGGAATGAATCCGAGGAACTAGTCTCGGTTCAAATAACGGAGAAGACAAGAAACGCACCTACGCTATGCAACAATCCTCAAGAAGAACTATGCTTCTTGCAAATTGAATGACTAAAGAAGAAGATTGTTCAAATGATTCCAACCGAATGACATAAAGTTCTTATAAATCCCACATCGGGGTTAAGCTCCATCGGAGACACTCAATAGCAACAACTATGTTTAACATTTATCAAAAAACTAGGTATCCTTACAATGACATGAAATGAGGTTTATATAGACTATTCTAAGGGCAAAATAGTAAACGGTCACAGGCGACCAATAGGACTAAGCTACGCAGGGCTGAATAAACTGAGTGTTCGGTCAGTCCTTCAGTCGAACACTTGAATTTTGAACACTTGAGCTCGAGTTCTTAACTTCGGTGCTCTATTGCTCAGCTCGGGTCATTTTGACATCGGACGCTCTCGCTTCGGTTGCTTGTTTGCTTTACTTCTTCAGCGTCGATGTTGAGTGTTCGGTTGGGGTTCGGTCGCTCCCTTCTTCGAGCTCAAGCTTATAGTTGAAGCCTTCGATTCTTGAGCTCGGCCACTCAGCTTCGGAAAAGTTTTTTTCTCCCGACCACGCCAATTGAATGTGAACGTCATGCAACAGCTTGGCTTGGCTTCGTGTCATCAGCCTTGGTGGATTGAACACTTGATCAGCGCGTGTTCGAGCTGCATCATCCTCCCCTTCTTGAGAAGATTTCTTCCTTGAAATCGAGCCCTCTTCAGCCTCCGATGCTTGGCCTACAACACAAGGAGTTAAGTCAGCAACATTAAAGGTGTTGGACACGTTATACTCACTAGGAAGGTCGATTACATAAGCATTATTGTTGATCTTGCTCAGCACTTAAAATGGACCATCCCCTCGAGGAGCCAACTTTCCTTTCCTTTGGTTTGGAAATCGTTCTTTTCGGAAGTGAACCCACACCCAATCTCCCTTCTTTAATTCCAACTTCTTGCACCCCTTGTTTTTCTTTGATGCCACTTTGGCATAAGCTTCCTCGATGTTCTTCTTCACCTTTGCATGCAACTCGAACAAGGCAGTGGCTCATCGAGTACCTTCAAAATCAATAACAGAATCTTGAGGCAATGGGGTTAAATCAAGTAGAATCAAAAGATTAAAACCATACACACATTCTAACAGAGTCATTCCAATCATTCGATGCACTGTTCGATTGTATTCAAATTCCATCACAGGCAAACGATCAGCCCAGTTTCCGACCTTACCTTTGGTCATTGCTCGAAGCAAAGCTCCTAAGGTTTAGTTGACTACCTCGATCTGTCCATTAGTCTGAGGACGGTGAGACGTCGAGAATAGTAACTTGGTGCTGAGGGAACCCCATAGACATTTCCAAAAATGACCCAAGAATTTTGAGTCTCGATCACTCACAATAGTATGAGGCACACTATGCAATTTCAACACATTAGAAATAAACAAAAGTAGCTACATGTTGTGCATTATCACATTGCTTGCAAGGAATAAAATGAGCCATTTTGAAAACACGGTCGACTACGACAAAGATGCTATCATGTCCTCCCTCCGACCTCGGTAACCCCATAACAAAATCTATGGATATATCAACCTACGGTCGATTAGGAACAGGCAACGGAGTGGACAAACCATAAGGGCTGGACCTCGATTTAGCTTTCTTGTAATCTATACAAGCATTGCAAAGCCTTTCTACATCTCTTCACATTTTTAGCCAATGGAACTGCTCGGTCAAGATACAAAGAGTTTTGTCGACACCGAAGTGTCCCATCAAGCCTCCAGAGTGAGCTTTTCGAACCAAAAGCTCCCTCCAGGATGACACAGGCACACAAACCCTCCCATTCTTGAAGAGGTAGCCATCGTGCCACTGATATTTCTCAACCCTTCGGCACTCAAGATTGCATCATGGACGCTTTTCAGCTTGGGATCATCTTTGTACATCAACTTGATGCTTTTGAATCCCTTGAGTCTCGATGCGAGAGTGGTCGCTGAGGCAAATTTCCTTGATAGCACATCGGCCACAACATTGTCTTTTCTCTTTTTATAATGAATTATATATGGAAAGCTATAAATGAATTCCACCCACTTGGCATGTCTTGGATTTAATTTCTCCTGGCCTTGGAGATGTTTCAAAGATTCATGATCACTTTTAATCACAAACTCTCTCAGCCACAAGTAATGCTGCCAATGGGCGAGTGCTCGAACGAGGGCATACAACTCCTTGTCATACGGCTTCGATTCTTGCATAAGCACTCCTCCTATCCCAACTCCAGACGCATCACACCCGACTTCGAATGCTTTGCCGAAGTCAGGGTGTTGCAGCAACGGGGCAGAGCTAAGCCTCCGTTTCAACCCTTGGAAAGCCCTCTCTTGGGACTCTCCCCATACAAACGGATGGTCTTTCTTTACCAGCTCGGTTAAAGAAGCTGCCACGGTGCTAAAGTCTCAAACAAACATTTGGTAAAAGCTAGCTAAGCCATGGAAGCTACGAACTTGAGAAACCGAGGTTGGAGTCGGCCAATCTTTTATAGCTTTGACTTTTGACTCATCGACTTCAACACCATTAGCACTCACAACAAATCCTAGAAAGACTACAGGCTCAACACAAAAGGCACATTTCTTGAAGTTAGCATACAACTGCTCTTCTCTAACTTTATCAAGCACTAGCCTTAGGTGTTCGACATATTCATCCATAGATTTACTATAAACAAGTTTGTCATCGAAGTAGAAAACAAACTTATTTATGAACGGTTTGAACACATGGTTCATCAGTCGCATGAATGTGCTCGGTGCGTTAAAGAGGCCAAATGGCATCACTAACCATTCATAGAGACCGAATTTGGTCTGAATGCGTTTTTCCACTCATCTCCGAGTTTCATTCGGATTTTGTGGTAACGGGACCTAAGATCTATCTTCGAAAAGCAAGAATAACCACTTCACTCAGCTAGTATATCATCGAATCGAGGGATAGGATGACGATACTTCACCATGATTTTTTTGACTGCTCGGCAATCAACACATATTCGCCATGTTCCATCTTTCTTCGGGACAAGGATAACAGGAACGTGCAAGGACTCAAGCTCTCTCGAACAAGACCCTTGTTCAGCAATTTATCCACCTGCTTTTGGAGCTCTTTGGTGTCTTCGAGATTACACCAGTATGCAGGCTTGTGGGGGATTTGAGACCCCAGTACGAAGTCAATTTGGTGCTCGATCCCTCTCAACGGAGGCAATCCACCTGGCATTTCTTCGGGAAACATGACTTCGAAGTCCTACAGAACAGTTTGTACAGCACTAGGCAAAGGGTTATCATTAGAAAAATCATCATTAGAGTTTAGCAAGATATCCTTGTGCACGAGGCAAATTATCATTTGACTGTTGTCGTTGCCTCGTAGATACTCACTCGGTTGTATGATTGCACAAACATTTCTTACCTCGGGCGGTAAGTTGTTATCTTTGGCCACAATTTTTGTCCCAACCGAAGACTTAACTTTGGCCGCTTTTTTCAGTTCCTTCATTCATTTATAGTCCTCGCTTACTTGTTTCGGAGACAATGGTTTGAGTATGAAACTTCCACCTCCAAGCTTAGCAGTGTAAGTATTGGACCGTCCGTTATGAATAACCGACCGATCATACTGCCATGGTCAACCCGATAGCAAATGACAAGCTTGCATCTGTATCACATCGAACATCATCTCCTCTTGATATTCTACCACTTTGAACTTGATCCACACTTGCTTGACAACCTTCAATTCACCAAATTTATTTAACCATTGCAATTGATAAGAATGAGGATATTTTGAGGTGGGTAATCCCAACTGTGAGACCAAAGTTTGGCTCACAACATTCGCACAACTAACCGAATAAATTATCATCGAACAAACCTTTCCCCTTACTCGACATCTTGCATGGAAAAGATTTTCTCTTTGGTTGTCCTCTTCTTCAAGAGTCATGCAGCTCAGATTTCTTCAAACCACAAGAAACATTTCTGGATGATCAGCTTCGGCAGCTTCACGGCCATCATCATTGTCAACTCGGTCAGTCTCCTCGAAATTTCTTCCTCAGTGTCACTCTCTTGCTCATGGACGGTTCTATCTTCGAGCAAAAGCATAACTTTGTGAATTGGACACTCTTTTGCCATGTGATTATAACCCTTGCATTTATGACATTGAATGCTTGAAGCACTAGGAGTATTGAGTTGAACTTTACCTCCCACTTCTCTTTGGGCCAAGGACCTTTTTCTCATCAAGTCTCTTTTTGAGGTTTTCAACTATTACTCTGTTCGGGGATTCGTTTTGTCCATTGGCACTTGGGTGGTAGGGAGTCGACACTATTCTTTTTATTCCCCACTGCTTAAGGAAAACAGTAATAGCTGCACCCATGAACTGTGGACCGTTGTCACAAGTAATCTCCTTTGGGACACCGAACCTGTAGATGATATTCTTCTTGATAAAATTGATTACCTCCTTCTGTCTAACCTCCGTGAAAGCTCCTGCTTCCACCCACTTTGTGAAGTAGTCGGTCAAAATAAGAATAAATCGGACACCTCTTTTTCCCTTCGGTAATGAGCCAAAGATATCCATTCCCCACTTCATGAAAGGCCATGGTGACACGACCGAATGTAAAGGTTCGGCTTGTTGATGAATCATTCGGGTATGGCGCTGACACTTATCACATCTTTCTACGAAGGCCTTTGCGTCTGCGTTGATGGTGGGCCAATAGTACCCAGATCGAAGTAATTTGCGCACTAAGGATTTTCCCCTGAGTGCTTGCCACACTCGCCCTCGTGCACTTCTGCAATCACATATCTAGCTTCATCCGGACCCAATCATTTGGCCATCGGGCCGCTATACAATCTTCTATATAGCTTTCCCCAAATCATTGAGTATGAAGCCGCTTGAGTCCTTAATTTCTTTGCTTCTTTCATATCTTGGAGAAGAGTCCCCGAGTCAAAGTAAGAGATAAACTTACTTCACCAGTCCCATTTGTGGTCCACCGAGTTGACTTCCAATTTCATTTCCCTCATCTGTGAAAAAAGCAATCGAACCACTGAATCAGTCCCCGAGTGTTCTTCGTCCACCGCCGAACCCAAGTTTGCTAAGGCATCGACTTCAGCATTTTCTTCTCGAGGTACTTTTTTGACTCGCCATTCTCGAAATTGAGCCAAGGTTTTTTGTGCTTGGATCAAGAATTGCTGCATTCTGGGCTTACGAGCCATATATTCACCGAGCACTTGGTTTACCATCAACTACGAATCGCACCTTAATTCAACTCTTTCCACCCCCATCTCTTTGGCCAGTTCCAAGCCCGTTAAGGCCGTTTCGTATTCGGCCTCGTTGTTGGTCACTTTTTTGAACCGAACTGAGTGACTGACTTTCTCCCCGGTGGTTCCAAGCCCGCTAACCCTTAGAATTAGTCGCTCCATCGGTGTAGAGTATCCATAATTTTGAAGTCGATCCCTTCGACATCAAGTTCTCCCTTTCAGCTTCGGGTAAGATCCCAACACTAAAGTCAGCCAAGACTTGGGATTTAATGGTTGTTCGGGGTTGATAGGTGATATCATATTCACTTAATTCTACTGCCCATTTAGATAACTTCCCGGAAAACTCCCTTTTATGCAGTATACTTCTTAGAGGGAAGGTGGTAACTACTGCTATTGGATGACATTGAAAATAGGTTTGCAGCTTCCGAGCAGTAACAATTAAAGCAAGTGCTAGTTTTTCCAAGTGAGGGTACCTAGTTTCAGTGTCGAGGAGTGTTTTGCTCACATAGTAGATAGGTTGCTGCTTTCCATCCTCTTCCCGAACCAACACAGCACTGACTGACACCTCGGACATAGCCAGGTAAACTAGCAAAGTTTCTCCATCCTTTGGCTTGGCGAGTAACGACGCGTTAGCCAAGTAGCGTTTCAATTCATTCAGCGTTTCTTTACACTCCAGTGTCTATTGGAAGTGATTGTTCTTCCTTAGGACAGAGAAGAACTTGTGGCATCGCTCCGATGATCTTGAGATAAATCTACTCAAAGCAGCGACTCGGCCAGTCAAGCGCTGAACTTCCTTCACCCCAGTTAACTCATCGAGGATTTCTTCAATGGCTCTGATCTTTTCTGGGTTGGCTTCAATCCCACGCTCCGAGACTATGAATCCCAAAAATTTTGCCCGAACTCACAGCGAAGGCACACTTTTCAGGATTCAGCTTCATGTTGTATTGCCTTAGAATAGGGAAGGCTTCTCTCAAATGGCTTAGGTGGTCCTCCATCCGAACAGATTTGATCAAAATATCGTCTATGTAAACCTCCATAGACTTTCCAATGTAATCTTTGAACATGCGACACACTAGCCTTTGGTATGTCGGCCCGGCATTCTTCAGACCGAAGGGCATTACCTTGTAGCAGAAGGTACCTCGGTCAGTGATGAACAAGGTCTTTTCTTCATCCTTCGGGTTCATGAGAATTTGATTATACCCCGAATAAGCATCCAAGAAGGTTAATAGTTGGTGTCCAGCCGTGGAGTCTATTAACCTGTTTATCTGTGGCAGTAGATAGGAGTCCTTGGGGGCAAGCTTTGTTTATATCTGTATAATCTACACACATTCTCCACTTGCCATTCTTTTTGGGCACAAAAATTACATTAGCCAGCCGTTCGACGTACTTCACCTCTTATATGAAGTCGTTCTCTTGCAGCTTCATAGTTTCGTCCTCGATTGCTTTCTTTTTGACACCGCCGTGCAGCCTTTTCTTTTATTTCCGGGGTAAAACGTGGATCCACATTCAATTTTTGGGTCATGATCTCCGGATCGATAACGACCATATTTGAATGGGACCAAGCAAAGCAATCATCGTTAGACTTCAAGACTTCGATTATTGCTTTCTTCGACTCTGGGTCTAACTCCGAGCCGATAAACACTTTCCTTTTTGGAAAATCTTTCGATAACGTGAAAGGTTCCAACTCCTCAATAGTTGAATCCTCGGTCTTTTGTTTCTGAGGTTCTTGAATGTATACCGGGATCTTCTCCATTGCCCCTCGGAGGTCATCTTGGGAACTTGATCCTCCCTCTTCGTTCGACCCCGGTTGCATTGGTTGCTATTTCTTTGGTCCAGACTGGACGACTCTACTCTTCAGCTCAACCGAATAGCATTCTCTGGCTACACGCTCTTCTCCTTTAACCGAACGAACTCCCCATGGGGTAGGGAATTTGATGACTTGGTGGAGAGTGGATGGAACGGCCTCCATGGAGTGAATCCATAGCCTAGCGAGGATCACATTATATTCCATGTCTTCGGGCAGTACTTGAAACAGTGTTTCCTTGCAAACTCCTTCGGCGTATATTTTGAGCGTGATTTTGCCCAGCGCCTTTTCGGTGGAATTGTTAAAGCCAGTCAACACAATTGTTTTTGGGATAACCTCTACCTTCAACCACACCTTTTTTATGGCTCCGTAGCTGATTATGTTGACAGAGCTACCGGGGTCGATCAAGACTCGTTTGATATTCGAGTCATTTATCCTTAGCATGATGACCAAAGCATCGTGATGGGAAAACATCATCCCATCATAGTCATTGTCGTCGAACACAATTTCCTTTCCCGAGCCTCCAACTCGAGTTCTTTTCTCCATAGTAATCGACAACTTTGCAAACTTCTTGGCAACTGCAAAGTTCATCTCATTCACCTCTGACCCCCCTGTGATCACATTCACAACTCTTTCAAGGGGTGGCACCCGTGGTGGCTATCCATCACCTCGGTTCTTTGTATAGTTTTCCTTCCCCTTATCAGTGAGGAATTCAGCCAGCATGCCCTTTTTCAACAAATGTGCCACCTCGAGGCCCAAGGCTTTGCAGTTCTCGGTGCGGTGACCGTAGTTCGCGTGAAACTCACAACGCAGACTTTGATCTCTTTTGTCAGCAGGAGTCCTCATATCCTTCGGTGCTCTCTTTTGATATGTTGAAATTGTAATCGGGGATCCGGCGTAACTCCTTATTCTTTGAAACTAGAGCTGGGCTCGAGGTATTTCTTTGGTTCGTGCTGGGGTAAACCTTTCCACCGAGCCGTTGGCTCACATGCAAACTTCCAAGCCTTTGACTAACAGGCTGCCTCGATGAAGTATACGGTTCGTACCTTCCCTTTTAATTTTCTCGTGGCACCTCGGCGCGATACGAGGACTCAGATCGATTCCTGTAATTGTAGCTTCGGCCACTATTCCTCCACTCGACTTTCTCCAACCTTATCTTGGTGTATGGCCTATTGTGCAAATCGTCCCATTTCAAGGTTTGATACTACTGGAGCTCTTTTCGCAATTCAGTGGCGGCCTCAGAGTTTCGAACATTAATGCATCTTTCGAACGCCATGATGGCCTAAGTGTCATCCATGGCAGGCAACTCCATGTGTTCGGCGTGAAAACGCTCGAGGAAGTTTTTGAGTGGCTCACTGAGCTGCTGTTTGACTTCGAATATATCCTCCTTCATTTGGAGGATTTTCTGCGCCCCGGTATGAGCTTTAACAAATGCATCAACAAGGTCGTTAAAACTAGAAATTGATCCCGCTGGTAGACGCATATACCAGCGTAATGCTCCCTTCTCCAAAGATTCGTCGAATTTTTTCAAAAACATCGACTCCTTTTCTATCTCCGTTAAATCGTTACTCAACACCATTGACATGTATTCGGTCACATGTTCAACGGGGACAGTAGTCCCATCATACTTTTTTAAAAAAAAAAATTTGAAATTTTTTTGGAGTTGATGCTGGAGTGGCCTCGGACTTGTATGGAAATTGCCCGTATTGGTCAATATCAAGAGCCCTTTGAGTCTTCATCACCCCGGGAATGCTTTCAAGTCGTTTTTCCACTCGAGATTCGATCTCCTTGCTCAGTTTTTCAACATCCACCGAGGAGCTAGCTTCAGCTATGGTGGTGAAACGACCTCGGTCAGTCGTTTCGGAAGTTAGGACTCCGATTGGCATGCCGGTAATTTTAAAATACTCATAATGTCCATTAGGACCTGTCTGTAAAATTTGAGCTGAATCAGACCTCGTTTGGTAGGCATCGGAAGAAGGTTTCAGTTTTTATTGGCGATAAATATTAAAAAGAGATTTTCGAGCTCGGTTTTTGCCGAATGAGCTCCGATTCGAAATCCGAAAGCGCCATTAAGTTCGTATGATTATTTGTGATTTTTATAAGCTTTCGAAAGTGAATTTCGATGTTGTTCGGCTAGTTTCCGCTAAAATGCCGAAAGTTAAATAATTTGACTTCTTTTCATTTAAATTCGCATCTTGAGTTTCGGGAGTCTGATTTGAGATCCGCCTTCGCGAGTATGTTACATATATTTTGTATAACTTGTATGCAAAAGTTGGGATTATTCCAAATATCGTAGGGTACCGTTTTAATTTTTACCGTAACAGCAAATTTTAAAGGAAAAAAAAAAAAAAAAAAAAAGAGGAAAAGGACAAAAATACAAAATTTAATGGCGGTGGTCCTTAGCAATGTGCTAAGGACGAGCAGAAACAATTATATCGCTCAAAAAACTTAACAGAAAAGATAACGCGAAACGCAGGCGAATAAAATTCCAGAAAATGAGAAAAGAGGCCGGGAAAAAGTAGAATTTTCACCCTGAAACATTCAGGTAATGATCCTAATATATTATTTGAGTTTATTACGTGTGTTTAAATACATTTTAACGGTAAAACTTGGATTATTAGACATCGTTTTAACAAGTTCAACTAATGGTTTAAAAGGTCAATTGGACCCCGATAATGAAATTGATTATATATTCGTGCTCAGTGAGTTATGGGCAACTTATAAATATAATTTATTTGGGATTTGGTTATGTGGCCTTAAACCCTGTATATAGGCCTGACCTGCGTATTGCGTATGTGAATAGGGTATCAGGTTCCTACCTGGATTGCCCTAAGATGTGAGGAATGAAGCCTTTAGCCTGATGTGATATATTTTTCTGCTTATTGATCACAGTGGGATCGTTTGGCAATGAATTCAAAAAATAACGCGGTTGTTGGTCGCAATGCTAACTTTTGAGAGAGGTAAGTGTTTATATCCATTTCTTTGGAGGCACCTGGCCTCGTGGATTTTCTACCACGTGTTCCTTACGTGTGTAGCTGATGATAGGCGTACTCATTACGCCTTAGCTTTGAACTTATATTTTATATTATATGTTATGTCCTGTTATTGGTATTGCATTGAGAATCTGAGTATTGTACTTTGGTTGTGAGTTGACATATACTTCCCGGCAGTCGATGAGAGTCCCGCGCCGGTGAAGGGTTACCATTGCATCATATTGAGGGTAGGAGGATTCCGCCCTCGGAGCAGGAGGATTCCGCTCCATTGCATCATATTGAGGGTAGGAGGATTCCGCCCTCGGAGCAGGAGGATTCCGCTCCATTGCATCATATTGAGGGTAGGAGGATTCCGCCCTCGGAGCAGGAGGATTCCGCTCCATTGCATCATATTGAGGGTAGGAGGATTCCGCCCCCGGAGCAGGAGGATTCCGCTCCATCTATTTGGCACATGTGACTGCATTGCATCGTACAACATTCATCCCATCTCATTGCACCGCATACTGACTATTGTGTGTACTGTGTTGTGTTTTATGTATGCGGTATATATACTATGACGTGGACATATCTCAGTTTACCTATATATTTCTGGCTCGTATCCCGGGTTGCGAGAATCGAGTTGCACGCCGTAACGGTACAAATATATGGATCGGGTTGCACGCCGCAATGGTATAAATCTATGGATCGGGTTGCACGCCGCAACAGGATGAATATATGGATCGGGTTGTACGCCGCAACAGGATATATTTCTGATTGTTGATGTGTTCGGGATACCTATATGTTTTGGTTATCTTACGTTCCTGGTTGTTAATGAGTTTGTCATCCCATACGTGTTTCTAGATATTATCTGGCTCTGCGTTGTTATAATTTAAATAAGAGGAATCTTGTTTATCTGTTTCTTCTCCCTGGCTAGCTATCCTATTCTTTGAGGTGGCTAGTCTGCCCCACTTATTGAGTCCTTTTGACTCACCCTTGTTTGTTGTTTGTTTCTTGTCTATCTGTTTCGTTTCGGCAGGTTCGCTCCAGGATTGAGTTCGCCACGTTGTGAAGGAGCGAAGACGACTTCAGCTGTCAGGGTGAGCCAGCTTTTATTCCGGATGGCCACCAGTTTATTGGTTATTATTTCAGTTGCATTTTGCTCCCTTCAGAAGGTATTTTTCTTCTTTTGCACTCTTAGATGTCTAGTCTGGATAGCCCTAAACCTAGCATGTTGGGTAGTCAGCTGTAATTTCTTTTGTACAGCTTAGAAGTATCAGTATGTCTGTAAATTTTTTTTTTAGTCTTGTCCTTATTTATGAACTATTATATTTATTTTCCTAATTTAATTGGTAAGGGTTCGCCCGACGGGTCTAGGGGAGGATGTCGGGTGCCCGCACGGCCTAACCGGATTTCGGGTCGTGTCAGTTGGTATCAGAGCCATGTTTAGAGTCTATCCAGACTAAGACAGTGTCTAGTAGAGTCTCGCTGATGGGTACGTAGACGTCCGTACTTATCTACGAGAGGCTATGATGGCATTTAGGAAGTTTCACTTCCTTCTTTTCTGATCGTGCGTCGGTCTGGGATGAAAAAGTATTTTCGTTAATTTATTCGTGGTAATTGCGAACCCTCGCACGATAAATCAGCAAATAGTATGAGTTCAAGATGAAGCAGTCTAGCATGGGGTTGGCACTGACGAAGTCCGAGTGTTTTGATCGTGCTGACGATCTAGTTAAGGAGGTCCCAGTTGTACAAGCTCGCGATGGGCAAGGGAGCAGGGCCTTGTGATTCCCTTGACTCTCTACGATGCTTTACGAGAATCTTGGAAACGCAGATACCACAACAACCTATTATTCGCTGGACGGCCTATCAGGTTGCTGCAGATGCAGACGTTCGGTCTCAGGGAGCTCCTATTCCGGTTCTTAATATTACTGCAGTAAATTATATTCCGGAGGTAGTATGTGTTGTACCTCTAATTGTTCTGGCTGGTTAGCTAGCCGAGGTAACAGTTCGGTCCGAGTGCCCAAAGAGGGTATATTATTTTACGCGGTTGAACATCTCGATATTCCAAGGCCATGCATCAAATAATCCCTGTGTAAGTTTTTTTTAAAAAAAAAAAAATAAAATGATGCCAGCATATTATTAAGGCTCTTGATCATATCGAGCGGTATGATGTTGATTATTCTTCTTTCTAGTTTCAGGGTTCAGCCTTGAATTGGTAAGCCGCTGTCTTATTAGCTAACTTGATTCGGTTTTCTTTCTAGATTCGTGGAAAAGTTCCTTTCGAGTAGCGAGCGAGATGAAAAGTGTTGCCAGTTTGAGTGGATTGGACAGGGTACCCTGCCGGTTAGCCTGTTGGTGTTTCAGAATATGAGATTAAATTCTATAGAATGACTGGATATGCATTAGAACTAGTTTATGAGCCTTTCGAGAGATTCAAAGATTTATTGATGACCTTTATTTTTCCTTGAAATCCCAGATGGCTAGGGAAATTGAGGTTTGGCTTTTATTTAATGTTGTCGTTAATATTGCCCGAAGGTTCGAGGCATACCATAAGTTAGAGCGGGAAAGTAAGAGATACCACGGCCCTGGTGGGTAACCATGGTACCTCATTTGGAGGTAAGAGTTCTGATTATTTTGGGAGGTCACTTTCCAGGTTATCTCAGCTTGTAGAGCGCGATTCTCAGACTGCACGGGTAGTTCATCAAGATTAGACTTAGCTTTCTCTTTGTAGCTATCAATAATCTGTCCAGTTCCATTTTTAGAGAAAAGGGTGTTATTATTGTCATGAGACTGGTTATCCTTTAAGGAGTTTTCCTTCACTCCGGCAAGTAGGCAGTCGTCTTTTCTCTCGTCATCAAGCACCTGCACAATCGCAGGGGATTTTATTTAGATTACAATCAGCTAAAGAAATGCCACCATCCAATAGAGGTTGAGATTGTGGTGGCAGTGGTTCTCCAGAAAGTGCTTGTCAGGGTATTGGCTCAGCTCAGCTGCAGAGGCAGTGCTATGAACTGCTAGTCTGGCAGGATGCTGAGGCATCCGATGTAGTAGACCCGTGTGTTTCTTCTTCCCTTATCTGTAAGTAAGATTTATCTTTCCGATCGATCTAGAAATGGTGTGTCTTATCATGTTTCGACGGTTTCCTTGGATATTGTCGTAATTAAGAATCGGTTGCGGTAGAGGGGTGAGTTTCTGATACGATTTATTCCTGGCATTTATTATGACCCTACTAGTTTATCTGGTCTAAATATGAGAAATTTGGTAGTAAGTGGCGGTATTGTCTGCCTGATATCTTGATGTTCCACCTTCTGTTATCATGTCAATTCAGTTTACCGCACCTCGGAAATTAGTGTCGGTAGGATGATGGGATTCTTATTCGTCCCCATCAGGAAGTGTCGTTGCTTCTTCCGGTGTAAAGTAGCTGGTAAGTAATACTCGATCTACGTATCTCCTATTGGTTCAAAACTCTAGTAAAGTTATGTTATCCTATGAGCTTGTCTGGGTTATAAAAGGGTTTCTGGTAAATTGTCAGAGTTTCTTTTTATTGGGAGGTTAAATTGGTATGGATGTTTTTCATAAAGCTTATTTAATGTCTATCTCTTCAATTGCGATTCTTTGGCTCGCCTGACTCGGAAGTAGTCTAGCTTTGGCAGCCAAGCAAATAAGAAGAAGAAATTTTCGAAGCTCTAATTATTTCTATCCTCGATCCATTTCCATTTCTTCTTCGTTCGGCACTAGTGAGCTTGGGCGGTTAGTAGCCACTCGTGATGTTTCCTATGTTGAGCCAGAGTGCGTGTCAAGGTAGTTGGGTAAGCATATTGTTGTTATTCAAGGCTACTAAGGGTAGTGAGAGGCATCATTTGACCTTTGATTTGATCTACACTCTGAAAATTAGGTTGAAAATCAGGACAGTAGTGTTGTCCAGAGATTCTATCTGCAGATTTGTTATGTCATCCAGTTGTCTCATCTTGTTATCTGGTTAACATGTTTATGTTATCAGTTTATCCGGGTATCCATTCCCATGTATAGTATAGTGCTGGTTCTGTTTTTGCGGATCATCCAGTTTCAGGGGAAACTCTGCCGAAATATTTATATAGAAGTACCATCCATCAGGCGGTGGTGTTTACAGCAAAGGTATGGAATTGTGAACTCGAGAATTGCAGCTAGTTGGCAACTCGAAAGGGTAGTTTGGTAGTTTAGGTATGCCTATGTTCAGCTTTTAGCTAAGTCTTCTTTAATTCAGCAGGTTGTGCGAGGATGACTATTTCTATTCAAATTAGTTGTATGAGTTTATGCTTTAAGTGGAGGAGTCTTCCTCCAATTGATACCGAATCATAATATTAAATCTCTAAGGCGTTGCTGAAGCGTAAGCTAATTCTTAGTTCCATCGACCTGTTCTATATCGAAAGGTATATCGAAGAGGTAACTATCGGCTGAATCATGTTAACCCATTCAAAGTTTCGTATATCTTTGTTTCGAAGATATAGAACTCCTCTCTCATGATCGAGAAAGGGCCGGCTTAGTCCGAATAAGTTGGGCAATGATGCTATCATATTATCATAATATGTTTTATCCAAGAGTTTGATGTGCGTGTTATAATTCTAATTCTGTAATCATGAGATAATATCCGTGGAATAGTTTATGAAAGCTGTGTAAGTTCTCTTGCTATCTGCGTGAATCTTGCTTTAGACTTAGGCTCGTTCGAGGACGAACGAGAGTTTAAGTGGAGGAGAATGAAACGACCTCGGTCAGTCGTTTCGGAAGTTAGGACTCCGATTGGCATGCCGGTAATTTTAAAATACTCATAATGTCCATTAGGACCTGTCTGTAAAATTTGAGCTGAATCAGACCTCGTTTGGTAGGCATCGGAAGAAGGTTTCAGTTTTTATTGGCGATAAATATTAAAAAGAGATTTTCGAGCTCGGTTTTTGCCGAATGAGCTCCGATTCGAAATCCGAAAGCGCCATTAAGTTCGTATGATTATTTGTGATTTTTATAAGCTTTCGAAAGTGAATTTCGATGTTGTTCGGCTAGTTTCCGCTAAAATGCCGAAAGTTAAATAATTTGACTTCTTTTCATTTAAATTCGCATCTTGAGTTTCGGGAGTCTGATTTGAGATCCGCCTTCGCGAGTATGTTACATATATTTTGTATAACTTGTATGCAAAAGTTGGGATTATTCCAAATATCGTAGGGTACCGTTTTAATTTTTACCGTAACAGCAAATTTTAAAGGAAAAAAAAAAAAAAAAAAAAAAAGAGGAAAAGGACAAAAATACAAAATTTAATGGCGGTGGTCCTTAGCAATGTGCTAAGGACGAGCAGAAACAATTATATCGCTCAAAAAACTTAACAGAAAAGATAACGCGAAACGCAGGCGAATAAAATTCCAGAAAATGAGAAAAGAGGCCGGGAAAAAGTAGAATTTTCACCCTGAAACATTCAGGTAATGATCCTAATATATTATTTGAGTTTATTACGTGTGTTTAAATACATTTTAACGGTAAAACTTGGATTATTAGACATCGTTTTAACAAGTTCAACTAATGGTTTAAAAGGTCAATTGGACCCCGATAATGAAATTGATTATATATTCGTGCTCAGTGAGTTATGGGCAACTTATAAATATAATTTATTTGGGATTTGGTTATGTGGCCTTAAACCCTGTATATAGGCCTGACCTGCGTATTGCGTATGTGAATAGGGTATCAGGTTCCTACCTGGATTGCCCTAAGATGTGAGGAATGAAGCCTTTAGCCTGATGTGATATATTTTTCTGCTTATTGATCACAGTGGGATCGTTTGGCAATGAATTCAAAAAATAACGCGGTTGTTGGTCGCAATGCTAACTTTTGAGAGAGGTAAGTGTTTATATCCATTTCTTTGGAGGCACCTGGCCTCGTGGATTTTCTACCACGTGTTCCTTACGTGTGTAGCTGATGATAGGCGTACTCATTACGCCTTAGCTTTGAACTTATATTTTATATTATATGTTATGTCCTGTTATTGGTATTGCATTGAGAATCTGAGTATTGTACTTTGGTTGTGAGTTGACATATACTTCCCGGCAGTCGATGAGAGTCCCGCGCCGGTGAAGGGTTACCATTGCATCATATTGAGGGTAGGAGGATTCCGCCCTCGGAGCAGGAGGATTCCGCTCCATTGCATCATATTGAGGGTAGGAGGATTCCGCCCTCGGAGCAGGAGGATTCCGCTCCATTGCATCATATTGAGGGTAGGAGGATTCCGCCCTCGGAGCAGGAGGATTCCGCTCCATTGCATCATATTGAGGGTAGGAGGATTCCGCCCCCGGAGCAGGAGGATTCCGCTCCATCTATTTGGCACATGTGACTGCATTGCATCGTACAACATTCATCCCATCTCATTGCACCGCATACTGACTATTGTGTGTACTGTGTTGTGTTTTATGTATGCGGTATATATACTATGACGTGGACATATCTCAGTTTACCTATATATTTCTGGCTCGTATCCCGGGTTGCGAGAATCGAGTTGCACGCCGTAACGGTACATATATATGGATCGGGTTGCACGCCGCAATGGTATAAATCTATGGATCGGGTTGCACGCCGCAACAGGATGAATATATGGATCGGGTTGTACGCCGCAACAGGATATATTTCTGATTGTTGATGTGTTCGGGATACCTATATGTTTTGGTTATCTTACGTTCCTGGTTGTTAATGAGTTTGTCATCCCATACGTGTTTCTAGATATTATCTGGCTCTGCGTTGTTATAATTTAAATAAGAGGAATCTTGTTTATCTGTTTCTTCTCCCTGGCTAGCTATCCTATTCTTTGAGGTGGCTAGTCTGCCCCACTTATTGAGTCCTTTTGACTCACCCTTGTTTGTTGTTTGTTTCTTGTCTATCTGTTTCGTTTCGGCAGGTTCGCTCCAGGATTGAGTTCGCCACGTTGTGAAGGAGCGAAGACGACTTCAGCTGTCAGGGTGAGCCAGCTTTTATTCCGGATGGCCACCAGTTTATTGGTTATTATTTCAGTTGCATTTTGCTCCCTTCAGAAGGTATTTTTCTTCTTTTGCACTCTTAGATGTCTAGTCTGGATAGCCCTAAACCTAGCATGTTGGGTAGTCAGCTGTAATTTCTTTTGTACAGCTTAGAAGTATCAGTATGTCTGTAAATTTTTTTTTTAGTCTTGTCCTTATTTATGAACTATTATATTTATTTTCCTAATTTAATTGGTAAGGGTTCGCCCGACGGGTCTAGGGGAGGATGTCGGGTGCCCGCACGGCCTAACCGGATTTCGGGTCGTGTCAGGTGGGAATCGTCACAAAGTAGGGTGTAGTGCTCGGTATTATGCCCGAACCCACAGATGTTGCTCCATTTTGAGGTCCCCCTATTATCGCGCCCGTTGGAACGAAGGGCGGGATGCCTCCATCTGGAACTGCAGGTGGGGCTTCGTTTGGAGCTGAGCTATTCCTCGCTTCTAACGAGGCACGAAATTCAGCATTGATAATAACATGTTCGACTTGTTGCTCTTGAAGAGCTTTCAGGGTTCGGACGACGAAGGCCTGAAAAGCTTCGGTGGAACTCGAAGAGGAAGGATCCACTAGTGGTGGCACTGCAAGCGCATTGGGATTAGGGCTCGTAGAAACGCCAGTTTGTCCATCGGGAGTTAACTGACGTTCAGTGGAATTTCCATCATTGTTAACCATCTTTTCAGGTTAAAACGCGAATTTGAATAAAAAGGACGCTCAACTTTGGAACAAAGCGTTAATACTTGTATCCCCACAGACGACGACAATTTGTATTGGCCTAAATTGTTTGTAGGACAGAAATCGAATTTGGATTGCAAATACAAGCAAATCAGTGTATCAAAGAAAAATATGAATAATAATGGATGAAAATATAAGCAAAAGAACGAGATTTCAATATATGCCAGTGAGTACAAATTTTGACAGAGTTTCTGTATATCTTTCTCAATGATTACAATATAAAAACCGAGGCTATTTATAGAAGAAATAAGCCTAACCCACGTTCTCCTTAATCACCCATCTTCAGGCCCATGTTCAGCATGCTCGATATTGGAGTTAGTGGATTGAAGTAGTGAGCGATTATGCCACTGGAACCGGGGTACACCACCGAGGTCCAAGTTCACAACATCGGTGATGCCTTCTTGCTATTTGGTTGAGGTGAATCTGCACCAAACCATAGCTTGAGAATCACCTTCGGTGATGGGCTTTGATAACCGACCTTGGTGATTTTATTATTTGCTCCAATCTTCATCCCTCGGAGCGTAGGTTCAATTGACCTCGGTTTGTTCCACCGAATTACTGTCTGAGCATGTCGATTTTTACCTAATATATTACTTGTTCCTTTGGCTTGTGATAAGGGTGATCCTGAATTTTCTTATGAATTGTGCAAGAAGTGCATTGATTTAAAGCACAATATGTTTACTAGAATGATTCAACAGGTTGTTGATATGTTGGTTGTACAATCTATGATCAAGAAATGAAAGAGCTTATGGAGTTGAGACAGAATTATTCGTATCTTTATAGGCTGACAATGCCACAAGATCCCTAGTAATATCACATCTCTGTTAACAGTAATCTAGATCTTTGTGCAATGTCATTGATTAAGTTGTTGTTCTAGTTTTTTTTCTCTCTCTCTCTTTCTTCCTTACCAATTCGCCACTTTAGTAATCTGCTCATGTATACGCTTTTATTGTCAAGTTTGTTTGGTGTGTTGTTTCAAAAAAAAAGTATATATATATATATATATATGAGATTTTCTCACCTACTACATGAAGATAGTAGGTTAGTATTGTACCCGCTTTTTATTTCTCTTAAATGCCCTTACTATTATAGCGACAATATATTTATGGGAAGGGCTCTTTCGTCTTTTCTGAAAAATTAAAGCATTTCTCCTTCCCTCTACCCGTCAGGTCCCTCTGTCCTTCTCATTCATGTTAGTCCCAACTCATATCCACAAATCCCACAAATGAATAAAGCTTGCATTGTTAACTGTTGCTTTACTTAATCCATCAAAATTGCTTTTGGCCAAAAAAAATTAAATAAATATAAAAGTAAAAAAAACCACATATTTGAGAATTGCTTATGTCGTTCTAAGCCCTATTGTTCATTTGTTAATCTCACTTCCATTAAAAGTTTCCGTGACTCCATGAGATTTGCTTCAACTTAATATTAGTAATTTTAATCTGAATCAATTCTGATTTATTTCCCTAGTTTTGTTTCCAAATAATTATGTCATCATTCTTTTCTCCTTTTTTTTTCCTTCACCCATGGGTGTATGAAAACACATCAAAAGAACATTTAAATTAAACAATATTTAAGATTTCTGTCTAAATTACATTTTACATTGCAACAGAAAGTAGTTAAGTATGCCCTAATCAGGAAGCAAAATTTCATGCTATGTTACATTTAGAGGGGGGGGGGGGGGAGGGACGTGAGGAAGGAGAAGAAAGAAGGGGGACAAGAAGGGATCAAAGGTTCCATAAATTGTGGGTTTTATATTTTGTTTTTGAAATGACCAAATAACCTTATCTATAGATATGTTGCAAATTGCAATATACAATTAAGGGCATTTTTGTGAATAAAAAAATGGGTACAATGCTAACCTACTACCTTCATATAGTAGGTTAGCAAATATATATATATATATATATATATATATATATTGTGAATAAAAAAATGGGTACAATGCTAACCTACTACCTTCATATAGTAGGTTAGCAAATATATATATATATATTTGCTAACCTACTATATGAAGGTAGTAGGTTAGCATTGTACCCATTTTTTTATTCACAAAAATGCCTATATATATATAACAACTGTTGAAACAGTCTGATACCGTCTAAAACGACGTTGAAACAGTATGATACAGTCTAAAATGGTGTTGAAATAATATAATATAGTTTGAAAAGGCGTTGAAACAATCTCAAATAGTTGTTGAAACAATCTGATACAGTGTGAAACGGCGTTGAAACGATATGATACATTCTGAAACAACTAGTGAAAAAGTCTAAACAAAATGTAAAAGATAATGAAAGAACGCAAAAAAAGTGAAATAGCTTAGAAACAGTGAGAAACAATGCACAAACAAGATGAAACAATGCTAAAACAGTCTAGAAACAGCTAGATACAGTCTGGAAACAGTTAGATACTGTGCAAAACAACCTAAAACGGTGCTGAAATAATCTGAAACAGTGCTGAAACAGCGTAGATACAGTGAGATACAGTTTGATACGGAGCAAAAATAGTGTAGATACAGTGAGATACAACGCTGAAATAGTCAGAAACTGTTAGTGAAAAATTCTGAAACAAAATGTAAAAAATAATATGAAACAATGCAAAAAATGTGAAATATTTTAAAACAGTGAGAAACAACACACAAACAGAATGAAAAAAATGTTAAAACAATCTAGAAACAGCTAGATACAGTCTAGAAATAGTTAGATACGGTGTAGAACAACCTGAAACGGTGTTGAAACAATCTGAAACAGTGCTGAAACAGCATAGATACAGTGAGATACGGAACAAAAATAGTGCAGATACAGTGAGATACAACGTTGAAACAGTCTGAAATAGCTAGTGAAAAATTCTGAAATAAAATGTAAGAAATAATGTGAACAACGCAAAAAATGTGAAATAGTTTAGAAACAGTGAGAAACAACGCACGAACGGAATGAAACAATGCTGAAACAGTCTAGAAATAGCTAGATACAGTCTAGAAATAATTAGATACGGTGCAAAATAATGCAGATACAGTGAGATACGAAAAAGATACAACGAGATACGAGGTGGTGGTGACTGAGAAACATCGAGATACATTGAAATACAGCGAGATACAATGAGGATGTGATGAGGAAAAGTGAATTGGGAGAAATGGGAGGAGTAAAAGTGAAATTTGGAGAAATGGTGGGAGGAAAAGTAAAATTGGGGAAAATTGGAGAAGCAAAAGTGATATTGGAGGAAATAGGGGGAAGAATGTAAGGGTTTGCTATGTTACGAGAAAAATATTGTTATGTTTTTGCTATGTTTTGTAATTATCTTTTCCTTTCCTTTATAATGGGTGATTTTGTTAAAATATTGCTATGTTTTGTAAATAACTTTTAAAACTTGTACTTTTATGTAAAAAATCCTTTAATTTAATTTGATTTGATGAGCATGATGTGAAATTATTAACTGATACATCACCCACATTCCTGCTTTATTTGATTAAAATTTTGAATAATGCATAACATACTGAAAATGAGGTAGCGTTATCCTTGCTTGAGAACTGGCTGTAAGGATCTAGGGTTTCAAATTTCACAATCAAGCAATTGAAATCAAGAACTTGAAGATTCAACTCAACTTTATTAAGAATTCAGTAATACAATGAACATTCAAACAGTTTTAATTTTGTAACTAAGAACAAGAACTGAAATGGAGAAGGGAAGGGAAAGAATTACAGAAGAAGGAGAGGAGAATTGGGAGAAAGAGACGAGTGAGGAAGAAGACTTGACAAAAAACTGATTCTCTCTCCTCTTCCATTTGGTAGTTATAACTAATAAACTTCTAACTAACCCCTAGACTAATCCTGACCCTAGGACTTTATTAATAGACTTTTAATCTCAGCCTTACACGTGTCTCCTCTATTTTCCTCCTAACTGCCCTTTAAACGCAGATCCCTCTTTCGAATCCTCTCAGCTATTTCATGACATTCCCCAGCCCATCAAAACATCCTTGACCTCAAGGATGTTGATCAAAATCTAGAAATTTTGCTTTGATAAAGTCGTAGTCCTCCCACAAAGCATCCTCAGGGGGAAGATTGTACCACTGAACCAACACCTTCACAGCTGCAGCATTCCCTCTTTTAACCATCTGTCTCTATAAAATTGCCACTGGCTTGACTAAAAACTGGCCTTCTTCATTAGTATAGGTAATGTAGTCTGGGGCACAATGTGCTGGCCAACCTTTTTCTTCAGTAATGACACATGGAACACAGGGTGAACTCTACTGGTAGCAGGCAGTTCCAGTTTGTAGGCCACCTTGCCAATTCTCTCAATTACTTTATAGGGACCATATAACTTGGAGCTTAGCTTTAAGATTCTTCTCAGAGCAAGTGATGTCTGTCTATAGGATTGAAGCTTTAAGAACACCATATCACCCACTGCAAATTCCCTTTCAGTCCTTTTTCTGTCAACAAACGGCTTCATCCTCTCTTGAGCTTGCACCAATTGATCTTCAAGTAGTTGCTGCATATGTTGCCTTGTCACTACCACATCTTCTGCAGCTGGAACCTTAGCTTCCACCTTGGACCCAAGGAAAGCTGAGGTGGTGAATAACCATAGAGTGCCTCAAAAGGGGTGCATTGCAAGCTAGAGTGGAAATTGGAGTTGTACCACCATTCAGCCATAGGTAGCCATTGTTTCCATTGTACTGGCCTGCTAGAAGTCATACATCTAAGGTAAGTTTCTAGACATCTGTTGACCCTTTTTGTTTGTCCATCTGTTTGGGGGTGGTAGACCGTGCTATACAGCAGTTTGGTACCCACCAGTATGAACAGTTCCTTCCAGAAGTTGCTCAGAAACACCCTATCTCTGTCAGATACAACAGACTCAGGGAAGCCATGTAAAGTATGAACTCTCTTGAGGAATACTTGTGCAACCTTAACTGCAGTGTAAGGATGTGATAATGCCATAAAATGGGCAAACTTGGTCATTCTATCCACCACTACAAAGATGACCTCCTTGCCTCTTGACTGAGGCAATCCTTCAATGAAATCCATGCTGATATGCCTCCATGCTTGGTCAGGGATTGGCAATGGCTGCAGAAGACCAGGGTACTGAATGTGTTCATCTTTATTTCTTTGGCAAACAGCATAGTTCTGGATGTGCCCAATCACCATGCTTCTCATGCCTGGCCAATAGAAAACACTTGATAATCACTTATAAGTAGCATGCTGACCAGAATGGCCTCCAATAGCTGACTCATGAAATGATTTAAGTAGTTGGTGTCTGAGGTCTCCTGTAGAGCCAATGTAGACCTTGCCTTTCCTTTTTAACACACCTCATGAATAATACTATATGTTAAGGCCTTGCTGTGTTACTGATAACTGAGTTATAAGCTCTTTAGCTTCTGTATCCTCTTCATAACTATCATGGACCTCTTGCATCCACAGTAGTACAGCTGCAATAATGGCATTTACAGTTGTTTCAATGCAGTCCACCTCCTGTCTCCTAGAGAGTGCATCTGCCACTCTATTCTCAGCTCTTTTTTTATACTGAATTTCATAGTCCAGACCCAGTAATTTTGTAAGTCCTTTCTGTTGTATAGCTGAAGTCACCCTTTGTTCCAGAAAAAACTTCAGGCTATGATGGTTAGTTTTAATCACAAAGTGTTTGTACTGGAGGCAATGCCTCCATTTATCTATGTACTTGCCCCAGTGTTTGGGAGCCAATATCTTGCTAAAGTAAGCAATAGGTCTACTCTTCTACATTAATACAACACCAATACCAGTGTGACACGCATCTGTTTCTACTATAAACTCCTGTTCAAAATCAGGTAGTGCAAGAACTGGTGTAGTAGCCATGGTTTGTTTCAAGGTTGTAAAGGCAACTTCAGCTTGATCACTCCACTGAAATGCATTTTTCTTGAGAAGCTCAGTTAATGGTATGCTTATATTCCCATAATTTGCTACATATTTTATGTAGTAACCAGTCAAGCCTAGGAATCCTAGTGCCTTAACATTTGTAGGCCTTGGACAATCTAACATGGCTTGAACCTTAGTAGGTTTAGTGGAAACACCCTCTGCACTGATCACATGGCCCAAATATTCTACTTGTGACTGGCCAAAGGAACATTTGGATTTCTTAGCGCAAAGAGTATTATCCCTCAATGTCTGAAATACCACTTCTAAGTGATGTAAATGTTCTTCCATATCCTTGCTGTAAATCAGTATATCATCAAAGAATACCAACACAAATTTCCTTAAAAATGGTTGAAAAACCTGATTCATTAAGGCTTGAAATGTAGCTGGTGCATTAGTTAAGCCAAAAGGCATTACTTTGAATTCATAGTGCCCCATGTGAGTCCTGAAGGCAGTCTTATACACATCTTCTTCTTTCATTCTAATCTGATGGTATCCAGCCCTCAGATCAATTTTTGAAAACAATGAAAAGCCATAGAGTTCATCCAGCAGGTCATTTACAATGGGTATAGGGTACTTGTCTTTGATGGTGATGTTGTTCAATCCCCTGTAATCAACACAGAACCTCCAAGAACCATCCTTCTTCTTAACAAGAAGCATAGGTGAAGAAAATGGTGATTGACTATGCTGAATTGTTCCCTATTGTAGCATATCTTTAACTTGTTTTTTCATTTCATTTTCTGGTAGTGATTGTATCTGTAGGGTCTCAAACTAACAGGTTTGGCACCAGGTATCAAGGGTATAGTATGATCAGCTTGTCTAGGTGGGGGTAGTGTTTTGGGTTCCTGAAAGATGTCATCATAAACCTGTAATAGATTTTGGAGAGGTTGATCATGGTTCTACATCTGTGTATTTTCTGTTGCACTAATCATGAATAAGTGTGTCATCATTGTCTGGCCCTTCTTGATCAGTTTGCCCATGGCACTTCTACTGATTATACTGAGCTCACCACCTTCTTTCATACCTGGTATTACCACTTTTCTACTTCCTTGATGCACTGTTACCTTATTCTTAACAAAGTCAAAAGTTACAGGATTATGAGATTTCATCCAATCTGCTCCCAATATCATGTCACAGCCACCCAACTTAATTATTCTCAAATCATCTTGAAATTTCATACCTTCCATCACCCAAGTGAAATCAGCACAAACATGAGTTGCTTATCATATAGTTCCCACCAGCTACAGTTACTCTAATAGGGTAACAATAAGCTGGTCTATAGCTAGTTTCTTTAACTGTCTGAACATCAATAAAGCTATGAGTGCTACCTGTATCAATGAGTATAGTCAGCTCCCTTTTCTTGGTACCCCCTCTCACCTTGATTGTGTTAACTCCATTGTTACTTCCTAATAAGGCATTCAGGCAAACTCCTTCCAGCACCTCTTCTTCAATAATATCTTCACCTAGCACAGGCCCTTGCAGTACCTCAAGCTCCTCCTGTTCTTCCACCCACTGACCAGTTTCTCCTATAATGCAGTGTAATTGCTGCAATTTGCACTGATGCCCTGGTGAAAACTTCTCTCCACACTTAAAACATAACTTGTTTGCCCTCCTGTAGTCATATGTTTCTTGGCTAAGCCTAATGGGATTAGTTCTTGCAACTGCATTATATGACTTCTTGTACTGCATTAATGCCCCATTATTCTTAATTCCCTCTTTTTCCTTAGAAACTTCAATTGCTCTTTCTTGCATTCTAGCCTGCTCTACTGCATCTCTCAGAGTCTGGGGCTTAAAAAGCTTAATAGCATAGTTAATTTCCCTCTTTAAACCTCCAATGATATGGGACAAGAAATGAGCATCATCAAGAGCAGGGCTTCAAATTTTGTTAAGTAAGCCTCTACAGTAGTGGTTTGTTTTAAATTCTGAAACTCCTCCACAATATCTTCAAATGGATAGGTTCCAAATCTTTCGCAGATTTCTTCTTTAAATCTTTTCCAGGATACCACACCATTGCTTAACAAGAAGGAATGATACCAGGTTTCTGCTCGACCATCAAGATACAACACAGCTACTTCTAGCATTTGAGTTTTAGAAATCTTCTACAGTTGAAAGTATCTCTCACAGTTCATAACCCAAACTTTAGGTTCAATACCATTAAAATGGGGAAAATCTAGTTTAGGGGCTTGTAACTGCAAACCTGTAATTGCTCTACTATTTCTGTGATCCTGCTGCTGAATTGCACCACTGTCTTGTGCTGGGTTGGGAAGTAACCCGTCCCCAAGACTGCCATTGCTCACCACAGTACCCTGCCTCTGTTCAAGATTTGCAAATTTGTCCATTATCAACTCTAATGTTCCTTGAATTCCAACTAGGAGTTCATCATGTTTTGCCAATTTTTCATCCATCGACTTCATCCTAGTTCCCTCTGCCATTGTTGATCCGTGCACAGCTTGGAAGTTTTAGGCTTTGATACCAAATGTAAGGATCTAGGGTTTCAAATTTCACAATCAAGGAATTAAAATCAAGAACTTGAAGATTCAACTCAACTTTAGAATTCAGTAATACAATGAACATTCAAACAGTAACTAATTCTGTAACTAAGAACAAGAACTGAAATGGAGAAGGGAAGGGAAAGAATTACAGAAGAAGGAGAGAAGAATTGGGAGAAGGAGACGAGTGAGGAAGAAGACTTGCCAAAAAACTGATTCTCTCTCCTCTTCCGTTTGTTAGTTATAACTAACAAACTTTTAACTAACCCCTAGACTAATCTTGACCCTAGGACTTCATTAATAGACTTTTAATATCAGCCTTACACGTGTCTCCTCTATTTCCCTCCTAACTGTCCTTTAAACGCATATCCCTCTTTCGAATCCTCTCAGCTACTTCATGACACTGACAAAGCTGATACAGAATCATATTCGTTCATCTTCTTAGGTTCAAACGGGGTCCAAACATTTTAAGCTCGACTTACTGATAATGTAGATGAAACTTGTATTCTTTGATGAACACTAGAATTTTTGGATACAATATTACAATGTAGAGTTAAAAATTTGAATGATACACCAACCATCTAATGAAAATTTACATTAATTATCAGTGTAGTTTTACTACTCTAAAAATAGTCTACAGTTGCAGAAAATATTATCTTAAGGTGTTCGAAGAAAGAAAAGACTGCTACATTATCCTCAATTGAACAGAGTGCTATTTAGTATAGCTCAGATACGAAAGCAACTTTTTAACTAGTATGCATCAGAATAATTCTAAAGGATTTGCAACTATAACAGCTATAAGAGCAGTTAATAATATTGCCTAAATAAGACATAAAAAACCACAACGCTAATTCACATTCAGGATTGAAAAGATCTTCAAAGGCATTGAACAAGATTTAAGGAAAGCTCTCATAGAGCGAAATGGTCAAACAGCTCTCAAAAGAATACATGAAAAACAAGATCCACTACATCGATTTAGTTTGCAAACCCCCTCAGGAATAGTAAGTTTTAAATCCCTTCAGAACTAAAAGTATCACCTATACTTGTCTCAGATTAGGTATATTCATCAGCATATATCTCCTGTAAGGTAAGAACTTCGCTCACACTTAGAGCTTGTCCTCGTACTCAGAGAGAGGTGTTATCTGCTCCTTCAAGCCCTTCTGCCTGCGGATAAGATTGACCATATAATGAGCCAGTGAGGAAGGTTCGAGTGGATCGGATGACAATATCTCCCAGTGATCGAAAACACATTGTGGGAAAGCTTGCCCTGAAGTAGCTTCTTTCAAAAGATATGAGAACCCAAAAGACTCAAAGACAGGAAGGTATGCCTTGACGTTGAAAAGAGGTGTTCCAGGCCTCCGGAACTGCTCAAACACGCGTCCACGCTTCTGTTTCAGAACTCTGTAGATGCCACCAAGAGCTTGCTCCGGTGCTTGAATGTCAACAAGGTAGACAGGCTCCATTATACGAGGCTTGGCAAGAAGTTGAGAAGCATAAATAGCCCTCCTAGCAGTAGGAATAATCTGGCCACCACCCCTGTAAATGGCATCAGCATGAAGAACAACATCACAAACTTCGAAGCAAATACCTCTCATGTCCTCTTCAGCCAAGGGACCTTCCTTTGAAGCCCACTGGAAAGCAGCAACGACAGAATCCTTAATTTCATTTTGGTACTGGATTCCCTTGCACATATCAACCACCATGTTAGGACCAGCTGTTTCAGGACCAAAGCACCAAATTTTCTTAGCAAGATTCTTTTTCCAACCAAACTCTTCAGACAAGATCTTCGAACGAACCTTGGGATCATCTCTAGGGCCAATCCGTCCATCGTCAATAGCTTCAGCAAGTCCAACCTCCAGTGGCCTAGCTTCCATGTACAAACGGTTGTGGTTGTTTGGAGACTTGCTCATCACCGTCCGACTGGACTTCTCAAGGACTGTTTCACGAAGGGACACAAGTGGATCAGATACTCTAATTCCAGCACCATCCGCAAACTCTTGCAAGTCACGTAAGCGGATCTCAAGGTGGAGTTCTCCAGCACCAGCAATTATATGCTCTCCAGTCTCTTCAATGCTACAGAGGACCATAGGATCAGATTTTGCCAAATGTTTCATCCCTGCTACGAGCTTAGGAAGATCAGATGAAGCTATGCACTGCACGGAAATACGTACAACAGATGAGACGGAAAACTTCATTGCTCTGATTGGACGGGCATCAAGTGCCTTTTCATTTGTCAAGGTTGCATTCTTGTAAATAAACTGATCGAGACCGACCAATGCAACAGTGTTACCACAAGGTACATCCTTAATAATTTCCTGCTTCTTACCCATCCAGACTACCATTCTCTGGACATTCTTCACATACAAATCCTTCTTTTCACCAGGTACATAGTTGGGACCCATGATTCTGACCTTCGTTCCGGTTGAGACCTTCCCTGAAAATACACGACCAAAAGCAAAGAATCTACTGTTGTCTGGAATCATCTTCGACACATAGAGCATAAGCGGCCCCTTGGGGTCACAGTTTCTGATGGCACTAGCATAAGCATCATCCAGTGGCCCTTCATATAAGTTTTCAACACGGTATCTTTGAGCCGTGGCAGGAGATGGAAGATGAAAAATCATCATTCCCAGAAGAGCGGTACTTATAGGAAGCCAGGTCTGCATCACACGCTTCATCAGTGCCTTGCCCATCAAATCTTTCTCTTCAGATTTCATGGTTACACCAAGCTTCTGCAACATTGCCCACAACTTATCTTTTTGATCGTTCATGCAAGTGCTGATGACTTGCCTGATTGGCTCATAGCAGAATTGAACAAACCCGCGCTGGCATGTAGCAGACCCGGTGTTCTTGCTTGTCCACTTCTTGGTGGCAGAGTCAAAGAAGTTCTCACCCCAAAGCCTTTCCATCATCTTAGACTCATCCACCCCGAACTTGGAGGCATACATCTTTGCAAAGTTAATGAGAGTGAAAGCCCATCCATGCGATCCAGCAGAGAAAGCAACTGTACCTTTCTCCGGGTAAACCTGGACATCACCAAGCAGGGGATCTTCATAGGTTGCCATAATAATATTGACATTCTTAATAATTCTTTGGAGTGTCTGATAAGCGTCCTCGCCATCAAGCTGAAGCTCAAGGAAACACCTGTCCATCTTGTTAATAGTCAAGACAGGACGAACCCTTTCTCCAAGTGCCTGACGGAGCACTGTTTCTGTTTGGACACAGACACCTTCCACACAATCAACCACAACTAGCGCACCATCAGTAATACGCAGAGCAGCAGTCACTTCAGATGAGAAGTCAACATGTCCAGGAGAATCAATGAGGTTGATGAGGTATCCATTTCCTTGTCTCTCTCCCTTGTAGTTCTTCAAGGATTCATCACTTATCTGATAGTAAAGTGAAGTACCAGTGGATCTGACAGTAATACCATGCTCAGCCTCATCTGCACGTGTATCTATCATTCCAGCAACTTCCTGATCCGAGATTCCAGCAGCAGCCACCAGGGAATTAGTCAGGGTCGATTTTCCTGTCAAGATTCAAGACATTATCAGCAAGTTAAATACAAACACTAATCAATCATCTAAGGAGTTGTATATTATCACTGCCAAAAGAACTACTGCAGCTAGAGCATGTTTCATCGCCGTGTAAAAGAGAAGCATACAAAGCATAATACTAACAGAGTACCTCAATAAATCTCTAAATTGGCACAGCTCAAATACCACAGTAAATTTTCAAAATGCCCCTTATATATTAACAATGGAAAAAGCAGCATTATCCCAATACTTGACAATTTCACTGGTAAACGATAGGAGAGTACAATATTTACTCATGCAGGTAAATGAACTTGAAATAAGACAATTAGTTTTTGGTTTCCTTACCATGGTCAACATGAGCGATAACGGACACATTACGAATGTTATGCTTGTAGTCCATGAACTTCCTGAGCTCGCCTGCCGTGCATTTCACCTGTGACAATCAAGTAAGCTTCCAAATCAGAAACATGTCAGGGAATACTAAGACATCACAAAAAGCAAAATGGCTGGATAGACTTACCATCTTGCCGTCTTCTTGTCAACTATCACTACAAAAGTTATACTATAATCCTGCAAATTTGAAACCACAAAAGCAGAATAAGAGTTATTATCCTGCATCATTTAAGTAAGCAAAAGCTTCAAAAGGTCTATTAAAGGAAATAAATACAAATGTGAGAAGGAATACACTACTATAGGGCTTAAGCGTGCCTTAAATGAACTTTTGACAAGACGCATGTCACAAGGTCATCAACCAACCAAACGAGAAGTAACAACTATATGCTATTTGAAACCATAAAACATAATAAGACTATGCACACATAACATGTTCGAATCCTATCGCAGAAAAAAGCAGAGACGGGTAGGGGGCGGGCCATTATTCATCGAGTTTGAGAAATTCATTAATAAAAGTAAAAAGAAGCATTAAACAAAGAAAACAATGGTGCTTAAGGGCGGAGCTAGCATATAATATGAGGATTTGGCAGAACCCAATAGCTTTAGTCCAAACCCTGTATATGTGTTAAAAAATCACTAAATATATGCAAAAATAAATTAAAAGATGAGCCACTTGCACTTGAGGCCATGTCCTAGAATCAAAGAACCCATAAGGTTCAAATCCTAGCTCACCCTCTGCTTCTGACCCGTCGATCATCATGGGTTCAAACCCCGGCGCAGACAAAAGCAGAGAAGTGGAAAGGTCGGACCCAATTTTCTCACTTATACAAGAAAAACAACATAAAACAAAGAAAAATGCAACCACAAGAAGCCAGACAACAAACCCGACTTTTGTCTATGACAGAGTTCAAAGTTATATTAAAAAAAAAAAGTACAAAATAAAAAACAATCAAAAACCCTTAACATGAGCTGTCTTGTATCGATTATGTGCACATCACGAATTCAAACTCTGTCTCGAACAAAAGCTGAGAAGGATAGGTGCAGACCCATTATCAACCGAGTTGTCAGTAATAACAAAAAGAAAGAATAAAACAACAAAAAAGGGTAAGGCCCGAACTCATTATCCATTCTCAGTTATAAAAACAACATATAACAAAGAAAAAAGCAACTACAAGAAGCTAGACCAAAAACCCGGCTTAGTTCGAACTTATATAAAAAAATACAAAACAAAAAACAATCAAAAACCGTTCATGAGCTATCGTGTGGCGTTTCGATTATGTGCACATCACGAGTTCAAACTCTGTCTCAGACAAAAGCCGAGAAGGATAGAGGCAGACTCATTATCAACCGAGTTTTCAGTAATAAAAAGAAAAAGAAAAACAAAGAAAAATGCAAAAAAAGAAGCTAGGTAGTAAAAAAAACACCCAGTGCAAAACAGTAGTTAAGCTAACAATACTTACACGTAATAACCTACAAAATGAAGCAAAAAATAACCAATATCTTAATTTTTTGGAGTAATATTATAATACCCACTATTAAAGGTTGCATGTACATAGTACGTTCTTTAAAACCCACAGTTATCTACTGGTTAAAGCAGATAATAGTCATATAAACATAACTGGCAAAGAAAAATTACCAAAAAAAGAAAAAAAAAAGCTAGGAAACCCAGCTGAAAAAAGTAAGCTGAAAATTGTTTCTAAAGAAAGAGTGTACGTACAGTTGGGAGAAAATGTAGGAGCTATGTTGAGCGACTCACTGATCAAAACCGGTTCTATATATTTCTATGAATGGGCCGTTGCTCCTAGGCCCAGTATGATGAAATAATTGTGAAAATTGCATAAAATTGACACCCATAAGGATAGGTTGAACTTTTGACCAAAAAACTTTAAAGGCGTTTGTTGCCCATTAGCTTAAAACGTAGTGATTAATTGTCATTAAAACTTATGACCACGAGTTCACTTATTATGGCTTTGTCAAGTGGGGGCAAAAGTAAAAGCCATTACTGTATATGTTTCAATTTGCAACCCTTTCAAAATACTCCCTCCGTCCAAAATTATTTGACGTATTCGACTTCTGCATACCCATTAAGAAATCAATAAATATAGTACTCTATCCGTTCCAAAATGAGTGTCTACCTTTCCTTTTTTATTTGTCCCAAAATGAGTGCCTCTTTCCTTTTATGGCAACTCTTTAAATCTAAAATTTGTTTAGGACCACAGGATTTAAAGACTCTGGCCCATATTACACACACATTTCATTTTAAACCACAAGAATTAAAAGTCTTCCTTATTTTCTTAAACTCTGTGCCCAGTCAAACCCAGACACTCATTTGGGACGGAGGAAGTATGTATTTAACTATTTTACTCATGTTGGCCACATTTCCAATATTAGAATGTTAAAGTATTTTTTTGAGAAATACCCCCTTTATTAAATGTGGGCGTAATTGGAAAGAATTGGCAAAAAAATATCTTGAATCCTAAAGCATCAACTAATTTGGGGCAAATGAATCTTGCTAAACTGTCAACTAATTTGGGACAGAGGGAGTAATTTAGAAAATTTTGCGCAGTAGCCCAAATGCTCGTGCAGGTTAAGATTTTAGCCTTGACAGAAAACGTATTTAATTTTTAGCATCTTATGACGATTTGTCAAGACCAGCCTTGACATGAACTAATTTGGGACAGAGGAAATTTTGCGCAATAGCCCAAATGCTCGTGCAGGTTAAGATTTTAGCCTTGACAGAAAACGTATTTAATTTTTTGCATCTTATGACAATTTGTCAGGACCAGCCAGGAACTTTCAGACTGAACAGCTACAATACGCCAGGACTTGCATCTAATTATGACAATCTAACTAAAAATTAAATAATTTTTAATGGGTCCAGAAGTTGTACCGTGATGCTGAAGTGTCCTATTTCTATAAATCTCCCAAAATAGTGGTGCTAAATTTTGTTGGAAATTGTGCAGTATACATCATCTTAATTAGTGATGGCTTAAAAACTACCTAAACTATCACTAGTTTCATACTTGGAATTTCACTAGTTTCAAGGCACTTTTGATTGGATACAATTGAAAAGGGTTGATGACAAGTGTCATGGCAAGACTTCAAGATAATTTTGCTAAAAAGGGAGAGAGGAAGAACACACGTCATTAATCATGGTTGAGGAATATTTTCATCAAGAATTTATTAAATCAACAGATGATCATTTTTGTCCAACTATATTAGGCGAGGCCAAACAACAAACCACTCATTAAGGTGTCACAGTTTTGTCATTTACTACATTAAAATTAATCAAAACTTATGTCCACGAAACCAATTTTAAAAACTTTGTCAAGCGTGGGCAAAAAACAAACCAACATATTATACGATAAAAATTTCGTTTAGAAGCCACTTTTGTCATTGCTATTTGGTTTCATGCTACTTTTTTCTTGTTGTGCAATAGAAGCTATTTTTTTGAAACTTCGGTCCTTATGGGCTGAACTTTATACCTGAAAGCATGAGATTATGCTTCAGCCCACAAGGGCTGAAGTTAGCATTCTATATCTGAAAGTTCAGCCCTTGTGGGCTGAAATTGAACTTCATAAGGTTTGAAGTTCAGCCCACAAAGATTGGAGTTTCATAAATTGACTAAAAACTACTCTCCCCGTCCCAAAAATAAGTGTCTACATTTCCTTTTTAGTTTGTCACAAAAAAAGTGTCCTCTTTCCATATTTGGTAACTCTTTAATTCCAAGATTTATTTTGGACCACAAGATTTAAAGGCACTGGCCCACATTACACACAACTTTAATTTTAAATCATAGGATTCAAGTCTTTCCTATTTTCTTAATTTCCACACCAAGTCAAACCGGACACTCATTTTGGGACGGAATGAGTAAATATTTTTAAAAAGTGGCCAACTATAAAGGTGAGCCAAAAGTGGCTATTCATGCACTCCCCCTCCCCTACACGTCTTATTTTTGTAAATCTTTCAAAATTATTCAAAAAATTTCGCCCAATAGCCATGACGTGTGTGGAGGTTAAGCTTTTAGCCATGACAAAATAAGTATTTAAATTTTAGCATTTTACGGCAATCTGTCAGAACCCAGGAACTTTTAAACTAAATTCCTGCATATGCTCTTGCACAGAATTCTGGCAATGAAGAAATGGGTTTTAATGCGTCCAGAAGTTTTACAGTGATGCTCTAAGCAGCCGTTTGGCCATAAATACCAAAAAGTTTTTGAAACAGAGTTTTTGAAGTTGAGTTGAAAAAATGTATTTAAAAATTGAAGTTGTGTTTGGACATGAATTTTATTTGAATAAAAGTTAAAATATTGTGAGTAGAGAAAGTTGGTTTTTTAAAAAAACTGAGAAAGTGGTCAAAACCACTCTTTAGTTTTTCAAAAACTGTTTTTCAAAACTTACAACTTTTTATGGACAAACAAGTTTTTGAAAAAAAGTAAAAAAAAAAAAATTATGGACAAACGGATCATAAGTGTCCTATTTCTTTAAAACTATCTCTTGAAGTGATTTGGGCTAAATTTTGTTGAGAATGGTACATTATATAATAGGGATTTTACCTTGTATGTATACGGAATTTTGAATTAAAATTGGCCCCATTTTAAGATATTTATCCGATCCATTTGGTTAAAAATATTTCATTCTATAGTCCAAGTTGGTATACCGCATAGCTCCGGTATACCTCAATAGTATACGGTATGACTCCGATGGCATATAAGTTTGATTTGTCATAATTTAACCATACTTCTATTATATACCTTTTTATTATACGGTATACCCCAATGATATATAAGTTTGATTTGTTCAATATTTTGGCTGTGTGGCCATAAAATATTTAAGCAAAATTTAGGCCATGATCAAGTAATATTTTTGTGTGGGCTGGCTAGTTTGGAAAACTTTCTATATAATATTATCTTAGTTAAAGATAAGAGTTTTTTTACATAAATATACAAATTTTTAACCTTAATTACAAAAAAAATAGCAATATTTTCCTAATTACAAGGCATAGCAATATTTATTTTAGCACATTTCATAACAAACAAGATAAATAACAATTTTCCAAACAAACCCTAATTTCAACCCCTACTCCCAAAATCCTTCCAACTCCCCTACCACCCATATCCCAAAACCCACCGGCGCCGCCCATCCACCCAACACCCACCCCTACAAACCCCAGCGCGATAACCCCCAGATCCGGCGAGTAGATCATCGCCGTCATTTCGTGATCATCGCTGTCATTTCTTGATCAGATCTATAACGGCGTCGCGACGGCGACGTCGCCGCTAGCATTGCCTTCGTTCGATCACCTGTTTCACTCCGACGTCAGAATATCTCCTTTCCGTTTCAACATCCTCTACGTATCCCGACGTCGGTGCTGCGGAGATGCCACATTCGATGGCAGAGGAGGACAACAGTTCAAGGTATTTCGCTAAAATACTCAACCTCCGGTCAGTGGTGGTATGGTAGCTATGGAGTTATGAATCAGTGGTGGTGTAGTATGAACATTGCCATGGATGTGTAGCTGGTGCAGCAGACTGTTGGTTTACCAAATTAGCGACATCGAAAGAAATCTCAACCGTTTCTGTTTCTTTAGATTTGTTTTATTTTTGTTCCGTTTCTGTTTCTTCAGAATTGTTCAAATTTCGTTGTTGTTCTGTTTCTATTCATGTTTCTTCATATTTGTTTCATTTATATTTCTGTTTCTACAGATTTGTTATAGTAGTTTAAAAAATTTGAACTCTTATTTTCTATTGCTCACGACTGAGTACAGTGCTTATTGTAGCTTAATGACTGTTTCAAAAGTAAATAAGACCTAGTCACTTTATATTTATTATTGAAACGGTCTTATACAGTTTGAGATGGCGTTGAAACAATATGATATGATTTGAAACAGTTGTTGCAACAGTTTGATACAGTCTGAAATGATGCTGAAACGGTTTTATACGGTCTGAAACGACGTTGAAACAATCTGAGACAACTGTTCAAACAGTCTGATACGGTCTAAAACGACATTAAAACAGTATGATACGGTCTGAAATGGTGCTGAAATAATTTGAAACAGTGCTGAAACGGAGTTGATACAGTCTGAAACGGAGGTTGATACAGTTTAAAACAGTTTGATACAGTCTGAAACAGAGTTGATACAGTCTGAAACGAGAGTTGATACAGTTTGATACAGTCTGAAACAAGAGTTGATACAGTTTAAAACAATCTGATACAGTCTGAAATAGAGTTGATACAGTCTGAAATGGGGATTGATACAGTTTAAAACAGTCTAAAACGGAGTTGATATAGTCTCAAACGGTTTGATACAGTTTAAAAGTGAAAATTGGGGGAAATAGTGGGAGGAAAAGTGAAATTGGGAGAAATAGGAGGAATAAAAGTGAAATTGGAGGAAATGGTGGGAGGAAAAGTGAAATAGGGGGAAATGGGAGGAGCAAAAGTGATAATGGGGAAAATAGGAGGGAGAATGTAAGAGTTTGATATGTTATGGCAAAATATTGCTATGTTTTTGCTATATTTGTAATTAACTTGTGTTTTCCTCTATATAGGGTAATTTTGCTAAAATATTGCTATGTTTGGTAATTAAGTTCTAAAAATTGTACTTTTGTGTAAAAAATCCTAAAGATAATTGATTAAAAATCACATTAACTCTCACCGTTTTTTATTGGAAAAATTGATGAGTAGTTAATTTTGGACGCTCTAATTGAGTTTTATCTGGGAAATTTTGATGCGTAACCATTTTTGGACCCCTCAAAGAGTTTTATCTACTGTTTCAAAATTCATTGAGAAATAATCAAAAATTCGCGCGCACACTTACGCTCCATTAACGTTAGAAAAACACCCCAGACTAGTCCCATAACAAAATACTGGGGCATTGAACAAAACTTGTTCAAAGCCCAAGTATTTTGTTATGGGACTGAAGCTTTATACAAAGTCCCATAACAAAACAATGGGATTTATCCCATAACAAAGGTCCCATCAAAGGGATAAATCCCATTATTTTGTTATGAGACTTTATATATAAAGCTTCAGTCCCATAACAAAATGCTGGGGCAACATTTTGTTATGGGACTGAAGCTTTATACAAAGTCCCATAACAAAATGCTGGGGCCTTCAACAAAACTTGTTCAAAAATACTGGGGCTAGTTTACTGAAGCTTCCCAGTATAAATACTGGGATTTGTTCGGAGGTGGCTATTTCTCAGCGAATTTATTTTTGACGGCTACAAATCAATTAACGCGCACCAAACAGGCTCCTACACGAAATTTTTACGTTTTATCTATCGTTTCAAAATTAATTGAGAAATAGCAAAAAATCTGCGCGCACACTTACACTCCATTTTTTTTTTAGCGTTGACAAAACACCGAGAGTAATCTCAATATTTTATAGTGGGACTTTGAACAAACATGTTCGAAATCCCATTACTTTATTCCGTGATTCATGTTCAAAGTCCATTTATATATATATAGTCCCAGTATAAAATACTGGGACATCGAACTAACATATTCAAAGTTGGGATTAGTGTTTAAGTGATCTCAGTATAATGGGTATCCGGAGCTGGCTAGTCTTCAAACAGTTTTGCACTGCTGGCTAGTATTCAATTAGAACGGTGCAAATCGGATATGGAGCCAAATTTTTACGTTTTTTACGTTTCATAGTAAAATGAGGGGCAATTCACAAAACTATACAAACTAACACTCTTTCTTACACTAAAATGTCAATATTTTCCCATTTTCAAAACACATCAACATTTTTTTTCAAAACATAGCAAAATAAACAAAATGGTGCTAAAAACCCTAGATCTTCCTCCTGCCAACCCCAGCCACCACCTCCAAGCATTGCTGCTGTATGTGTTGTGTATTTCCAGTGTATGTCACATGTATATTTTTTGTATTGACAGTGTATGTAAAGTGTGTGAATCTACATACATAAGCCATACACTAGAAAATACAGTTTCTTTTGCCTCCACCACCACCAACAACCACCGTGCACCGCCGGAGAAACCAACAAACAAACAAACATACATGTATATGTGTTGTATGACAAGTGTATATATATTGTATGTACGATGTATATTCATTGTATATACAGTGCATACACCCATACAATGGAAATACGCACGACATACATTCCATACAGTCCACAAATATCAAACATACACCACCACCGCCGTGGTTCCGCCTTGTTCCACCGAAAAACTCAAAAAACAAAAAAAAAGGACCAAAACACTGTCTTCCGCCGGAATCCAGCCACATACAGTCCATACAGCCACCAAATTCAGATCTGAATGTTTCTTCTCCGTCACCGGAGATACGTCATCGGAAAAGCTAAAAAAATAATACTAACCGAAGTAGCTTTCACATAGCCACTTTAGCAGCAACGCGGGTGGTTTCCAGATCTGGGGAATGACGGAGAAGAAGACCTCGTGGAAGAAGTCACCGGAAAAGTAAAAAAAAAGAAAAGAAGAGCGCCGCCGCTGTAGCAGCTGCGCCACTGTGCAGTGGTAGTAGCGCGTGACGAGAAGCAGACATCGGGGATGAAGTCACCGGCGACGGGGGTGGGGGTGGTCGCCGGCGACAGGGAAGGAGGAGGTGTGGTGGCAGTTTGGGTTGGGTAGAGAGAGAAGAGAGAGGGGAGAGTAGGGAAAATAGTGGAAAATGAGATTAGAATTTTTAAAAAAAATGCTATGTTTGGTAGCATTTGAAAAAGTATTGCTACGTTTGGTAAATATATAAAATATTGTTATATTTTTAAAAAAAGGTCCCTAATTTGACATACAGTATAATTTTCCCTAAAATGAGACTAGATTATATTACCCCTTGATTATCATGTTCCATACCTACCCTCCCTCTCTCCACCTCTCAATATATTCTTTAGCGTGTGATACACTCTCCAGAACACTCATACTTAAAAAGTGCCAAGTGGATTAATTAGTCATAGTAAAAGCCACGTGGTGGACAAATTTTACCCAATGAGCCACTAAGAAAGTATAAACACATACTTTGCCATCTATGAAGTCGAGGAGGGTCTTATGTATGAAAATATTTTAATCTAGCCATATTCAAATGGTGGTATTCAAGTTAACAATGATAAAGATATAAAGAGATGCTAATGTACTCGGAAAGCAATGGTTAGCAATAACGATAGAAATGATGTTTAAAATATTTCTATTAACATAAATTCATAATTATTTGATATTACTCCCTCCGTCCCAATTTATGTGGCACCATTTCCTTTTTTGTTTGTCCCAAAATAAGTGGCACCTTTCCTTATTTGACAACTATTTAATGCATCATCTCTATTTTACCCTTGTTGGGCCCTACATACTTTTAAACCTACCAACAACTTTTTTATTATTCAAATCTTCTCTCTCTTACTTTTTCAAGGGTAAAATTGATATTTAACAAGGTCAACCTCTATTTTCTTAAACTCCGTGCCCGGTCAAATGGTGCCACATAAATTGGGACGGAGGGAGTAACTGTTAAAGTTAAATCAGCTGAACATGATGTCGGTATTCTGATTAAGCATTTTCCTACTGCTTTCCTCAACTCTCCCATGTCATTAAGAAAGTCCACACCAAATTTCTCTGCAATTAAGCAGACCTTATCACGTAGTACTTCTCTTTTTCTAGTTGTTTAAACCAATTGGGTGAAGGATTTTTTTGCCATGGCGTCATCAGCCTTATTCTTTTTTGGCAACTTCAATCATTTTAAATGGTCATTTTTTTCCGTTTCCTTTCTTAAAATTAAAAAGCACTTTTCCGCCTCTGGTGTGGCCCACCAAACCCAAAAGGTTCATTGATAAACACCAGTTTTTGGATACAATATTACTCTCTCCGTTTCAATTTATGTGACAGTATTTTTATTTTAGTTTGTTCCAGAAAAAAATAACAACATTCTAAATTTGATAAAAATTCACTTTAAAATTACTGCTTTTTCATTAATAAAATGATTACAACCACATAAACATATATGCCTTATTTTAGACTACAAGTTTCAAAAGTCTTCTTTTATTTGTTAAACTCTGTGCCGAGTCAAATTATGACACATAAAGTGGAATGGAGGGAGTACATAGAAGATTTAAAATTTGAATAATACTTTGAAGATACACCAAGCATCTAATAAAAATTTACTATATTATTAGTGTAGTTCTACTACTCTCATTAAAATGGTCTACAGTTGGAGAAAAAATATCTCCCACCAAAAGGGGTGAAGCTATGTAGGTCTAAGGGGTGGTAAGTTAAACAACTGTTGCTAGAAAATTATTGTGTATAATCAGAGAATACTTTAATTTTTATACATGCATATTAAATCTAGTGGGAGGAATGATCTAATAAAAACTATACAGTGCTGGAAATTTATGCTAAAACATACCGCTAGTATTTCATTCTTGTTTATATGATCTAGTTATCTAGCAATTACTAGTGAAGAAAGCTTTTTTAGGAACTATTTCAAGTAATGTGGAGTATATGTTTAAGTAATGGCGGAGTTAGAGTATAAGAAGGGCGTTTTGTCTGATCCAAATCTTATATCTATCCTAAACTTTTATAGGAAAATCATTTAACTAAATAGTACCTCACAAAACCTTGGATAGAGAACAATAATAAGAAAAGAAACTGGGGAGAAAATTGAATTTTTGCTAGAATGTAGCAACTAGAGTATTATTTAAGCTTCAACAATAGTATACTAATAGATACTACCAATTGTTCACACTTCTAAGACATATTCATGATATAGTACTATAATAAGCTGTGGAAAAATGGAAAAGTATGAAAAGCAAAAGGCTAGCTCAATTATTCAATTGAGAAAGTAACGACTGGTCAAAGAAATCAGTTTCCATTATGAAGTCTTCGTCCTCTTTTTTTTTTTTTTTTTTTTTTTTCTACTTGAAAAACAAAGTCATTCTTTTCTAGAAGAGACAAAAAAAAAAAAAAAAACCTTTTGCGCCATTTGTATGAGAAATATCTAAAAGGTTCATTGATGAACTCCAGTTAGTAACAAAGGAGACAGAGGTTGTGGTTAATGGCAAATGTAATTGTAGCAAATGCAAATAATATCTGCTAAACAACGCTGTTAGCAACTCAGTTAGACACACCATACTTGTTTGCATATTGCTCTAGCATTGATTAGGTAAGTAAAGCTCTTAGTATGTTGCTCGGACTCTGCAAAAATGTCGCATGGTATGTGTTGGATCCTCCAAAAGTGCACTACTTTTGGAGGATCCGACATGGCGCAGCGGAATTTTGAAGAGTCCGTGCAACCAAGGTAGAGACTGATGTAAACTAGAGACAATCTTTTCCAAATTCTTGACGACCATTTTGTGATTTCTCATTTTGCTTTGCAGCTTTCACAAATGGATATTGGATTAGCAGTTGGTGGTGCATTTCTTTCTTCAGTTCTGCAAGTTCTATTTGATAGGCTTGCTCCTAAGGGTGAGCTACTGAAGATGTTTCAGAGGGACAAGCGTGATGTGCGTTTGTTAAAGAAGCTGAGGATGACTTTGCTTGGTCTTCAGGCTGTGCTAAGTGATGCAGAGAATAAGCAGACATCTAATCCATACGTGAGCCAGTGGTTAATTGAGCTTCAAGAAGCCTTGGACAATGCTGAAAACTTGATGGAAGAAGTCAATTATGAAGTTTTGAGGCTTAAGGTGGAAGGTCAGCATCAATATCTTGCAAAATCAAGTCACAAGAAGGTAAGTGATCTCAACTTGTGCTTGAGTGATGATTTTTTTCTTAACATAAAGGAGAAGTTGGAAGACACCATTGAAACATTGGAGGAGTTGGAAAAGCAAATTGGTCTCCTTGGCCTAAAGGACTATCTTGATTTGGGTAAACAAGAAATTAGAAGACCTTCAACTTCTGTAGTTGATGAATATGATATCTTTGGTAGGCAGAATGAAATAGGAGAATTGGTTGACCGTTTGTTGTCTGTTGATGCAAATGGAAAAAAATCGACTGTAATTCCTATTGTTGGAATGGCTGGGATTGGCAAGACAACACTTGCTAAAGTTGTTTACAATGATGAGAAGCTAAAAGGCCATTTTGATTTGAAAGCTTGGTTCTGTGTGTCTAAATCGTATGATGCTTCCAGAATAGCAAAAGGGTTACTTCAAGAAATTGACTCATTTGACGTAGTGGTTGATGACAATCTTAATCAGCTTCAGATCAAGTTGAAGGAAAGCTTGAAGGGAAAAAGGTTTCTTATTGTTTTAGATGATGTGTGGAATGACAACTATGATGAGTGGGATGACTTGAGAAATCTTTTTGTACAAGGAGATGTGGGAAGTAAGATCATTGTAACGACACGCAAGGAAAGTGTTGCATTGATGATGGATAATGAGCAAATTAGAATGGACACTTTGTCTAGTGAAGTCTCTTGGTCTTTGTTCAAAAGACATGCCTTTGAAAACATTGATCCAAAGGAACATCTAGAACTTGAAGAGGTTGGAAAGCAAATTGCAGATAAGTGCAGAGGATTGCCTTTAGCTATAAAGACGCTAGCTGGCATGTTACGCTCCAAATCCAAGGTTGAAGGATGGAGACGCATTTTGAAAAGTGAAATATGGGAGCTGCCAGACAATGGCATATTACCAGCATTGATGTTGAGCTACAATGATCTTCCCACACATTTGAAGCGATGTTTCTCCTATTGTGCAATATTTCCCAAAGACTATCCATTTTGCAAAGAACAAGTCATTCAACTGTGGATTGCTAATGGTCTGGTACAACGATTGCATAAAGATGATACAACTGAAGATTCTGGAAACCAATACTTTCTCGAGCTGAGATCAAGATCATTGTTTGAAAAGGTTCCAAAGTCTTCTAAAAGGGACGTAGAGGAATTCTTAATGCATGACCTTGTAAATGATTTAGCCCAAATTGCATCTTCAAAACTTTGTATCAGGTTGGACGAGAACCAAGGATCTCATATGTTGGAACGAAGTCGACACATGTCATATCCAATGGGCAATGGTGACTTTGAGAAATTGAAACCCCTTTACAAAATGGAGCAGCTGAGGACATTACTCCCAATCAGTATACAGCTCGATAGTTTATTTTTTCTAAGCAAGAGGGTGTTGCATAACATACTGCCAAGACTAATATCTTTAAGGGCACTTTCACTGTCTGGTTATGATATCAAGGAGTTGCCGGATGTCTTATTTGTCAAATTAAAACTCCTGAGATATTTAGATCTTTCTTGGACAGAAATAAAAGTGTTACCAGATTCAATTTGTTTATTATATAACTTAGAGACACTTCTCTTGTCATCTTGTGATTATCTTGAGGAGTTACCACTGCAGATGGAAAAGCTGATCAACTTGCATTACCTCGACATTAGCGACACTTATCTCTTAAAGATGTCGCTACATAAAAGCAAGTTGAAAAGCCTCCATGTCTTATTGGGAGCTAATTCTTTTCTAGATGGTCGTAGTGGTTTGAGAATCAGCGATCTGGGTGAACTACATAACTTGCATGGATCTCTATCAATTTTAGAGTTGCAAAATGTAGTTGATAGAAGGGAAGCTCTGAAGGCAAACATGAGGGAAAAGGAACATCTTGAAAAGTTATCATTGAAGTGGAGTGGAAGTACTGCTGACAATTCACTAAATGAAAGAGACATACTTGATGTACTACAACCAAATAAAAACATAAAAGAACTCCAAATCACCGGATATAGAGGGACTAAATTTCCAAATTGGCTAGCTGATCATTTGTTTCTTCAGCTGGTGCAGTTGTCTCTTAGCAACTGCAAGGACTGTGATTCCTTGCCAGCATTAGGACAACTTCCTTCTTTGAAATTCCTTAGGATTATAGGGATGCACCGGATATCAGAGGTGACTGAAGAGTTCTATGGTAGTTTGTCTTCTAGAAAGCCTTTTAACTCTCTTGAGAAGCTTGAATTTTCTGATATGCTGGATTGGAAGAAGTGGCATGTACTAGGGAATGGAGAGTTCCCTACACTTCAGGACCTCTCAATTGAAAACTGCCCCAAGTTGATTGGCAAGTTGCCGGAAAATCTTTGTTCTTTGGCAGGATTGAATATTTCAGAATGTCCTGCACTCATTTTGGAGACGCCTATCCAACTTTCATGTTTAAAAGAGTTTCGAGTTGTTCGTTCTCCTAATCTTGGGGTTCTTTTTGACCATGTTGCACTGTTTACATCCCAATTTCAAGGAATGAAGCGGATAGTTGAATTATGTATTGATAATTGCCACTCGCTTACCTCCTTATCTTTTAGCTGTCTACCAAATACCATGAAGGAAATAAGGATATATCACAGTGGGATATTGAAATTGGAGTTGTCAGTTAGTGAGATGATTTCTAGAGGATGTAACATGTTTCTCGAGGATTTGAGATTAGATGGATGTGATTTTATAGAAGATATATCATCTGAGTTGGTACCAAGAGCTCACTTTCTGAGAGTTGTGCGCTGCTCCCGCCTTACTAGGGTTTCGATTCCCATTGGGACTGAAGATCTGGTTATTGATGAATGCGAGAATCTTGAAATACTTATGATAGCATGCGTGACTCAAACAATGTTGTCTAATTTACAAATTAGCAACTGTGAGAAGCTAAAGTTGCTGCCAGAACATATGCAGGAACTCCTTCCATCTCTTAAGAAACTGGAACTGGATAATTGTCCTGAAATCGAGTCCTTTCCTGAAGGAGGATTGCCCTTCAATTTAGAAGTTCTAGAGATCAAACATTGTAAGAAACTGGTGAATGGGCGAAAGTTGTGGCGTTTAAAGCAACTCCCCCATCTCAGAGAGTTGAGCATCAAACATGATGGTAGTGATGAAGAGACTCTTGCTGAAGCAAACTGGGAGTTGCCTTGCTCTATCCGGCGTTTTGAAGTAAACAACCTGAAAACATTGAGCAGCCAAGTACTCAAGAGCCTCACCTCTCTTGAATTTCTATCTACTGAAAATTTACCTCAAGTTCACTCATTGCTCGAAGAAGGTCTTCCCTCATCTGTTTCTGAGCTAATATTATCTCACCATCATGAGCTCCATTCACTACCGGCCGAAGCTCTTCAGCGCCTCACCTCGCTTCAACGTCTACTTATCCGCTCCTGTGATCAGCTCCATTCTCTTCCAGAATCAGCACTGCCTTCCTCCCTCTCTGAGCTACGTATTAGTTATTGTCGTAGTCTTCAATCTCTTCCAGAATCAGCACTGCCCTCCTCCCTCTCTGAGCTGCATATTAGCTATTGTCGTAATCTCCAATCTCTTCCAGCATCAGCGCTGCCCTCTTCTCTCTCTGTGCTATGTATCAGTTATTGCCGTAATCTTAAATCTCTTCCAGAATCAGAGCTCCCCTCTTCCCTCTCTGAGCTGACCATCAATTATTGTCCAAATATCCAATCTCTTCCAATAAAAGGGATGCCCTCTTCCATCTCTGAACTATCTATTTCCGGCTGTCCACAACTTAAACCATGTCTAGAATTTGAAAAGGGGGAATACTGGCCAGAAATTGCTCAAATTTCCACGATAAGAATCGAAGGGGAATATCTGTGAGGATTAAAACTAGTGGTGCTGCTGTAAATGTAAGTTATTTACTTCTTCAGTAGCTTTTTATTTTTCATTACTTCTATTTGCTTGTTTGTAAGTAATTATTTCATTGTTAGATATATCTTCCTGCTCAGCGTTCGATTCCTGTTTTTAGTTAGTCTCAACTGCTCATTTAGAACCTGGTAAGCCGAGCAAGCATCTCGTGATCGAAATGAATTTAACTCTAAATGACGAAAAAGGTGATATGTTGCGACTACAGGGTTTTCTATTTTTCTGTAGAAAGTTGACAGCAAAATGTAATATTAATGACCTAGAAATCTTTTCCATGCACATACACAGATAATTCAGCCGAATATGCACTGCCTTTTGAAATATGACTTACTAGAAGATTTTTAGTTCATGTATGTATTGCCTGAACTTTCATCAAAATAACAAGTCATTGTTCTTGTTGTTCCCTTTTTCCAGGGAGTTGAGAAAGGAAGAGGATGTTTAGAGTGATGCAATCTGTCTAATCGGACGTGTAAAATCTTCTGTTCCTCCAAAAATGCAGAGCTCTAATAGTAATCGATGGTAGACGACACAGAAAGTTTGTCCTGTATCTACCAAAAACAGAAAAAAGTTTGTTTTCTGAATAAATTAACATCTACAAGCATCAGCACCATATGAAGGTTTGTTGTGTATGATTATCTGATCTCAACTTAGTGATGCTATTTCTCCGTCTAGATTATTAAAAATATGTTAGCCATTACAGCTCTTTGCTCAGTTGGTGAAAGGAGAGTTGTGCTGACATTCTCTATTAAATAGACAACCTCGAATGTGATCTGTCGGCAAATTGTAAGTGAAGAAAACCCCTTCTCTTTGATCCGTCTGAGAACGAAATATTGTGCAAATTGTTGTATGCAACTATGTCATTTTCTAGTATGAGTTAAATGATCCAGTGCTATTAACTCTCAGAACTGATACCTTTTTCTTCCAAGTTACAACAAGTCTGCAGTTTTATCATATCTGACGGTGACATTAATTTCTGTATACTGTAAAGTTTATGCATCTCGACTTTCTCCGACTAATTTTTTTAACTGTGGATTAGTAGGTATATAGATTTGGCTGTAGAAACATTCAAATGTTCTACCATATTTCTCAGCTTAAGATTTTTTACTTGATTGCACTACTTCTAGGTTTTATTCCAATAAATCACAAATCATACAAGATCTTCTCCCAAATTAATCAGAAAATGTTTGTAGTCTTCTAATGCATCTCAGTTAGAGTGCTTGTTTCTTAAACATGAGGTGGTTAGGCCTAAATGATGCTAATTCATTCTCTGTTTGCTTTTAGCCTAAGTGGTGGTGTGCATTAAACTTGTCATCTGGAACTTGATGAACAGGATGACACGTTTTTGTCCTATTTATACAATGCAAAGATACATAACGAAGAACTTACTTTTATTTGCGATTCTAAGACCATCTTACAAAGGCATTCTTTTACTTTTTATTTTCATTACTTCTCTTTGCTTGTTTTTTAATTCTTCTACTTTACAAAATATTGTTGAGCAGTGTGTGGTGTCTATTGACAACGGGAAGTCGAATAAAAAATATAGCAGTTTTTCTTTCTTTGTCAGGATTTTGGTAACAGTATGTAAGCTATTCCACCTCTTTGCTCAGTTGGTCAAGCGGAAGTTGTGCTCAAATTGTCTATTGAATAGAGAATCACCTCAAAAATGTGGTCTGTCAGCAAAGTGTAAGTGAAGAAAGTGTACTTTTTCGTGTGGAATTTGCCAGTAACACTTCTCTTTCATCAGTTTGAGAAGGAAATATTGTGCAAATTATTGCACGAGAGTTTCTTCCTTTGTGGAATTTTGAACATCAATTGAAAGGTCCACTCATTTTCTAGTATCTGGTATATCATCCAGGGGCAGACCTACTGATATTTGGCATTTTATGCCTATAATTCCTTAATATTTCCTCACGTTTGGATACTTTTTTCGCGCGTTTTCTAGTTGATGAATGTGGTTTTGCACTGATTTTGTGTCGTATGATTGTAGGTTGTTATGAAGTGCAATTGGAGCTTTAAAGAGCATGATCGAGCAAGAAAAGATTGGATTTGGATTGAGGATTGGATCGAACATACGAAGGCACAACGCGACGGAGCTGCAAACGAAGGAAGCAGGAAAATGGCCTGGCGCCATAGGTGGCGCGGGGCGCCCCAAAAGCACCCAGCCTTCTGGCGCGTTTTTCAGCGCGGAGCGTGGCTATTGCGCGTGGAATTTGACGGGTTCTGCTTGGGTGCACGCGTTCTGAGGCGCGGGGCGCCAGCTATAGCGCCCCTGGAGCGTTTTTGGACTTCCTATTTCGTCTAGGCTTAGGCGTAACTTATTTCTAGGCTTTTGTAAACACTATAAATACTCTTTTACTTCGTTTTTGAAGGGAATTCAGACTTTGGAGCAAATTGGAGAGCTCATAACATCTTGAACAAGGGTTTTTATTCCTTCCATTAATCTATTACATCATTATTTCATTATTTCATCAAATCCTTGTGTTGTTATTATGAGTATGCGTGGCTAGATCTTTCGTTCTAGGGTTAGAGTGAATTCATGAAGGTTGAGGTTTGAATGTTGATTTCCATGAATTGAATTCCAATTATAGATTGTTTATTCTTTCTTGATCATAATTGTTTGATTATAACGGCCGAATAATTGAACACTATTTACGGTTCTTAGATTGAACTCGAAAGAGGGAATGTATGAACGCAATAAGAAAGATGATTGTGAACCTGGGCATCGGAGAATCAATTTGTGGGTAGGATAGACATATACCTATTTACCTTGCTTAGCTAAATACATGGTTCGTTAATGCGTGCACGTGATTCAACCCATAGACATATAGGGATTGGAGTAGCCTGCATAGCCCGTGAAGAATCGAAAGGTTTTCACGGGTACAATTAACCTGTTAGTTAGCAATCTTGGAACTTAAGAAGTGAAATCCACAGGATAACTCAACTGGATTGTTCGTAACTCTGACCCTGGACCGTCTCCTTAATACTGATAACAACCAAGTTTTGCTCCGTTGTTTGAATTCACTTCTACCATTTAAATTACTGTTCTTTAGTTAATAAACTTCTCACTATTGGAAAAGATCCCTGAATATTTGTTAAGAAATTGTTTGTTAGGAGTCCAGTCTGAATAGTCCTCGTGGGAACGATACTCTACTTATCACTTTATTACTTGTCGACCACGTATACTTGCGTGTGCGTTGGGAGCAACAAGTTTTTGGCGCCGTTGCCGGGGACTAATAATTGATGGATTTCTTTTTGAACGATTACTTATTATCTATTCAGGTTTAATTTTTGTTTTGAGTTTTGTGTTGTTTCAGGTATTAGGTCCTGCTTGATCTTTACCTACAGGAATGGCAGAAGAACGCACCTTAGCTGTGCGAGATGTTGTTCTCCCCAGCCTGGAGGGGGTAGCGTCTGGCATAGTTAAGCCCGCTATCATCGGAAACTTTGAGATTAAGTCCGGCATGATTCAGTTGCTGCATGTGACTGGGCAATATAGTGGAATACTTCATGAAGATCCGCAGCAACACATTCAGAATTTCTTGGAGATCAGTGATACTTACACACCGACGGGAGTTCCTATTGATTATGTGCGCTTGACATTGTTCCCGTTTTCACTGATTGGGGCAGCAAAGAGGTGGTTAAAGGCTGAAAAGTCTGGGTCTATCACTACTTGGGATGATTTGGCTAAGAAGTTCTTAGCTAAGTTTTATCCATCTGCCAAGACAGCCCAGCTGAGGAGTGAAATTATGTCCTTCAGACAGATAGAAGGAGAGTCTTTGTATTCAGCCTGGGAGCGGTTTAAAGATTTACTGAGAGATTGTCCACACCATAACCAATCAAATGAGGTACTGGCACACACTTTTGTGGAAGGGTTGACTGCGCATACTAAGATCGTGGTAGATGCTGCTGCTGGAGGCCAAGTACTGGCCTTAAACTTTGACCAGATTTATGAGTTACTAGACAAGTTTTCGCAGAGCAATCCTGACTGGCAGGGAGATGGTAGAGCTACTACACAGAAATCCGCTGGGGTACTTCAGTTAGATGCAGTTTCAGAGCTGAGGGCGAAGATGGATGCTATTTCCAATCAAATTAGCAAGCTAGCTCTGCCAAAGACTCAGCAACAAGTGGCTCCAGTGCAACAACTCCAAAGTTTTTGTGAGGTTTGTGGTCAAGATCATGCTACAGAGGTTTGCTCCTTTAATCCAGAGTCAGTTTATTACGTGGGTAATCAAAACAGGCTGCAGGGTCAAAATCAGTTTGGTAATGCTTATTATCAAGGCAATATGAGAGGCCCAAATAATTACCACCCACTTCCAGCTCCACCACAGCAGGTTAGCAATTCAGTTAAAGATATGCTAAAGCAGATAATGGCGGGCCAGCAGAGAATGATAGCTGACACTGCAGCACATGCACAGGCCATACAAGATCTTGCCAATGCTCAAATGAACCTAGAGCACTAGTTGGGGGCAGTTGGTGGGAGAAATAAGTACTGTTAAAAAAGAGCCTGAGCAATGTCTTGCAGCGACTTTAATTGAAGGTGGAGAGTTGATGGCCAAGTCTGAGGAGAGAGCTGAAATAGAAAAAGTTGAAAAAGTGGAGAAGGTAAAGAAGAAAGAAGAGAAAAAGGAGGCACCTCTGCCGCCTCCACCATTCCCGCAAAGACTTATGCCATCGAAGGATTTGGCCCAGTATCAAAAATTTGTGAGTATGTTGAAAGAGCTTCAAGTTAACATTCCTTTGACTGATGTGTTTGAATTGATGCCATCCTTTGTGAAGTTCTTAAAAGAGATTTTAGTCAAGAAGAAAAAGCCTCAAGAGATAGATACATTTGAGTTAGTTGAGGAGTGCAGCACAATCTTGAGCAATCTATCTCCAAAACTTCAAGATCCTGGGAGGTTTAATATCACTGGTGCATTGTGTGATCTAGGTGCGAGCATAAATCTCATGCCTCTATCTGTTTGCAAAAGGTTAGGGCTAGGATCAATCAAGCCCTCTTCAGTTACTCTTAAGATGGCGGATGATCTTTTTCAGCATGATCTTTTTCTGTTGATTAAGAAGAATGATTCAACCTAGTGCTTGAAGTTTCATTTCCAAAAGAAACTAGAAAGGCATAAATTTGGTTACATAAGAATGATGTATCTCCTCGCTATTGATGATGCTCAATTTTCTTCCTAAGATATGAATTATGTGTTGCTCCTCATCTAGCACATTTCTTTATGTTAAAGCTACTTAAAGAAGTTAAAACTAAATAAGACATGGATAACCATCCAAGAATATTTTGGCAGCAATACAGCTTCGGACTGTTGTCTCAGTTAGATTGCTCGTTTCACAAATGTAAGTGTAGTTTTCAGGAATGATAGCACAATCATGAGTCTTTTCTCAATCTGTATATTATACATTGATTGTTTTTCCACTACTCAAACCTATTTTCTTTTTGGATTTTTTACATAAAAATACAAGTTTTAGAGCTTAATTATCAAACATAGCAATATTTTAGTAAAATTACCCTATATAGAGGAAAACACAAGATAATTACAAACATAGCAAAAACATAGCAATATTTTTTCATAACATACCAAACCCTTACATTCTTCCCTCTATTTCCTCCACTATCACTTTTGCTTCTCCTATTTTCCCCTATTTCACTTTTCCTCCCACCATTTCCCCCCAATTTCACTTTTACTCCTCTCATTTTTTCCAATTTTACTTTTCCTCATCCATCCTCAATGTATCTCGCTGTATCTCACCGTATCTCAACTGTTTCTGCACCGTTTCAACTGTTTCTGCAGCACCGTATCTCAACTATTTCTGCACCGTTTCAACTGTTTTTCCGGCACCATATCTAACTGTTTCTGTATTGTTTCGGTTCATTTCAGCATTGTATCTAACTGTTTTAAGCTGTATCAACCCCCGTTTCAGATTGTATCAGACTATTTTAACTGTATCAACTCCCGTTTTAGACGGTATCAGACTATTTCAGACCGTATCATAGTGTTTCAATGTTGTTTCAGAATGTATCAGACTGTGTTTAAATTGTATCAAGTCTCGTTTTAGACTGTATCAACTCCGTTTCAGACTGTTTTAAACTGTATCAAGTCCTGTTTTAGACTGTATCATACTGTTTTAAACTGTATCAACTCCCGTTTTAGACCGTATCAGACTGTTTCAACAGTTATTTCAAATTGTTTCAATGTCGTTTCATATAGCATCATACTGTTTCAACATCGTTTCAGATGTATCAAACTGTTGCAACAATTGTTTCAATGATGTTTCAAACTGTATCATATTGTTTCAACGTCATCAGTCGTGAGCAATAGAAAATAAGAGTTCAAATTTATTAATCTCACAAAACTGTACAAACAGGAACAGAAACAGAAACGAAATCTGAACAATTCTAAAGAAATAGAAACGGAACAAAAATGAAACAAATCTATAGAAACAAAAAATAATACTGTTTCAAAAATGATCACAACCTATTGTCCTTGTCGTAGACTTTCCCACACCCCATCTAAGCCATCATTTCCCCTCCATTATCATCATTCAAACAAGTATGCAGATTTCGATGGCAGGAAGCAAGAACCAGTGGGTGTTAGAACCCGGATTAGTGTTTGACCCGGATAACTCGCATAAGAACTGGTGCAAGCAAACCCGAAGGAAATGCTAAAGACGAACGCGGAAGATAAATGACAAGAAAATAAAGATAGAAGCAAGACAAATCTTGCTCCGATTCAAAAGAACAGTGAGGAACCTGTCTCAAAGCTCGATTGAAGGGAAATCAAGACGCACCTATACTATGCAACAATCCTCAAGAAAGACCCGCTTCTTGCAAATTGAATGATCAACAAGAAATTGTTCAAACGAATAACACCGATTGACACAAGTTCTTTAAAAGCCCACGTCGGGGTTCGGCTCCATCGGAGACTCACACTAGCACTTCGCTATGTTTTTCATCAACTCAAAACTGTATATCTTACAATGAAATGAAATGGACTATTTATAGGCTATACTAAGGATAAAGTAGTAAATAGTCACAAGTGACTAATAAGAACAAGCCACGCAGGGCTGAGACAAGTTTGTGTTCGGCAGCCTTGACTTCGGTGCTCAGTTGCTTGCTCGAACTCATTGTCTTCGGACGCTCAATTGTCTTCGAGCTCATTGTCCTCGGTCACTTTGCCTTCGGGCTCAAATCTGAAGATAATGCCTTCGGTTCTTGAGCCCGGCCACTCAGCTTCGGAGCAATTGTTTTCCTTCGGCCAGGCTAAGTGAATGTGCACATCGTGCAGCAGCTTGGCTTGGCTTCTTGTCATCGGTCTCCTCGGTGGATCGAACACTTGATCAGTACGTGTTCGGGCTGCATTATCCTCCCCTTCTTGAGAAGATTTCGTCCTCGAAATCGAGCCCTCCTCGTCCTCCGAAGTTTGACCTACAACACAAGGAACTAAGTAAGTAACATTGAAGGTGTTGGGCACATTATAGTCACCAGGGAGGTCGATCACGTAAGCATTGTTGTTGATCTTGGTCAACACTTGAAATGGACCATCCCCTCGAGGAGCCAACTTTTCTTTCCTTTGGTTCGGGAAGCGTTCCTTTCGGAAGTGAACCCAAACCCAATCTCCTTTTTTTAATTCCAGCTTTTTACGCCCCTTGTTTTTCTTTATGTCAACCTTTGCATAGGCCTCCTCGAGGTTCTTCTTCACCGTTGCGTGCAGTTCAATCAAAGCAGCTGCTCGTCGAGTTCCTTCAAAATCAAGAACAGAATCTCGAGGCAATGGGGTTAAATCAAGTGGAATCAAAGGATTAAAACCATACACACATTCAAACGGGGTCATGTTGATCATTCTATGCACCGTTCGATTGTATGCAAACTCCATCATGGGCAAACGATCAGCCCAGTTTCCAATCTTGCCTTTGGTCATTGCTCGACGCAAAGATCCCAAGGTTCGGTTAACTACCTGTCCATCAGTCTGAGGATAGTGAGACGTCGAGAATAGTAATTTGGTGCCGAGGGCACCCCACAGACACTTCCAAAAATGACTCAAGAATTTTGAGTCTCGATCACTCACAATAGTGCGAGGTACACCATGCAATTTCAACACATTGGAAACAAACAATGTAGCTACATGCTGTGCATCATCACACTTTTTGCAAGGAATAAAGTGAGCCATTTTTGAAAAACGGTCAACCACAACGAAGATGCTATCATGACCTCCCCCCGACCTTGGTAACCCCAAGACAAAGTCCATGGATATATCAACCCAAGGTCAATCAGGCACAGGCAACGGGGTGTACAAACCATGAGGGTTGGACTTCGATTTAGCTTTCTTGCAAACGAGACAAGCGTTGCAAAGTTTTTCCACATCTCGTCGCATTTTGGGCCAATGGAACTGCTCGGTCAAGATACCAAGAGTTTTGTCGACACTGAAGTGTCCCATCAATCCACCGGAGTGAGCTTCTCGAACTAAGAGCTCTCTCCACGATGACACTGGCACACAAACCCTCCCATTCTTGAAGAGGTAGCCATCATGCCATTGATATTTCTCAACCCTTCGGCCACTCAAGATTGCGTTTCGAACGCTCTTCAGCTTGGTATCGTCTTCGTACATCGACTTGATGCTTTCAAATCCCATGAGCCTAGAGGCGAGAGTGGTCGCTAAGGCAAATTTTCTTGATAGCGCATCGGCCACAACATTGTCTTTACTCTTTTTGTAATGAATTACATAGGGAAAGATCTCAATGAATTCAACCCACTTGGAATGTCTTCGGTTCAATTTCTCCTGACCTCGGAGATGCTTCAAGGACTCATGATCACTTTTGATCACAAACTGTCGAGGCCACAAATAATGCTGCCAATGGGCGAGTGCTCGAACGAGGGCATACAACTCTTTGTCATACGTAGAGTAATTCAAAGTTGCACCCTTAAGCTTTTCGCTAAAGTAAGCGATCGGCTTCGATTCTTGCATCAACACTCCTCCGATCCCAACTCCGGATGCATCACACTCGACTTCGAATGCTTTGCCGAAGTCAGGGAGTTGCAACAACGGGGCAGAGCACAGCCTCCGTTTCAACTCTTGGAAAGCCCTCTCTTGGGACTCTCCCCACACAAATGGATGGTCTTTCTTCACCAGCTCGGTTAAAGGAGCTGCCACGGTGCTAAAGTCTCGAACAAACCTTCGGTAAAAGCTAGCTAAGCCATGTAAGCTACGAACTTGTGATACTGAGGTTGGAGTTGGCCAATCTTTGATGGCTTCGACTTTTGACTCGTCGACTTCAACACCATTAGCACTGACAACGAATCCAAGAAAGACTACACGCTCGACAAAAAAGGCACATTTCCTGAAGTTAGCATATAACTTCTCTTCTCTAAGCTTATCAAGCACTAGCCTTAGGTGTTCAACATGTTCATCCACAGATTTGCTATAAACAAGTATGTCATCGAAATAAACGACAACAAACTTATTTATGAACGGTTTGAGCATATGGTTCATCAGTCGCATGAATGTGCTCGGTGCATTGGATAAGCCAAAAGGCATCACCAACCATTCATAGAGACCGAACTTGGTCTTGAATGCGGTTTTCCACTCATCTCCGGGTTTCATTCGGATTTGGTGGTAACCGGACCTGAGGTCTATCTTCGTAAAGCATGAAGAACCAGTGGGTGTTAGAACCCGGATTAGTGTTTGACCCGGATAACTCGCATAAGAACCCGACCCAAACATCCCAGAACAAGACGAAACAGCTGCTAACGGTGCCGTAGCAGGACTTTGAAAATACCTATTATTAAACGGGTTCGTAACAGTTCTCCTTCGTCGCTGTGTCCGCCGTCGCCAAAGGTCACACGACGACCTTTCATCTGAACAAATCCGCTGTATCATCGAGTCACCGCAGAGGAGAGTGTTTAATGAAATTGAGTCCATAGGGAGAGCGAGGAGAGTGTTCAGAGCACCGGAATGTATGGGGTGAACAGAAAAGTCATTGTCGCCGGAGTTAGGGTTTAGATTTTCAACCGTCGATGTACGTTGATTTGTTGATTATTTGGGGAAACTAAGGCGAGATCGGAGAAGAAGACGTCGTGAGGAATCCGATGATGTAATTTTTCAGCCGGATGGTGGTGGTCGGAGGGCAATCACCGCCGGTAGTGGCGGTTCCCGACGAAGACAGATCTGAGAAGATTATTTCTTATACCTGAAGTTTTGTTTAAAGGTGCTTTAAGGGAGTAGATGTGTAGGAGTGGCAATGGGGCGGGGCAAGGCGGGGCGGGGCGGGTTGATCCCTTCCCCTACCAAAGTTTTGCCCTGCCCCGCCCGCCCCGCCCCATTTGGTCTTTGTCAAGTTTCAGCCTCGCTCCGCCTTGCCCCGTTTTACCCGCCGTGCCCTGCCCCGTTTTGACCCGCCCCGCCCCACTTAAATTATATTTTAAGTCATTATTTTTAATTTTTTATCATCAAAATTGAACTTTTCTTTTAACTTTTAATCCATTTAACATATCTCTAACTTTTTTTCTATTCAATTTTCAAATTTGATGATTTTGTAGTTACTTGAAGAAATTGAAGCTTTTAAAAAATTTGTAGTATTTCAAAAGTATTACGTATTTTCTATATTAATTAATAGCTTAAATAACCAATAGTGGAACAATATTTCCATTATTTCCTCAACTTAATCATGAAATAAGAAAATAGTGGAAAAAGAACAATTAAAATTATTGGGCAGATGTTGCCCCGCCCCGCCCCGCCCCAAAAATTCTAAAATAAAATTTTGCCCCGCCCGCCCTGTTTAACAGTTGCCCTGCCCTGCCCCGCCCCGCCCCAATTGCCATCGCTGTAGATGTGTAAATATACAAAAATATTGAAAGGGGGTGGTAATGGAAAAATGAAATATGCTAGAAAAAATATTACTATGTAGTGTAATTTGTATAATGTTGATATTTTTGTGTAATTAGGAGTGTATATTTGTACTAGTTTCTAGAACGTGCTTTGCACGTTGATACTATATTAAGTATTAAAAGTTTGCATACAAAAAGATATAATTGTTGCGAATGTGAAATTGAAATAATAATATGTTTTGTCATAATATGAATGGTCACCATATGATGAAGTCCACGATCATTTTAGCCACTTCAAAATGACCATGTCGTTGAAAAATATAGTAGAGTGCGGGTTCACTTCCAACTTTTTAAGACTTGAAAATTCACGAGCAACACATTTTTTTTTTTTAATAAAAACCACCAAACAGTGGTGGGGGGTTTGGCCAGACCCCAACCTGTCCATTAATTTAGCACTAGCAAATAGTACACTGAGGAGGATTTTTGTCCTTGCCTCGTTGAGTCATATAAAGGATGAAGAGTTCATCCTTGTACAAGAAGTGACCTAGATTATGTGAAGGTAGGTAATTAAGAGAACTATTCCATGTGGAGGATTTCTCCTTTACATCCTTGTGAGCTATAAAAAAGAAGATAGATAACCTATATATACTGAAGGTGAACCTATCCATTCCCGAAAGTAAATTGCGCATTTTTTGGTCGAATCCTAAAATTTGGTGTTCCATCTTGATCACTCTTCAATGTAGCTTTAACCTGACTAGGCAGTGTTATAGCCTCAGTGAAGAACAACTCTTCCTTCTTAGCTACACCAATGTTGGCCAATGAGTCAGCAACAATGTTAGCCTCCCTGTAGCAATGCTTAACTTGGAATCTGCCCCTAGCCATTAACTGATTGATTTCCTTGATTATTCTTCTAACTTGCCATATAACTTTGCATTCTCCCAATATCATTTTAACAACTATCAATGAGTCAGACTCAATGCATATATCTAGAAGTTGATGTGAAACACACCATTTTAGACCTGTTAACAGCGCAAGACATTCAGCTTTGTTATTTCTTTCAATCCCAAAGTAAGAATGAAAAGCCATTCTCATGTTTCCATTTTTATCTCTCAAGATGCCTCCTCCTGCCGCTTCCCCTGGATTACCCTTGCTGCATCCATCTATGTTGAGTTTCATTTCATATTGAACTGGTTTTTTCCATCTGATCATCCTGATCTCTAAAGCTGGTTTGGCACCTTCTATTTTGTTACACATTGCAATCCAGCTTCCTTTGAATTTCAGACAAGGAAACTGTTTATTCAAAATTAAAGAGAGCAACCAAGTGACCTGATTAATAATTCTGCTCATTGAAATTCTTATGCCTTCAAATCTGTAGGTACATCTACTTTTCCACATTTCCCAGCTTAGTACCGAAGGTAAGCATTGCAAGAGTAGTTCGTGGATTTTGTTCTTAGGTTCTGTCAACCACCACCGTAATTTCATAGCTCTGATCGACCCCGCATGGTAGTTGATTCCACATGTGTTTCCAAAAAAATTTCCATAATTGTGCCATCTCCCCTTCTACAAATAAATGATGTATTGTTTCCTCCTTAGGATTCTTACAACAAGAACACCTAGAAGGTCCGTGCACTCCAAATCTTTGAACTATTTCATCAGTTGGCAACTTTCCACTTAGAAGTCTCATCATAAAGAAGGAAACTTTAAATGGAAGTTTAGAATGCCAAGTCTTCTTTGCAGTCAATGTTTGGACTTTTTGATTTCTCATTGTTTTCCAAGCAGACTTGCATGAGAATTCTCCACTTGGATCTGCTAACCAAACAGCCCAGTCTTCACTGTCCTTTTCTATTGGAATCTTCATCACTTTATCAATCAAGTTATTACGTAGAACCTTCCTAATTTTGCTTTCTCTCCAGTTGTCTCCATCAATAAATTCTGCAACTTTGATTCTTTTAGATTTAGAACCTTGCTGGACTAGTTTAGCAAGAGCTCCATCTCCTGTCCAGTTGTCCCACCAGAATGACATTTGACCTTTTCCTATTTTCCATAGGATGTTGGGTTCACAAGTGTTCTTGATGTCCATCAATCTCCTCCATGTGTGTGATTGTCCATATCTCCACTTTCTCGTCACACAATGTCCCCTTTTACAGTACTTGGCTTCTAGAAAATCCTTGAGCATTGATATTTTGGTTCTAAAGTTCCACCAATTGTTAGCAGAGAAAGCATCACAATAGCTTTGAACAGATCTAAATCCAACTCCTCCTTCTATAGTGGGTAAGCACAAGTCCTTCCATGCCTTGCAGTGAAATTTTCTTTTACCACCTGCTCCCTCCCCCCAGAAAAAATTAGCTATCACCTTTTCCATTTGGCCAATAGTAGTTTTAGGAGGCTGCACTACTGACATGATATGCAGAGGAATTGAAGCTAACACAGCTTTAATTAGGACAGCTTTTCCTCCAGAGGTCAATGTTTTAGTGTGCCAACTAGTGACTTTGTTAGTCACTCTAACCACCAAATCATTGAAATAGCTTACTTTTTTCTTACCTAGGTATATTGGACTTCCCAAATAATTGAAAGGGAATTGAATTTGAGAAAAACCTGTGATATGCTTAACATCTTCAATGAGAGTTGCTGCTGCTTTAGGATGTACTAGAAAGCCTGATTTCTTCTTGTTGATCATCTGTCCAGATATTTTCTCATATACCTCCAACCTGTTCATCATCATAGAAATAGATAGAGGATCCCCAGATGAGAACAAAATTGTGTCATCGGCATAACAAAGATGTGTAATGATAGGGCCATTCTTGTCAGCATGAAAAGGAATAAAATTTTCAAACGTAAGCCGATTCATAAGTTGTGTCATTAATTCAGCTCCAATAATAAACAATGAAGGAGACAATGGATCCCCTTGTTTAAGCCCTCTGCTCGATTTGAAGAATCCATATCTAACACCATTGATATTGATTGAATACCAATTATTAGACATTACTCTCCACATCATATCTATCCAGCTCTCTGAAAAGCCCAGCCTCCTAAGAACCTGGCATAAAAATTCCCAAGATACTCTGTCATAAGCTTTGGCCATGTCCAACTTCAGAATCACATTAGCATCAGGCTTGGAGTTTTTCATATTGTGCACCATCTCTTGAGTAAGAGTTATGTTTTCAATAATAGATCTTCCTTTCAAAAAACCAGTCTGATTAGGAGAAATGATCTTGTGCATTATAGAAGTAAGCCTGTTATTCAAGAGCTTGGATATGATTTTACAAGAAAAGTTACTTAGACTAATGGGTCTAAGTTCAGTGAATTGCTGGGGAGATTGAACCTTAGGCACAAGAACTAAGCATGAGTGTGATATAGCTCTAGGTAAACAACTACCAGAGAAGAAATCCAACACCATAGAATAAAGATCATCAGCAATAATGTCCCAGCAATGTTTGTAAAAAGTTCCATTTATACCATCAGTCCCAGGGGAGCTGTCAGAACTCATGTTGAAGACCACCTTCTTCACTTCTTGTAAAGATGGAATTTCGACTAGCATGTCATTGTCTTCATTTGTGATGACAGTAGGCAAGCATTGCATAATAGAAAAATCCCTGTGAAGAGGTTCTTGCGTGAATTGTTTCTCAAAGAATGCGACAGCTTCCTTGCCAATGTTCTCTGTACCTTCCATCAATTCTCCATTTTCTAGTTTGATTTTTTTCAAAACTAGTCTCCTTCTCTTTGATGCCATGACGGAGTGGAAAAACTTAGTATTGAGGTCGCCCTCACAAAACCATTTGATTCCAGATTTTTGTCGCCAAAATGCTTCCTCTGTTTTGTAATGGCTAATCAGGATGGCATGTGCTTCATTGAGTTTCATTCTGTTAATCTCAGAGTTATCCTGCAAGCATAGGTCCTCCATCTCAGCAACAATTTTTTCTTTTTCCTTAGTGTTCTCAAAGATGTCGCCCAGACAATTTTTTGACCACCATGATAGTTGCTTACAAGTGTTCTTCAGCTTTAAATGAAATTTCCACATTGGTGATCCTTCAACGTGAAGCTGCCATGCTTGTTGAACTGTTTCAAGGAATCCAGGTTTCTCAACCCAAAGATTTAGGAATCTGAAATATTTTTGCGGCTCAACTGAACTAGATGCAGCAGAGACCAGTAAGGGAGCATGGTCAGATCCAGTTCTAACAAGATGATTGACCGTTGAGTCAGGAAACTTGTCCAGCCATCGTTGATTAATCAATGCCCTATCCAATCTCTTCCAAATTCTCCTGTTCGGTGCCCAGCCATTGCACCATGTGTAATTTGACCCAATAAACCCCATGTCAGAGAGTTCACAATCTATCATACACTCAATGATAGGTAAGCTTTCATTCATGTTATGTCTATTTCCCCCTTTTTTCTCACTAGGATCAATAATACAATTGAAATCTCCCATCACTATCCAAGGTGAGTGACAACCAGTATTAATATCCCTTAGATCATCCCAAAGTGCTTCCCTAAGATAAACTTCACATTTAGCATAAACAATAGTGATGAGTAGAGAGTCTTCACCATATTTTATTGAGCAAGTCAACTGTTGTTCTGAGTCAGAGACAATGGTACATTCATATGACTCATCACAAAAGATCCAAATTTTATTTGAGCAGTTAGCCGAGGCAAAGGAAAAACCTAGCCCTCTTCTAAATCTGTCTAGTTTCTTCCTTTTACAAAAAGGTTCTTGTATTGCTATAAAAGCTAAATTATGTCGTCTCTTCATTTGCTTCAATCTTTCAAAGGCACCACCAGATTTGATGCCTCTAATATTCCAACAAATGGACTTAATCATTTAAAACTTGGGTTTGAGACCGCTTGATTTTTTGTCGACCTACCAGGTCTTTGACTGTTACCTCTCCCTCCTCTTCCTCTAAGAGAAGCTCTTGCACCTCTTGCAAATTTCCCTCCTCTTGGAGAAAGGTTTCTCCTTTCTGTCACATCCCCAAAGGCCATAGCAATAACATCAGTTTGTATCTGTTGTCCGGTAAAAGCTTTTGTAAAACTATCTGCCACCTCATAACCATCAGATAAGTCCTTTTGGCTTTCTGATTCTTCTGAAGCTGTAGCAGAGTCATATTCACTTTCAGAATTTTCCTTATTGCTCTCTATTTGCTCTGAATATGATTCATCGGGATCCCCATCATCTTGTTCAAAGCTACTTTCATCGTGTATCTCTTCTTCATCAGATTGCTCTTGTTGCTGTGATATGGCCTGAGTTTTATTGTGTCTCAAATTTTGAGAAGCGATCTGATTTTTAGAACCATTTGAGAAATTATTTGCTTCTTTTTTTTCTCCATAGTATTATTATTTTTTCCTTCCAACTGACTTTGATCTGGCTGAGGTTGTAATTGGTTGTTGTAGTGCAATGGATCTGCAGTACCTTGTTTCTTTTGTTTCTTCCTCTTTGTGTTATTGTTCTTGCCTGCTAATGTTTGCCCCTTCTCCTCCATGACCTGCTTCTCTTTTTCTTCATGAACAACCTGGTTTTGCACCTGTGCTACATTGTTTTCTGCAATCAATTATTCTGTTTGTAAATTTGGTTGTTGCTCTTCTTCCGTCTGTTGAAGCTCCTTCATAATCTGCTTGCTGGTCTGAACCTCTCTTACTATATTTTTCCCACTTGTCATATTTTTGGCAAAATGCACATTTTTAGTTGTTCTAGAGTTAGCCCCATCTTTATCTGTTTGCCTCGTATTTTTGTTTCTTGCATCTTCCCTAGCGTGAGGAGTAGGACATCGTTCCTGATTAAAATTTATTTTTTTGTTGCTCGATCTTCTTTTCCTTTTGACTTCAGTGAAACCATCATCTGATGTATTGTTGTTCTGCACCTCCTTTTGTTCTTCTTTTTGAACTTTCTCCCTTTCCTGCCTTACTTTTGTTCTACATTGACTTTCAGAGTGGCCTTGTAATTTGCAGAAAAGACAATAGTCAGGAGCACCCTCATATTCTATATTTAGCCATAGTCCATCTTCAGTGCCATCCAATCTAGTGAACCCGAGCCAAATTTGCTCAAGCTTGGGTTTTAATAAATCAATCTCAACCTTAATTTTGGCAACATTGCCTCTTGATTTAGAGTAAGTAGCTTGGTCTGGAGCCACAGCAGTACCTACAGCAGTTAAAATCCTCGAGACTACGTCCCATCTGAATAAATGCCAAGGGAGTTGATGGATTAATATCCAGATCGGGACTATAGGGGTTTCCTCTTCTGGTTTAAAATCAGGAGACCACTTCATCAATTTCATGGGTGAACCCCCTATGTGAATAAACTTCTTGAATAATATATGGTTGTAATCAACTTTATTTGTGAAATCCAGATAAACATGCCTATGATCGTAATATGCCACTTTAACCGGTTCCTTGAGATGGTATTGAGTTAGAAGGGCCCTCCTAATTTCCTCCATATTTGGTTTCCCTTTAGAAAACTTACCAACAAGTGTTAAGCTACAATCATGTGCCAGATTAACAAAATAGTCCATAGCTGAAAAGTACACTGCAGGCTTACCCAAATGTGTCCCATGTTTGATTTCAACTGGTTTGACATCCTTCATTTTCAAAGCTAGGTTTGCCTGAACTGTAGCTGCAAATGATGGCTTAGAGAACTCAGGTTTCTTTGTACCAGATGATGATGGTCTACTTGCAATTGAGGTATGCTTTAGTCCTTCAGGATTTGGGTCATTTGTGTGGTGCGGTTGAGGTAAAGATGGGTTTGGTTGATCAATTTTATCCGGTTGATTAACTTTTTGCTGTGGCTTATCAAAGTTGGATGAAATTTTTGGGGGAGCAGGTATTGAGCTAGACGGGCCCTTGTTACCCTCTATAGTTCCTGTTCCTAGCTGAAAAGAAGCTAAATTTTGGTTTGATGAGGTATTATCAGAGGAATTAGGAGTTTGGTTAAATTGGGTACAATTATCCGATGGGGTAGTTGGGGTGCTGGTGGAGATGGGGCTGGGTGTACTAGAATTAGTGAAAGTGGGGTTATGTGTAAAGTTTTTTGCTGTTGGATCAGGTGGAGCCGGTGGTGGTTCCTTCAGTTTGGGACCAAATAATTCAATTGAAATCATGTCTTAGAGAGAGAAAATAGAGAGAAGGAGGAGAAAAAAGTAGCCGTTGTCTTGCTTTGTTCTCCACATTTTAAGTACACAATAGTCACCATATGAAGAAGTCCAGAATGATCACTTTAGCGGCCACTTCAAAATGATCACACCGTTGAAAATATTGTAGAATGCCGTTTCACTTGTAACTTTTAGGAGCTCTTTGAAAATTCCCAAGCAACGCGTAATTCAATTGTCCTTTAAGCATGGATCCGTCTTCATTTATGGCTTTATTGGGCCTTCTTTACGCTAATCTTCCTCTTCAGCCAACAAATCATTCTCATTGCATTTTTGGAGTGTCTCCGTAACTCGCAATGGCAATGAAAGATCCATTGAACTGGACTATTAGTATCCAATTGTTGTAAAATACTATTGAAAATGATCCAATAAGCAGTAAAATCATGTAAAAAAAATCAATGGAAAATATATATGGAACGAAAGGGGAGTACAATCCCAGAAAACTATATTTAGGATGGTAAATTTCTCAAGCAATGTAAATTGTCTAATAGAAATTTTATCTCCAGCGTCTACTTTAGAATAAAGTTGCAGTATTTGGTTTTTTTTTAGCACCGGAATTCGACCAAATAGAAAGGTGAAGATAGTAAAATCTGGAAAAAAAGATCAAAGAGACTTGAATTTTAATATATATCTGCTGGTCTAATATAATGAAGAAGAACTACAGGAAAATTGTTAAGAGGTTCTATAGATTAGATTTTTAAGGAGGCAACAACAAAAATAAATATAAACGTAAATTACAAACCAAGAACGCAACCTTCAGGATACGGCACTATATACTTTCTTTCTCCTTCTCGAAAATCTTATTGCCTATGTATTATAATATTATTTAGTGAATGTGTCATGAACGATTGCAACCTGTCGCCCTTTTGCTTCTAAGGCAACTGTTGGGATCTTGTTTCAAAGTAGTTTTTGGCTTAGAGTAGGGATTTTTAGATTTTTAATTAAAGGTTAATTTGGTAATCTGACTTTTACATTTTTTGAGGACATGCTTTTATAGTAGTATGATGATGATATATGTGTAAAATTTCCTTTTTTTTTTTGTTTTTGTTTTTTTAGGTTAATTCTCTACAGTACTTCCTGTATAACATGATGGCTGTATTAATATAGTGCTGCCTCTACTTTGTCAATGAGCAAGTTTTTGCATATCTCTTGTAGAAGTGTTGCTTGAAAAGTAAAATAAACTTATATGGAAGCTTTTCCGAGTAATAGAGAAGAGCAATTCAAGTTACACCTGGAAAACATTTCTAGATAATTTGGAACTTGCTTAGAATTCTCTGGACGTTAAAAAGTTCTTACACAAAACGATTTCTCATCTCAAGAAGAGAAATTCAAGTTAAATTTTAATAAGATTATACGAAGATGCAGCTGTTACCGTGAACAAGTTTTGAGTTCTTTTCAACATAAAAATAAGTTATGCTGATTTCCTTTTTGTGTTTAATTTAATTTTTGTGTTTCCATTTCTGTATTTGATTTAAGCCTTAGTTGGAGAATTTAATTATGTAATAGAAAAAGAAAAAAATGAGAATCTTATCCATGATGACATTTAGCTTAATGTTCTCTCTTTTTGTTAGGAGTTAAATTACACCACATATAACTTTATGAAACTTATTTACCAAATATAGAGATACTTTGATTATTTTAAAAAAATAGCAACACTTGTAACATTTGTTACAAAATATAGCAAAAAACTAAAAAGTGTGGGCAAAATAAAATCCCTAACCCTAAAAGGTTGGAAACCAACACATATGCCTACTACTCAACAAATAAGGAAAATGGCTATGACCATTTATGTCCCTCTAATGACAGAAAACAATGCTTCTGGAAATTCCTCCGAAAATCAATTTCCATTCCATTCATCTAGCTTTTGTCCCATTTGATTGGCAAGAAAAGCTCTCCATTTCAAAGTATAATTGGCACCTTCAACTATTATAAATGTGCAAGAGATGGTGGACGACTCCTCCAACTGCTGCCAGCGCCGACATCCACCACCCGCGCCTGCATATTTTTCTTCTATGGCTACTGATGTTGCTAACCTTGTCATTGTCGCCGCCAACTTTTCCATCGGAACGTGCTGCTGCCGCCGGAGAAACGTGGTGATGCTGCTTTCAAACAAGCCACTGCTTATAGATATTCTCTTTGTTTTTTTTTTTCTGCTGCTTCCAGATCTGAAAATTTTTTGATTTGTGATTTTTCAACTTTGTATGGCAGTTGTATGGCAACCATATGTGAACTATATGGCCGTTGTATCGCGGCTGTATGTGAGCTGTATGACAGATGTATATGACTTGTATATGATTTGTATGATATATTTATCAATTGTATCGCTTTTGTATCTCGTGTGTTTTGCTTGAATATATATAGTTCTTCTTCCCATTCTTTTTTTTATTATTTTTATGGTGATTATAATGGTGGTTATGGTGCTTTTGGTTGTTGTATATTACGTGTATGTCTATTGTATATATTGTATGTACAATAGAAAAACACTTGTCATACAATAAACAATTTTAAAAAGAAAAACTTAAAAAAAGAATCCGGTGGCCGGCGACTGGCTGAAGGTAGCGGGCAGGGGGTTGGCAGTGTGGGGGGGGGGGGGGGGTAAGGGGTTTGGGAGGGGGGGCAGTGTGGAGGAAGAAATAGGAAGGGGATCTAGGATTTTGTTCACTTTTTATGTATATTTGCTATTTTTTGATAAAATAGTATTGCTACTTTTGAAAACTCTAGTAATATTGTTATTTTTGTGTAAAGTAGAATGTTAGTTTGTATACTTATGTAATTTGCCCGTTGGCATATCAGATCTTGCTGCAATTGAGAAGGAGTTGTGCAGAGACTACCCTGCCATAACAAATTTTTCTGTTAGGACAAGTATACATAAAGAATTCTTGAGAAAAGCAATATATAAGTTCTTATTCCACTCATTTTACAAATTGAGCCTTTGCTTGCAATGATTTCCAGCTACGGTCTAAAACACGAAAATAAGCTTGTCTCCATGATCTCTTGAAAAGCAACAAAGCACATACCCCCCAAAAGGTAAGTGAAAATCCTATTACCATTGAAGTGTAGAACCAATACACCTCATCATCATCATCATCACTCTCAATGTTTTCATTCCCAGGCTTAGTAATTTTTCCACCTGAACTGCAATTCACTAAGAGTGGAAGACCGCAAAGTTTGTTTCCTTGAAAACTACTGGGGCTAAAGCTTTGAAGTTGAGTGCCCACTGGAATCATCCCAGATAAATTGTTATCAGATAGATTCAAGTAGCCCAAAGTGGACAAACTTGATAAGCTTTGCGGGATTTGACCAGAAAGTTGATTTCCTGAAAGATCAAGGGATTCCAATACTTTCATGTCACCAATGCCATTTGGAATCTTACCAGTCAGGTGATTTTTTGAGAAATTAAGTGATCTCAATCCTACAAGACTGGTAAGACTTATTGGAATGTCTCCAGAAAGATTATTGTTAGACAAATCCATGTTCGTAACCAATGGCAGAATGGTATCATACTTGTACATGTTGCCTTTAGTTGTCACCATTGCACTCTCCGCCACAACTTCATAACTAGAGAAATAATGCAATGTGTAATCACCTAACATTTTTCCTGTGATCATTGTTGTGAAATTGCTAATGCACCTTGGTATAATTCCAAAGAAGTTATTGTTTGCAAGGTCTAAGATTTGAAGCTCTCTGAGGTGACAAAGTTCTGGAGGCAAATCACCATGGAATTTGTTTGACCGAAGGCTAAGGATTATCAATTTTGAAAGCTTCAATCCTAACCATGGTGGTAACTGTCCAACAAACTCATTGTCAGCTAAATCTATTTTCCTCAAGTTGGAACAGTTTCCCAAGGATAAAGGCAATGAACCGGTAAGGCTATTACTTCTGAAGTCCACAAATTTTAAATCAACTAAAAGCTCCAAGGATCTTGGTAGGCTGCCAATTAAGTTATTCTCCTTCAAGATTAAAACTTTTAATTTTGGCCAATTCATCAAACAATCAGGAATCTCTTCTGATAAGTAATTTTTACCAAGGTTTAGGATCTCCAAATTGTAGGATTCATTTTTTGCTTCACATAAGAAGCGAGATAAACCTCCTGAAAAGTAATTGTTCGAAAGGTCTAAGTGACTTACAGACGTTGAAATCTGAGGTAGGGGACCACTGAAATTATTGGATCCCAACAAGAAGGCAGTTTGACCTCCTTGTTTGATGATTGGTACCTCTCCAACAAATCTGTTATGAGAAAGATTAAGAAGTCGAATTTGAGAAGATAAGTTCCAAAACCAAGTTGGAATCTCACCTTCTATTCCACCATTTGATATGTCAACATAGCTTATCTGTTTCTGAGCTTGGAACCACATGGGAAACTGAGGGCCTATGTTCCAGCCGTGCATGTTAATGTCAATGGCTTGAAAAGGTGGAACCCAATCTTGACTCACCGTTAAAGTCAGATTATTCCCAGATGCAACAAAATACCTTAACTGTGTCAGGTTAATGAAATGACTTTCTGTAACAACACCTTCAAACATATTGGAAGATAACACTAACATTTCTAGCATTGGAAAGTGATGACCAAGACCCTTTGGAAAAGGTCCAGTTAGTTTGTTGTATCCCAGACTCAATTTCCGCAAAGAAGAACAATTTCCCAGGCTTTCTGGAAGGCAATTACTTATGCCGTTGAATAATTCAGATACTTCTCCCACAAACAAATTTCCGGAGAGATCAAGTTCTTCTAATTTCAACAACTTTCCAATCTCACTTGGTAATTTTCCAGAAAGTATATTTTCAGAAAGGTCAATATGAGTTATTGAGCTCAAATTAGAAACCAGACCTGAAACTACCCCCTTCAAGGTGGTTTTCCATAAGGATGAGTGATTCTAAATATTTGCATCGGTAGAGCCAACTTGGGATAGTGGAGCTGAGGTAGTTAGTTGAAAGACGGAGAACTTTAAGTTTTGTTACATTTCCAGTATTACTCGGCAACGCACCTTTAAAACCACTGTAAGAAAGATCAAGATGTTCAAGACTATTTAGATCAAACAGCCATCCGGGTAAAAGGGAACTGAAGGAATTGCCAGAAGCTTTGAAGGTTGTGAGAGAAGTCAAGTTAACAGGACCTTCAGGAAATGGGCCAACAAAATTACTAAATGACAAATCAAGTGAAACAAGATTGGAGAGATTGAAAACCCATTTGGGAATAGAAGAACTAAAGTTGTTCCGAGAAAGATCAAGCGTTTCAAGAGAAGAAAAATTATGATGAAGTAGAGGTGGTATATGATGAAGATAACAATCAGATAAACGAAGATGAAGTAGAGAAGGAAGCATGTTTATGACCTGTAGCCAGTTAGTTGCTTCGCTGAGATCAATATAATGCATCTCCAGGTGCTCAAGATTCGAAAGACTTGGCAGCCATGTAAGGTTATTGATCCATTGACCAGATAAATGTAACTCAATGACATGACGAGTTAGATTGTGACACACAACGCCTTCCCATTCACAACAATCTTTTCCAACATTCCAAGAAGAGGGAACATCTGAGGGATCATATACTAGTTTCTTCAAGCTCTCCAACGCTCGTTGCTCATTCTCTCGGCACATTCTAATGCAGACACTGAACTTGGCAATTTTGAAAGTGGAAAACAAGAAAATCCAAAGTGTTATTTCTTTTAGCACCTTCATGCTGTGCAAAGTTGTAGACTAGGAATTTGGAAAGTACTGTATCAGATACAATAAGGCACAGTTTATAAGACCTTTGTTTAGAGAAGATATACTTTAATAAGGCACAGTTTCTAAGACCTTTGTCTAGAGAAGATACTTTAGTTAGATCTATGAAGAAAAATCTGAAATTTTTAATATTCTAAGACCACCAGAAATTTTCAGCTTTACAGGAATATTGAAAGTGCTTCATCAGTGTCCAACATACTTTTATTCAATTGTCAAAAGGAAAGTGTGCATGTGCTAAATGCTTGAAAAAAAAATACTCCTATATTTAAAGTGAGTGCATTATTGATTACAGTGAAATCAGGCTCTGCAATATTGTATCCAAAAATAATCACCAGACCATCACTCCAGTTTCAACTTTACACACCTGTCCTGTAATATTGTATCTAAAAAAATCTGAAATGTTCAGACAAGTTTTGGATTTGGGTCACCACATTGGTCCACAAAACTAGAAACTCAAGGGGTAGGTTCCAAGCATTAGGATTAGTTACGACAAATCCAATTTTTTTATAAGCTAATTGTACTCCTTATCTTTGAAAGGCTAGTAATTTAAGTATAACAACTTCCTTTTTATTTTTTTAGTACAGCCATATGGTTAAACTACTAGTAAAAGTTTTAGAGCTTTCCTTGGTGTCCCTGCAGTTGCCATGTGCCAAAAACAAAAATCCAAGTTGTTCCCCAGTTTAATATTTCAACTGCATCTAATGACTAATGAGTACAGAAAATCATCATTTACTTTCTTCTACAGAGAAAAGTTTAATCGTATAAATCATGTAGAATATTTGTTACTATAAATATAAGTTAGGAATACATATTAATTAACTGCGGTTACAATACATGTTAACTTAAAACGAAAGCATTAAAGGAATAGGGTCATTCACCAAATTTAAAAAATTGCAAGTTTCATCCACAGGTTGTTTGTGGACTGCTCCTGGCCAAAGCTATGGAGTTGTTGCATTTTACAAATTCGACTTCTGTTTGGTAAAAACAGTTTTGAAGCATAACTTCGACGACTTTTTATCTTCCTATTCTGTCGAGCTAACTATTAACACACTCTACATATGTCACTTTTTCGCCAACACAACTATCTTAATTTTTATGGCTATTTATAAAAGTATTTACTCAACCTAAAATATTTACCCACTTATATCTATTTCTTTACGAAAAACCTGTTGTACCCATTTTGGGTCAGTCCCCAGCCACTTAATAAAGCCCATTCTGTTTTTAATTAAGTTGTGCTCCCTTTACTTGGTTGATTTTTTTCCCCTTTTTACTCTCTTTCTCTTCTTTCTATTTTAAATTTTTTCTTTTATTTTGTGTTCCTTTACTTCTTTTCTTCCTCTATATTTTTTTCTTTTATTTTGTAGGTAACTGCTTTGACTGCGGGAGTCAATTGAACTTCACTCATAACTGTAGGCCTATACCAACTTTAAAGTACGTTAAGCTAAGTGTTCCACTTGCTTTGTCCGTGGATCTCTCTGACTCTATATCAGATTCTAGGAGCCAAATTCAGAGCTTTTTCACCATTTTCGACCTTAATTCTTGCTGCTTTTCCATTCGACAACACAACCAATTGTATTGGGTAAAAATTGGCTCGAGTGTGTCACACTTTGAGGGTTTGTTTAAGGCATACCGAGCAGTTGTTGTTAGACCAGAGCTCGAAGCAAGTAGTGAAAATATCGAAGTCATCAACCGAAGCTGCAATCCACCGAACACTTTGGTAAATGACCACCTCGGTCGAACCATCGATGACTCACACCCCGGGGTCAGCAAATTGAACCTCGGTGGGTTATCAACTATTCAGCGGGGGCCATTACCCACGGATCCCAGCCCACTATCCCTACTTTCAAAGAATATGGGGGGTGAGTGGATTATGGACGAACATGGATGGAATAACCTGTATTGTTCATTTATAAATAGCACTTGATTTTATGTTGTATCGATCCAGAAATATATACAGAAACTCTGCCAAATTTTGTACTTGACGCATATATTGAAACTTTTTATCATTTGTTCATCAGCTTGTTCAATTTTATTACTTTATATCAACATTGATACTTAGCATTGCTTGTAAACCCGTCCCAAATTCGATTTGACTATCTAAACTGATTTAGACCAATACAAATTGGGGAAACAAGCAATTACGCTTTGTTCCAAAGTTGAACAAAATTGTTTTCTTTCACGCGATGGCTGACAATGGTGATAACGCCATTGTGCACCGGTTACCTCTCATTGGACAAACTGGTACGTTCCTATCCCCACTTCCAACGGATGATAAACTCATACTACTACCACCTCTAACAGATCCTTCATCATCGGGATCAAGCGACTCCTTCCAAGCATTTGTGATACGCTCTTTGAATGTCCTCCAAGCGCGCTTCGACCAACAAGCAACCTTTAACGCTGAATTTCGTAGCTCCTTGGAAGCAATCTCGGTGAGAAATCATGCCCCCCCCACTGATACTCCACCCGTAGCTCCGTATAGAGGCATTCCAAACTTCGTTCCTGTGGGCGCGACAATAGGGGAACCTCAAAATGGAGCTACGTCTGGAGGCTCGTGGATTGCACCGAGGACCAATCCACTATTCGGGACGGTTCCCAACGTGGCAGAAACCAACTCCTCTGTAGACCTAAAAAAAACTAGAAAGAGAGATCGAGGCTCGAGTCGAGGCCAAATTCGAGAAGCGACTCGAAAACGTCCCCAGGGTACCGTACATTTGATAAATTACACACAAATTTAATATTTTGTGATTATCATCTCCATAATTTTCGTCCTACAAAATAGGAAGCTTTTTACCACTTTTTTTTTTATTTACTTTTACTATAGACTTTTTTACAATCTGCTATATTTTGTAACATGTACTATGAATGTCGGTACGTTTTGTAAGTTATTAAAATATCTCTATATCTTGTAAAAAAATTCATAAAGCTATATTGTGTGTAATTTTTTCTTCTGAAATTCATATGGCCCAATGGCCTTTAAAGCTATACAAGTGACACGACCCGGAATCCGGTTAGGCCGTGCGGGCACCCGACATCCTCCCCTAGACCTATCGGGCGAACCCTTACCAATTAAATAAGGAAAATAAAAATAATAATTTACAAATAAGGACAAGACGTAAAATATAAACACGGACATACTGATACCTCTAAGCTGTACAAAAGAAATTACAGCTGACTACCCAACATGCTAGGTTTAGGGCTATCCAGACCAGACATCTAAGAGTACAAAAGAAGACAGCTACCTCCTGAAGGGAGCAAAATGCAACTGAAATAATGAACAATAAACTGGTGGCCATCTGGAATAAAAGCTGGCTCACCCTGACAGCTGAAGTCGTCTTCGCTCCTTCACAACGTGGCAAACTAAATCCTAGAGCGAACCTACCGAAACGAAATAGATAGACAAAAAAATAAAAAACAAACAAGGGTGAGTCAAAATGACTCAATAAGTGGGGCAGACTAGCCACCTCAAAGAATAGGATAGCTAGCCAAGGATAAAAGAAATAGATAGACCAAATTTTTTTTATTTAAATTATAAAAAGGCAGAGCCAGATAAAAATCGGAAACACGTAAGAAACTTATAAACTCAACCAAGGATGCGTGCCAGAAACATATCAACAAATAAGCAATGCACATATAAGCAGAATAGTATTCATGTACCGCAAGTCTACACAGTGGTGTGAATTGAGATGAAATGAAATGAAGTGAGATGAAATGAAATGAAATATGATGCGAAGGGTCACATGTGCCCGTAATCCCATCTCGAAGCGGAATACTCCTGCATTCGAGGGGAATCCAATCTGATAACCAACTGGAGCGGAATACTCCTGCACCAGATATAATATAAACCAGAGGCGGAATACTCCTGCATTCTCCTGGGGCGGAATACTCCTGCACCCGATATAATGTAAAGCTGAGGCGGAATACTCCTGCTCTCAATATCTGATATAACAGCGGAATACTCCTGCTCTTGGGGAGGAATCCTCCTACCCTCAATATGATACAATGGAGCGGAATCCTCCTGCTCCTGGGGTGGAATACTCATGCACCCAATATGATATGCAATATAATGCATATGAATGACATATAATGCATATGAATGCAATGTGATGCAATAATAACCCTTCACCGGCGCGGGACTCTCATCGACAGCCGGGAAGTAGATGCCAACTTACAGCCAGGGTACAATGCTCAGATTCTCAATGCAATACCAATAATAGGACATAACATATAATATACAATGTAAATCCAAAGCTAAGGCGTAATGCATACGCCAATCGGTAACTACACACGTAAAGAACACGTGGTAGAAAATCCACGAGGCCAGGTGCCTCCAAAGAAATGGATATAAACACTTACTTTGTTACAAAGTTAGCACAATTACTCAACAACCGTTTTGTCCTTTGAATTCATTGTCAAACGATCCCACTCTATTCAATAAACATAAAAATATATCAAATTAGGCTAAAGGCTTCATTCCTCACATATTAGGGCAATCCAGGTAGGAACCTGATATCCTATTCGCATACGCAATACGCAGGCCATGCCTATGTACAGGATTTAAAGTCACGTAACCAAACCATAAATAAATTGCATTTATAAGTTTTCCATAACTCACTGAGTACGAATATATAATCAATTCTATTATCGGGGTCCATTTGACCCTTTAAACTATTAATTGAACTTATTAAAATGATGTCTAATATTCAAAATTTTACCGTTAAAACATATTCAAACACACGTAATAAACTCAAATAATATATTAGGATCATTACCAGAATGTTTCAGGGTGAAAATTCTACTTTTCTCCGGCCCCTTTTCTCATTTTCTGACATTTTTTTTCTATCGCGTTCTAGGCTTTCCGTTTCCATTTGCTTCTGTTTCGTTTCACTGCTTTTTTTGATTTGGAGGATAAGGGATTAAGAATCCCTTTTGACCACCGATCCAATTTATATATTTTGTCTTTTCCTCTTTTTTTTTTTGTTTTTTTTTCCTTTAAAATTCGCTGCTACGGTAAAAATTAAAACGGTGCCCTACGATATTCGAAATAATTCTAATTTTTGTCTACAAGTTATACAAAATATATGTAACATACTCGCGAAGGCGGATCTCAAATCGGACTCCCGAAACTCAAGATGCGAATTTAAATGAAAAGAAGTCAAATTATTTAACTTTCGGCATTTTAACGGAAACTAGCTGAACAACATCGAAATTCACTTCCGAAAGTTTACAAAAATCACAAATAATCATACGAACCTAACGGTGCTTTCGGATTTCGAATCGGAGCTCATTCGGCAAAACCGAGCTCGAAAATCTCTTTTTAATATTTATCGCCAATAAAAACTGAAACCTTCTTCCGATGCCTACCAAACGAGGTCTGATTTAGCTCAAATTTTACAGACATGTCCTAATGGACATTATGAATATTTTAAAATTATTGGCACGCCAATCGGAGTCCTAACTTCCGAAACGACTGACCGAGGTCGTTTCATTCTCCTCCACTTAAACTCTCGTTCGTCCTCGAACGAGCCTAAGTCTAAAGCGAGATTCACGCAGATAACAAGAGAACTTGCACAAACTTCATAAACTACGCCACGGGCATTATCTCATGATTACAGAATAAAAATTATAACACGCATATCGAACTTTTGGAATAAAATATATCTGGATAATATGATAATACCATTACACAGCTTATTCTGAGTAAGCTGATCCTTCCTCGATCACGAGAAGAGAGTTCTATATTTTTGAAACAAAGATATACGGAACTCTGGATGGATTAACATGATTCAACCGACAATCACTTCTTCGATATACCTTTCGATATAGAACAGGTCGATGGAACTAAGAATTAACTCACGCTTGATGCCATAGAGGGAACTTTTGAAGTACCTTGTCACTACACATTATTGAACATTTGATGCAAGCTATATTATTTTTACAAACACACTATGCAACATCTCAGTTGATGTTAGTGTTGTTCCGCAAGCTCCTTGTGGGAATTTAGTTACTCATATCCTAATGTATGTCAAAGGTTAATCTACACAGGGTGTATCGTATAAGGATAAGGATCATGCAACTACTACTGGATAGTATGATACAGATCAGGAATGATCTCCAGACTGAACATCTACTTCAGGGTATTGTCTTTGAATTGGAAATATTATGACTTGAAAAAGTGAAAATAAAAGAGACATGTAGTTGAACCTTCAGCTGAGGCAGAATACCAGCAACAAAGTTGATTATATGCGCACTTATAACGCTAAAGTAACTTCTTAAAGAGTTGAAGTATGAAGGAGATATGTCAATGATGGATGGACGATGAGCTGCACTAGACCTTTAACTCTAAATTTTCATGAAGTAAAACAACGTCAGTATGATGATCCAGTTCTACTTGAATACAGACAGATAGCCAGAAGAAAATCAGAGTCACAATACAGAATTACTACTGACGCTGTTCTCATGTATAAAGATAGACCTTGTGTTTCTGATGTTGCAGATTTATGTGGACAGATTATGATAGATGCACATTATTTCAAATACACTGTTCATCCAGGTTTGACTAAGATGTACCATGATCTTAAGCAAATTTATTGGTGGGACGAAATGAAGTGTGAAATAGCAGAATTTGTGGCTCAATGTTCTAATTGCCAACAAGTTAAAGTCGTGTCATTTTTCCAGACTTTATGCTTTCAGCAGATAGGTACGTATATATGATCAGGTTGCCAGCTTATTTCTATCATTAATAAATTATTAGTGGGTTTAGCAATGATCGACACTTATTGTAGGTTTCTGTCGTGGCCCTAGGTTGGGTCGTGACAAAAGTGGTATCAATGCCTTAGAGATTTAGTATTACCATTCAGTATTTGGAGGAAGACTCCTCCACTTAAAGCACAAACTCATGGAGCCATTTGAATAGGAATAACCATCCTCACACAGTCTGCTGGACTAAAGAAGATTTAGCTAAAAGCTGAACGTAGGCAGACCTAAGCTACCAACTACCTTTTCGAGTTGCCAAACAGCTGCAACTCTCGAGTTCACAACTCCATACCTTTGTCGTAAACACCACCGCCTAATGGATGGTACTTCTATATAAAAATTTTGGCAGAGTTTCCCCTGAAACTGGATGATCCGCAAAAACAGAACCAGCACTATACTATACATGGGAATGGATACCCGGATAAGCTGATATAAAAAACAATAATATGCTTACCCGGCTACAATAACACGTACTCTGGCTCAACACAAGGAACATCACAATTGGCTACCAATCGCCCAAGCTTACTAGTGCCAGACGAAGAAGAAATGGAAATGGATCGAGGATAGAAATAATTAGATCTTCAGGAAGTTCATCTTCTTATTTGCTTGGCTACCAAAGCTAGACTACTTCCGAGTCAGGTGAGCCAAAGAATCGCAATTGAAGAGATAAATATTAAATAAGCTTTATGGAAAAACATCCATACCAATTTAACCTCCCAACAAGAAGGAAACTCTGACAATTTACCAGAATACCCTTCTATAACTAAGACAAGCTCATAGAATAACATGACTCTACTAGAATCTCGAACCAAGAAGAGACACATAGATCGAGCATTACTTACCAGCCACTTTACACCGGAAGAAACAACGACACTTCTTGATGGTGACGAATAAGAATCCCATCATCCTACCAACACTAATTTCCGATGAGAGAGGTAAAATGACTTGACATAATAACACAAGTTGGCATAACAGGATGCCAAGCAGGCAATAGCAATACTCACCATCAAATCTCTCATATTTAGACCAGGTAAATTAGTAGGGTCTCACCAATGCAAGGAATAAACCATATCAGAAACTCACCCCTCTACCGCAACCGATTCTTAATTACGACAATATCCAAGAAAACCGTCGAAACATGATAAGACACACCATTTCAAGATCGATCGGAAAGATAAATCTTACTTATAGATAAGGGAAGAAGAAACACACAGGTCTACTACATCGGATATCTCAGCATCCTGCCAGACTGACAGCTCATTGAACTGCCCCTGCAGCTGAGTTGAGCCACTACCCTGGCAATCACTTTCTGAAGAACCACTGCTACCACACTCTCAACCTCTACTGGATGGTGTCATTTATCTGATTGATTAAAATTTAAATGAAATTCCTGCGACTGTGCAGGTGCCTGAGGGCAAGAAGAAGGACGATTGTCTACTTGCTGGGGTAAGGAAAAACTCCTCAAAGGATAACCAGACTCATGACAGTGATAACACCTTTTTGCTGAATATAGGAACTGGGCAGATTGTTGATAGTTGTAAAGAAATGACTGAATCTGATCTTAACGAGCTACCGGCGCACTCTATGAATCACGTAACACACGCTAAGATAACCTGGAAGGTGACCTCCCAAAATAACCGGAACTCTTACCTCTAAATGAGGTACCATAGTTGTCCACTAGGACCACGGGATCTCTTGCTCTCCTGCTCTAACTTTTCCCGGCCTAACTTATGGTATGCCTCAAACCTCCGGGCAATATCGACAACAACATCAAATGAAATCCCGACCTCAATCTCTCGAGCCATCTGGGATCTCGAGGAAAAAGAAAGGTCATCAATAAATCTTTGAATCTCTCGAAAGGCGTATGGACTAGTTCTAACGCATATTTAGCCATTCTATAGAATATTCTGAAACCAACAGGCTAACTGACAGGCTACCCTGTCCAATCCACTCAAACTGGAAACACTTTTCATCTCGCTGGCTATTCGAAAGAAACTTTTCCACGAATCTAAAAGAAAAAAATTGAACCAAGTTAGTTAATAAGAGAGCAGTCCACCAATTCAGGGCTGGACCCCATGAAACTGGAAAGAAGAATAATCAAGACCATACCGGTCGATATAATCAAGAGCCTGAAGGATATGCTGACATCATTTTATTTTAAAAGAATCACGAGGTTTATCTGATGCATTGATTAAGAATATCGGAAGGTTCAACCGTGTAAAATAATTCAACCTCTTCGGCCACTCGGACCGAGCCATTACTCAGGCTAACTAACCAGCCAGAATAACTAGAGGCACAACACATGCTGTCTCCGGAACATAATTCACTGCAGCAATATTAAGAACCGGAAAAGGAGCTCCCTGAGATCGAACTTCTGCACATGCGGCAACCTGATAGGCTGCCCAGCGAATAATAGATTCTTACGATATCTGCGTAGCCAAAATTCTCGTAAAAGCATTGTAGAGAGTCAAGGAGACCACAAGGCCCTGCTCCCTTGCCCATCACGAGCTAGTACAGTTGGGACCTCCGTAACTAGATTGTCGGCACGATCAAAAACTCTCGTGGCTTCGTCAATACTAACCCCATGCCAGACTGCTTCATCTTGAACTCATACCGTTTGCTGATTTAACGCACGAGGGTTCACAATTACCACGAAGGAATTAACGAAAATACTTTGTATCCTAGACTGACGCACGATCAGAAAAAAAGAAGAAGTGAAACTTCCTAAATGCCATCATAGCCCCTCGTAGATAAGTACGGACGTCTACGTACCCATCAGCGAGACTCTACTAGACACTGGCTTAGTCTGGATAGACTCTAAACCAGGCTCTGAAACCAACTGACACGACCCGGAATCTGGCCAAGCCGTGCGGGCACCCGACATCCTCCCCTAGACCTGTCGGGCGAACCCTTACCAATTAAATCAGGAAAATAAAAATAACAATTTATAAATAAGGACAAGACTTAAAATAAAAACACGGACATACTGATACATCACAGCTGTACAAAAAAAATTACAGCTGACTACCCAACATGCTAGGTTTGGGGCTATCCAGACCAGACATCTAAGAGTACAAAAGAAGACAGATACCTCCTGAAGGGAGCAAAATGCAACTGAAATAATGAACAATAAACTGGTGGCCATCTGGAATAAAAGCTGGCTCGCCCTGACAGCTGAAGTCGTCTTCGCTCCTTCACAACGTGGCAAACTAAATCCTGGAGCGAACCTGCCGAAATGAAATAGATAGACAAAAAAACAAACAACAAACAAGGGTGAGTCAAAAGGACTCAATAAGTGGGGCAGACTAGCCACCTCAAAAAATAGGATAGCTAGCCAGGGAGAAAAGAAATAGATAGACCAAATTCTTTTTATTTAAATTATAAAAAGGACGAGCCAGATAAAAATCGGAAACACGTAAGAAACTTATAAACTCAACCAAGGATGCGTGCCAGAAACATAACAACAAATAAGCAATGCACATATAAGCAGAATAGTAGTCATGTACCGCAAGTCTACACAATGGTATGAATTGAGATGAAATGAAATGAAGTGAGATGAAATGAAATATGATGCAAAGGGTCACATGTGCCCGTAATCCCATCTCGAAGCTGAATACTCCTGCATTCGAGGGGAATCCAATCTGATAACCAACTGGAGCGGAATACTCCTGCTCCTGGGGCGGAATACTCCTGCACCCGATATAATATAAACCACAGGCAGAATACTCCTGCACTCTCCTGGGGCGGAATACTCCTGCACCCGATATAATGTAAAGTTGAGGCGGAATACTCCTGTACTCAATATCTGATATAACAGCGGAATACTCCTGCTCTTGGGGCGGAATCCTCCTACCCTCAGTATGATACAATGGAGCGGAATCCTCCTGCTCCTGGGGCGGAATACTCCTGCACCCAATATGATATGCAATGTAATGCATATGAATGACATATAATGCATATGAATGCAATGTGATGCAATAATAACCCTTCACCGGCGCGGGACTCTCATCGACAGCCGGGAAGTAGATGCCAACTTACAGCCAGGGTACAATGCTCAGATTCTCAATGCAATACCAATAATAGGACATAACATATAATATACAATGTAAATCCAAAGCTAAGGCGTAATGAGTACGCCTATCGGCAGCTACACACGTAAAGAACACGTGGTAGAAAATCCACGAGGCCAGGTGCCTCCAAAGAAATGGATATAAACACTTACCTTGTTACAAAGTTAGCACAATTACTCAACAACCGCTTTGTCGTTTGAATTCATTGCCAAACAATCCCACTCTATTCAATAAACAGAAAAATATATCAAATTAGGCTAAAAGTTTCATTCCTCACATATTAGGGCAATCCAGGTAGGAACCTGATATCCTATTCGCCTACGCAATACGCAGGTCAGGCCTATGTACAGAATTTAAAGTCACATAACCAAACCCTAAATAAATTACATTTATAAGTTGCCCATAACTCACTGAGTACGAATATATAATCAATTCCATTATCGGGGTCCATTTGATCCTTTAAACTATTAATTGAGCTTATTAAAATGATGTCTAATATTCCAAATTTTACCGTTAAAACATATTCAAACACACGTAATAAACTCAGATAATATATTAGGATCATTATCTGAATGTTTCAGGGTGAAAATTCTACTTTTCTCCGGCCCCTTTTCTCATTTTCTGGCATTTTTTCTGTCGCGTTCTCAGCTTTCCGTTTCCATTTGCTTCTGTTTCGTTTCACTGCTTTTTTTGATTTGGAAGATAAGGGATTAAGAATCCCTTTTGACCACCGATCCAATTTATTTATTTTGTCTTTTCCTTTTTTTTTTTTTTTCTATTTTCCTTTAAAATTCGCTGCTACGGTAAAAATTAAAACGGTACCCTACGATATTCGAAATAATTTCAAATTTTCCATACAATTTATACAAAGTATATATAACATAATCGCGAAGGCGGATCTCAAATTGGACTCCCGAAACTCAAGATGCGAATTTAAATGAAAAGAAGTCAAATTATTTAACTTTCGGCATTTTAGCGGAAACTAGCCGAACAACATCGAAATTCACTTCCGAAAGTTTACAAAAATCAAAAATAATCATACGAACCTAACGGCGCTTTCGGATTTCGAATCGGAGCTCATTCGGCAAAACCGAGCTCAAAAATCTCTTTTTAATATTTATCGCCAATAAAAACTGAAACCTTCTTCCGATGCCTACCAAACGAGGTCTGATTTAGCTCAAATTTTACAGACAGGTCCTAATGGACATTACAAATATTCTAAAATTATCAGCACGCTAATCAGAGTCCTAACTTCCAAAACGACTGACCGAGGTCGTTTCAACAAGTCCAACTCTATTAAAACATCTAATTAGCTATCAAATGTTAACCACACTAAACATCTACAATTTATACTAAAATATATAATCAAACAAATATTAGAATATTACATCAAGAAAAAATATTTGTTGCGCAATTTTAATATTTTTCTTCTAATCTAATTAATTAAAGCATCAAGTTGAAATGACAAAATCTAGAAAAAACTAAACGAAAATCCTAGAAAATTAACACAACTATTTTGAACAATTTTTTTATATTCTAAAATTAGGTGATTACACCAGGATTACCTCCAGTGCGAGATATAGATTTCAATATTGATGTAGCATCTGCCATGCAGCCCATATCGATACCTCCAAATTGTATGGCACCAGCGGAGTTGAAGGAGCAAAAGGAACAACCGCCGTACTTATTGAACAAGGGATTTATCAGGCCAAGTGTATCACCTTGGGGTGCACCAGTGCTATTTGTGAAGAAGAAAGATGGTGAAGATATAAGGGGGGGGGGGGAGGATGATTTATAACTTTTATTCTATTTGTTATAGTTTCAGTCGACTGTTAAGTCGAGTAAATGTTAACCAGTAATAAGTAAGCAATGTAAGTGCAGAAAGATAAAGACATAGTCAATTTTATATTGGTTCAGAACCAAAAACGGTTCCTAATCCAGTCCCCTTGGGTCATAAGAGATTTTCTCTTAAGCTCTTTAGTTTCTCCAAAGTACAGACTGATGGTTTTCCTTCGTTCACCACCAACGATACACTTGTATGGTTTTGTTCCTTCGCTCACCACAAACGATACACTGTTCGTAACACAGTTAACCAACTCACTCGACACTAACCTTACTTTCCCTCTGAACTCTCTTTTTTTTTTCTTGGACAGTAGTAAACACTAAAGATTACAATATTTTCAAGACTTTAAAAGAGAATATTATAAAGCATAAGGTTGCGTGAATAAGACTGCCTACATCTTGGGTTTATATAGCATCAGAGTCTTCATCATGTGAACAATGAATTTGTCTTGTGGATCCTTCATTGATATGGTAGTGATATTTTCCTTAAATGAAGAGATTCTTGACCCAAGGGATTTGATCCCCAAAAAGGTATTGATTGATCCTTTTTGAGAATAAGGTAAGAGCCTTAATGGATCCCGATTTTTCTCTTAACTTCTTGATATGCGGGATTGACTCCACCTGAGATCTTCAAGATAGACTTCAGCCAACAAGATCGTCTTTCAATTAATACATCATAGACTGAATCCTGTTGTTCTCGAATCAATTAGAATCTCCAAGGTAATGGTACTTCAGCGTCTTCAATTTTCTTCCAAAAATAGCTGACTGAATCCTTTCGTACCTGACATGCAATGTAACAATGTTAAGTTAGTTGTCCATGAAATTTAACCATATTGTACTGATCAAAACTGGAGTTATCAATCTCCCCCTTTTTGATGATGATAATTCTTGAGACTTATGATACTTCCCTGTTCTGAGGATGTGTTATCAGCTCCCCCTGAGTGTATGCTCCCCCTGAATTTTGGAGTACCTGCATAGCTTACTTCCAACTTTCTAGAACACAGGTTTAGTCGACTTAAAAAGAGATAAGTTAGTCGACTTAACTAGTTTAAATTTCAGGCATAGTTCAGACAATATCCACAGACAATATCAAAAAAGCATAAGCAAGTTTTAGAGCACATATATATACAGAGCCAGTTAAAGTTAAAACATAGAGTTTTCTCCCACTTTGTCATCAACAAAAAACAGGGAAGTCACAAAAGGCAAGGTAGTGTTTCAAAGTAAAATACTTCAAGGTATTGATGATGTTGGTTCCCAGAGTGTCAATGCGAGAGTGCAAGGTAGAAAGGCTTTTGCGAGCATCTTTGGCCACTGTATCAATAGACAGCCTGAGATGAGCAATATCAGCCTTGGTGGTTTTGGTATCATCCCTGGCTTTCTCAAGGTTGAACTGAGAGGAGAGACAGAGATCACGCAGGGTGATAAGCTGTTCTTCAACTGCAGAAAGGTGACTAAGCACATTTGTGTTTTCAGATGCAGGAGCAGGAGCAGGCTTTGAAGGAGGCAAATCCAAATCAGGCTTTTTGATTCAGGCATGGTCAAGATGCAAATAACCCATACTGGTAAATGCGCGAGAGTTATAACATTGAGAAACAGTGATAGCAGAATGACCAGAGATAGGAACATGCAAAAGATCAAGGATATGAGAGATAAGCATCCCATAGGGAAAACAACATGATTCCTTACTATCCATAGCACATTCATGCATGTAGTTAAGGATCCACCAAGAAAGTTTTAGCTTTTGCTTAGCAACAAGACAGTAGACAATAAAAGTGTCCCTTTGGGAAAGGGAACTGAAAGAGCCTGTGCGAGGATGCAGGGTAATAGCGGTAATATGAGCAAGGACACGATTCTCAAAACACAGCAGATGAGGACCAAGTTGTCCCTCAGGAATAGCATGAGCACCCAGACCAGTGATACAAGCTTTTGCCTGGTCGAAGGAGACCTCAAAATCAGAAGGCCAAGAATTTTTGAAACAATCAGAGAAGCCAGAAGTTTTGACCTTTAAGAGTTTTTCTAGAACTTTACAGGTCAAGAGAATACGTTGACCTAAGACCAGCGATTCAATACCGTCAGTACCACAAGTGCAAAGGTTTGCATAGAACATCCGAACCAAATCAGGATAAAGGACAGGAGAGTTGATACAGAAGAGATTCGACCAACCTTGGAAGTCAAAAAAGGCTTTGATATGACAGTCAAGATTTTCCATAGAGTCAAGATCAACAATGAGACCGGTAGTGATGCGACGATTTTTTGAGCTCTTCAAACTTTTCTCGCCCATTGTCCCAATAATTCTGATCACAGTCGAGAGGAACACGGGGTTTAGCAACCTTGAGTTTCTTTGGAGAGGGTTTTGAGGGAGTATCAACCATTGGACGTTTCTCAACCTTTTTTCCAGAGCAGGTGGACATGAAGGAGGGAGATTCACTATGATAAGACATGGTAGCAGATTTAGAGGTTTCAAGGTTGACGGGAGAACCGGGAGAGAAATTTTTGGAGCGAATGCGCGAACTTTTCCTCATAGAGGAGGTCATAGGTTTTTGAGATTTACCTATTGAAAGCAAAGGGAAACAGGAAAGTAGTTTCAGGAAATAGGGGAAGATGAAAGGGAGTAGGTTGAGTGGGGTTTTATGGAGATGTGAAAGGAAGGAAAGACCTGAATGAAAAAGGTGAAAAGTTGAGTAGCTGTCCGCGAGAAAATCGAGGCGACACCTTCCCACGAAACAATCAGTAATAATTACGGAAGTTTAGGGATGTGTATCAGTTAGAGTATGCATATTAAAAATATGTTCACATGTACCATAATTATGATAATTTTGGGAAAATAAATAAACATGAGAGATAGGATCTTCTACTACTCCTAATCGTTCACGTAATTCACAGAATCGTTCCTCATGCAAGGGTTTAGTAAAAATATCAGCAAGTTGATTTTCAATGGTCACAAACGAAATTTTAATGTTGCCACATAAGACATGCTCCCTAATGAAGTGATGCTTAATTTTTATATGTTTAGCTCTAGAGTGATGCACTGGATTTTTAGATAAGCAAATAACACTAGAGTTGGACATAGGAGTGGGATTAATATCATAATCGTTAAGTTGATAAGACATCCAAAGAAGTTGAGTGCAACAATGTCCAATAGCAATGTATTCCGCCTCAGTGGTGGATAGAGATACTGAGCCTTGTTTCTTTCTATTCCAAGAGATGAGGGATTGTCCCAAGAATTGACAAGTCCCACTGGTACTTTTACGATCATCTTTATCACCTGCAAAATCAGTATCTGAAAAACCTTGAAGATGAAAGTTAATAGTGCGAGGATACCATAACCCATAGGAAGTAGTGCCAGAGAGATATCGCATAATACGTTTAACTGCAGTTAGATGTGATTCCTTAGGTTCAGATTGAAATCTGGCACATTTGCATACACTATAAATCTGGTCGACTAGCAGTGAGATAGAGTAGTAATCCAATCATACCTCGATAGGAGGTCTGATCTATACTTTTATCTTTGCAATCTTTATCAAGATTGGTTGAGGGGCTCATAGGAGTCTTCATGATCTTAGCATTGTGCATTCCAAATTTTGCGAGTAATTCCTTGGTGTACTTTGATTGATTAATGAATATTCCTTTATCGTATTGTTTTATTTGAAGTCCAAGAAAGAATGTAAGTTCTCCCATGAGACTCATTTCAAATTCATTCTGCATTGTCTCAGCAAATTCCTTGCACGAGGAGGGACTAGTACTACCAAAGATAATAATATCATCAACGTATATTTGAATAAGAAGATTTCCAATAGATGATCTCTTGATAAATAAAGTAGTATCAATTTTACCTCAACTAAAACCATGATTTAAGAGAAAAGTACTTAACCGGTCATACCACGGTCATACCACGCCCTTGGAGCTTGCTTCAAGCCATACAGAGCTTTGGTCAACTTAAAAACATGCGAGGGGAACTTTAAGTTTTCAAAACCGGGAGGTTGTTTAACATAGACCTCTTCTTTGATAAAACCTTTTAAAAATGCACTTTTGACATCCATTTGAAAGAGTTCAAAACCTTTGAATGATGCATAAGCAAGTAGCATGCGGATAGATTCTAACCTTGCAACCGGAGCAAATGTTTCATCATAATCTATACCTTCTTGTTGCGAATAACCTTGGGCCACAAGTCGAGCCTTGTTTCTAGTGACTTCTCCGGCCTCATTTAACTTATTTCTGAAGACCCACCTTGTACCTATGATAGATGCATTGTGAGGTTTAGGAACAAGAGTCCATACCCGATTCTTGTCGGATTGAGTCAGTTCCTCCTTCATGGCTTTTATCCAGCATTCATCATTTAATGCTTCATCAATCTTCTTTTGTTCAATTTGAGAGATAAGAGCAATGTTCGCATTTTGTTTTGATGAGCCTCTGGTTTCCATTCCTTCTTGAGGATCACCTATGATGAATTTATGAGGATATCCAGGTTCTCTTTTCCATTCATTTAGAATAGCTGTGGAGAAGTTATCAGTCGACTCAATCTGATTTTCATCAGCTGTCTCAGGGATTTCTTTAGCCGACTTGATTTCAGTAATTGAAGATGTAATTCCAGAGCTCAGTAATTCTATATCTGCATTTTCATCTTTCTCAAGAACCTTCATCGCTTCTAGGATCAAACTTACCGAGATTGTCCTTTCCATTGTTATGGATAAAACACTTACAGCCAAAGGGGTGAAAATAGCTGATGTTGGGACGTTTACCTTTCCAGAGCTCATATGGAGTTTTCTTAAGGATGGGACGAATGAGACATCTGTTGAGAATATGACATGCTGTGCTTATGGCTTCTGCCCAAAACTTGTTAGGTAGAGAATGGTCCAGTAGCATTGTTCTAGCCATGTCTTGTAAAGTCATGTTTTTACGCTCCACGACACTATTTTGCTGAGGAGTCCTGGGAGAGGAGAAACTGTGCGAAATCCCTTGTTCATTGCAAAAGGATTCAAAAGCTTTGCTATCAAATTCTCCACCATGGTCGCTTCTAATAGTAGAAATGAAATACCCTTTTTCTCTTTGAACCTTTTTGCAGAAATACTTAAAGTTCTTTTGAGCTTCATCTTTATGAGATATAAAAATGACCCAAGTAAAACATGAGTAATCATCAATAATAACAAAAGCGTACCTTTTACCACCAATGCTAGCAGTTTTTGTAGGACCAAATAAATCCATGTGCAGCAGTTGAAGAGGCATAGAAGTGTTAACAATGTCTTTAACCTTAAATGATGACCTAGTATGCTTTCCTTGTTGGCATGCATCACATACATGGTCCTTTATAAATTTTGATTTGGGAATACCAACAACTAGATCCTTTTGAGATAATTTTAAGATGAGATGCATATTAGCATGACCAAGTTTCTTATGCCAGAGCCAGGGATCAGATGCAACAGAGGTCAGACAAATGTGTTCTAGAGTAGATGAGACATTGTCTGGTTTATATATATTATTATCTCTAGATCCAGTGAGAATTTCATTACCTAATGAGTCAGATATGATGCATTTAGCTGCTTCAAACTTAACTTGATATCCAGAATCACATAGTTGACTTATACTGAGAAGATTATGCTTTAAGCCACTTACCAGCAGTACCTCATTCATGTAGCAAGACTGATTTAAAAAGACTTTGCCAATGCTAGTGACAATACCTTTCCCATTATCACAAAATTTAACTAGTCCACCGTCTATGCTTGTAACTGATTTGAACTAACATTTGTCACCTGTCATGTGCCCGGAACACCCGCTGTCTAGAATCTATTTACCTTTGCACGCTCCTTTTGGTAGGTGTTCCTGCAAATAAAATAGTGCTACTGACGTTTTGGTACCCAAGCTGTCTTGGGTCCTTCATGGTTAGCAACGTAAGAGTTCAATGACATTTTTGGAATCCATTTCCATTTTCTAGTATCAGCCTTTTTTAATCTGCATCTAGCACTGGGGTGACCGAGATTTCCACAGCAATAGCATGTAATGCTGGGTTTAGTTTTGGATTCAGTTTTAGTCGACTCACTACTAGTGAATCGTAGACTGCCAGGGATAGCCTCAATAGAGGCAGGGGATAAGGGAGTAACATTTGATCTGATAGAGCTTTGACTCGTGGATTTATCTATACTATTTAGTTTGAATTTCAGGTCCTGGACTTCTTGTTGAAAGAAGTCACGTTCTATTTCACAGACTTCAAATCTGGTTTTCCAAATTTCACCATCACTTTTTACTTTAGACAGTTCCTTCAGAATGCTTTTCATTTCTTCTAGAGCAGCGTTTAGATCCTCTTGTAAGAAGTTACAGTTTTCACAGTCATAATTACGTACCTTGCTAGATTCTGCATCAGCCATGAAGGATATATTAGCTTCTTCTTCATTATCTGATCCTTCTTCGTCACTCCAAGCAGACAGAGCCTTCTTTTTGTTTTTGAATTGTTTCTTCTTTGCCTCATTACAGTTGGCTGCAATATGCCCATATTTACCACATTCGTATCGTCCATCATTTTTGTCTTGATCATTGCTGGGAGTGTTTCTGCGAGAGTTGAACCTGGGTCTTCCTCTTTGCATGTTTCTTCTTAACAGATTTCCAAAGTTTTTTGACATTAAAGCCCATTCTTCTGCAAGGTCATCATTTTCGCTAGGAGGATCTGTGTTGTCAGCACTAAAGGCAACTTCTTTCTTCTTTTCAGTAGTCTGAGATTTCCTTTGAAGATGCATTTTCTCGAAAGCAATAAGATCACCACGAAGTTCATCGTAAGATAGAGAGTTGAGATCTCCACTTTCAATGTTGATAACCTTTGGTTGCCATATCACAGGTAAACTTCTTAGAATTTTCCTGACTTGTTCTCCACTTGTATAGGTTTTTTCAAGAGATTTAAGTTCTCCTATAACTTTACTGAATCTAGAAAACATGTCTTCAATGGTTTCTCCATCTTTCATTTAAAAAAGTTCGTACTCATGAACTAGAAGATTAATTCTAGTTTCCTTAACTTTGTTTGTACCTTCATAAGTAACAACAAGTTTATCCCACATCTCCTTGGCTGTTTCACAGCTGGAGATCTTTTCGTATTATTCACCGCTTATAGCATTGTATAAGAGGTTTTGAGCCTTTGAATTCAGTTGAATGACTTCTCTTTGCTCATCATTGTAATCATCAATATCAAGAGGTATTTTAGTAACTTCCCCTTCAGGTTTCTTACTTTTATCTAGAGGTATCTCATAAGGCCCCTTGGTAATTACTCGCCAAACTTTAAAGTCAATGGATTTGACAAATGTTTCCATTCTCACTTTCCAATGACTAAAGTGTTGTCCAATGAAATATGGAGGGCGAGCAATAGAGGTGCCTTCTTGAAGTAACGCTCCAGTAACAATATGTCCAGACATGATCTTTTCTCACTTGCTGCAAAGCAAAAAAAAAAAAAAAGAGATATGTGCGACCAGCTCTGATACCAATTGAAGATATAGGGGGGAGGGGTGAATTATAACTTTATTCTATTTGTTATAGTTTCAGTCGACTTAACAATGTTAACCAGTGATAAGTAAGCAATGTAAGTGCAGAAAGATAAAGACACAATCAATTTTATACTGGTTCAGAACAAAAAATGGATCCTAATCCAGTCCCCTTGGGTCACAAGGGATTTTCTCTTCAGCTCTTTAGTTTCTCCAAAGTACAGACTGATGGTTTTCCTTCGTTCACCACCAACGATACACTTGTATAGTTTTGTTCCTTCGCTCACCACAAACGATACACTGTTGGTTACACAGTTAACCAACTCACTCGACACTAATCTTACTTTCCCTCTGAACTCTCTTTTATTTTTCTTGGACAGTAGTAAACTCTAAAGATTACAATGTTTTCAAGACTATAAAAGAGAATATTAGAAAGCATAAGGTTGCATGAATAAGACTGCCTACAGCTTGGGTTTATATAGCATCAGAGTCTTCATCGTGTGAACAATGAATTTGTCTTGTGGATCCTTCATTGATATGGGAGTGATATTTTCGTTAAATAAAGAGATTCTTGACCCAAGGGATTTGATCCCCAAAAAGGTATTGATTGATCCTTTTTGAGAATAAGGTAAGAGCCTTAATGGATCCCGATTTTTCTCTTAACTTCTTGATATGCGGGATTGACTCCAATACCTGAGATCTTCAAGATAGACTTCAGCCAACAAGATCTTCTTTCAATTAATACATCATAGACTGAATCATGTTGTTCTCGAATCAATTAGAATCTCCAAGGTAATGGTACTTCAGCGTCTTCAATCTTCTTCCAAAAATAGCCAATTGAATTCTTTCGTACCTGACATGCAATGTAACAATGTTAAGTTAGTTGTCCATGAAATCTAACCATATTTTAATCATCAAAACTGGAATTATCAGATGGGTCCCTAAGAATATGCATTGACTATCGACAGCCGAACAAGGTAACGGTACGTAAAAAAATACCCTTTGCCTCGTATTAATGATCTGTTTGATCAGTTGCAGGAAGCTACCCACTTTTCAAAGATTGATCTTCGATCTGGTTATCTTCAACTCAGAGTCAGTGACAAAGATATTCCTAAGACATCTTTCAGAACGCGGTATGGTCCATTATGAATTTCTTGTGATGCCTTTCGGATTGACTAATGCTCCAGCTGCATTCATATATTTAATGAATAGGGTGTTCAAGCCGTTTCTAGACAAATTAGTCATTTTATTTATTGACAATATCTTGGTGTATTCTCGTAGCCAAGAACACGAGGATCATCTGAGGGTTGTACTGAAGACCTTGCGGGAACATAAGCTTTATGTTAAGTTCTCTAAGTGTAAATTTTGGCTGGACTCCATAGCATTCCTTAGGCATGTTGTATCCAAGGATTGAATAATGGTAGATCCTAGAAAGACAAAAGCAATGAAAATGGCCCAGATCCACCACTCATACAAATATTCGCAGCTTTCTAGGTTTAGCAGGTTATTACAGTCGTTTTGTGCAAGATTTTTCCAGAATAGCAGCACCATTGACCAAGCTAACAAAGAAAAATGCGCAAGTTTTAGTTGACAGTTTAATGTGATCAGAGTTTTCAGAAGCTCAAGACATGTTTAACCACCGCACCAGTTCTAGCCTTACTATCTAGTTTTGGAGGATTCACGGTATTTTGTGATGCTTCGAGAGTAGTATTAGGATGTGTTCTCATGCAAAATGGTTGTGTGGCAGCTTATGCTTCGAGACAATTGAAGAAGAATGAACAGAACTATCCTACTCATGATCATGAGATGGCTGTAGTGGTATTTGCCCTGAAAATTTGGAGGCACTACTTATACGGAGAACTATGTGAAATTTATACTGATCACAAGAGCTTAAATATATTTTTCAGTAAAGAGATCTGAACATTCGACTGCGTCGTTGGATGGAACTTCTCAAGGGCTATGATTGCACTATTCTTCATCATATGAGAAAGGCCAAAGTTGTGGCTGATCCATTCAGCAGAAAGTCCATAGGTAGTTGGCACATATAGCCTCCGTAAAGAGACGGTTTGCCAAGGATATCCACAGAGTCGAAAGTACAGATACTAGGTTCAGTGTGTCTAAATCAGGGCCGTTATTGGCTTATGTTCCAGCCAAGTCGTCATTTCTAGAACGTGTTAAAGCCTCTCAGTACGAGGATGAACGTATGTACAAATATCGAGATGAGGTATTAGCTGGTAAAAGCAAGAATATGTCTATTGATGGTAATGGTGTTCTCCGACTAGGCAACCAGTTGTGTGTACCAGTGACTCGAGGAAGCTCACCATTATAGATACACTATACATCCGGGATCCACTAAGATGTACTATGACCTGAAGCAATTGTATTGGTGGGAAGGTATGAAGAAAGATATTGTTAACTTGTTTACTAGTTGTTTGACTTGTCAATAGGTTAAGGCTGGGCACCATCGACCAGCAAGACTACTACAACAGCTTGAGATTCTAGAGTAGAAATAGGAAAGAGCTACCGTGGATTTTATGACGGGGCTACCCTGTATGTTGAAACGTTATGATTCAGTGTGGGTGATTGTTGATCGGCTTACAATGTCAGCACACTTTTTGCCGATTAAAACTACATACAATGGTGTGAGATATGCATAGTTATACATGAATGAATTGTCCAACTTTATGGGGTTCCACTGACCATTATCTCTGATAGAGGGTCACAGTTCACCTCCCACTTCTGGAGGTCCTTTCAAAGAGAATTGGGTACTTGAGTAGACCTTAGCACTACATTCCATCCACAGACAGACGGTCAATCTGAACGTACTAGACAAATATCGGAGGGCATGTTGAGAGCTTGCATCATTGATTTTGGAGGTAGTTGGGATGCTTACTTGCCTTTAGCTGAGTTTGCTTATAATAACAGCTATCAGGAAAGCATTCAGATGGCTCTTTATGAGGATTTAGATGGTAGGCATTGTCGTTCTCCAATTGGATGGTTGGAAGCCGGTGAAGTTAAGGTTTTAAGACCAGACCTGTTACAAGAATCGATTGATAAGGTCCAATTGATTAGGCAGAGATTGCTCACAGCTCAAAGGAGGCAAAAGTCTTATGCAGATAAAAGGAAAAGGGACTTGGAATTTTCCGTTGGGGATCATGTGTTCTTACAAGTTTCCCCATGAAAGGCGTGATACGATTCGGGAAAAGAGGGGAGTTGAGCCCAAGATTCATAGGAGCATATGAGATACTTGATCGAGTTGGAGCCGTTGCTTATCATTTGGCTCTTCCTCCTGAGTTATCTTTTATTCATCATGTGTTTCACGTCTCTATGCTATGAAAATATGTACTAGACGCTTCTCATGTGCTTGAGGCACCGACTGTACAACTTAATGAGAAATTATCTTATGAGGAGAAACCAATAGCCATAGTTGAGAGGCAAACAAGAAAGTTACAGAGACCTCTGACAATGAATTGATACTCAAGCCTTACAAGTATCAAGGGTCACATCCTGTGGATCAAAATCTCAGATAAAACTGCAGGAATACAAACTAGATCAGCAGTCAAAAATCACAATCTGTGTGTCTTTAGTGCTTTTCTATCTCTTGTTGAACCCAAAAATTTGAAAGAAGCACTGAAGGATGCAGATTGGATCAATGCTATGCAGGAGGAATTGAATCAATTCCAAAGAAGTCAAGTTTCGCATCTGGAACCCAAGCCAAGGAAAAGGTCCATAATAGGAACAAAATGGGTTTTCTGAAACAAACTTGATGAGGATGGTATGGTAACAAGAAATAAGGTCAGGTTAGTTGTTCAGGGGTATAGTCAAGAGGAGGGCATCGACTATGATGAGACTTTTGCTTCAGTTGCCTAGATTGGAAGCAATAAGACTTCTCATAGCCTTTGCTACATACATGGAATTTACTCTACATCAAATGGATGTTAAGAGTTCATTTCTGAATGGTTACTTAAAAGAAGAAGTGTATGTTAAGCAACCTCCAGACTTTGAGAATGAACAGTTCCCTGAACATGTGTACAAGTTGGACAAGGCCTTGTATGGACTCAAGCAGGCACCAAGAGCATGGTATTAAAGGCTATAAAAATATCTACTTCAGCATGGATATAAAAGAGGTAAAATTGATAGCACACTGTTTTTGAAAGAAAAATGTAAGCATCTCTTAATTGTTCAAATTTATGTAGATGATATAATCTTTGGTGCTACTTGTGAAAATTTAAGTAAGGAATTTACAAACTTGATGGGGAGTGAGTTTGAGATGAGCATGATGGGTGAACTCAATTTCTTTTTTGGTTTACAAATTAAGTAAACCTCAAATGGAATATGATCCATCAACAAAAATATATTAAGGAATTGCTTAAAAGGTTTGATATAGATAATGTTAAGGAAATTGACACATCTATTGCCACTGCCACAAAATTGGATCTTGATGAACATGGAATATCAGTTGATCAAAAATTGTATAGAGGTATGATTGGTTCTCTACTTTATCTAACTGCTAGTAGACCTGATATTGTGTTCAGTGTTGGTTTGTGTGCTAGGTTTCAGTTAGATCATAAGGAATCTCATTTGAAAGCTGTTAAGAGAATATTAAGGTATCTGAAAGGAACATGTCCCTTGGGACTTTGGTATCCAAGAGGTGGTAGTTTTAATCTTGTTGGATATACTGATGCTGACTCTGCAGGTTTCCTTATTGATGGAAAAAGTACTTCAGGTATGGCACATTTTGTTGGTGAGTGTTTGGTCTCTAAAAAAGAAACAAAATTCAGTGGCACTTTCCACTACTGAGGCTGAATATGTGGCAGCTGCCTCATGTTGTTCACAGTTGTTAAGGATTAAGCAACAATTACAGGATTTTGGTGTTGATGTAGGAACTGTTCCTATCGTTTGTGACAACACTAGTGCTATTAACATGACAAAAAATCCAGTGCATCACAAAAGAACAAAGCACATTGATATAAGGCATCATTTCTTGAGAGATAACTATGAAAAAGGTTTGATCACCATAGCATTTTGTCGTACTGAAAAGCAAATTGCCGACATCTTTAGAAAAGCTTTAGGAAGAGATGATTTTGAAAGAAATAGGTTGGAATTAGGGATGATTAAATTCACTTAAATTCATCAATGCTTTACTTCATAATTGGCTAGAAAATTGCACATAAAATGAATTTTATTCAAGTCAATTTGAAAATTTCAGTCCAGCTTAATACTTCATTGTATACTCTTATGCCATAATTTTTTATTAGAGCTGCTAAAATTGAATGATGTTACCCTTATGCTCTTAGAATTTCAGATTTAGCAAAAGTGTTTCAAATTGGTTTTTCGTGTTAAAATCAGGTATGTACTCCTTATTATTCATTTATCTTAAAAGATTGAGGCTATAGGTAACTTGTAATTAGGATAAATCCCGCTAGGAATCCTAATCATATCCAAACTGCATATGAGTCCTATCGGAGGTACAGTTCCCATTCAGAATAGGTAACTTGAAAGCCTAACGGCTCTTTTATTTCCGGGAGACTCCCAAGAGTCCTTCAACGGTTGGATGTCTTTCAATGAGGTAATAGTGATCGTTTCATACTCAACCTCCACTACCTATTTCATTCTATAAATATACTCCTTCTTCCTTATTATTCTTTTACTTTGTTTTGCAATTGCACTCTCAAAATTTCAAAAAGAATAATCACATATCTTCTAAATTGTATTGCAGGAATGTCTCTTTCTCCTGATAATTCTTCATCTCCACCCACTTTTGATCAACCACAAAATCCCTACCCTCCTTCACCCATGGACACCACAGAACCAAACCCTGAAATTCCTGAAAATATCCCAGAAGTAGCTGAACCAGAAATTCAGGGGGAAGGACCAGTTCCCACGACTGAATCAATTGTTGAACAGGTTGAGGACTTGTCACGGCCTATGATTATTTATCAGTATCAGGTAAATTATGCTTCTCCCTTAACTGTAGTAGAGGAGGAAGGGGAAAAGGAAGAGGGGTCTGGAACTATTCCCGAGGGGGAAGGGGAAACTGTAAAAAGGTTGGAACCATCTATGCATGAATCATCTGGGTCTCCTGAGGTTGCTTTTAGAGCACCCATGGAAGATGTGATAAATGTTGAGGAAGCAATAAGTGAGAGTGACCGGCCTATTATTGATTTGATCAACATTAGGAGTTTAAGAATAAAACTTGCTAGGAAGGGACCTATTGATGATAAAATGATTGCTGAGATTGCTGCTAAGTTAAAGAAAATTAGTGACAGTTATAAGCCAGGGATTAAGAAGTAAGGTGAAAGTTCCTCCAAGGTAAAAGGACCTGTTCCTTCTGTCTCAACTCCTGCTTCTGGGGTTAGGAGGACAAGGAGTGTTGTCAAAGCTGCTGATGAGAACTTAGCTACTGCTCTAGAAAGAAGCAGAAAAGGGAAATATGTTGCTGATCCTGTTGAGGAGGAAGAAGTTGAGGTGATAGAAAGGGATATTGTTGGTGATGAAGATGATGAAATGGAAGATGTTGAGGAGGTTGTGCCTCAGTCTAAGAAAAGAAAAGTTGCACAGAGGCGTGTGACAAGGAGCTCTGTGAAAGCTGCAGCAGAAAAGTATGCTAAGAGGACCAGGTCCTCCAAAAGGACTTTGGTGGATGAAAGTTCTGCTGATGATAGTGAGAGTGATGAATCTTTTGCTAGTGATGATAGCGAGAGTGAGGCTGAGGGAGATAAAGTACAACATTGTGTTCATGATGACATGCTGACTAGGAAAGTGTTGAAAGGAAAAGTGCTCTCTGATGTGGGAGAAGAGGGTATGTTGTGGTTGCTGCAGAAATTGCAAGTTCAGGGCTGAAGGGACATGGTCTTTCAGATTTCTGGAAGGTGTACAAAGGAGATGGTGCAGGAGTTCTACAAGAACTGCTCTATCAAAGATGATAGGATTACCACCTCTGTCCATGACAATGTGATTACTTTTGACACTAGGGAACTTGGTTAATTGTTGGGGATTCTATTTGTTGGATATGACAGCTATGTCAAGAAAGTATGGCCTGACTTGACAAACTTGCCTACTGGATTGGAAATTACAAGGAGTTTGCTGAGAATGAAGGGGAAGAAAAACCAAGAGCTGTGCAGAAAAGTGAGATGCATCCACAGCACCAAGTGCTATTTGAGTTTGTGAACAAGATTGTGATGCCAAGGCAGGAAAAAAGAGGAACTGCCAGTTTCATGGACCTTGTCCTTATGGAACTGCTTGACACTGATAAGCAGATCAACTGGCCCAGGTTTATGATCCATTTGATTAAAAGAGTTATAGTTGGGAAGAGGAAGCACTCTTTGCCCTTTGGTTTCATCTTGACTGACGTTTTTGCAAAGTTGAAGATTCCTTTGGAAGGGGTAGTAAATGCTACCAAAAAGGAGAAGTTTGGATGTGCTACATTGATCAGCTGTGACTTGCCTGTTCAAGCTGATCCTCCACATGCTGGTGTTGGTAGACAGCCTTTGAACAACAAGTGAGGGCACTGAGGCAACATGTTGCCATACAGGCTGCTGAAATAGCAAGGTTGGAAGAGGAGAAGAATTACTGGAAGGCAGAGGCTACAAAGGCAAAGGAGACTAATGAGGGAATGCTCAAACAGATGTTTGAGTTGTTAAACAAGTCTCAGGGACCTGGTCCTTCCACCTCCTGATTACCTTAGCCATAAGCCATCTTTTGTCCAGTGGGATTTAGACTAAGTCTTTTCCTTTTCTAGTTTTTGAATAATTATGTAGTACTTGCTTGTATCCCCTGGTTTAACCTTTTGTTAGTGATGACTTTTCTTCGATGGCTAATATTATTGTTTTGTAGTTGCTTTAATCTGAATTGTGTTTGCATTTTGAGTTGCCTCACTGGCCATGTTCTGATTATTCTAACGCTTGAGTTATATTTTTATGCAACCTTTTCAATGATGCCAAAAGGGGGAAGAGTAACTCTGATTTTGCGTGAACTTTATACCTAATTGCCTAATTGAAAATCTGATCCTTAATGATAAATAAGTCTCTACTGATTTCTTTTGAGCTTTAAGTTGTACTTCAGGACATTAAAGATATGCAGCTATGCTAATGAATTTGTCATCATCAAAAGGGGGGAAAATGTTAGCTTGAATAAGCTTGGAGTTTTGACTGATGATTAAGGAACGGATTCAAAAGACCCCTTCCTTTGAATCACTGCAGCTAAATAGACAATTCATGCGAAATCATTTAAGCTGAGATATTGTTAATTATCCTTAGACTAATGTTTATCTTGATAATTATGCAGGTCTAAACGTGATATGAAAAGATTGCATAAATAATAGATAAGGGCTAAAAGATCCGGATGCTTAAAGTGAAGAGTTCAATTAGGACTCAAACTCTTGGGAGCTTTGGAGTTCTAATTGCTCAAGACTTCTTGGTTGCTGAAGCTATAAAACAAGGAGCATAGCAGCTATTGAAGTATGCACAAATACAGAGAGAATCGAGCAAAGCATTAAAAAGAGTCATTATCTTATTTGTGTAATCAGTAAGCTACAGAGAACTAAGTAAGAACCTGTTCCTTAGATTGAGTCTTGTAAAAGTTCAGTCTTAGTTCAACTGTAGTAGGATTATCGAGTTGTATTCTTTCAGTTCAAGTCGTGTACTTGACAAAGCTTCACTGATCGTGAAAGAGGTCACTAAAGGATTAGAGTTAGTCCTAGGTTAGTAAGAAGGTAGTGTTGTAACCAAGTGGGTCTTTTACATAGTGAAGTTGAAATCCTACTTGGAAGAGTAGGCCGTAGTTTTTTTATCCCGAGTTCAAGGAGTTTTTCCACGCTAATATTGGGTGTTCATTTACTTACAGTTTGAATTCTGCACATAACATAGTAATGAACACATTTTAAGGAACTGGTCCTTAAAACAGTAAAGTAGTATATCTTGGGAAATTTCAAATTCTCTAGAAGTTAAAAAGTTCTTGCACAGAAAACGATTTCTCATCTCAAGAAGAGTAATTCAAGTTAAATTTTAATAAGATTATACGAAGATGCAGCTGTTACCGTGGACAAGTTTTGAGTTCTTTTCAACATAAAAATAAGTTATGCTGATTTCCTCTTTTTTTTTTTTTAATTTAATTTTGTGTTTCCATTTCTGTCTTTGATTTAAGCCTTAGTTGGAGAATTTAATTATGTAATAGAAAAAGAAAAAATGAGAATCTTATCCATGATGACATTTAGCTTAATGTTCTCTCTTTCTGTTAGGAGTTTTTTTTTTTGTTAACCAAATGATTTTATTGATTTCTCCTCATTGTTACATCTTGCATCCTACAGTTAAGTACAATAAAAATGCCAGTCCTTGACCAGCCTATGTCTAGTTCCTACTCTCCCCCTTCCCATTTACTCTTGTCTGTATATTTCCTCAATCCATCCTCTGTCTTTACAATGCTTCTTCCTGTTCAAAATGTCTATTATCCTATATCTACACTCTTCCTTCACCTGTTTACTTAGTAGTTGTGGTCTGATCACTTTCTGGTCCCATAGTGCCTCATTCCTTGCTTTCCAGATCTGGTATATCAGTGCTGCTATGACTGCTCTTATGTAGCCTCTGCTGATCTTTCCTTTTGCCTTTCTTGCCACACTTCTCCATATCCCTTGTATGTCGTCTCTCTAGTTCTGCATTCCTAGCCCTTTCAGAGTAGTTTCCAGGCATGCGTGAGAGAAGGTACAGCGAAAAAACAGATGGTCTACTGTTTCTTGGTGTGTTCCACACAGCAGGCATGTGTCCTCCTGACTGATTCCCATTCTTACCAGCCTATCTTTTGTTAATAGTCTTTTGTGCATAGTTAACTAGCAGATGATACTGTGCTTAGGGATGTTTGTGTTATTCCATGTTTCTCTCCATCATGCCCATTCCTCCTCAGGTCCTCTCATCCATTTATAGCCACTTTGTACTGTGTATTTCCCATTCAGTCTTAGCCACCCATTTTGTGCATATCCAGGTTCCACTTTATTCTTCAGGCTGCACATTTTCTTCCAGTACCAGCTACTATCCTGTTGGGGGTAGTAGCTTCACCAGTCTGTACCCCTTATGTAGATATGGTTAACATATCAGATCTTGCTGCAATTGAGAAGGAGTTGTGCAGAGACTACCCAGCCATAACAAAATTTTCTGTTAGGACAAGTATACTGTATACATAAAGAATTCTTGAGAAAAGCAATATATAAGTTCTTATTCCACTCATTTTACAAATTGAGCCTTTGCTTGCAATGATTTCCAGCTACGGTCTAAAACACGAAAATAAGCTTGTCTCCATGATCTCTTGAAAAGCAACAAAGCACATATCCCCCAAAAGGTCAGTGAAAATCCTATCACCATCGAAGTGTAGAACCAATACACCTCATCATCATCATCACTCTCAATGTTTTCATTCCCAGGCTTAGTAATTTTTCCACCTGAACTGCAATTCACTAAGAGTGGAAGACCGCAAAGGTTGTTTCCTTGAAAACTACTGGGGCTAAAGCTTTGAGGTTGAGTGCCCACTGGAATCATCCCAGATAAATTGTTATGAGATAGATTCAAGAGCCCAAAGTGGACAAACTTGATAAGCTTTGCGGGATTTGACCAGAAAGTTGATTTCCTGAAAGATCAAGGGATTCCAATACTTTCATGTCACCAATGCCATTTGGAATCTTACCAGTCAGGTGATTTTTTGAGAAATTAAGTGATCTCAATCCTACAAGACTGGTAAGACTTATAGGAATGTCTCCAGATAGATTATTGTTAGACAAATCCATGTTCGTAACCAATGGCAGAATGGTATCATACTTGTACATGTTGCCTTTAGTTGTCACCATTGCACTCTCCGCCACAACTTCATAACTAGAGAAATAATGCAATGTGTAATCACCTAACATTTTTCCTGTGATCATTGTTGTGAAATTGCTAATGCACCTTGGTATAACTCCAAAGAAGTTATTGTTTGCAAGGTCTAAGACTTGAAGCTCTCTGAGGTGACAAAGTTCTGGAGGCAAATCACCATGGAATTTATTTGACCGAAGGCTAAGGATTATCAGTTTTGAAAGCCTCACTCCTAACCATGGTGGTAACTGTCCAACAAACTCATTCTCAGCTAAATCTATTTTCCTTAAGTTGGAAGAGTTTCCCATGGATAAAGACAATGAACCGGTAAGGCGATTACTTCGGAAATCGACAGATTGTAAATCAACTAAAAACTCCATGGATCTTGGTAGGCCTCCAATCAAGTTATTCTCCTTCAAGATTAAAACTTTTAAGTATGGCCAATTCATCAAACAATCAGGAATCTCTTCTGACAAGTAATTTTTACCAAGGTTTAGGATCTCCAAGTTGTAGGATCCATTCTTTGCTTCACATAAGAAGCGAGATAAACCTCCTGAAAAGTAATTGTTCGAAAGGTCTAAGTGACTTACAGACGTTGAAATCTGAGGTAGGGGGCCAGTGAAATTGTTGGAACCCAACAACAAGGCAACAGGACCTCCATGTTTGATGATTGGAACCTCTCCAACAAATCTGTTATGAGAAAGATTGAAAAGTCGCATTTGAGAAGATACGTTCCAAAACCAAGTTGGAATCTCACCTTCTATTCCACCATTTGATATGTCAACATAGCTTATCTGTTTCTGAGCTTGGAGCCACATGGGAAACTGAGGGCCTATGTTCCATCCGTGCATGTTAATGTCAATGGCTTGAAAAGGTGGAACCCAATCTTGACTCACCGTTAAAGTCAGATTATTCCCAGATGCAACAAAATACCTTAACTGTGTCAGGTTAATGAAATGACTTTCTGTAACAACAGCTTCAAACATATTGGAAGATAACACTAACATTTCTAGCATTGGAAAGTGATGACCAAGACCCTTTGGAAAAGGTCCAGTTAGTTTGTTGTATCCCAGACTCAATTTCCGCAAAGAAGAACAATTTCCCAGGCTTTCTGGAAGGCAATTACTTATACCGTTGAATAATTCAGATACTTCTCCCACAAACCAATTTCTGGAGAGATCAAGTTCTTCTAATTTCAACAACTTTCCAATCTCACTTGGTAATTTTCCAGAAAGTATATTTTCAGAAAGGTCAATATGAGTTATTGAGCTCAAATTAGAAACCAGACCTGAAACTACCCCCTTCAAGGTGGTTTTCCATAAGGATGAGTGATTCTAAATATTTGCATCGGTAGAGCCAACTTGGGATAGTGGAGCTGAGGTAGTTAGTTGAAAGACGGAGAACTTTAAGTTTTGTTACATTTCCAGTATTACTCGGCAACGCACCTTTAAAACCACTGTAAGAAAGATCAAGATGTTCAAGACTATTTAGATCAAACAGCCATCCGGGTAAAAGGGAACTGAAGGAATTGCCAGAAGCTTTGAAGGTTGTGAGAGAAATCAAGTTAACAGGACCTTCAGGAAATGGGCCAACAAAATTACTAAATGACAAATCAAGTGAAACAAGATTGGAGAGATTGAAAACCCATTTGGGAATAGAAGAACTAAAGTTGTTCCGAGAAAGATCAAGCGTTTCAAGAGAAGAAAAATTATGATGAAGTAGAGGTGGTATATGATGAAGATAACAATCAGATAAACGAAGATGAAGTAGAGAAGGAAGCATGTTTATGACCTGTAGCCAGTTAGTTGCTTCGCTGAGATCCATATAATGCATCTCCAGGTGCTCAAGATTCGAAAGACTTGGCAGCCATGTAAGGTTATTGATCCATTGACCAGATAAATGTAACTCAATGACATGACGAGTTAGATTGTGACACACAACGCCTTCCCATTCACAACAATCTTTTCCAACATTCCAAGAAGAGGGAACATCTGAGGGATCATATACTAGTTTCTTCAAGCTCTCCAACGCTCGTTGCTCATTCTCTAGGCACATTCTAATGCAGACACTGAACTTGGCAATTTTGAAAGTGGAAAACAAGAAAATCCAAAGTGTTATTTCTTTTAGCACCTTCATGCTGTGCAAAGTTGTAGACTAGGAGTTTGGAAAGTACTGTATCAGATACAATAAGGCACAATTTATAAGACCTTCGTTTAGAGGAGATACTTTAGTTAGATATATGAAGAAAAATCTGAAATTTTTAATATTCTAAGACCACCAGAAATTTTCAGCTTTACAGGAATATTGAAAGTGCTTCATCAGTGTCCAACATACTTTTATTCAATTGTCAAAAGGAAAGTGTGCATGTGCTAAATGCTTGAAAAAAAAATACTCCTATATTTAAAGTGAGTGCATTATTGATTACAGTGAAATCAGGCTCTGCAATATTGTATCCAAAAATAATCACCAGACCATCACTCCAGTTTCAACTTTACACACCTGTCCTGTAATATTGTATCTAAAAAAATCTGAAATGTTCAGACAAGTTTTGGATTTGGGTCACCACATTGGTCCACAAAACTAGAAACTCAAGGGGTAGGTTCCAAGCATTAGGATTAGTTACGACAAATCCAATTTTTTTATAAGCTAATTGTACTCCTTATCTTTGAAAGGCTAGTAATTTAAGTATAACAACTTCCTTTTTATTTTTTTAGTACAGCCATATGGTTAAACTACTAGTAAAAGTTTTAGAGCTTTCCTTGGTGTCCCTGCAGTTGCCATGTGCCAAAAACAAAAATCCAAGTTGTTCCCCAGTTTAATATTTCAACTGCATCTAATGACTAATGAGTACAGAAAATCATCATTTACTTTCTTCTACAGAGAAAAGTTTAATCGTATAAATCATGTAGAATATTTGTTACTATAAATATAAGTTAGGAATACATATTAATTAACTGCGGTTACAATACATGTTAACTTAAAACGAAAGCATTAAAGGAATAGGGTCATTCACCAAATTTAAAAAATTGCAAGTTTCATCCACAGGTTGTTTGTGGACTGCTCCTGGCCAAAGCTATGGAGTTGTTGCATTTTACAAATTCGACTTCTGTTTGGTAAAAACAGTTTTGAAGCATAACTTCGACGACTTTTTATCTTCCTATTCTGTCGAGCTAACTATTAACACACTCTACATATGTCATTTTTTCGCCAACACAACTATCTTAATTTTTATGGCTATTTATAAAAGTATTTACTCAACCTAAAATATTTACCCACTTATATCTATTTCTTTACGAAAAACCTGTGTAAAAATTTCGCCCAGCAGCCACTTTTAACACTGGTATTTAGTTTGAGGCCACTATATTTATTGGTCTTACACTAGAGGCCACTTTTGGGCCTTTACTAAATAAATATTGACTTAAGTCTCTGATAATTGACTGAACTTCAGTCCATACGGCCCCTGGACTGAAGTTCCATCTCTAAGGACTGAACTTCAGTCCATATGGCCATGGACTGAACTTCAGTCCATTGTATGGCCATGGACTGAAGTTCCATCTTGGTCCTGGACTGAAGTTCCATCTTAAAGACCGGACTGAACTTCAGTCCATATGGCCCTGAATTGAAGTTCAATCTTTAAGGACTGAACTTCAATCCGGCCTCTGGATTGAAGTTCTATCTTTAAGCAAAAGTGGCCACAAACTAAATGTTTTGGTATTAGTGGCCTGTGCCCAAAGATCAGTGGTAAAAGTGGCCTTTCGTGCACTTTTCCCAAAATCTGTTGTACCCATTTTGGGTCAGTCCCCAGCCACTTAATAAAGCCCATTCTGTTTTTAATTAAGTTGTGCTCCCTTTACTTGGTTGATTTTTTTCCCCTTTTTACTCTCTTTCTCTTCTTTCTATTTTAAATTTTTTCTTTTATTTTGTGTTCCTTTACTTCTTTTCTTCCTCTATATTTTTTTCTTTTATTTTGTAGGTAACTGCTTTGACTGCGGGAGTCAATTGAACTTCACTCATAACTGTAGGCCTATACCAACTTTAAAGTACGTTAAGCTAAGTGTTCCACTTGCTTTGTCCGTGGATCTCTCTGACTCTATATCAGATTCTAGGAGCCAAATTCAGAGCTTTTTCACCATTTTCGACCTTAATTCTTGCTGCTTTTCCATTCGACAACACAACCAATTGTATTGGGTAAAAATTGGCTCGAGTGTGTCACACTTTGAGGGTTTGTTTAAGGCATACCGAGCAGTTGTTGTTAGACCAGAGCTCGAAGCAAGTAGTGAAAATATCGAAGTCATCAACCGAAGCTGCAATCCACCGAACACTTTGGTAAATGACCACCTCGGTCGAACCATCGATGACTCACACCCCGGGGTCAGCAAATTGAACCTCGGTGGGTTATCAACTATTCAGCGGGGGCCATTACCCACGGATCCCAGCCCACTATCCCTACTTTCAAAGAATATGGGGGGTGAGTGGATTATGGACGAACATGGATGGAATAACCTGTATTGTTCATTTATAAATAGCACTTGATTTTATGTTGTATCGATCCAGAAATATATACAGAAACTCTGCCAAATTTTGTACTTGACGCATATATTGAAACTTTTTATCATTTGTTCATCAGCTTGTTCAATTTTATTACTTTATATCAACATTGATACTTAGCATTGCTTGTAAACCCGTCCCAAATTCGATTTGACTATCTAAACTGATTTAGACCAATACAAATTGGGGAAACAAGCAATTACGCTTTGTTCCAAAGTTGAACAAAATTGTTTTCTTTCACGCGATGGCTGACAATGGTGATAACGCCATTGTGCACCGGTTACCTCTCATTGGACAAACTGGTACGTTCCTATCCCCACTTCCAACGGATGATAAACTCATACTACTACCACCTCTAACAGATCCTTCATCATCGGGATCAAGCGACTCCTTCCAAGCATTTGTTATACGCTCTTTGAATGTCCTCCAAGCGCGCTTCGACCAACAAGCAACCTTTAACGCTGAATTTCGTAGCTCCTTGGAAGCAATCTCGGTGAGAAATCATGCCCCCCCCACTGATACTCCACCCGTAGCTCTGTATAGAGGCATTCCAAACTTCGTTCATGTGGGCGCGACAATAGGGGAACCTCAAAATGGAGCTACGTCTGGAGGCTCGTGGATTGCACCGAGGACCAATCCACTATTCGGGACGGTTCCCAACGTGGCAGAAACCAACTCCTCGGTAGACCTCAAAAAAGCTAGAAAGAGAGATCGAGGCTCGAGTCGAGGCCAAATTCGAGAAGCGACTCGAAAACGTCCCCAGGGTACCGTACATTTGATAAATTACACACAAATTTAATATTTTGTGGTTATCATCTCCATAATTTTCATCCTACAAAATAGGAAGCTTTTTACCACTTTTTTTTTATTTACTTTTACTATAGACTTTTTTACAATCTGCTATATTTTGTAACATGTACTATGAATGTCGGTACTTTTTGTAAGTTATTAAAATATCTCTATATCTTGTAAAAAAATTCATAAAGCTATATTGTGTGTAATTTTTTCTTCTGAAATTCATATGGCCCAATGGCCTTTAAAGCTATACAAGTGACACGACCCGGAATCCGGTTAGGCCGTGCGGGCACCCGACATCCTCCCCTAGACCTATCGGACGAACCCTTACCAATTAAATCAGAAAAATAAAAATAATAATTTACAAATAAGGACAAGACGTAAAATATAAACACGGACATACTGATACCTCTAAGCTGTACAAAAGAAATTACAGCTGACTACCCAACATGCTAGGTTTAGGGCTATCCAGACCAGACATCTAAGAGTACAAAAGAAGACAGATACCTCCTGAAGGGAGCAAAATGCAACTGAAATAATGAACAATAAACTGGTGGCCATCCGGAATAAAAGCTGGCTCACCCTGACAGCTGAAGTCGTCTTCGCTCCTTCACAACGTGGCAAACTAAATCCTAGAGCGAACCTACCGAAACGAAATAGATAGACAAAAAAAAACAACAACAAACAAGGGTGAGTCAAAATGACTCAATAAGTGGGGCAGACTAGCCACCTCAAAGAATAGGATAGCTAGCCAAGGAGAAAAGAAATAGATAGACCAAATTCTTTTTATTTAAATTATAAAAAGGCAGAGCCAGATAAAAATCGGAAACACGTAAGAAACTTATAAACTCAACCAAGGATGCGTGCCAGAAACATATCAACAAATAAGCAATGCACATATAAGCAGAATAGTATTCATATACCGCAAGTCTACACAATGGTGTGAATTGAGATGAAATAAAATGAAGTGAGATGAAATGAAATGAAATATGATGCAAAGGGTCACATGTGCCCGTAATCCCATCTCGAAGCGGAATACTCCTGCATTCGAGGGGAATCCAATCTGATAACCAACTGGAGCGGAATACTCCTGCTCCTGGGGCGGAATACTCCTGCACCCGATATAATATAAACCAGAGGCGGAATACTCCTGCATTCTCCTGGGGCGGAATACTCCTGCACCCGATATAATGTAAAGCTGAAGCGGAATACTCCTGCTCTCAATATCTGATATAACAGCGGAATACTCCTGCTCTTAGGGAGGAATCCTCCTACCCTCAATATGATACAATGGAGCGGAATCCTCCTGCTCCTGGGGCGGAATACTCCTGCACCCAATATGATATGCAATGTAATGCATATGAATGACATATAATGCATATGAATGCAATGTGATGCAATAATAACCCTTCACCGGCGCAGGACTCTCATCGACAGTCGGGAAGTAGATGCCAACTTACAGCCAGGGTACAATGCTCAGATTCTCAATGCAATACCAATAATAGGACATAACATATAATATACAATGTAAATCCAAAGCTAAGGCGTAATGAGTACGCCTATCGGCAGCTACACATGTAAAGAACACGTGGTAGAAAATCCACGAGGCCAGGTGCCTCCAAAGAAATGGATATAAACACTTACCTTGTTACAAAGTTAGCACAATTACTCAACAACCATTTTGTCCATTGAATTCATTGTCAAACGATCCCACTCTATTCAATAAACAGAAAAATATATCAAATTAGGCTAAAGGCTTCATTCCTCACATATTAGGGCAATCCAAGTAGGAACCTGATACCCTATTCGCATACGCAATACGCAGGCCATGCCTATGTACAGGATTTAAAGTCACATAACCAAACCATAAATAAATTGCATTTATAAGTTTTCCATAACTCACTGAGTACGAATATATAATCAATTCTATTATCGGGGTCCATTTGACCCTTTAAACTATTAATTGAACTTATTAAAATGATGTCTAATATTCAAAATTTTACCGTTAAAACATATTCAAACACACGTAATAAACTCAAATAATATATTAGGATCATTACCAGAATGTTTCAGGGTGAAAATTCTACTTTTCTCCGGTCCCTTTTCTCATTTTCTGGCATTTTTTTCTATCGCGTTCTAGGCTTTCCGTTTCCATTTGCTTCTGTTTCGTTTCACTGCTTTTTTTGATTTGGAGGATAAGGGATTAAGAATCCCTTTTGACCACCGATCCAATTTATATATTTTGTCTTTTCCTCTTTTTTTTTTTTGTTTTCTTTTTTCCTTTAAAATTCGCTGCTACGGTAAAAATTAAAACGGTGCCCTACGATATTCGAAATAATTCCAATTTTTGCATACAAGTTATACAAAATATATGTAACATACTCGCGAAGGCGGATCTCAAATCGGACTCCCGAAACTCAAGATGCGAATTTAAATGAAAAGAAGTCAAATTATTTAACTTTCGGCATTTTAACGGAAACTAGCCGAACAACATCGAAATTCACTTCCGAAAGTTTACGAAAATCACAAATAATCATACGAACCTAACGGTGCTTTCAGATTTCGAATCGGAGCTCATTCGGCAAAACCGAGCTCGAAAATCTCTTTTTAATATTTATCGCCAATAAAAACTGAAACCTTCTTCCGATGCCTACCAAACGAGGTCTGATTTAGCTCAAATTTTACAGACAGGTCCTAATGGACATTATGAATATTTTAAAATTATCGGCACGCCAATCGGAGTCCTAACTTCCGAAACGACTGACCGAGGTCGTTTCATTCTCCTCCACTTAAACTCTCGTTCGTCCTCGAACGAGCCTAAGTCTAAAGCGAGATTCACGCAGATAACAAGAGAACTTGCACAAACTTCATAAACTATGCCACGTGCATTATCTCATGATTACAGAATCAAAATTATAATACGCATATCGAAATATTGGAATAAAATATATCTGGATAATATGATAATACCATTACACAGCTTATTCTGAGTAAGCTGATCCTTCCTCGATCATGAGAAGAGAGTTCTATATTTTTGAAACAAAGATATACGGAACTCTGGATGGATTAACATGATTCAGCCGACAATCACTTCTTCGATATACCTTTCGATATAGAACAGGTCGATGGAACTAAGAATTAACTCACGCTTGATGCCATAGAGGGAACTTTTGAAGTATCTTGTCACTACACATTATAGAACATTTGATGCAAGCTATATTATTTTTACAAACACACTATGCAACATCTCAGTTGATGTTAGTGTTGTTCCGCAAGCTCTTTATGGGAATTTAGTTACTCATATCCTAATGTATGTCAAAGGTTAATCTACACAGGGTCTATCGTATAAGGATAAGGATCATGCAACTACTACTGGATAGTATGATACAGATCAGGAATGATCTCCAGACTGAACATCTACTTCAGGGTATTGTCTTTGAATTGGAAATATTATGACTTGAAAAAGTGAAAATAAAAGAGACATGTAGTTGAACCTTCAGCTGAGGCAGAATACCAGCAATAAAGTTGATTATATGCGCACTTATAACGCTAAAGTAACTTCTTAAAGAGTTGAAGTATGAAGGAGATATGCCAATGATGGATGGACGATGAGCTGCACTAGACCTTTAACTCTAAATTTTCATGAAGTAAAACAACGTCAATATGATGATCCAGTTCTACTTGAATACAGACAGATAGCCAGAAGAAAATTGGAGTCACAATACAGAATTACTACTGACGCTGTTCTCATGTATAAAGATAGAACTTGTGTTTCTAATGTTGCAGATTTTTGTGGACAGATTATGATAGATGCACATTATTTCAAATACACTGTTCATCCAGGTTTGACTAAGATGTACCATGATCTTAAGCAAATTTATTGGTGGGACGGAATGAAGTGTGAAATAGCAGAATTTGTGGCTCAATGTTCTAATTGCCAACAAGTTAAAGTCGTGTCATTTTTCCAGACTTTATGCTTTCAGCAGATAGGTACGTATATATGATCAGGTTGCCAGCTTATTTCTATCATTAATAAATTATTAGTGGGTTTAGCAATGATCGACACTTATTGTAGGTTTCTGTCGTGGCCCTAGGTTGGGTCGTGACAAAAGTGGTATCAATGCCTTAAAGATTTAGTATTACCATTCAGTATTTGGAGGAAGACTCCTCCACTTAAAGCACAAACTCATGGAGCCATTTGAATAGGAATAACCATCCTCACACAGTCTGCTGGACTAAAGAAGATTTAGCTAAAAGCTGAACGTAGGCAGACCTAAGCTACCAACTACCTTTTCGAGTTGCCAAACAGCTGCAACTCTCGAGTTCACAACTCCATACCTTTGTCGTAAACACCACCGCCTAATGGATGGTACTTCTATATAAAAATTTCGGCAGAGTTTCCCCTGAAACTGGATGATCCGCAAAAACAGAACCAGCACTATACTATACATGGGAATGGATACCCGGATAAACTGATATCGAAAACAATAATATGCTTACCCGGCTACAATAACACGTACTCTGGCTCAACACAAGGAACATCACAATTGGCTACCAATCGCCCAAGCTTACTAGTGCCGGACGAAGAAGAAATGGAAATGGATCGAGGATAGAAATAATTAGATCTTCAGGAAGTTCATCTTCTTATTTGCTTGGCTACCAAAGCTAGACTACTTCCGAGTCAGGTGAGCCAAAGAATCGCAATTGAAGAGATAGATATTAAATAAGCTTTATGGAAAAACATCCATACCAATTTAACCTCCCAACAAGAAGGAAACTCTGATAATTTACCAGAATACCCTTCTATAACTAAGACAAGCTCATAGAATAACATGACTCTACTAGAATCTCGAACCAAGAAGAGACACATAGATCGAGCATTACTTACCAGCCACTTTACACTGGAAGAAACAACGACACTTCTTGATGGTGACGAATAAGAATCCCATCATCCTACCAACACTAATTTCCGATGAGAGAGGTAAAATGACTTGACATAATAACACAAGGTGGCATAACAGGATGCCAAGCAGGCAATAGCAATACTCACCATCAAATCTCTCATATTTAGACCAGATAAATTAGTAGGGTCTCACCAATGCAAGGAATAAACCATATCAGAAACTCACCCTTCTACCGCAACCGATTCTTAATTACGACAATATCCAAGAAAACCGTCGAAACATGGTAAGACACACCATTTCAACATCGATCGGAAAGATAAATCTTACTTATAGATAAGGGAAGAAGAAACACACAGGTCTACTACATCGGATATCTCAGCATCCTGCCAGACTGACAGCTCATTGAACTGCCCCTGCAGCTGAGTTGAGCCACTACCCTGGCAATCACTTTCTGAAGAACCACTGCTACCACACTCTCAACCTCTACTGGATGGTGGCATTTATCTGATTGATTAAAATTTAAATGAAATTCCTGCGACTGTGCAGGTGCCTGAGGGCAAGAAGAAGGACGATTGTCTACTTGCTGGGGTAAGGAAAAACTCCTCAAAGGATAACCAGACTCATGACAGTGATAACACCTTTTCGCTGAATATAGGAACTGGGCAGATTGTTGATAGTTGTAAAGAAAAGACTGTATCTGATCTTAACGAGCTACCGGCGCACTCTATGAATCACGTAACACACGCTAAGATAACCTGGAAGGTGACCTCCCAAAATAACCGGAACTCTTACCTCTAAATGAGGTACCATAGTTGTCCACTAGGACCACGGGATCTCTTGCTCTCCCGCTCTAACTTTTCCCGGCCTAACTTATGGTATGCCTCAAACCTCCGGGCAATATCGACAACAACATCAAATGAAATCCCGACCTCAATCTCTCGAGCCATCTGGGATCTCGAGGAAAAAGAAAGGTCATCAATAAATCTTTGAATCTCTCGAAAGGCGTATGGACTAGTTCTAACGCATATTTAGCCATTCTATAGAATATTCTGAAACCAACAGGCTAACTGACAGGCTACCCTGTCCAATCCACTCAAACTGGAAACACTTTTCATCTCGCTGGCTATTCGAAAGAAACTTTTCCACGAATCTAAAAGAAAAAAATTGAACCAAGTTAGTTAATAAGAGAGCAGTCCACCAATTCAGGGCTGGACCCCATGAAACTGGAAAGAAGAATAATCAACACCATACCGCTCGATATAATCAAGAGCCTGAAGGATATGCTGACATCATTTTATTTTAAAAGAATCACGAGGTTTATCTGATGCATTGATTAAGAATATCGGAAGGTTCAACCGTGTAAAATAATTCAACCTCTTCGGCCACTCGGACCGAGCCATTACTCAGGCTAACTAACCAGCCAGAATAACTAGAGGCGCAACACATGCTGTCTCCGGAACATAATTCACTGCAGCAATATTAAGAACCGGAAAAGGAGCTCCCTGAGATCGAACTTCTGCACATGCGGCAACCTGATAGGCTGCCCAGCGAATAATAGATTCTTACGATATCTGCGTCGCCAAAATTCTCGTAAAAGCATTGTAGAGAGTCAAGGAGACCACAAGGCCCTGCTCCCTTGCCCATCACTAGCTAGTACAGTTGGGACCTCCGTAACTAGATTGTCGGCACGATAAAAAACTCTCGTGGCTTCGTCAATACTAAACCCATGCCAGACTGCTTCATCTTGAACTCATACCGTTTGCTGATTTAACGCACGAGGGTTCACAATTACCACGAAGGAATTAACGAAAATACTTTTGTATCCTAGACTGACGCACGATCAGAAAAAAAGAAGAAGTGAAACTTCCTAAATGCCATCATAGCCCCTCGTAGATAAGTACGGACGTCTACGTACCCATCAGCGAGACTCTACTAGACACTGGCTTAGTCTGGATAGACTCTAAACCAGGCTCTGAAACCAACTGACACGACCCGGAATCCGGTCAGGCCGTGCGGGTACCCGACATCCTCCCCTAGACCTGTCGGGCGAACCCTTACCAATTAAACCAGGAAAATAAAAATAACAATTTATAAATAAGGACAAGACTTAAAATAAAAACACGGACATACTGATACTTCAGAGCTGTACAAAAGAAATTACAGCTGACTACCCAACATGCTAGGTTTGGGGCTATCCAGACCAGACATCTAAGAGTACAAAAGAAGACAGATACCTCCTGAAGGGAGCAAAATGCAACTGAAATAATGAATAATAAACTGGTGGCCATCTGGAATAAAAGCTGGCTCACCCTGACAGCTGAAGTCGTCTTCGCTCCTTTACAACGTGGCAAACTGAATCCTGGAGCGAACCTGCCGAAATGAAAAAGATAGACAAAAAAACAAACAACAAACAAGGGTGAGTCAAAAGGACTCAATAAGTAGGGCAGACTAGCCACCTCAAAGAATATGATAGCTAGCCAGGAAGAAAAGAAATAGATAGACCAAATTCTTTTTATTTAAATTATAAAAAGGCAGAGCCAGATAAAAATCGGAAACACGTAAGAAACTTATAAACTCAACCAAGGATGCGTGCCAGAAACATATCAACAAATAAGCAATGCACATATAAGCAGAATAGTAGTCATGCACCGCAAGTCTACACAATGGTATGAATTGAGATGAAATGAAATGAAGTGAGATGAGATGAAATGAAATATGATGCAAAGGGTCACATGTGCCCGTAATCCCATCTCGAAGCGGAATACTCCTGCATTCGAGGGGAATCCAATCTGATAACCAACTGGAGCGGAATACTCCTGCTCCTGGGGCGGAATACTCCTGCACCCGATATAATATAAACCACAGGCAGAATACTCCTGTACTCTCCTGGCGCGGAATACTCCTGCACCCTATATAATGTAAAGCTGAGGTGGAATACTCCTGTACTAAATATCTGATATAACAGCGGAATACTCCTGCTCTTGGGACGGAATCCTCGTACCCTCAATATGATACAATGGAGCGGAATCCTCCTGCTCCTGGGGCGGAATACTCCTGCACCCAATATGATATGCAATGTAATGCATATGAATGACATATAATGCATATGAATGCAATGTGATGCAATAATAACCCTTCACCGGCGCAGGACTCTCATCGACAGCCGGGAAGTAGATGCCAACTTACAGCCAGGGTACAATGCTCAGATTCTCAATGCAATACCAATAATAGGACATAACATATAATATACAATGTAAATCCAAAGCTAAGGCGTAATGAGTACGCCTATCGGCAGCTACACACGTAAAGAACACGTGGTAGAAAATCCACGAGGCCAGGTGCCTACAAAGAAATGGATATAAACACTTACCTTGTTACAAAGTTAGCACAATTACTCAACAACCGCTTTGTCGTTTGAATTCATTGCCAAACAATCCCACTCTATTCAATAAACAGAAAAATATATCAAATTAGGCTAAAAGTTTCATTCCTCACATATTAGGGTAATCCAGGTAGGAACCTGATATCCTATTCGCATACGCAATAAGCAGGTCAGGCCTATGTACAGGATTTAAAGTCACATAACCAAACCCTAAATAAATTACATTTATAAGTTGCCCATAACTCACTGAGTACGAATATATAACCAATTCCATTATCGGGGTCCATTTGACCCTTTAAACTATAATTGAGCTTATTAAAATGATGTCTAATATTCCAAATTTTACCGTTAAAACATATTCAAACACACGTAATAAACTCAGATAATATATTAGGATCATTATCTGAATGTTTCAGGGTGAAAATTCTACTTTTCTCCGGCCCCTTTTCTCATTTTCTGGCATTTTTTCTGTCGCGTTCTCAGCTTTCCGTTTCCATTTGCTTCTGTTTCGTTTCACTGCTTTTTTTGATTTGGAGGATAAGGGATTAAGAATCCCTTTTGACCACCGATCCAATTTATTTATTTTGTCTTTTCCTTTTTTTTCTATTTTTCTTTAAAATTCGCTGCTACGGTAAAAATTAAAACGGTACCCTACGATATTCGAAATAATTTCAAATTTTCCATACAAGTTATACAAAGTATATATAACATAATCGCGAAGGCGAATCTCAAATTGGACTCCCGAAACTCAAGATGCGAATTTAAATGAAAAGAAGTCAAATTATTTAACTTTCGGCATTTTAGCGGAAACTAGCCGAACAACATCGAAATTCACTTCCGAAAGTTTACAAAAATCACAAATAATCATACGAACCTAACGACGCTTTCGGATTTCGAATCGGAGCTCATTCGGCAAAACCGAGCTCGAAAATCTCTTTTTAATATTTATCGCCAATAAAAACTGAAACCTTCTTCCGATGCCTACCAAACGAGGTCTGATTTAGCTCAAATTTTACAGACAGGTCCTAATGGACATTACAAATATTTTAAAATTATCGGCACGCTAATCAGAGTCCTAACTTCCGAAACGACTAACCGAGGTCGTTTCAACAAGTCCAACTCTATTAAAACATCTAATTAGCTATCAAATGTTAACCACACTAAACATCTAAAATTTATACTAAAATATATAATCAAACAAAGATTAGAATATTACATCAAGAAAAAATATTTGTTGCGCAATTTTAATATTTTTCTTCTAATCTAATTAATTAAGGCATCAAGATGAAATGACAAAATCTAGAAAAAACTAAACGAAAATCCTAGAAAATTAATACAACTATTTTGAACAATTTTTTTATATTCTAAAATTAGGTGATTACACCAGGATTACCTCCAGTGCGAGATATAGATTTCAATATTGATGTAGCATCTGCCATGCAGCCCATATCGATACCTCCAAATTGTATGGCACCAGCGGAGTTGAAGGAGCAAAAGGAACAACCACCGTACTTATTGAACAAGGGATTTATCAGGCCAAGTGTATCACCTTGGGGTGCACCAGTGCTATTTGTGAAGAAGAAAGATGGTGAAGATATAATGGGGGGGGGGAGGATGATTTATAACTTTTATTCTATTTGTTATAGTTTCAGTCGACTGTTAAGTCGAGTAAATGTTAACCAGTAATAAGTAAGCAATGTAAGTGCAGAAAGATAAAGACATAGTCAATTTTATATTGGTTCAGAACCAAAAACGGTTCCTAATCCAGTCCCCTTGGGTCATAAGGGATTTTCTCTTCAGCTCTTTAGTTTCTCTAAAGTACAGACTGATGGTTTTCCTTCGTTCACCACCAACGATACACTTGTATGGTTTTGTTCCTTCGCTCACCACAAACGATACACTGTTCGTAACACAGTTAACCAACTCACTCGACACTAACCTTACTTTCCCTCTGAACTCTCTTTTCTTTTTCTTGGATAGTAGTAAACACTAAAGATTACAATATTTTCAAGACTTTAAAAGAGAATATTATAAAGCATAAGGTTGCGTGAATAAGACTGCCTACATCTTGGGTTTATATAGCATCAGAGTCTTCATCATGTGAACAATGAATTTGTCTTGTGGATCCTTCATTGATATGGGAGTGATATTTTCCTTAAATGAAGAGATTCTTGACCCAAGGGATTTGATCCCCAAAAAGGTATTGATTGATCCTTTTTGAGAATAAGGTAAGAGCCTTAATGGATCCCAATTTTTCTCTTAACTTCTTGATATGCGGGATTGACTCCACCTGAGATCTTCAAGATAGACTTCAGCCAACAAGATCGTCTTTCAATTAATACATCATAGACTGAATCCTGTTGTTCTCGAATCAATTAGAATCTCCAAGGTAATGGTACTTCAGCGTCTTCAATTTTCTTCCAAAAATAGCTGACTGAATCCTTTCGTACCTGACATGCAATGTAACAATGTTAAGTTAGTTGTCCATGAAATTTAACCATATTGTAATCATCAAAACTGGAGTTATCAATCTCCCCCTTTTTGATGATGATAATTCTTGAGACTTATGATACTTCCTTGTTCTGAAGATGTGTTATCAGCTCCCCCTGAGTGTATGCTCCCCTGAATTTTGGAGTACCTGCATAGCTTACTTCCAACTTTCTAGAACACAGGTTTAGTCGACTTAAAAAGAGATAAGTTAGTCGACTTAACTAGTTTAAATTTCAGGCATAGTTCAGACAATATCCACAGACAATATCCACATAGCATAAGCAAGTTTTAGAGCACATATATATACAGAGCCAATTAAAGTTAAAACATAGAGTTTTCTCCCACTTTGTCATCAACAAAAAACAGGGAAGTCACAAAAGGCAAGGTAGTGTTTCAAAGTAAAATACTTCAAGGTATTGATGATGTTGGTTCCCAGAGTGTCAATGCGAGAGTGCAAGGTAGAAAGGCTTTTGCGAGCATCTTTGGCCATTGTATCAATGGACAGCCTGAGATGAGCAATATCAGCCTTGGTGGTTTTGGTATCATCCCTGGCTTTCTCAAGGTTGAACTGAGAGGAGAGACAGAGATCACGCAGGGTGATAAGCTGTTCTTCAACTGCAGAAAGGTGACTAAGCACATTTGTGTTTTCAGATGCAGGAGCAGGAGCAGGCTTTGAAGGAGGCAAATCCAAATCAGGCTTTTTGATTCAGGCATGGTCAAGATGCAAATAACCCATACTGGTAAATGCGCGAGAGTTATAACATTGAGAAACAGTGATAGCAGAATGACCAGAGATAGGAACATGCAAAAGATCAAGGATATGAGAGATAAGCATCCCATAGGGAAAACAACATGATTCCTTACTTTCCATAGCACATTCATGCATGTAGTTAACGATCCACCAAGAAAGTTTTAGCTTTTGCTTAGCAACAAGACAGTAGACAATAAAAGTGTCCCTTTGGGAAAGGGAACTGAAAGAGCCTGTGCGAGGATGCAGGGTAATAGCGGTAATATGAGCAAGGACACGATTCTCAAAACACAGCAGATGAGGACCAAGTTGTCCCTCAGGAATAGCATGAGCACCCAGACCAGTGATACAAGCTTTTGCCTGGTCGAAGAAGACCTCAAAATCAGAAGGCCAAGAATTTTTGAAACAATCAGAGAAGCCAGAAGTTTTGACCTTTAAGAGTTTTTCTAGAACTTTACAGGTCAAGAGAATACGTTGACCTAAGACCAGCGATTCAATACCGTCAGTACCACAAGTGCAAAGGTTTGCATAGAACATCCGAACCAAATCAGGATAAAGGACAGGAGAGTTGATAGAGAAGAGATTCGACTGTTGTTCCCAACGCACACGCAAGTATACGTGGTCGACAAGTAATAAAGTGATAAGTAGAGTATCGTTCCCACGAGGACTATTCAGACTGAATCCTAGCAAACAATTTCTTAAAAACTATTCAGGGATCTTTTTCAATGATGGTTGTGAAAGTTACTAACTAAAGCAATAATTAAAACAAATAACTAAAGTCAAGTAATAGAGCCAATTATAGGTTGTTATCAATAAAAGATGACGGTCCCGGGTCAGAGTTACGAACAATCCAGTTGAGTTTTCCAGTTGATTCTACTTCTTGATTTCCTAGATTGCTAACTACAGGTTAAATGTACCCATGAAAACCTTTCGATTCTTCACGGTCTATGCAGGCTACTCCAATCCCTATATGTCTATAGGTTGAATCACGTGCACGCATTAACGAATTCTGTAATGAGTTAAACTAGGCAAGCAAGTATATGTCTATCCTACTCACAAATTGGTTCCCCGATGCCCGGGTTCACAATCAAGCCCTATTCTTTCTTATTGCGTAATTAAATTCCCTCTTTCGAGTTCAATCTAAAAACCATGGATAGTGTTCAATTATCAGGCCTCAATAATCAAACAATTATGATCAAGAAAGAATAAACAATCCATAATGGTAAATCAATATATAGAAATCAACTTTCAAACATCAACCTTCATGTATTTACTCTAACCCGAGAACAAACAAACTATAGAATTAAAGAGAAGAATAAGAGAAAGAGAGAAAGAACTTGTGTAGAAGACATCTAGGGCTCCTCCTCTCCTCCAAAACTTGCTCCAAAGTCTGAACTCCCCTCAAAAACTAAGTAAAAAGAGTATTTATAGTGTTTACAAACACCTAGTAATAAGTTAGACCCAATCCTAGACGAAATAGGAAGTGAAAACGCGCACAAGGGGCGCTATAACGGGCGCCCCGCGCCTCGTAAAGCGCTGGGACAAGCAGAACCCGTCACATTCTCCACGCTTTGGCCACGCGGCGCATGGGAAACCGCGCCTAGCCACTGCGCGCGGTAGAGGGCGCGGCGCGTGGCCCATAGCGCCAGGCAAAACTGCTCCGTTCCTTGCTCCTTTGCTCGCTCGTGTCGTGCCTTCGTGTGCTCGATCCAATCCTCAATCAAAATCCAATCTTTACTTGCTCAATCATGCTCTTAAAAGCTCCAATTGCACTGCACAACAACCTACATACACACGACATCAAATCAGTGTAAAACCACATTCATAAACCATAAAACGAGCGAATAACAAGCTCAAACGTGCGGAAATATTAAGGAAATATAGGCATAAAATGCCAAACATCACCACCCCACACTTGAACTCTTGCTCGCCCTCGAGCAAGTCACAACTAACTTCCCAACCTAGGTAAAACAGGTCTGCCCATGACTATGGTTGATACCGATCATTGAACAAATGCACATATGACTACTATGGATCCACAAACATGCCACAATTTATCAAACTCAAAAAATATGAGAACAACCACCCCAAAATATCTCAAGTGCACAAACTCAACTTAATGCAACCATGCTCCCACAAAATCACACCTATCTACTCAATCAAGACCCATCAACTTCACCTATTTCATGCAAACCATGCGCCCTCACCAATATGAAGCAAAAGAGTGTCCCCCAAGTATCACACACAACCATAAATATCAAGAATAGAATGGGGACAATAGCATAGAAAGAATTCACTCACTCTCATGAAAGTCTCACATGTCACACACAACGTACCATAGGCTTGCCCGTAGTGTAGGACTCCACTAATGTAAGCTCACTCCAATCGGGATTAACTAGGACTTTAGAAAGGTCGTAATGTAGGCTAAGGGGCGGGTAGGATACATATGGTAATAGTGACTACCTCCCTAAGCACTTTAATACATAACAATTAATTGAGCACAAATCTCATCAAAGCCACCCAATCAACAACTTTCACACACATACCTTCTCAACAAGCAACATTTTTCTTTTTAGCACACACTAGCAAGGAATGGATATCTTTTTCTCTTTATTTCTTTTCCACAATTTTTTCTTTTCTTTTCAACTTTGCTCTTTTTTTTTCTTTTCTTATTTCAATTTCATCCAACCTTGCCAATGCCTTTCACTACTTCACAAATTTTACAATTATTCCCCTTCATTAGCTCTACTCGAAAACCTCCCAAAATCCAACCACAACTCCAAAATAACAACACAATATCAATAAAGTGCTTAAGGAGTAAAGGGCCAAAAGAGTCAATTTAGAACAAATGGGTAGGCTCGGGGTGTGGGTACCAACAAAAGGTCACAGAAAATCACAACAACAATTTTTCTTTCCAAGCTGTATATGTAAGGGTAGGCAAATCAAAAGAAGGCCTTGTATCATTTCCCGACTAGAGCGAACCTAGGATTTCGCTTTGCACACACACGGGGCAAGTTCTAGACATTAATATGCGACATGGAGTAAACAAATATGCCTCACACACACATCGCACATGGTCCACACAAAAAGGTTCCATCAACAACTCTCAATCAAGCATCTAGAATGCAACTTGTGGAAAATTAAGCACTATTGCACAAAGGTTCACAATCAAGTCAAGCAAGCGGACTCAAGCATCTCAAGGGGGTCGTTCCATTTTTCCTCTAGGCATGCATCAAATTAAAACCCAAGGACACCACAAATAGCACATGCAATCAATTCAAGTCCACCGGTATCAAACAATTCAAAGGCACCTAGCATTCTACCTTTTTCCTACGTCTAGGGTCATCTACAACTAACTATCCTAATCCAAATAAAAATAAAAACTACCCGGTTCAAAGGCCTCCCCGTGGAAAAGAACCGCGGTCATAAGAAAAACCACGGGGTGGATGACATGTACCACTAATAAAATTAAACTAAAAGGAAAATCTTTTTGGAATTTTTCATTGGTTTTCTAATTTTTTTTTCATGTATTAAAGCAAGAAACAAATAAAAATAAAGTCAAGTGACAAAAGAAAAATCCTATGGTACATGCATCCCTAACCTCAAAAATAAATAAAGGGTAGTTTCCCACCCCACACTTAAACTAAGCACTGTCCTCAGTGCTAAAAATAAGAAAGTGCAAGGTAAAGAAAACTTCCCTGAAGATTCTAGTCCTTGGTGCTAGCATCTTCCAAGCTTCCATATAGTATGAGGTACTCAGACTTCCCTCATCAGGTCATCAATATTAGGCAAGGGTGAGGACACCCCACACTTAGCCTCGACATTACATGAACCTGCAATCCAAAGAATCACCCAAAGTAATATACAACTATAAAAATAATAAAAAATAAAATAAATAAATAAAAGTAAAGCAAGCAAATTGGGTTGCCTCCCAAGAAGCGCCTGATTTAATGTCGCGGCACGACGAAGAAAACTTCATCACTTTTGTCTCCACCTTGAACTTATGAATTGAATCCCCAACTTTGCTTCAAGCTTACAACTATGGTATTGGGGTGGTGGCAAAAATACAAAAGGACCAAGTAACCATTGTCGCATTTTACACTTCTTGGCCTTTAAATGAGGGATGTCGTTTTGTCTCCTCGGCATCACAAACTCTAAAATATAGGCACCTTGTTCCTCCTCCTTGGGTTTCTTCATAGGCTCGGGTGACTCAATTTTCATGTCACCATCCAAACACAATGTTGAAAAATGATTGGAATGAGGTCCAATGCGCTTCAATTCTAAAGTTGCATTACTTTTGACACCCTCACTTGCACAAACACTAGAGTCCTCACCTATGATGTTTTCTATTTCCTCACTTGACTCTAATGTGATTTCCTCAACCTTGGCATCATCAACTGCTATTGGGTCGAATGGTAGGAATTCCACTTTTTGCTCCTCAAATTGGCTTCTAAGCTCTTCTATCTCAAATCTACTATTCACGACAACTGATAATTGGTTATTAGACACCTCAACCATATCACTCAAATTCTCCTCCAAATCGTGAATAGTCAAGCCAAATTCGTCGATCTCTTGCCTGAGCACAACCCTCTCTTCTATAAATTGCCTCGTCATATTTGCAAGTTCACTCCTGAAATCCCCATAAGCTTCTAAGAGTTTGGCTTGCTCCATTAGCCAAGTTTCGCTAACAACCTGCACTTTATCACTCCTGTCAAACTCACAAACATCATTAGAATCATCACAAAAATTATTGGGGGAAGGAGCATGACACTTAGGACAATCATTCCACCGACCACCACACAATTTACAAAAATTCCAATCAAAGGTGGTAGAAAATTCACATAACCAGTCTCGCAGGGTTGAAAGACTTGGACAATTTTCCCAAAAGTGATGTCCTCCACAAAATAGACAAGAATCAACAAAATTTGAGCAGCCATCATTCAACCCACTTTTATTAAAAGATGCCATGTAAACTAGTAATAAAATAATAAACTAAAAAAAAAAAAAAAATTAAACCTGAATAGAAAATAATAAATTGTTCAAAAAGAAAACAGTCAATTTAGTCCCCGGCAACGGCGCCAAAAACTTGTTGCTCCCAACGCACACGCAAGTATACGTGGTCGACAAGTAATAAAGTGATAAGTAGAGTATCGTTCCCACGAGGACTATTCAGACTGAATCCTAGCAAACAATTTCTTAAAAACTATTCAGGGATCTTTTTCAATGATGGTTGTGAAAGTTACTAACTAAAGCAATAATTAAAACAAATAACTAAACTCAAGTAATAGAGCCAATTATAGGTTGTTATCAATAAAAGATGACGGTCCCGGGTCAGAGTTACGAACAATCCAGTTGAGTTTTCCAGTTGATTCTACTTCTTGATTTCCTAGATTGCTAACTACAGGTTAAATGTACCCATGAAAACCTTTCGATTCTTCACGGTCTATGCAGGCTACTCCAATCCCTATATGTCTATAGGTTGAATCACGTGCACGCATTAACGAATTCTGTAATGAGTTAAACTAGGCAAGCAAGTATATGTCTATCCTACTCACAAATTGGTTCCCCGATGCCCGGGTTCACAATCAAGCCCTATTCTTTCTTATTGCGTAATTAAATTCCCTCTTTCGAGTTCAATCTAAAAACCATGGATAGTGTTCAATTATCAGGCCTCAATAATCAAACAATTATGATCAAGAAAGAATAAACAATCCATAATGGTAAATCAATATATAGAAATCAACTTTCAAACATCAACCTTCATGTATTTACTCTAACCCGAGAACAAACAAACTATAGAATTAAAGAGAAGAATAAGAGAAAGAGAGAAAGAACTTGTGTAGAAGACATCTAGGGCTCCTCCTCTCCTCCAAAACTTGCTCCAAAGTCTGAACTCCCCTCAAAAACTAAGTAAAAGAGTATTTATAGTGTTTACAAACACCTAGTAATAAGTTAGACCCAATCCTAGACGAAATAGGAAGTGAAAACGCGCACAAGGGGCGCTATAACGGGCGCCCCGCGCCTCGTAAAGCGCTGGGACAAGCAGAACCCGTCACATTCTCCACGCTTTGGCCACGCGGCGCATGGGAAACCGCGCCTAGCCACTGCGCGCGGTAGAGGGCGCGGCGCGTGGCCCATAGCGCCAGGCAAAACTGCTCCGTTCCTTGCTCCTTTGCTCGCTCGTGTCGTGCCTTCGTGTGCTCGATCCAATCCTCAATCAAAATCCAATCTTTCCTTGCTCAATCATGCTCTTAAAAGCTCCAATTGTACTGCACAACAACCTACATACACACGACATCAAATCAGTATAAAACCACATTCATAAACCATAAAACGAGCGAATAACAAGCTCAAACGTGCGGAAATATTAAGGAAATATAGGCATAAAATGCCAAACATCATCGACCAACCTTGGAAGTCAAAAAAGGCTTTGATATGACAATCAAGATTTTCCATAGAGTTAAGATCAACAATGCGACCGGTAGTGATGCGACGATTTTTGAGCTCTTCAAACTTTTCTCGCCCATTGTCCCAAAAATTCTGATCACAGTCGAGAGGAACACTGGGTTTAGCAACCTTGAGTTTCTTTGGAGAGGGTTTTGAGGGAGTATCAACCATTGGACGTTTCCCAACCTTTTTTCCAGAGCAGGTGGACACGAAGGAGGGAGATTCACTATGATAAGACATGGTAGCAGATTTAGAGGTTTCAAGGTTGACGGGAGAACCGGGAGAGAAATTTTTGGAGCGAATGCGCGAACTTTTCCTCATAGAGGAGGTCATAGGTTTTTGAGATTTACCTATTGAAAGCAAAGGGAAACAGGAAAGTAGTTTCAGGAAATAGGGGAAGATGAAAGGGAGTAGGTTCAGTGGGGTTTTATGGAGATGTGAAAGGAAGGAAAGACCTGAGTGAAAAAGGTGAAAAGTTGAGTAGCTGTCCGCGAGAAAATCGAGGTGACACCTTCCCACGAAACAATCAGTAATAATTATGGAAGTTTAGGGATGTGTATCAGTTAGAGTATGCATATTAAAAATATGTTCACATGTACCATAATTATGATAATTTTGGGTAAATAAATAAACATGAGAGATAGGATCTTCTACTACTCCTAATCGTTCACGTAATTCACAGAATCGTTCCTCATGCAAGGGTTTAGTAAAAATATCAGCAAGTTGATTTTCAATGGTCACAAACGAAATTTTAATGTTGCCACATAAGACATGATCCCTAATGAAGTGATGCTTAATTTTTATATGTTTAGCTCTAGAGTGATGCACTGGATTTTTAGATAAGCAAATAGCACTAGAGTTGGACATAGGAGTGGGATTAATATCATAATCGTTAAGTTGATAAGACATCCAAAGAAGTTGAGTGCAACAATATCCAATAGCAATGTATTCCGCCTCAGTGGTGGATAGAGACACTGAGCCTTGTTTCTTTCTATTCCAAGAGATGAGGGATTGTCCCAAGAATTGACAAGTCCCACTGGTACTTTTACGATCATCTTTATCACCTGCAAAATTAGTATCTGAAAAACCTTGAAGATGAAAGTTAATAGTGCGAGGATACCATAACCCATAGGAAGTAGTGCCAGAGAGATATCGCATAATACGTTTAACTGCAGTTAGATGTGATTCCTTAGGTTAAGATTGAAATCTGGCACATTTGCATACACTATAAATCTGGTCGACTAGCAGTGAGATAGAGTAGTAATCCAATCATACCTCGATAGGAGGTCTGATCTATACTTTTATCTTTGCAATCTTTATCAAGATTGGTTGAGGGGCTCATAGGAGTCTTCATGATCTTAGCATTGTGCATTCCAAATTTTGCGAGTAATTCCTTGGTGTACTTTGATTGATTAATGAATATTCCTTTATCGTATTGTTTTATTTGAAGTCCAAGAAAGAATGTAAGTTCTCCCATGAGACTCATTTCAAATTCATTCTGCATTGTCTCAGCAAATTCCTTGCACGAGGAGGGACTAGTACTACCAAAGATAATAATATCATCAACGTATATTTGAATAAGAATATTTCCAATAGATGATCTCTTGATAAATAAAGTAGTATCAATTTTACCTCAACTAAAACCATGATTTAAGAGAAAAGTACTTAACCGGTTATACCACGGTCATACCACGCCCTTGGAGCTTGCTTCAAGCCATACAGAGCTTTGGTCAACTTAAAAACATGCGAAGGGAACTTTAAGTTTTCAAAACCGGGAGGTTGTTTAACATAGACCTCTTCTTTGATAAAACCTTTTAAAAATGCACTTTTGACATCCATTTGAAAGAGTTCAAAACCTTTGAATGATGCATAAGCAAGTAGCATGCGGATAGATTCTAACCTTGCAACCGGAGCAAATGTTTCATCATAATCTATACCTTCTTGTTGCGAATAACCTTGGGCCACAAGTCGAGCCTTGTTTCTAGTGACTTCTCCGGCCTCATTTAACTTATTTCTGAAGACCCACCTTGTACCTATGATATATGCATTGTGAGGTTTAGGAACAAGAGTCCATACCCGATTCTTGTCGGATTGAGTCAGTTCCTCCTTCATGGCTTTTATCCAGCATTCATCATTTAATGCTTCATCAATCTTCTTTTGTTCAATTTGAGAGATAAGAGCAATGTTCGCATTTTGTTTTGATGAGCCTCTGGTTTTATTCCTTCTTGAGGATCACCTATGATGAATTTATGAGGATATCCAGGTTCGCTTTTCCATTCATTTAGAATAGCTGTGGAGAAGTTATCAGTCGACTCAATCTGATTTTCATCAGCTGTCTCAGGGATTTCTTTAGCCGACTTGATTTTAGTAATTGAAGATGTAATTCCAGAGCTCAGTAATTCTATATCTGCATTTTCATCTTTCTCAAGAACCTTCATCGCTTCTAGGATCAAACTTACCGAGATTGTCCTTTCAATTGTTATGGATAAAACACTTACAGCCAAAGGGGTGAAAATAGCTGATGTTGGGACGTTTACCTTTCCAGAGCTCATATGGAGTTTTCTTAAGGATGGGACGAATGAGACATCTGTTGAGAATATGACATGCTGTGCTTATGGCTTCTGCCCAAACCTTGTTAGGTAGAGAATGGTCCAGTAGCATTGTTCTAGCCATGTCTTGTAAAGTCATGTTTTTACGCTCCACGACACTATTTTGCTGAGGAGTCCTGGGAGAGGAGAAACTGTGCGAAATCCCTTGTTCATTGCAAAAGGATTCAAAAGCTTTGCTATCAAATTCTTCACCATGGTCGCTTCTAATAGTAGAAATGAAATACCCTTTTTCTCTTTGAACCTTTTTGCAGAAATACTTAAAGTTCTTTTGAGCTTCATCTTTATGAGATAGAAAAATGACCCAAGTAAAACATGAGTAATCATCAACAATAACAAAAGCGTACCTTTTACCACCAATGCTAGCAGTTTTTGTAGGACCAAATAAATCCATGTGCAGCAGTTGAAGAGGCATAGAAGTGTTAACAATGTCTTTAACCTTAAATGATGACCTAGTATGCTTTCCTTGTTGGCATGCATCACATACATGGTCCTTTATAAATTTTGATTTGGGAATACCAACAACTAGATCCTTTTGAGATAATTTTAAGATGAGATGCATATTAGCATGACCAAGTTTCTTATGCCAGAGCCAGGGATCAGATGCAACAGAGGTCAGACAAATGTGTTCTAGAGTAGATGAGACATTGTCTGGTTTATATATATTATTATCTCTAGATCCAGTGAGAATTTCATTACCTAATGAGTCTGATATGATGCATTTAGCTGCTTCAAACTTAACTTGATATCCAGAATCACATAGTTGACTTATACTGAGAAGATTATGCTTTAAGCCACTTACCAGCAATACCTCATTCATGTAGCAAGACTGATTTAAAAAGACTTTGCCAATGCTAGTGACAATACCTTTCCCATTATCACAAAATTTAACTAGTCCACCGTCTATGCTTGTAACTGATTTGAACTAACATTTGTCACCTGTCATGTGCCCGGAACACCCGCTGTCTAGAATCTATTTACCTTTGCACGCTCCTTTTGGTAGGTGTTCCTGCAAATAAAACAGTGCTACTGACGTTTTGGTACCCAAGCTGTCTTGGGTCCTTCATGGTTAGCAACGTAAGAGTTCAATGATACTTTTGGAATCCATTTCCATTTTCTAGTATCAGCCTTTTTTAATCTGCATCTAGCACTGGTGTGACCGAGATTTCCACAGCAATAGCATGTAATGCTGGGTTTAGTTGTGGATGCAGTTTTAGTCGACTCACTACTAGTGAATCGTAGACTGCCATGGATAGCCTCAATAGAGGCAGGGGATAAGGGAGTAACATTTGATCTGATAGAGCTTTGACTCGTGGATTTATCTATACTATTTAGTTTTAATTTCAGGTCCTGGACTTCTTGTTGAAAGAAGTCACGTTTTATTTCACAGACTTCAAATCTGGTTTTCCAAATTTCACCATCTCTTTTTACTTTAGACAGTTCCTTCAGAATGCTTTTCATTTCTTCTAGAGCAGCGTTTAGATCCTCTTGTAAGAAGTTACAGCTTTCACAGTCATAATTACGTACCTTGCTAGATTCTGCATCAGCCATGAAGGATATATTAGCTTCTTCTTCATTATCTGATCCTTCTTCGTCACTCCAAGCAGACAGAGCCTTCTTTTTGTTTTTGAATTGTTTCTTCTTTGCCTCATTACAGTTGGCTGCAATATGCCCATATTTACCACATTCGTATCGTCCATCATTTTTGTCTTGATCATTGCTGGGAGTGTTTCTGCGAGAGTTGAACCTGGGTCTTCCTCTTTGCATGTTTCTTCTTAACAGATTTCCAAAGTTTTTTGACATTAAAGCCCATTCTTCTGCAAGGTCATCATTTTCGCTAGGAGGATCTGTGTTGTCAGCACTAAAGGCAACTTCTTTCTTCTTTTCAGTAGTCTGAGATTTCCTTTGAAGATGCATTTTCTCGAAAGCAATAAGATCACCACGAAGTTCATCGTAAGATAGAGAGTTGAGATCTCCACTTTCAATGTTGATAACCTTTGGTTGCCATATCACATGTAAACTTCTTAGAATTTTCCTGACTTGTTCTCCACTTGTATAGGTTTTTCCAAGAGATTTAAGTTCTCCTATAACTTTACTGAATCTAGCAAACATGTCTTCAATGGTTTCTCCATCTTTCATTTAAAAAAGTTCGTACTCATGAACTAGAAGATTAATTCTAGTTTCCTTAACTTTGTTTGTACCTTCATAAGTAACAACAAGTTTATCCCACATCTCCTTGGCTGTTTCACAGCTGGAGATCTTTTCGTATTCTTCACCGCTTATAGCATTGTATAAGAGGTTTTGAGCCTTTGAATTCAGTTGAATGACTTCTCTTTGCTCATCATTGTAATCATCAATATCAAGAGGTATTTTAGTAACTTCCCCTTCAGGTTTCTTACTTTTATCTAGAGGTATCTCATAAGGCCCCTTGGTAATTACTCGCCAAACTTTAAAGTCAATGGATTTGACAAATGTTTCCATTCTCACTTTCCAATGACTAAAGTGTTGTCCATTGAAATATGCAGGGCGAGCAATAGAGGTTCCTTCTTGAAGTAACGCTCCAGTAACAATATGTCCAGACATGATCTTTTCTCACTTGCTGCAAAGCAAAAAAAAAAAAAAAAAAAAAAAGAGATATGTGCGACCAGCTCTGATACTAATTGAAGATATAGGGGGGAGGGGTGAATTATAACTTTATTCTATTTGTTATAGTTTCAGTCGACTGTTAAGTCGACTAAATGTTAACCAGTGATAAGTAAGCAATGTAAGTGCAGAAAGATAAAGACACAATCAATTTTATACTGGTTCAGAACAAAAAATGGATCCTAATCCAGTCCCCTTGGGTCACAAGGGATTTTCTCTTCAGCTCTTTAGTTTCTCCAAAGTACAGACTGATGGTTTTCCTTCGTTCACCACCAACGATACACTTGTATAGTTTTGTTCCTTCGCTCACCACAAACGATACACTGTTGGTTACACAGTTAACCAACTCACTCGACACTAATCTTACTTTCCCTCTGAACTCTCTTTTCTTTTTCTTGGACAGTAGTAAACTCTAAAGATTACAATGTTTTCAAGACTTTAAAAGAGAATATTAGAAAGCATAAGGTTGCATGAATAAGACTGCCTACAGCTTGGGTTTATATAGCATCAGAGTCTTCATCGTGTGAACACTGAATTTGTCTTGTGGATCCTTCATTGATATGGGAGTGATATTTTCCTTAAATGAAGAGATTCTTGACCCAAGGGATTTGATCCCCAAAAAGGTATTGATTGATCCTTTTTGAGAATAAGGTAAGAGCCTTAATGGATCCCGATTTTTCTCTTAACTTCTTGATATGCGGGATTGACTCCAATACCTGAGATCTTCAAGATAGACTTCAGCCAAAAAGATCTTCTTTCAATACATCATAGACTGAATCCTGTTGTTCTCGAATCAATTAGAATCTCCAAGGTAATGGTACTTCAGCGTCTTCAATCTTCTTCCAAAAATAGCCGATTGAATTCTTTCGTACCTGACATGCAATGTAACAATGTTAAGTTAGTTGTCCATGAAATTTAACCATATTGTAATCATCAAAACTGGAATTATCAGATGGGTCCCTAAGAATATGCATTGACTATAGACAGCTGAATAAGGTAACGGTACGTAAAAAAATACCCTTTGCCTCGTATTAATGATCTGTTTGATCAGTTGCAGGAAGCTACCCACTTTTCAAAGATTGATCTTCGATCTGGTTATCTTCAACTCAGAGTCAGTGACAAAGATATTCCTAAGACATCTTTCAGAACGCGGTATGGTCCATTATGAATTTCTTGTGATGCCTTTCGGATTGACTAATGCTCCAGCTGCATTCATATATTTAATGAATAGGGTGTTCAAGCCGTTTCTAGACAAATTAGTCATTGTATTTATTGACAATATCTTGGTGTATTCTCATAGCCAAGAACATGAGGATCATCTGAGGGTTGTACTGAAGACTTTGCGGGAACATAAGCTTTATGTTAAGTTCTCTAAGTGTAAATTTTGGCTGGACTCCATAGCATTCCTTAGGCATGTTGTATCCAAGGATTGAATAATGGTAGATCCTAGAAAGACAAAAGCAATGAAAATGGCCCAGATCCACCACTCATACAAATATTCGCAGCTTTCTAGGTTTAGCAGGTTATTACAGTCGTTTTGTGCAAGATTTTTCCAGAATAGCAGCACCATTGACCAAGCTAACAAAGAAAAATGAAAAGTTTTAGTGGACAAATGAATGTGATCAGAGTTTTCAGAAGCTTAAGACATGTTTAACCACCGCACCAGTTCTAGCCTTACTATCTAGTTTTGGAGGATTCACGGTATTTTGTGATGCTTCGAGAGTAGTATTAGGATGTGTTCTCATGCAAAATGGTCGTGTGGCAGCTTATGCTTCGAGAAAATTGAAGAAGAATGAACAGAACTATCCTACTCATGATCATGAGATGGCTGTAGTGGTATTTGCCCTGAAAATTTGGAGGCACTACTTATACGGAGAACTATGTGAAATTTATACTGATCACACGAGCTTAAATATATTTTTTAGTAAAGAGATCTGAACATTCGACTGCGTCGTTGGATGGAACTTCTCAAGGGCTATGATTGCACTATTCTTTATCATATGAGAAAGGCCAAAGTTGTGGCTGATGCATTCAGCAGAAAGTCCATAGGTAGTTGGCACATATAGCCTCCGTAAAGAGACGGTTTGCCAAGGATATCCACAGAGTCGAAAGTACAGATACTAGGTTCAGTGTGTCTAAATCAGGGTTGTTATTGGCTTATGTTCCAGCCAAGTCGTCATTTCTAGAACGTGTTAAAGCCTCTCAGTACGAGGATGAACGTATGTGCAAATATCGAGATGAGGTATTAGCTGGTAAAAGCAAGAATATGTCTATTGATGGTAATGGTGTTCTCCGACTAGGCAACCAGTTGTGTGTACCAGTGACTCGAGGAAGCTCACCATTATAGATACACTATACATCCGGGATCCACTAAGATGTACTATGACCTGAAGCAATTGTATTGGTGGGAAGGTATGAAGAAAGATATTGTTAACTTGTTTACTAGTTGTTTGACTTGTCAATAGGTTAAGGCTGGGCACCATCGACCTGCAGGACTACTACAGCAGCTTGAGATTCTAGAGTAGAAATAGGAAAGAGCTACCGTGGATTTTATGACGGGGCTACCCTGTATGTTGAAACGTTATGATTCAGTGTGGGTGATTGTTGATCGGCTTACAATGTCAGCGCACTTTTTGCCGATTAAAACTACATACAGTGGTGTGAGATATGCATAGTTATACATGAATGAATTGTCCAACTTTATGGGGTTCCACTGACCATTATCTCTGATAGAGGGTCACAGTTCACCTCCCACTTCTGGAGGTCCTTTCAAAGAGAATTGGGTACTTGAGTAGACCTTAGCACTACATTCCATCCACACACAGATGGTCAATCTGAACGTACTATACAAATATCGGAGGGCATGTTGACAGCTTGCATCATTGATTTTGGAGGTAGTTGGGATGCTTACTTGCCTTTAGCTGAGTTTGCTTATAATAACAGCTATCAGGAAAGCATTCAGATGGCTCTTTATGAGGATTTAGATGGTAGGCATTGTCGTTCTCCAATTGGATGGTTGGAAGCCGGTGAAGTTAAGGTTTTAAGACCAGACCTGTTACAAGAATCGATTGATAAGGTCCAATTGATTAGGCAGAGATTGCTCACAGCTCAAAGGAGGCAAAAGTCTTATGCAGATAAAAGGAAAAGGGACTTGGAATTTTCCGTTGGGGATCATGTGTTCTTACAAGTTTCCCCATGAAAGGCGTGATACGATTCGGGAAAAGAGGGGAGTTGAGCCCAAGATTCATAGGAGCGTATGAGATACTTGATCGAGTTGGAGCCGTTGCTTATAATTTGGCTCTTCCTCCTGAGTTATCTTTTATTCATCATGTGTTTCACGTCTCTATGCTACGAAAATATGTACTAGACGCTTCTCATGTGCTTGAGTCACCGACTGTACAACTTAATGAGAAATTATCTTATGAGGAGAAACCAATAGCCATAGTTGAGAGGCAAACAAGAAAGTTACAGAGACCTCTGACAATGAATTGATACTCAAGCCTTACAAGTATCAAGGGTCACATCCTGTGGATCAAAATCTCAGATAAAACTGCAGGAATACAAACTAGATCAGCAGTCAAAAATCACAATCTGTGTGCCTTTAGTGCTTTTCTATCTCTTGTTGAACCCAAAAATTTGAAAGAAGCACTGAAGGATGCAGATTGGATCAATGCTATGCAGGAGGAATTGAATCAATTCCAAAGAAGTCAAGTTTCGCATCTGGAACCCAAGCCAAGGAAAAGGTCCATAATAGGAACAAAATGGGTTTCAGAAACAAACTTGATGAGGATGGTATGGTAACAAGAAATAAGGTCAGGTTAGTTGTTCAGGGGTATAGTCAAGAGGAGGGCATCGACTATGATGAGACTTTTGCTCCAGTTTCCTAGATTGGAAGCAATAAGACTTCTCATAGCCTTTGCTACATACATGGAATTTACTCTACATCAAATGGATGTTAAGAGTGCATTTCTGAATGGTTACTTAAAAGAAGAAGTGTATGTTAAGCAACCTCCAGACTTTGAGAATGAACAGTTCCCTGAACATGTGTACAAGTTGGACAAGGCCTTGTATGGACTCAAGCAGGCACCAAGAGCATGGTATTAAAGGCTATAAAAATATCTACTTCAGCATGGATATAAAAGAGGTAAAATTGATAGCACACTGTTTTTGAAAGAAAAAGGTAAGCATCTCTTAATTGTTCAAATTTATGTAGATGATATAATCTTTGGTGCTACTTGTGAAAATTTAAGTAAGGAATTTACAAACTTGATGGGGAGTGAGTTTGAGATGAGCATGATGGGTGAACTCAATTTCTTTTTTGGTTTACAAATTAAGTAAACCTCAAATGGAACTATGATCCATCAACAAAAATATATTAAGGAATTGCTTAAAAGGTTTGATATAGATAATGCTAAGGAAATTGACACACCTATTGCCACTGCCACAAAATTGGATCTTGATGAACATGGAATATCAGTTGATCAAAAATTGTATAGAGGTATGATTGGTTCTCTACTTTATCTAACTGCTAGTAGACCTGATATTGTGTTCAGTGTTGGTTTGTGTGCTAGGTTTCAGTTAGATCCTAAGGAATCTCATTTGAAAGCTGTTAAGAGAATATTGAGGTATCTGAAAGGAACATGTCCCTTGGGACTTTGGTATCCAAGAGGTGGTAGTTTTAATCTTGTTGGATATACTGATGCTGACTCTGCAGGTTTCCTTATTGATGGAAAAAGTACTTCAGGTATGGCACATTTTGTTGGTGAGTGTTTGGTCTCTTGGGGAACCAAGAAACAAAATTCAGTGGCACTTTCCACTACTGAGGCTGAATATGTGGCAGCTGCCTCATGTTGTTCACAGTTGTTAAGGATTAAGCAACAATTACAGGATTTTGGTGTTGATGTAGGAACTGTTCCTATCGTTTGTGACAACACTAGTGCTATTAACATGACAAAAAATCCAGTGCATCACAAAAGAACAAAGCACATTGATATAAGGCATCATTTCTTGAGAGATAACTATGAAAAAGGTTTGATCCCCATAGCATTTTGTCGTACTGAAAAGTAAATTGCCGACATCTTTACAAAAGCTTTAGAAAAATATGATTTTGAAAGAAATAGGTTGGAATTAGGGATGATTAAATTCACTTAAATTCATCAATGCTTTACTTCATAATTGGCTAGAAAATTGCACATTAAATGAATTTTATTCAAGTCAATTTGAAAATTTCAGTCCAGCTTAATACTTCATTGTATACTCTTATGCCATAATTTTTTATTAGAGCTGCTAAAATTGAATGATGTTACCCTTATGCTCTTAGAATTTCAGATTTAGCAAAAGTGTTTCAAATTGGTTTTTCGTGTTAAAATCAGGTATGTACTCCTTATTATTCATTTATCTTAAAAGATTGAGGCTATAGGTAACTTGTAATTAGGATAAATCCCGCTAGGAATCCTAATCATATCCAAACTGCATATGAGTCCTATCGGAGGTACAGTTCCCATTCAGAATAGGTAACTTGAAAGCCTAACGGCTCTTTTATTTCCGGGAGACTCCCAAGAGTCCTTCAACGGCTGGATGTCTTTCAATGAGGTAATAGTGATCGTTTCATACTCAACCTCCACTACCTATTTCATTCTATAAATATACTCCTTCTTCCTTATTATTCTTTTACTTTGTTTTGCAATTGCACTCTCAAAATTTCAAAAAGAATAATCACATATCTTCTAAATTGTATTGCAGGAATGTCTCTTTCTCCTGATAATTCTTCATCTCCACCCACTTTTGATCAACCACAAAATCCCTACCCTCCTTCACCCATGGACACCACAGAACCAAACCCTGAAATTCCTGAAAATATCCCAGAAGTAGCTGAACCAGAAATTCAGGGGGAAGGACTAGTTCCCACGACTGAATCAATTGTTGAACAGGTTGAGGACTTGTCACGGGCTATGATTATGTATCAGTATCAGGTAAATTATGCTTCTCCCTTAACTGTAGTAGAGGAGGAAGGGGAAAAGGAAGAGGGGTCTGGAACTATTCCTGAGGAGGAAGGGGAAACTGTAAAAAGGTTGGAACCATCCATGCATGAATCATCTGGGTCTCCTGAGGTTGCTTTTAGAGCACCCATGGAAGATGTGATAAATGTTGAGGAAGCAATAAGTGAGAGTGACCGGCCTATTATTGATTTGATCAACATTAGGAGTTTAAGAAGAAAACTTGCTAGGAAGGGACCTATTGATGATAAAATGATTGCTGAGATTGCTGCTAAGTTAAAGAAAATTAGTGACAGTTATAAGCTAGGGATTAAGAAGTAAGGTGAAAGTTCCTCCAAGGTAAAAGGACCTGTTCCTTCTGTCTCAACTCCTGCTTCTGGGGTTAGGAGGACAAGGAGTGTTGTCAAAGCTGCTGATGAGAACTTAGCTACTGCTCTAGAAAGAAGCAGAAAAGGGAAATATATTGCTGATCCTGTTGAGGAGGAAGAAGTTGAGGTGATAAAAAGGGATATTGTTGGTGATGAAGATGATGAAATGGAAGATGTTGAGGAGGTTGTGCCTCAGTCTAAGAAAAGAAAAGTTGCACAGAGGCGTGTGACAAGGAGCTCTGTGAAAGCTGCAGCAGAAAAGTCTGCTAAGAGGACTAGGTCCTCCAAAAGGACTTTGGTGGATGAAATAGTGAGAGTGATGAGTCTTTTGCTAGTGATGATAGCGAGAGTGAGGCTGAGGGAGATAAAGTACAACATTGTGTTCATGATGACATGCTGACTAGGAAAGTGTTAAAGGAAGAGTGCTCTCTGATGTGGGAGAAGAGGGTATGTTGTGGTTGCTGCAGAAATTGCAAGTTCAGGGCTGAAGGGACATGGTCTTTCAGATTTCTGGAAGGTGTGCAAAGGAGATGGTGCAGGAATTCTACAAGAACTGCTCTATCAAAGATGATAGGATTACCACCTCTGTCCATGACAATGTGATTACTTTTGACACTAGGGAACTTGGTGAATTGTTGGGGATTCTATTTGTTGGATATGACAGCTATGTCAAGAAAGTATGGCCTGACTTGACAAACTTTCCTACTGGATTGGAAATTACAAGGAAGTTTGCTGAGAATGAAGGGGAAGAAAAACCAAGAGCTGTGCAGAAAAGTGAGATGCATCCACAGCACCAAGTGCTATTTGAGTTTGTGAACAAGATTGTGATGCCAAGGCAGGAAAAAAGAGGAACTGCCAGTTTCATGGACCTTGTCCTTATGGAACTGCTTGACACTGATAAGCAGATCAACTGGCCCAGGTTTATGATCCATTTGATTAAAAGAGTTATAGTTGGGAAGAGGAAGCACTCTTTGCCCTTTGGTTTCATCTTGACTGACGTTTTTGCAAAGTTGAAGATTCCTTTGGAAGGGGTAGTAAATGCTACCAAAAAGGAGAAGTTTGGATGTGCTACATTGATCAGCTGTGACTTGCCTGTTCAAGCTGATCCTCCACATGCTGGTGTTGGTAGACAGCCTTTGAACAACAAGTGAGGGCACTGAGGCAACAGGTTGCCATACAGGCTGCTGAAATAGCAAGGTTGGAAGAGGAGAAGAATTACTGGAAGGCAGAGGCTACAAAGGCAAAGGAGACTAATGAGGGAATGCTCAAACAGATGTTTGAGTTGTTAAACAAGTCTCAGGGACCTGGTCCTTCCACCTCCTGATTACCTTAGCCATAAGTCATCTTTTGTCCAGTGGGATTTAGAGTAGTTCTAGTACCTTAGTCTTTTCCTTTTTTAGTTTTTGAATAATTATGTAGTACTTGCTTGTATCCCCTGGTTTAACCTTTTGTTAGTGATGACTTTTCTTCGATGGCTAATATTATTGTTTTGTAGTTGCTTTAATCTGAATTGTGTTTGCATTTTGAGTTGCCTCACTGGCCATGTTCTGATTATTCTAACGCTTGAGTTATATTTTTATGCAACCTTTTCAATGATGCCAAAAGGGGGAAGAGTAAGTCTGATTTTGCGTGAACTTTATACCTAATTGCCTAATTGAAAATCTGATCCTTAATCATAAATAAGTCTCTACTGATTTCTTTTGAGCTTTAAGTTGTACTTCAGGACATTAAAGATATGCAGCTATGCTTATGAATTTGTCATCATCAAAAGGGGGGAAAATGTTAGCTTGAATAAGCTTGGAGTTTTGACTGATGATTAAGGAACGGATTCAAAAGACCCCTTCCTTTGAATCACTGCAGCTAAATAGACAATTCATGCGAAATCATTTAAGCTGAGATATTGTTAATTATCCTTAGACTAATGTTTATCTTGATAATTATGCAGGTCTAAACGTGATATGAAAAGATTGCATAAATAATAGATAAGAGCTAAAAGATCCGGATGCTTAAAGTGAAGAGTTCAATTAGGACTCAAACTCTTGGGAGCTTTGGAGTTCTAATTGCTCAAGACTTCTTGGTTGCTGAAGCTATAAAACAAGGAGCATAACAGCTATTGAAGTATGCACAAATACAGAGAGAATCGAGCAAAGCATTAAAAAGAGTCATTATCTTATTTGTGTAATCAGTAAGCTACAGAGAACTAAGTAAGAACCTGTTCCTTAGATTGAGTCTTGTAAAAGTTCAGTCTTAGTTCAACTGTAGTAGGATTATCGAGTTGTATTCTTTCAGTTCAAGTCGTGTACTTGACAAAGCTTCACTGATCGTGAAAGAGGTCACTAAAGGATTAGAGTTAGTCCTAGGTTAGTAAGAAGGTAGTGTTGTAACCAAGTGAGTCTTTTACATAGTGAAATTGAAATCCTACTTGGAAGAGTAGGCCGTAGTTTTTTCATCCCGAGTTCAAGGGGTTTTTCCACGCTAATATTGGGTGTTCATTTACTTACAGTTTGAATTCTGCACATAACATAGTAATGAACACATTTTAAGGAACTGGTCCTTAAAACAGTAAAGTAGTATATCTTGGGAAATTTCAAATTCTCTGGAAGTTAAAAAGTTCTTGCACAGAAAACGATTTCTCATCTCAAGAAGAGTAATTCAAGTTAAATTTTAATAAGATTATACGAAGATGCAGCTGTTACCGTGGACAAGTTTTGAGTTCTTTTCAACATAAAAATAAGTTATGCTGATTTCCTCTTTTTTTTTTTAAATTTAATTTTTGTGTTTCCATTTTTGTCTTTGATTTAAGCCTTAGTTGGAGAATTTAATTATGTTATAGAAAAAGAAAAAATGAGAATCTTATCCATGATGACATTTAGCTTAATGTTCTCTCTTTCTGTTAGGAGTTTTTTTTTTGTTAACAGAACGATTTTATTGATTTCTCCTCATTGTTACATCTTGCATCCTACAGTTAAGTACAATAAAAATGCCAGTCCTTGACCAGCCTATGTCTAGTTCCTACTCTCCCCCTTCCCATTTACTCTTGTCTGTATATTTCCTCTATCCATCCTCTGTCTTTACAATGCTTCTTCCTGTTCAAAATGTCTATTATCCTATATCTACACTCTTCCTTCACCTGTTTACTTAGTAGTTGTGGTCTGATCACTTTCTGGTCCCATAGTGCCTCATTCCTTGCTTTCCAGATCTGGTATATCAGTGCTGCTATGACTGCTCTTACGTAGCCTCTGCTGATCTTTCCTTTTGCCTTTCTTGCCACACTTCTCCATATCCCTTGTATGTCGTCTCTCTGGTTCTGCATTCCTAGCCCTTTCAGAGTAGTTTCCAGGCATGCGTGAGAGAAGGTACAGCGAAAAAACAGATGGTCTACTGTTTCTTGGTGTGTTCCACACAGCAGGCATGTGTCCTCCTGACTGATTCCCATTCTTACCAGCCTATCTCTTGTTAATAGTCTTTTGTGCATAGTTAACTAGCAGATGATACTGTGCTTAGGGATGTTTGTGTTTTTCCATGTTTCTCTCCACCATGCCCATTCCTCCTCAGGTCCTCTCATCCATTTATAGCCACTTTGTAATGTGTATTTCCCATTCAGTCTTAGCCACCCATTTTGTGCATATCCAGGTTCCACTTTATTCTTCAGGCTGCAAATTTTCTTCCAGTACCAGCTACTATCCTGTTGGGGGTAGTAGCTCCACCAGTCTGTACCCCTTATGTAGATATGGTTAACATATCAGATCTTGCTGCAATTGAGAAGGAGTTGTACAGAGACTACCCAGCCATAACAAAATTTTCTGTTAGGACAAGTATACTGTATACATAAAGAATTCTTGAGAAAAGCAATATATAAGTTCTTATTCCACTCATTTTACAAATTGAGCCTTTGCTTGCAATGATTTCCAGCTACGGTCTAAAACACGAAAATAAGCTTGTCTCCATGATCTCTTGAAAAGCAACAAAGCACATACCCCCCAAAAGGTAAGTGAAAATCCTATTACCATTGAAGTGTAGAACCAATACACCTCATCATCATCATCACTCTCAATGTTTTCATTCCCAGGCTTAGTAATTTTTCCACCTGAACTGCAATTCACTAAGAGTGGAAGACCGCAAAGTTTGTTTCCTTGAAAACTACTGGGGCTAAAGCTTTGAAGTTGAGTGCCCACTGGAATCATCCCAGATAAATTGTTATCAGATAGATTCAAGTAGCCCAAAGTGGACAAACTTGATAAGCTTTGCGGGATTTGACCAGAAAGTTGATTTCCTGAAAGATCAAGGGATTCCAATACTTTCATGTCACCAATGCCATTTGGAATCTTACCAGTCAGGTGATTTTTTGAGAAATTAAGTGATCTCAATCCTACAAGACTGGTAAGACTTATTGGAATGTCTCCAGAAAGATTATTGTTAGACAAATCCATGTTCGTAACCAATGGCAGAATGGTATCATACTTGTACATGTTGCCTTTAGTTGTCACCATTGCACTCTCCGCCACAACTTCATAACTAGAGAAATAATGCAATGTGTAATCACCTAACATTTTTCCTGTGATCATTGTTGTGAAATTGCTAATGCACCTTGGTATAATTCCAAAGAAGTTATTGTTTGCAAGGTCTAAGATTTGAAGCTCTCTGAGGTGACAAAGTTCTGGAGGCAAATCACCATGGAATTTGTTTGACCGAAGGCTAAGGATTATCAATTTTGAAAGCTTCAATCCTAACCATGGTGGTAACTGTCCAACAAACTCATTGTCAGCTAAATCTATTTTCCTCAAGTTGGAACAGTTTCCCAAGGATAAAGGCAATGAACCGGTAAGGCTATTACTTCTGAAGTCCACAAATTTTAAATCAACTAAAAGCTCCAAGGATCTTGGTAGGCTGCCAATTAAGTTATTCTCCTTCAAGATTAAAACTTTTAATTTTGGCCAATTCATCAAACAATCAGGAATCTCTTCTGATAAGTAATTTTTACCAAGGTTTAGGATCTCCAAATTGTAGGATTCATTTTTTGCTTCACATAAGAAGCGAGATAAACCTCCTGAAAAGTAATTGTTCGAAAGGTCTAAGTGACTTACAGACGTTGAAATCTGAGGTAGGGGACCACTGAAATTATTGGATCCCAACAAGAAGGCAGTTTGACCTCCTTGTTTGATGATTGGTACCTCTCCAACAAATCTGTTATGAGAAAGATTAAGAAGTCGAATTTGAGAAGATAAGTTCCAAAACCAAGTTGGAATCTCACCTTCTATTCCACCATTTGATATGTCAACATAGCTTATCTGTTTCTGAGCTTGGAACCACATGGGAAACTGAGGGCCTATGTTCCAGCCGTGCATGTTAATGTCAATGGCTTGAAAAGGTGGAACCCAATCTTGACTCACCGTTAAAGTCAGATTATTCCCAGATGCAACAAAATACCTTAACTGTGTCAGGTTAATGAAATGACTTTCTGTAACAACACCTTCAAACATATTGGAAGATAACACTAACATTTCTAGCATTGGAAAGTGATGACCAAGACCCTTTGGAAAAGGTCCAGTTAGTTTGTTGTATCCCAGACTCAATTTCCGCAAAGAAGAACAATTTCCCAGGCTTTCTGGAAGGCAATTACTTATGCCGTTGAATAATTCAGATACTTCTCCCACAAACAAATTTCCGGAGAGATCAAGTTCTTCTAATTTCAACAAATTTCCAATCTCACTTGGTAATTTTCCAGAAAGTATATTTTCAGAAAGGTCAATATGAGTTATTGAGCTCAAATTAGAAACCAGACCTGAAACTACCCCCTCAAGGTGGTTTTCCATAAGGATGAGTGATTCTAAATATTTGCATCGGTAGAGCCAACTTGGGATAGTGGAGCTGAGGTAGTTAGTTGAAAGACGGAGAACTTTAAGTTTTGTTACATTTCCAGTATTACTCGGCAACGCACCTTTAAAACCACTGTAAGAAAGATCAAGATGTTCAAGACTATTTAGATCAAACAGCCATCCGGGTAAAAGGGAACTGAAGGAATTGCCAGAAGCTTTGAAGGTTGTGAGAGAAGTCAAGTTAACAGGACCTTCAGGAAATGGGCCAACAAAATTACTAAATGACAAATCAAGTGAAACAAGATTGGAGAGATTGAAAACCCATTTGGGAATAGAAGAACTAAAGTTGTTCCGAGAAAGATCAAGCGTTTCAAGAGAAGAAAAATTATGATGAAGTAGAGGTGGTATATGATGAAGATAACAATCAGATAAACGAAGATGAAGTAGAGAAGGAAGCATGTTTATGACCTGTAGCCAGTTAGTTGCTTCGCTGAGATCCATATAATGCATCTCCAGGTGCTCAAGATTCGAAAGACTTGGCAGCCATGTAAGGTTATTGATCCATTGACCAGATAAATGTAACTCAATGACATGACGAGTTAGATTGTGACACACAACGCCTTCCCATTCACAACAATCTTTTCCAACATTCCAAGAAGAGGGAACATCTGAGGGATCATATACTAGTTTCTTCAAGCTCTCCAACGCTCGTTGCTCATTCTCTAGGCACATTCTAATGCAGACACTGAACTTGGCAATTTTGAAAGTGGAAAACAAGAAAATCCAAAGTGTTATTTCTTTTAGCACCTTCATGCTGTGCAAAGTTGTAGACTAGGAGTTTGGAAAGTACTGTATCAGATACAATAAGGCACAATTTATAAGACCTTCGTTTAGAGGAGATACTTTAGTTAGATATATGAAGAAAAATCTGAAATTTTTAATATTCTAAGACCACCAGAAATTTTCAGCTTTACAGGAATATTGAAAGTGCTTCATCAGTGTCCAACATACTTTTATTCAATTGTCAAAAGGAAAGTGTGCATGTGCTAAATGCTTGAAAAAAAAATACTCCTATATTTAAAGTGAGTGCATTATTGATTACAGTGAAATCAGGCTCTGCAATATTGTATCCAAAAATAATCACCAGACCATCACTCCAGTTTCAACTTTACACACCTGTCCTGTAATATTGTATCTAAAAAAATCTGAAATGTTCAGACAAGTTTTGGATTTGGGTCACCACATTGGTCCACAAAACTAGAAACTCAAGGGGTAGGTTCCAAGCATTAGGATTAGTTACGACAAATCCAATTTTTTTATAAGCTAATTGTACTCCTTATCTTTGAAAGGCTAGTAATTTAAGTATAACAACTTCCTTTTTATTTTTTTAGTACAGCCATATGGTTAAACTACTAGTAAAAGTTTTAGAGCTTTCCTTGGTGTCCCTGCAGTTGCCATGTGCCAAAAACAAAAATCCAAGTTGTTCCCCAGTTTAATATTTCAACTGCATCTAATGACTAATGAGTACAGAAAATCATCATTTACTTTCTTCTACAGAGAAAAGTTTAATCGTATAAATCATGTAGAATATTTGTTACTATAAATATAAGTTAGGAATACATATTAATTAACTGCGGTTACAATACATGTTAACTTAAAACGAAAGCATTAAAGGAATAGGGTCATTCACCAAATTTAAAAAATTGCAAGTTTCATCCACAGGTTGTTTGTGGACTGCTCCTGGCCAAAGCTATGGAGTTGTTGCATTTTACAAATTCGACTTCTGTTTGGTAAAAACAGTTTTGAAGCATAACTTCGACGACTTTTTATCTTCCTATTCTGTCGAGCTAACTATTAACACACTCTACATATGTCATTTTTTCGCCAACACAACTATCTTAATTTTTATGGCTATTTATAAAAGTATTTACTCAACCTAAAATATTTACCCACTTATATCTATTTCTTTACGAAAAACCTGTTGTACCCATTTTGGGTCAGTCCCCAGCCACTTAATAAAGCCCATTCTGTTTTTAATTAAGTTGTGCTCCCTTTACTTGGTTGATTTTTTTCCCCTTTTTACTCTCTTTCTCTTCTTTCTATTTTAAATTTTTTCTTTTATTTTGTGTTCCTTTACTTCTTTTCTTCCTCTATATTTTTTTCTTTTATTTTGTAGGTAACTGCTTTGACTGCGGGAGTCAATTGAACTTCACTCATAACTGTAGGCCTATACCAACTTTAAAGTACGTTAAGCTAAGTGTTCCACTTGCTTTGTCCGTGGATCTCTCTGACTCTATATCAGATTCTAGGAGCCAAATTCAGAGCTTTTTCACCATTTTCGACCTTAATTCTTGCTGCTTTTCCATTCGACAACACAACCAATTGTATTGGGTAAAAATTGGCTCGAGTGTGTCACACTTTGAGGGTTTGTTTAAGGCATACCGAGCAGTTGTTGTTAGACCAGAGCTCGAAGCAAGTAGTGAAAATATCGAAGTCATCAACCGAAGCTGCAATCCACCGAACACTTTGGTAAATGACCACCTCGGTCGAACCATCGATGACTCACACCCCGGGGTCAGCAAATTGAACCTCGGTGGGTTATCAACTATTCAGCGGGGGCCATTACCCACGGATCCCAGCCCACTATCCCTACTTTCAAAGAATATGGGGGGTGAGTGGATTATGGACGAACATGGATGGAATAACCTGTATTGTTCATTTATAAATAGCACTTGATTTTATGTTGTATCGATCCAGAAATATATACAGAAACTCTGCCAAATTTTGTACTTGACACATATATTGAAACTTTTTATCATTTGTTCATCAGCTTGTTCAATTTTATTACTTTATATCAACATTGATACTTAGCATTGCTTGTAAACCCGTCCCAAATTCGATTTGACTATCTAAACTGATTTAGACCAATACAAATTGGGGAAACAAGCAATTACGCTTTGTTCCAAAGTTGAACAAAATTGTTTTCTTTCACGCGATGGCTGACAATGGTGATAACGCCATTGTGCACCGGTTACCTCTCATTGGACAAACTGGTACGTTCCTATCCCCACTTCCAACGGATGATAAACTCATACTACTACCACCTCTAACAGATCCTTCATCATCGGGATCAAGCGACTCCTTCCAAGCATTTGTTATACGCTCTTTGAATGTCCTCCAAGCGCGCTTCGACCAACAAGCAACCTTTAACGCTGAATTTCGTAGCTCCTTGGAAGCAATCTCGGTAAGAAATCATGCCCCCCCACTGATACTCCACCCATAGCTCCGTATAGAGGCATTCCAAACTTCGTTCCTGTGGGCGCGACAATATGGGAACCTCAAAATGGAGCTACGTCTGGAGGCTCGTGGATTGCACCGAGGACCAATCCACTATTCGGGACGGTTCCCAACGTGGCAGAAACCAACTCCTCGGTAGACCTCAAAAAAACTAGAAAAAGAGATCGAGGCTCGAGTCGAGGCCAAATTCGAGAAGCGACTCGAAAACGTCCCCAGGGTACCGTACATTTGATAAATTACACACAAATTTAATATTTTGTGGTTATCATCTCCATAATTTTCGTCCTACAAAATAGGAAGCTTTCTACCACTTTTTTTTTTATTTACTTTTACTATAGACTTTTTTACAATCTGCTATATTTTGTAACATGTACTATGAATGTCGGTACTTTTTGTAAGTTATTAAAATATCTCTATATCTTGTAAAAAAATTCATAAAGCTATATTGTGTGTAATTTATTCTTCTGAAATTCATATGGCCCAATGGCCTTTAAAGCTATACAAGTGACACGACCCGGAATCCGGTTAGGCCGTGCGGGCACCCGACATCCTCCCCTAGACCTATCGGGCGAACCCTTACCAATTAAATCAGGAAAATAAAAATAATAATTTACAAATAAGGACAAGACGTAAAATATAAACACAGACATACTGATACCTCTAAGCTGTACAAAAGAAATTACAGCTGACTACCCAATATGCTAGGTTTAGGGCTATCCAGACCAGACATCTAAGAGTACAAAAGAAGACAGATACCTTCTGAAGGGAGCAAAATGCAACTGAAATAATGAACAATAAACTGGTGGTCATCCGGAATAAAAGCTGGCTCACCCTGACAGCTGAAGTCGTCTTCGCTCCTTCACAGCGTGGCAAACTAAATCCTAGAGCGAACCTACCGAAACGAAATAGATAGACAAAAAAAAAACAACAAACAAGGGTGAGTCAAAATGACTCAATAAGTGGGGCAGACTAGCCACCTCAAAGAATAGGATAGCTAGCCAAGGAGAAAAGAAATAGATAGATCAAATTCTTTTTATTTAAATTATAAAAAGGCAGAGCCAGATAAAAATCGGAAACACGTAAGAAACTTATAAACTCAACCAAGGATGCGTGCCAGAAACATATCAACAAATAAGCAATGCACATATAAGCAGAATAGTATTCATGTACCGCAAGTCTACACAATGGTGTGAATTGAGATGAAATGAAATGAAGTGAGATGAAATGAATGAAATATGATGCGAAGGGTCACATGTGCCCGTAATCCCATCTCGAAGCGGAATACTCCTGCATTCGAGGGGAATCCAATCTGATAACCAACTGGAGCGGAATACTCCTGCTCCTGGGGCGGAATACTCCTGCACCAGATATAATATAAACCAGAGGCGAAATACTCCTGCATTCTCCTGGGGCGGAATACTCCTGCACCCGATATAATGTAAAGCTGAGGCGGAATACTCCTGCTCTCAATATCTGATATAACAGCGGAATACTCCTGCTCTTGGGGAGGAATCCTCCTACCCTCAATATGATACAATGGAGCGGAATCCTCCTGCTCCTGGGGTGGAATACTCATGCACCCAATATGATATGCAATATAATGCATATGAATGACATATAATGCATATGAATGCAATGTGATGCAATAATAACCCTTCACCGGCGCGGGACTCTCATCGACAGCCGGGAAGTAGATGCCAACTTACAGCCAGGGTACAATGCTCAGATTCTCAATGCAATACCAATAATAGGACATAACATATAATATACAATGTAAATCCAAAGCTAAGGCGTAATGCGTACGCCTATCGGTAGCTACACACGTAAAGAACACGTGGTAGAAAATCCACGAGGCCAGGTGCCTCCAAAGAAATTGATATAAACACTTACCTTGTTACAAAGTTAGCACAATTACTCAACAACCGTTTTGTCCTTTGAATTCATTGTCAAACGATCCCACTCTATTCAATAAACAGAAAAATATATCAAATTAGGCTAAAGGCTTCATTCCTTGGTGTCCCTGCAGTTGCCATGTGCCAAAAACAAAAATCCAAGTTGTTCCCCAGTTTAATTTTTCAACTACATCTAATGACTAATGAGTACAGAAAATCACCCTTTACTTTCTTCTACAGAGAAAACTTTGATCGTATAAATCATGTAGAAATTTTATTTACTATAAATATAAGTTAGGAATACATATTAATTAACTGTGGTTACAATACATGTTAACTTAAAAAGAAAACATTAAAAGGAATAGGGTCATCTACCTAATTTAAAAAATTATAAGTGGCTATTTTATTGTGTTTCCTCTACAGGCTGTTTGTGGACTACTCCCGGCCAAAGCTATGGAGTTGTTACGTTTTGCAAATCTGACTCCTGCTTGGTAAAAACAGTTTTGAAGCTTAACTTCGACGACTTCTGTTGCTCCCAACGCACATGCAAGTATACGTGGACTATTCAGACTGGACTACTAACAAATAATTTCTTAACAATTACTTAGTGATCTTTTTCCAATAGTGAGGATTTTATTAACTAAAGAACAGTAATTAAAATGGTAGAAGTAAATTCAAACAATGGAGCGAAAGTTGGTTGTAAACAATATTAATGAGACGGTCCAGGGTCAGAGTTACGGACAATCCAGTTGAGTTATCCTGTTGATTCCACTTCTTAAGTACCAATATTGTTAACTAACAGGTTAATTGTACTCGTAAAAACCCTTCGATTCTTCACGGTCTATGCAGGCTACATTAATCCCTATATGTCTATGGGTTGAATCACGTACACGCATTAACGAATTCTGTATTTAGCTAAGCAAGGTGAATAGGTATATGTCTATCCTACCCACAAATTGATTCCCCGATACACAGGTTCACAATCAAGCCCTATTCTTTCTTATTTGTGTTCATAAATTCCCTCTGTCGAGTTCAATCTAAGAACCGCAGATAGTGTTCAGTTATTCGGCCATTATTATCAAACAATTATGATCAAGAAAGAATAAACAATCTGTAATTGGAATTCAATTCATGGAAATCAACATTCAAACCTCAACCTTCATGAATTCGCACTAACCCTAGAACGATAGGTTTAGCCTCGCATACTCATAATCACAAGACAAGGATTTGATGAAATAATGAAATAATGAAATAATGATGTAATAGATTAATGGAAGGAAGAAAAACCCTTGTTCAAGATGTTATGAGCTTTCCAAATTGCTCCAAAGCCTGAACTTCCTTAAAAAACGAAGTAAAATAGTATTTATAGTGTTTCCAAAAGCCTAGAAATAAGTTACGCCTAAGCCTAGACGAAATAGGACTAAAAAACCCGCTTCAGGGGTGCTATAGCTGGCGCCCCGCGCCTCGGAACGCGCTCAACTAGGCAGAACCTGTCGAATCTCGCACGCAATAGCCATGTCCCGCACCCCAAAACGCGCCAGAAAGTGGGCGCTTTTGGGGCGCCCCGCGCCAGTAATCGCGCCAGAAAGTGGGCGCTTTTGGTCGTCCGCAGCTTGCTTCGTTCCGTGCCTTCGCGTGCTCGATCCAATCCTCAATCCAAATTCAATCTTTTCATGCTCGATCATGCTCTTTAAAGCTCCAATTGCACTTCATAACAACCTACACACATACGACACAAAATCAGTGCAAAATCACATCTATTAACTAGAAAACGCGCGAATAAAGTATCCAAACGTGAGGAAATATTAAGGAATTATAGGCATAAAATGCCAATCATCACCACTCCACACTTGAACCTTTGCTCGCCCTCGAGAAATCACAAATAACTTCCCAACCTAGGTAGAACAGGTCTGCCTATGACTATGGTTGATACCGACCATTGAACAAATGCTTACATGACTACTGTGGGTCCATCAAACATGCCAATAATTTACCAAACACCAAAACATGAGAACAACCACCCCAAGACAACTCAAATGCACAAACTCAACTCATTGCAACCATGCTACGACAAAGTCACACCTATCTACTCAACCAAGAAGCCACGACTTCACCTACCTCATGCAAACCATGTGCCCTCACCAAACAATGAAGCAAGAGAGTGTCCCCCAAATATCACACACAAAAATGAACATCAAGAATGGAATGGGGACAATAGCATAGAAAGAATTCACTCACTCTCATGAAAATCTCACATGTCACACACGATGTACCATAGGCTTGCCCGTAGTGTAGGACTCCATTAATGTAAGCTCACTCCAATCAGGATTAACTAGGACCTTTAAAAGGTTGTAATGTAGGCTAAGGGGCTGGTAGGATACATATGGGTAATAGTGACTACCTCCCTAAGCACTTTAATACATTACATTCAAATTAAGCACATATCTCATCAAAGCCACCCATTTCACCACCCAACCAACAAATTTCTCACACACCTTTTTCAATAAGTAGCAAATTTTCTTTTAAGCACACACTAGCAAGGATGGATATTCATTTCTTTTCTCTTTATTTCTTTTTCCAATTTTTTTCAGCTTTTTTTTTTCATTTGTTTTTTTTTTTTTCTATTCACTTCTTTCCAAACCTTGCCAATGCTCCTTCAACTACTTCACAATTTATCAAGTACTCCCCTCATTGGTTCCACTCAAAAACCTTCCAATACTTCAACAATAATATACAATTATCAATTAAAGTGCTTAAGGAGTAAATGGTCAAAAGAAAGCAATTTAGAACAAGTGGGTAGGCTTGCGGTGTGGGTGCCAACAAAAAGGTCAAAGAGATCACAACAATCAAGTCCAATGTGTATATATAAGGGTAGACAAATCAAGAGAAGGCATGTATCATTTCCTGACTAGAGTAAACCTAGGATTTCGCTTTGCACACACACGAGGCAAGTTCTAGACACCAATATGCAAATATGGAGTAAAATAAGAATATGCCTCACAACACACATTGCACACAGTCCACATAAAAAGGCTCCATCACAACTCTCAATCAAGTAAATAGAGTGCAACTTGTGGAAAATTAAGCACTAATGCACAAGGGTTCACAACAAAGTCAAGTGAGTGGACTCAAGCATCTCAAGGGGGTCATTCCATTTTTTTTCTAGGCATGCATCACAATTTAAAACCAAAAGACACCACAAATAGCACATGCAATAAGTTCAAGTCCACCGGTATCAAACAAGTCAAAGGCACCTAGCATTCTACCTACTTCTTTCTTCTAGGGCCACCTACAACTAACTACTCTAATCCTAATAAAAATAAAAACTACCCGGTTCAAAGGCCTCCCCGTGGAAAAGAACCGAGGCCATAAGAAAAACCACGGGGTGGATGACATGTACCACTAACAAAGACTAAAAAGAAAATCTTTTTGTAAATTTTTCATTAGTTTTCTATTTTTTTTTCATATATTAAAGCAAGAAAAAAATAAAAATAACGTCAAGTGACAAAAGAAAATCCTAACGGTACATGCATCCCTAACCTCAAAAATAAAGGAGAGTTCCCCACCCCACACTTAAAACTAAGCAATGTCCTTAGTGCGACAAAAAAAAAGTACAAGGGGTATAGGAACTTCCCTGAAGGCTCTAGTCCTTGGTGCTAGCATCCTCCAAGCTTCCGTATAGTATGAGGTACTCAGACTTCCCCCAATATGTCATCAATATTAGGCAAGGGTGAGGATACCCCACACTTAAACTCGACATTAAATGAACCTGCAATCCAAAGAAAAGCAAAAACTACGTGACACTATAAATAAAATAATACAAGTACAAACTCGGGTTGCCTCCCGAGAAGCGCCTTAGTTAACGTCGTGGCACGACGACACTTTTAGATCACTTCCAGCATTTATGTCTTTTCTTCTTACGACGAACCTTTGCTTTCTTCCTTTCTTTGAGAGAACCCATCTTCAACTTCACATGTGATGTGTCATTGCTACCTTGTTCCACATTCTGCTCACACACGTCATTTGGTTTACTTCCATGTTCTTGTTTGACACATTCAATCATAGAGCACCCTTCAACCTTAGTTATGTGCTCCTTCTCATTATAAACCTTGAAAGTAACCTTTTCTCCATGCGCTCTAACAGTTATCTCTCCCAGCTCCATGTCAATCAGTGCCTTCGAGGTGACTAAGAATGGTCTCCCCAAAATGATTGGAGCTTCTCGGTCCTCTTCATAATCTAGGACTACAAAATTAGCAGAGAATGTAAACTTACCAACTTTAAGCAACACATCCTCCAACTTACCATCAGGGTGAGTGAGTGATCCATTCGCTATCTTAAGAGTAACTGAAGAGGGCTTGATTGCTCCTAGCCTTAACCTTTTGCAAACAGATAGAGGCATGAGATTTATGCTCGCACCCAGATCACACAATGCACCAGTGATATTATGCCCTCCAATTGTGCAAGGAATAGTAAACCTCCCAGGATCTTGAAGTTTTGGAGGTAACTTACTCAAGATTGTGCTACACTCCTCAACTAACTCAACTGTATCTATCTCTTGAGGCTTTTTCTTCTTGATTAAAATCTCTTTTAAGAACTTCACAAAGAATGACATCAATTCAAACACATCAGTCAAAGGAATGTTAACTTGAAGCTCTTTCAACATACTCACAAATTTTTGATACTGGGCCAAATCCTTCGATGGTATAAGTCTCTGCGAGAATGGTGGAGGCGGCAGAGGTGCCTCTTTTTTCTCTTCTTTCTTATTTACCTTCTCCACTTTTTCAACTTTTTCTATTTCAGCTCTCTCCTCAGACTTGGCCATCAGCTCTCCACCTTCAATTAAAGTCACTGCAAGACATTGCTCAGGCCCTTTTTTAACAGTACTTATTTCTCCCACCAACTGCCCCAACTAGTGCTCCAGGTTCTTTTGAGCATTGGGAAGATCTTGTATGGCCTGTGCATGGGCTGCAGTGTCAGCTATCATTCTCAACTGGCCCGCCATTATCTGCTTTAGCATATCTTCAACTGAATTGCTAACCTGGTGATTATTTGGGGCTCTCGTATTGCCTTGATAATAACCATTACCAAACTGATTTTGAGCCTGCAGCCTGTTTTGATTACCCACGTAATAAATTGACTCTGGATTAGAGGAGCAAACCTCTGTAGCATGATCTTGACCACAAACCTCACAAAAACTCTGGAGTTGTTGCATTGGAGCCACTTGTTGCTGAGTCTTTGGTAGAGCTAGCTTGCTAATTTGATTGGAAATAGCATCCATCTTCGCCCTCAGCTCTGAAACTGCATCTAACTGAAGTACCCCAGCAGATTTCTGTGTAGTAGCTCTACCATCTCTCTGCCAGTCAGGATTGCTCTGCGAAAACTTGTCTAGTAACTCATAAATCTGGTCAAAGTTTAAGGCCAGTACTTGGCCTCCAGTAGCAGCATCTACCACGATCTTAGTATGCGCAGTTAACCCCTCCACAAAAGTGTGTGCCAGTACCTCAGTTGATTGGTTATGGTGTGGACAATCTCTCAGTAAAGCTTTAAACCGCTCCCAGGCTGAATACAAAGACTCTCCTTCTATCTGTCTGAAGGACATAATTTCACTCCTCAGCCGGGCTGTCTTGGCAGATGGATAAAATTTAGCCAAGAACTTCTTAGCCAAATCCTCCCAAGTAGTGATAGTCCCAGACTTTTCAGCCTTTAACTACCTCTTTGTTGCCCCAATTAGTGAAAACGGGAACAATGTCAAGCGCACATAATCAATAGGAACTCCCGTCGATGTGTAAGTATCACTGATCTCCAAGAATTTCTGAATGTGTTGCTGCGGATCTTCATGAAGTAATCCACTATATTGCCCAGTCACATGCAGCAACTGAATCATGCCAGACATAATCTCAAAGTGCCCGGTGATAGAGGGCTTAACTATGCTAGACGCTACCCCCTTCAGGCTGGGGAGAGCAACATCTCGTACAGCTAAGGTGCGTTCTTCTGCCATTCCTGTAGGTAAAGATCAAGCAGGACCTAATACCTGAAACAACACAAAACTCAAAACAAAAATTAAACCTGAATAGATAATAAGTAATCATTCAAAAAGAAATCCGTCAATTATTAGTCCCCGGCAACGGCGCCAAAAACTTGTTGCTCCCAACGCACACGCAAGTATACGTGGTCGACAAGTAATAAAGTGATAAGTAGAGTATCGCTCCCACGAGGACTATTCAGACTGGACTCCTAACAAACAATTTCTTAACAACTACTCAGGGATCTTTTCCAATAGTGAGGATTTTATTAACTAAAGAACAGTAATTAAAATGGTAGAAGTGAATTCAAACAATGGAGCGAAAGTTGGTTGTAAACAATATTAATGAGACGGTCCAGGGTCAGAGTTACGAACAATCCAGTTGAGTTATCCTGTTGATTCCACTTCTTAAGTCCCAAGATTGTTAACTAACAGGTTAATTGTACTCGTGAAAAACCTTCGATTCTTCACGGTCTATGCAGGCTACTCCAATCCCTGTATGTCTATGGGTTGAATCACGTGCACGCATTAACAAATTCTGTATTTAGCTAAGCAAGGTGAATAGGTATATGTCTACCCACAAATTGATTCCCCGATGCCCAGGTTCACAATCAAGCCCTATTCTTTCTTATTTGCGTTCATAAATTCCCTCTGTCGATTTCAATCTAAGAACCGCAGATAGTGTTCAATTATTCGGCCGTTATAATCAAACAATTATGATCAAGAAAGAATAAACAATCTGTAATTGGAATTCAATTCATGGAAATCAACATTCAAACCTCAACCTTCATGAATTCGCTCTAACCCTAGAACGATAGATTTAGCCTCACATACTCATAATCACAAGACAAGGATTTGATGAAATAATGAAATAATGATGTAAAAGATTAATGGAAGGAAGAAAAATCCTTGTTCAAGATGTTATGAGCTCTCCAAATTGCTCCAAAGTCTGAACTTCCTTCAAAACGAAGTAAAAGAGTATTTATAGTGTTTCCAAAAGCCTAAAAATAAGTTACGCCTAAGCCTAGACGAAATAGGACTCAAAAACCCGCTTCAGGGGCGCTATAGCTGGCGCCCCGCGCCTCGGAACGCGCTCAACTAGGCAGAACCTGTCGAATCTCGCACGCAATAGCCATGCCTCACGCCCCAAAACGCGCTAGAAAGTGGGCGCTTTTGGGGCACCCCGCGCCAGAAAGTGGGCGCTTTTGGTCGTTCGCAGCTTGCTTCGTTCCGTGCCTTCGCGTGCTCGATCCAATCCTCAATCCAAATTCAATATTTTCTTGCTCGATCATGCTCTTTAAAGCTCCAATTGCACTTCATAACAACCTATACACATACGACACAAAATCAGTGCAAAATCACATTCATTAACTAGAAAACGCGCGAATAAAGTATCCAAACGTGAGGAAATATTAAGAAATTATAGGCATAAAATGCCAAACATCAACTTCTTTATCTTCCTATTCTGTCAAGCTAACTATTAACACGCTCTACTGATGCCATTTTTCACCAGCACAACTATCTTAATTTATAATTCTGCTCACCAAATTAGTTGGATAGAAAAATACAAATTTTTTTCCTCGGCTAGTAAAGGGAATGTAACCATAACTTGAAATTTACTGTCGGATAAAGAGGTAATATGTTGCGACTACGTAATTCTTTATACACTGCAAGCAATCCCAAACAAGTTGAGGTCGGCTATGAGAAATAATCTTTATACATTGTGGGCAAAAAACCCAAGTAGGAATTAAGTAATTTGCTCTAGAAAGTTGATAGCAAAATGCACTTCCTCTGTTCCAGTTTATGTGAACCTATTTCTTTTTTATTCTGCTCCAAAAAGAATAACCCCTTTCTAAATGTGAAAATAATTTAATTCGAAATTTTCCATTGTGTCCTTAATGAGATTATTTCTAGCCACACAAATACTAATGACTTATTATAGACCATAAATTTCAAAAGACTTATTTGCTTTATTAAACTTTGTGTCATGTCAAAAAAATTCACATAAACTGGAGGGAGTAATACGCAAAAAAAAAAAAAAAAAAAAAATAGAAATATTTTACCATCCACATATGTAGTGTTAGCTTGAATAAGCTTGGAAGTTTTGACTGATGACAAAGGAACAGATCCAAGGACTTGTTCCTTTGGATCACTGCAGTTGAATGATTAATTACGAAAAATTATTTAAGCGGAAATATTAATTGTTATCTTAAAATCTAATGTTAATCTTGATAATCATGCATGGATGTACGAGATAAGAAAAAATTGCATAAGATTGGGATAAAGCTTGAAGATAAGCAAGGAGTTCAATTAGGCGGAAAGAGAAAGTATGTATTATTTTGTTAGGCTTGGAGATGGAATTCCGTCTTCAATCAAAAAGTTAAAAAAGATGTCAGGTGATTGGCGATGGAATACCCTAGCCAACACCAGACACCTTTTTAAATTTTTGAAGGGAGAAGTTATTTTGTCGCCAGTTTTTTCAATTTAATTTTTTTAAATCTATTTTCCACGGTAAAACACAGATTGGGGAGGGAACTCACTCGCTAATTACTCGCTAACCATTTTGTAGCTATTTATTATTTTTTCTAGTAGTGTCTCCAATCCGAATTTGGATTAGTGTAAGGGCTTTCCTACTTACTTTATTTCATATATAAACCCTTGAAAACCTATTTTGAAGGTAGACAATCATTAGAGAGAAACTAAAAACACCATTTTTGAGATTACAATCTCTGGGTTCGAATCAAACAAGCAATTATCTATTTTCAAGAATTGGGATTCTTGAAGATAATCTTCTTCTTCATTCTTTGTATGAGGGATTCTATATCGTTGTTCTTGGGAGGTGAATGAGTAGGTAATCCTTTTCATTGCTTAAGACATTCGTTTAGCGTTTTAGATTTCTTATTGTTCTACAACTTCCAATCATCTTTCGATTATTTTAATCGAATTCTATCTTTAGTTTTTCTTTTAATTATTGTTAATTTTGATATTCTGCTGCTCGTGTATCTCAGATCGTATCACTCTAGACTCAAATACTGCAAAGAAGAACAATTTCACAAACCAGCTGAAAGGCAAATAATCATACCATTGAATAACTCATATACTCTTGAGATATCAAGATACTCGAATCACATAGCTTTGCAATCTCATATTGTAATTTTTCAAAAAGCATTATGAGAAAGGTCAAAATGAATTATTATTGAGCTCAAATTTGAAAACGCATTTTAACTACTCCCTCAAGATTATTTTTCCTTAGCTCAAGTGTTTCTAGATTTTAGTTTTTCATCTATAGTGTATGCTGCTACCCTTAAGCGAATCCAAAGCATCAAAACATTCTTATTACAGTATGCTAACACTTGTCGTTCATTTTCTCAGCAAATCCCAATGCAAACACTGAACTTGGCAATTGTGAAAGTGGAGAACAAGAAAAATTCATAGTGTTAGTTCTGTTAGCACCTTCATGCTGTGCAAAGTTGTAGGAGTTTGGAAAGTAGTGTACCATATATACAATAAGGCACAATTTATAAGAACCTTGTTTGGAGGAAATATTTTTGTTAAATCTACGAAGAAAAAGCTGATATGTTTTAAGTAATATTTTAAGACCACCATATTTATCAGCTCAATAGGAATATTAAAAGTGCTCCATCAGTGTACAACATCCTTGCCTTTTATTCATTGTCTATTTTGCTCGGAAGGTATGCATGTTCTAAATGCTAGAAAAAATTATATATAAACTGCATTGGATTACTGTTATATCACGCACTGCAATAGGTATACATAATTAATCTCCAAACATCATTCTACTTCAACTATTTGTTGCTCCCAAACGCACACGCAAGTATACGTGGTCGACAAGTAATAAAGTGATAAATCGAGTATCGTTCCCACGAGGACTATGCAGACTGAGTTCTAGCAAACAATTTATTTAAACTATTCAGGGATCTTTTTCCAATAATGATGAGTTTATTAACTAAAGAACAGTAATTAAATGGTAGAAGTGAATTCAAACAATGGAGCAAAACTTGGTTGTTATCAGTAATACGGAGACGATCCAGGGTCAGAGTTACAAACAATCCAGTTGAGTTTTCCAATTGATTCCACTTCTTAAATCCCGGGTTACTAACTAACAGATTAAATGTACCCGTGAAAACCTTTCAGTTCTTCACGGTCTATGCAGGCTACTCCAATCCCTATATGTCTATGGGTTGAATCACGTGCACGCATTAACGATTTCTGTAATTAGTTAAACTAGGCGAGCAAGTATATGTCTATCCTACTCACAAATTGGTTCCCCGATGCCCGGGTTCACAAACTAGTCCTATTCTTTCTTATTACGTAATTAAATTCCCTCTGTCGAGTTCAATCTAAAAACCATAGATAATGCGTAATAATCGGGCCCTGACAATTACACAAGTGAAATCAAGAAAGAATAAGTAACCCGTAATGGGATTCAATTAATGGGAATCAATCTTCAAACAATCAACCTTCATGTAATACTCTAACCCTAGAACGATAGATTTAGCCACGCATACTCATAATAACAACACAAGGAATTGATGAAATAATGAAATAATGATGTAATAAATTAATGGTAGGAAGAAAAACCCTTGTCTTGATGCTATGAGCTCTCAAATTTGCTCCAAGGTCTGAACTCCCCTACAAAAACTAAGTAATAAACTATTTATAATGTTTCCATACCCTTGGTAATAAGTTAGACCCAATCCTAGACGAAATAGGGAGTAAAATCGCGCACAAGGGGCGCTATAGCGGGCGCCCCGCGCCCCGAAAAGCGTGCACAAGACCAGAACCCGCATCCAGGCTTCGTGCCTTGGGCTTGCGTCGCGTGCCAAACGCGCCAGGCCACCGCGCGCTATAGGCTGCGCGGCGCGGGCCCCAGAGCGCCAAGCCAAAATCGCTCTTTTCCGCTCCAAAACTCGGCTCGTGTCGTGCCTATGTGTGCTCAATCCAATCCTCAATCAAAATCCAATCTTTTCTTGCTAAATCATGCTCTTAAAAGCTCCAATTACACTGCATAACAACCTACATACACACGACATAAAATCAGTGTAAAACCACATTCACAAGCTATAAAACGCGCGAATAAGGTATCCAAACGTAAGGAAATATTAAGGAAATATATGCATAAAATGCCAAACATCACTATTCACACCGGTCCTCTAATATTTTATCTAATAAACTCAATTGTTCACACAAATTTTCCAAAAAGCTATTTACTCTTGAGAAAGCAAATACTTAGGGACAAAACCAAACCAATTGTGAAAGTCAAGCTATCGGCCATCATTAAGGGAAACTGTCAACTCATTGTTGGAGTTGATGTATGACTTAGCAGAGGAGGAAGTTGTTGATGCACGTACTGTCCTCAATGTAAAAGCAGGTTTACTAGGTTTTGGAAGAGAACTAATGCTTTCACTACCAAGCATTATAATTACATCTGGCATGCTTGGACGAATACTGGCATCTTCTTGCACGCACAAGAGTGCAATATTAATGCATTTCAATGCGTCTTCTTCATTGCATGATTCAACTAGCGATTCATCAACTAAACTCATGATAGCACTTCCTTCGTTCCATAATCTCCATACCTGAAATGTAACTTGAGTTAGGAAAAGAGGCAGTGATACAGTTACCAAACTTAAGGTTCGGAACTTTTCACTCACATAACCTAGAAGGTTTAATGCTTCCTCCCGCTGATAAAATCCTGTATTTCTCTTGCCACAAATGATCTCAAGCATAACAACTCCAAAACTAAAAACATCTGACTTGGTTGAGAATAATCCATCTAATGCGTATTCTGGAGACATGTAACCACTGCATGTACATCGACAAGTGATTATGAAGAATTTGACAGTGATGGATTAAATGTATTCAATCTCTAAATTTAAAATGATTGCAGCTTACTACGTTCCAACAACTTTGTTTGTATTTGCTTCCGTAGTATTCCCTTGGACAATCCTTGCTAAGCCAAAATCTGAAATCTTGGGTTTCATCTCTTTATCTAATAATATGTTACTTGTTTTTAAATCTCTATGAATGATCCTCAACCTTGAATCATGGTGCAAATAAAGAAGGCCTCGAGCAATGCCCAAGATGATATCAAGTCGCTTCTTCCAATCTAATATCACATGATATCTTTCATCTTGTGCAGTTATCATACAAAAAATATGATTAGTACATCAAGTACCAAAATATAGTTGCTTACATTTTTCTGTTTGAGAAATAAGGAAAATCATAATGCAAAGAGGCTAACCAAAAATGAAGGTGTCTAAGCTTTTGTTTGGCAAATATTCATAGAGTAAGATCTTTTCATTTCCCTGGACGCAATAACCCATAAGTCGAACAAGATTTCGATGCTGAAGTCTTGCAATCAATACTACTTCATTCCTGAATTCGCTTATTCCTTGATTCGATTGGGTTGATAATCTTTTGATTGCAATTTCTTGCCCTCCCTGAAATTTTCCCTGAAAATATTTTTCCGATAATTTGTATTCTACATAGCTCAAAAAGATAAGGTATAAATTTAGTAAAACTTTTCAATAACCTTATAAACAGGACCAAAACCACCGCGTCCTAGCTTATTTTCTTCTGAGAAGTTATCAGTTGCCGCTAAAATGCTTTCAAAACTAAAGAATGGAATATCGATGCCTTTCTCATCCTCGTCATTCATCAAGTCATTATCTCCCTTTTCACTGTTCAACCAGCGGGACCGTGGATTTTCTTGTATAGAAAGAAAAAGGGAGAATATATATTAGTGAAACCTCATATGAAGTTATATAGTCATCAAGTACAGAGAAATATTTGTGTTTACCATTTCCTCGTGCTGATCTCCTTGTTCTATAAAATAGGTAGTAGATAAAGGCAAATAGGAAAAGAGTAGTGGCAATTGTAGTAGGAAGAGCAACTTTTAGCCATCTTGATTTATGTGTTTGGTATGCAACTGCGGTAGCAAAAACAGAAATATAAGACTAGCAATTCAAATAACTAAATAAAACAGAACCACACTAAAAGAAGCATGCTTGTAGCCCAAGAGGCTGAATATTTTTCTGAATATATACCTTTTGGAACTGAAAATTCAGAAGCATCTAGTTTAACATAAATCGTCGTTCCACCAGCGGAGAGTTGCTGCAAGTTGAAGAGGTCTCTGACCCAATTTAGACATTTGTTGCCATCAAAGGCATAAGCAGTGCAGGAGCAATTGTTTAGACAAGTGGATTCACATTCTGCTGCACTACCAACACCCTGAATGTGGTTATGATCGACTGGTAATCTCATATGAGAATGCATCCAGTACTTGTTTTCCTCTAAAGTAGAAGCAGTATTAGCATTATTACACTTGAGGTTTGTTTTCCTTTCACAACCACCAGAGAAGCTGTTCAAATCCCAATCTTTTTTTGATCTCGGAGTGAAACCAGGCAAACAATTACACAAGGCCAGACTTGATGATGATAAACTAGTCCCGTTGCTGCAGGCGCCATATGCACCACAATAAGCATACACATCACATGGTTGTGCTGGTTGAGTGAAAAACATATTCCACTGCCTGTTGCTATTCAACCATATCAGGTTCTTAGTTTCGCCAGTGATATCTATTATGAATCTTGACATGACTGAAGGATTATACAAAGAAAATGTAAAATAGACCTCATCAGAGTTGTTTACATATGTGTAGTTATACGTGGGATTTGATCGTCCATTCCAAGGTCCACTTGACCAGTATGGTACTGTCCTGTTCCACCTAAGAACAGCCGCTCCGTTAGGTCCTATCTCAAGGGAATAGAGCCCCGGGGTAGGATCTTCCGGGTTGGTCCAAGAAGTGAGAACTTGTTGAGTTTTAGTTCTTTTGTTGTAGCCAAGTTTAGAACCAGGCAAAAATGTGTGGCTTGGATGATCGAAACTTTGCCACAATAATGGAGCTGGTCCGTATGGTTTGTTGGATGCAACGTCATTCAAAATTAAATTCCCATCATCATGAAGAACCGCCACCACATCATAATGCTTCGATGTACTTGTATTTGTCGACCAAATTGAGTGTCCGGTTCCATTGAGAAGCACCAAGTTGCCCTTTATAACTTTGAGCTGTGCGGAGTCCATTTCATTAAAAGACAAAGGGGTATCCCTATTTGCTACCCAAACTATGTTTTGTGTGGTAAATATTTCTATTTGTCTAAACCATATACCGATGTAATACTTGGAATTAGTATTACCTGGTGTGAAGAAGCCCATCACAAATTTTCCACCTGAAGATACCATAGTCACATTAATAGTTATGGATTTCTCTGGATAAAGGGTATCTCCAAGGGACAAGTGCTGCTGGTTCCTCCCAGTCATGTTTGTGTTAGTCACTCCAAAAGAAAAGCACGAGAATACTACTAAAAGTTGCAGTGCGAAAAGGATAAAATTTTGATTTTCGATGATTTCCATTGTTGCTGGTTGCTACACCAGCAGAATCAGAATAATCAAATGCTTAGTCTAAAATAAATTCTTGTTTTTCATTTGGGCCAGGGTCAGCGGTCACAATAAAATTTACTGGCAGGCAGGCACTTCAACTAGGAGAATGATGATGATTTGCTCAGTGTCCCACTTTCTTGTGGAAGAATACCCAAATTGTCTTAGTCAAGATTCCACAATTTATTTGCAAAGAAACTTTCCAAGCTAGCGTTTGGGCATAGATTTGGTTGAAACTTGGGAATTTGAGTTTTTGGAATTGAGTTGAAAAATAATTTTTGGAACTTAGAAGTTGTGTTTGAATATAGAATTTAGTTAAAAAATAGTTGGAAGTTTTGTAGGTAAAACAAGACAATTTTCTTAAAAACTCCCGAAAAGTGGTCTTGATTTTTTAAAACTATTTCCAAAACTTGACAAAAAATATATCCAAAAATATTTCTCCCAAAAATCTCCAAAAAGTGCTGCCAAATTTTATCAACAATCGGGAGCTTAAGTCCATTTCTTTTTCCCACATTCATTACTTTTTCTTTCTTTCTCTGCTGACGGATGGAACTGACTCTTGTTTCTCTTTTTCTTCTTCTTTTATAAGAACATCTGATTTTAGTTTCGAAAATTCTTAAAATATTCTGGAATATATAACTGAAAAAATCAATTTTTAGGTGGCATTTCTGAAAAGAAAAAACAACCTATGGCATCTTGACTTAGTGTGTTTGTATTGATAGCAATGCCAGGGACAGATCATCTATCTCTGTTCCTTTGTCTAGCTAGATTTAATGACGATTCCTCACCGGATTCAGCAGGCAAAGATTCACCAAGCAAAGTCAAGTTTCTCTTCTGTAGTAATTGCAAGAATGCCACACTTAAAAAGATTCAAACGCATGTGACACGACCCGGAATCCGGTTAGGCCGTGCGGACACCCGACATCCTCCCATAGACTCGTCGAGCGAACCCTTACCAATTAAATTAGAAAAATAAATATAACAATTCATAAATAAGGACAAGATTAAAAAAAAAAAACACAGACATACTGATACCTCTAAGCTGTACAAAAGAAATTACAGCTGACTACCCAACATACTAGGTTTAGGGCTATCCAGACTAGACATCTAAGAGTACAAAAGAAGACAGATACCTCCTGAAGGGAGCAAAATGCATCTGAAATAAAAAACAATAAACTGGTGGCCATCCGGAATAAAAGATGGCTCACCCTGACAGCTGAAGTCGTATTCGCTCCTTCACAACGTGGCGAACTCAATCTTGGAGCGAACCCGCCGAAACGAAATAGATAGACAAGAAACAAACAACAAACAAGGGTGAGTCAAAAGGATTCAATAAGTGGGGCAGACTAGCCACCTCAAAGAATAGGATAACTAGCCATGGAGAAGAAACAGACAAACCAAATTCCTCTTATTTAGATTATAAAAAGGCAGAGCCAGATAATAACCGGAAACACTTATGAAACCATAAACTCAACCAGGAATACGAGCCAGAAACATATCAACAAATAAGCAATGCACGTAGAAGCAGAACAGTAGTTATGTACCACAAGTCTACACAATGGTATGAAATGAAATGAGATGAAATGAAATATGATGCAAAGGGTCACATGTGCCCGCCATCCCATCTCGAAGCGGAATACTCCTGCATTCGAGGGGAATCCAATCTGATAACCAACTGGAGTGGAATACTCCTGCTCCTGGGGCGGAATACTCTTGTACCCGAAATAATATAAACCAGAGGCGGAATACTCCTGCACTCTCTTGAGGCGGAATACTCCTGCACCCGATATAATGTAAAGCTGAGGCGGAATACTCCTGCACTTTCCTGGGGCGGAATCCTCCTACCCTCAATATGATACAATGGAGCGGAATACTCCTGCTCCTGAGGCGGAATACTCCTACCCTCAATATGATACAATGGAGTGGAATACTCCTGCTCCTGGGACGGAATACTCCTAATACTCCTGCTCCTGGGACGGAATACTCCTACCCTCAATATGATACAATGGAACGGAATACTCCTGCTCCTGGGGCGGAATACTCCTGCACCCAATATGATATGCCATGTAATGCATATGAATGACATATAATGCATATGAATGCAATGTGATGCAATAATAACCCTTCACCGGCGCAGGACTCTCATCGACAACCGGGAAGTAGATGCCAACTCACAGCCAGAGTACAATGCTCAGATCCTCAATGCAATACCAAAAACAGGACATAACATATAATATATAATGTAAATCCAAAGCTAAGGCGTAATGAGTACGCCTATCGGCAGCTACACACGTAAGGAACACGTGGTAGAAAATCCACGAGGCCAGGTGCCTCCAAAGAAATGGATATAAATAGTTACCTCTTCCAAAAGTTAGTATGGCTAATCAACAACCGCTTTATCCTTTGGTTTCCTTGCCAAACGATCCCACTCTATTCAATAAGCAGAAAAATATATCAATTTAGGCTAAATGCTTCATTCCTCACATCTTAGGGCAATCCGGTTAGGAACCTGATACCCTATTCGCATACGCAATACGCAGGCCAGGCCTATGTATAGGATTTAAGTTCACATAACAAAACCCTAAATAAATTATATTTATAAGTTGTCCATAACTCTCTGAGTACGAATATATAATCAATTCTATTATCGGGGTCCATTTGTCCCTTTAAACTATTAATTGAACTTATTAAAATGATGTCTAATATTCCAATTTTTACCGTTAAAATATATTCAAACACACGTAATAAACTCAAATAATGCATTCGAGGTAAATATTTTACTATTTTCCTGGCTCTTTTCTCATTTTCTGGCATTTTTTTCTTTGATGCGTTCTGTCTTTTCGTTGCTGCTCTTGTTTCTGTTTCTATTCTAGACACCGCCCATGGTCACTTTCATTTTCTTTCTTGTTTTGTCTTTTTGTTTTTTGTCTTTTCTTTTTTTTTCTCTTTTTCCTTTAAAATTCGCTGCTACGGTAAAAATTAAAACGGTACCCTATGATATTAGAAATAATTCCAACTTTTGCATACAAGTTATACAAAATATATATAGCATACTCGCTAAGGCGGATCTCAAATCGGGTTCCCGAAACTCAAGATGCGAATTTAAATAGAAAAAAAGTCTAATTATTTAACGTTCGGCATTTTAGCGGAAACTAGCCGAACAACATCGAAATTCACTTTCGAAAAATCACAAAAGTAAAAAATAATCATACGAACCCAACAACGCTTTCGGATTTCGAATCGGAGCTCATTCGCCAAAACCGAGCTCGAAAATCTCTTTTTAATATTTATCGACAATAAAAACTGAAACCTTTTTCCGATGCCTACCAAACGAGGTCTGATTTAGCTCAAATTTTACAGATAAGTCTCAATGGACCTTACGAATATTTTAAAATTATCGGCACGCCAATCGGAGTCCTAACTTCCGAAATAACTTACCAATGTCGTTTCATTCACCTCCACTTAAACTTTCGTTCGTCCTCGAACGAGCCTAGGTCTAAAGAAAAATTCACACAGATAAGAAAAAAAGAACTTGCACGACCTTCATGAGCTACTCCACGGGCATTATTTCCTAATTACAGGATCAGAATTATAACACGCATATCGAACTCTTGGATAAAAATATAGCTGGATAATATCATAACGCCATTGCCCAGCTTATTCTGACTACACTGATCCTTTCTCGATCACGAGAGGAGAGTTCTATATTTTTGAAACAAAGATACACGAAACTTTGAATGGGTTAACATGATTCAGCCGAAAATTACCTCTTCGATATACCTTTCGATATAGAACAGGTCGATGGAACTAAGTATTAGCTCACACTTGATACAATAGGGGAAGCTTTTGAAGTACCTTGTCACTACACACTATAGAAGATTTGATGCAAGCTATATTATTTTTACGAACGCACTATGCAACATCTCTGTTGATGTTAGGGTTGTTCCGCAAGCTCCTTGTGGGAATGTAGTTACTCATATACTAATGTATGTCAAAGGTTCATCTGAACAGGGTCTATCATATAAGGATAAGGATCATGCAAATTCTACTGAATAGTATGATGCAGACCAGGAATGATCTTCAGACTGAACATCTACTTCAGGGTATTGTCTTTGGAACTGGAAATATTATGACTTGAAAAAGTGAAAATAAAAGAGACATGTAGTTGGACCATGAGCTGAGGCAGAATACCAGCAACAAAATTGATTACATGTGCACTTGTAACGCTAAAGTAACTTCTCAAAGAGTTGAGGTGTAAAGGAGATATGCCAATCTAAGCTACACTAGACCTTTAACTCTAAATTTTCATGATGTAAAACAGCATCAGTATGAGGATCCAGTTCTAGGTTAATACAAACAGATAGCCGGAAGAAAACCGGAGTCACCATACAGGGTTACTACTGACGGTGTTCGCATGAATAAAGATAGACTTTGTGTTTTCGATGTTACAGATTTACGTGGACAGATTATGATAGAGGCATATTATTCCGAATATACTGTTCATCCAGGTTCGACTAAGATGTACCATGATCTTAAGCAGATTTACTGGTGGGACGGAATGAAGTGTGACATAGCAGAGTTTGTGGCTCAGTGTTCTAATTGCCAGTAAGTTAAAGTCGTGTCATCTTTCCAGACTTTATGCTTTCAGCAGATAGGTACGTATATATGATCAGGTTGCCAGCTTATCTCTAACATTAATAGATTATTAGTGGTTTAGCAATGCTCGATACTCATTGTAGGTTTCTGTCGTGGCCCTAGGTTGGGTCGTGACAAAAGTGGTATCAACGCTTTAGAGATTTAGTATTACTATTCAGTATTTGGAGGAAGACTCCTCCACTTAAAATACAAACTCATGCAGCTATTTGATGGGAATAACCATCCTCGCACAGTCTGCTGGACTAAAGAAGATTTAGCTAAAAGCTGAACGTAGGCAGACCTAAGCTACCAACTACCCTTTCAAGTTGCCAAACAGCTACACCTCTCGAGTTCACAATTCTATTCCTTTGCCGTAAATACCACTAACTGATGGATGGTACTTCTATTATCCTTAGAAGCCTTGAAAACAATAATATGCTTACCCAGCTACAATAACACGTACTCTGGCTCAACACAGGGAACATCAGAAACGGCTACCAATTGCCCACGCTCACTAGTGCTGGACGAAGAAGAAATAGAAATGGACTGAGGATAGAAATAATTAGAGCTTTAGGAAGCTCATCTTCTTATTGCTCGGCTACCAGAGCTAGACTACTTCCGAGTCAGGCTAGTCAAAGAATCGCAATTGAATAAATAGACATTAAATGAGCTTTATGAACAACATATATGCCAATTTAATCTCCCAATAAGAAGAAAACTCTAACAATTTACTAGAAATCCTTTTATAACCCAGATAAGCTCATGGGATAACATGACTGTACTAGTGTCTTGAACCAAGAGGAGATACGTAGATCGAATATTACTTACTAATCACTTTACACAGAAGAAATGATACACTTGCTGATGGTGAAGAATTAGGATCCCATTATCTTACCAACACGAAATTCCAAGAAGAGAGGTAAACTGATTTGACATAATAACAGAAGGTGGAACAACAAGATGCCAGGCAGACAATACCGGCACTTACTGCCAAATCTCTCATATTTAGACTAGAAAAATTAGTAAGGTCTCAGAAATGCCAGGAATAAATCATACCAGAAGCTCACCCCTCTACCGCAACCGATTCTTAGTAGAAACGACATCCAAGGAAACCATCGAAACATGATAAGACACACCTTTTCCAGATCGATCGAAAGAATCAAATCTACTCACATTTAACAGAAGAAGAAATCTCAGGGTCTACTACCTCGGGTACCTCAGCATCCTGCCAGACCAGTAGTTCATAAAACTGCCTATGCGGCTGAACTAAGCCGTTATACTAATAATTACCTTCTGAAGAATAATTGCCACCACGCTCTCAACCTTTACTGGATCGTGGCATTTCTTTAGCTGATTGAGATCTAAATGAAATCCCTGCGACTGGGCAGGTGCCTGAGGGCAAGAAGAAGGACAACTGCCTACTTGCTGGAGTAAGGGAAAACTCCTCAAAGGATAACCAGACTCACGACAATGATAACACCTTTTGGCTGAAAATGGAAGCTGGACCGATTTTTGAAAGCTACAAAGAAAAAGCTGAGTCTAATCTTGATGAACTACCCGCGCACTCTAAGAATCACGTGACACAAACTGAGATAACCTGGAAGGTGACCTTCCAAAATAATCAGAACTCTTACCTCCAAATGAGGTACCATGGTTACCCACTAGGGCCACGGGATCTCTTGCTCTTCCGCTCTAACTCTTCCCCCTCTAACTTTTGGTATGCCTAATACCTTTGAGCAATATCAACAACGATATCAAATGAAGTCCCAACCTCAATTTTTCGAGCCATCTGGGATCTCAACGAAAAAGAAAGGTCATCAATAAATCATCGAATCTCTCGAAAGGCTCATAGAATAGTTCTAATGCATATCTCGACATTCTATAGTATTCAATCTCATATTCTGAAGCACCAACAGGCTAACCGACAGGCTACCCTGTCCAATCCACTCAAACTGGCAACACTTTTCATCTCGCTCGCTACTCGAAAGGAACTTTTCCACAAATTTAGAAGAAAAATCGAACCAAGTTAGCTAATAAAAGAGCGGTACATCAATTCAAGGCTGGACCCCTGAAACTGGAAAGCAGAATAATTAACACCATACCGCTCGATATAATCAAAAGCCTAAAGGATACGCTGACATCATTTTATTTTTAAAAAGAATCACGGGGTTTATCTGATACATTGTTTAAGAATATCGGAAGGTTCAATCTGCGTAAAATAATGGAACCTCTTTGAGCACTCGGACCCAATAATTACCTCAGTTACGTAACCAGCCAGAACAACTGGAAGCACAACACATGCTGCCTCCGGAACATACTTTACTGCGGCAATATTAAGAACTAGAATAGGAGCTCCCTGAGACCGAACATCTGCATCTGCAGCAACTTGATAAGCTGCCAAGCAAATAAAGGTTCTTGCAGTATCTGCTTCGCCAAGATTCTCGTAAAAGTATCGTAGAGAGCCAAAGGAAATAAACGGCCCTACTCCCTTGCCCATCGAGAGCTCGTACGGCTGCGACCTACGTAACTAGATCGTCAGCACAATCAAAACTCTCGGGGCTTCGTCAGTGCCAGCTCAAGGCTAAACTGCTTCGTCTTGAACTCATACCGTTTGCTGATTTGTCGCACGAGGGTTCACAATTACCACGAAGGAATTAACGAATTAATGAAAATACTTTTGAGTCCTAGACCGACGCACGATCAGAAATGAAGGAAGTGAAACTTCCTAGATGCCATCATAACCTCTCGTAGATAAGTACGGACGTCTACGCACCCATCAGCGAGACTCTAAAAGACACTATCTTAGTCTGGATAGACTCTAAACCGGGCTCTGATACCAACTGACACGACCCGGAATCCGGTTAGGCCGTGCGGGCACCCGGCATCCTCCCCTAGACCCGTCGGGCGAACCCTTATCAATTAAATTAGGAAAATAAATATAACAATTCATAAATAAGGACAAGAGTTTAAAAAAAAACACAGACATACTGATACCTCTAAGCTGTACGAAAGAAATTACAGCTGACTACCTAACATACTAGGTTTAGGGCTATCCAGACTAGACATCTAAGAGTACAAAAGAAGACAGATACCTCCTGAAGGGAGCAAAATGCATCTGAAATAAAAAATAATAAACTGGTGGCCATCCGGAATAAAAGCTGGCTCACCCTGACAGCTGAAGTCGTCTTCGCTCCTTCACAACGTGGCGAACTCAATCTTGGAGCGAACCCGCCGAAACGAAATAGATAGACAAGAAACAAACAACAAACAAGGGTGAGTCAAAAGGACTCAATAAGTGGGGCAGACTAGCCACCTCAAAGAATAGGATAACTAGCCATGGAGAAGAAACAGACAAACCAAATTCCTCTTATTTAGATTATAAAAAGGCAGAGCCAGATAATAACCGGAAACACTTATGAAACCATAAACTCAACCAGGAATACGAGCCAGAAACATATCAACAAATAAGCAATGCACGTAGAAGCAGAACAGTAGTTATATACCACAAGTCTACACAATGGTATGAAATGAAATGAGATGAAATGAAATATGATGCAAAGGGTCACATGTGCCCGCCATCCCATCTCGAAGCGGAATACTCCTGCATTTGAAGGGAATCCAATCTGATAACCAACTGGAGTGGAATACTCCTGCTCCTGGGGCGGAATACTCTTGTACCCGAAATAATATAAACCAGAGGCGGAATACTCCTGCACTCTCTTGGGGCGGAATACTCCTGCACCTGATATAATGTAAAGCTGAGGTAGAATACTCCTGCACTCTCCTGGGGCGTAATCCTCCTACCCTCAATATAGTACAATGGAGCGGAATACTCCTGCTCCTGAGGTGGAATACTCCTACCCTCAATATGATAGCAATGGAGCGGAATACTCCTGCTCCTGGGGCGGAATACTCCTGCACCCGGGGCGGAATACTCCTGCACCCAATATGATATGCCATGTAATGCATATGAATGACATGTAATGCATATGAATGCAATGTGATGCAATAATAACCCTTCACCGGCGCGGGACTCTCATCGACAGCCGGGAAGTAGATGCCAACTCACAGCCAGAGTACAATGCTCAGATCCTCAATGCAATACAACCAACAGGACATAACATATAATATATAGTGTAAATCCAAAGCTAAGGCGTAATGAGTACGCCTATCGGCAGCTACACACGTAAGCAACACGTGGTAGAGAATTCACGAGGCCAGGTGCCTCCAAAGAAATGGATATAAACAGTTACCTCTTCCAAATGTTAGTACGGCTAATCAACAACCGCTTTATCCTTTGGTTTCTTTGCCAAACGATCCCACTCTATTCAATAAGCAGAAAAATAAATCGATTTAGGCTAAAGACTTCATTCCTCACATGTTAGGGCAATCCGGTTAGGAACCTGATACCCTATTCGCATAAGCAATACGCAGGCCAGGCCTATATACAGGGTTTAAGTTCACATAACCAAACCCTAAATAAATTACATTTATAAGTTGCCCATAACTCACTGAGTACGAATATATAATCAATTCCATTATCGGGGTCCATTTGACCCTTTAAACTATTAATTGAACTTATTAAAATGATGTATAATATTCCATGTTTTACCGTTAAAACATATTCAAACACACGTAACAAACTCAAATAATGCATTAAGATCATTACCTGAATGTTTTGGGGTAAAAATTCTACTATTTTCCCAGCTTTTTTCTCATTTTCTGGCATTTTTTTCTTTGCTGTGTTCTGTCTTTTCGTTGCTGCTCTTGTTTCTGTTTCTATTCTAGTAAAATGCTAAGGGATATATATATATATCCCTTAGCACCACCGCCCATGGTCACTTTCATTTTCTTTCTTGTTTTGTCTTTTTGTCTTTTGTCTTTTCTTTTTTTTTCTTTTTCCTTTAAAATTCGCTGCTACGGTAACAATTAAAACGGTACCCTACGATATTCGAAATAATTCCTACTTTTGCATACAAGTTATACAAAATATATATAGCATACTCGCTAAGGCGGATCTCAAATCGGGTTCCCGAAACTCAAGATGCGAATTTAAATAGAAAAAAAGTCTAATTATTTAACGTTCGGCACTTTAGCGGAAACTAGCCGAACAATATCGAAATTCACTTTCGAAAAATCACAAAGTCACAAATAATCATATGAACCCAACAACGCTTTTGGATTTCAAATCGGAGCTCATTCGCCAAAACCTAGCTCGAAAATCTCTTTTTAATATTTATCGACAATAAAAATTGAAACCTTCTTCCGATGCCTACCAAACGAGGTCTGATTCAGCTCAAATTTTACAGATAAGTCTTAATGGACCTTATGAATATTTTAAAATTATCGGAACGCCTATCGGAGCCCTAACTTCCGAAACGACTTACCGAGATCGTTTCAGCATGCCACACAGTAACTTTCCATCCACATTTACCACTATATTTAAAGTTTCCCTTTTGTCTAATGCATGTTATTAGAAGTATGCAAAGTTGAGTAACTCCTAAATAATGCTGTATTAGCCTAAAACAATTTAAGACAACAAATTGAATTTGGGCCGAGAGTACAAGCAATATTGAGTATCAAAATTGAGATAATAAGCAAAATCAAGCATAAATGACAGAGAAATAACGAAATTTTGAATATATGAGGTTGAGTACAAATTTTGCCAGAGCTTCTGTATATATTTTCTGATGATTAGAATATGAAATGAGATGCTATTTATAGACAAATGGATACAAGCTATCTTTCCCATCTTTGTCCACTGCTTCACCCACGTTTCTCCATCTTTAGCGGTGGAATTAGTGGACTGAAATCGTGGGCGATTTTCCCGCTGAAGTTGGGGTGAACCATCGAGGCTTAAGTCATCAACCTCGTGGATGTGAACTAACTGATCAACCAAAGGTGGTCATTCTCCGAGGTGATCATTCACCGAGGTGTGCTACAAACTACGACTTCGGTTGATGGCTTCGGTGACAGTGACGATTATTTCGAGTCCCGACTTACAAACCTCTGCTCTATGCACTTTGAATGAAGCGCCAGAGGCGTCACATGCGCGAGCTAATTTTCACCCAATACAATATCATACGTATACTACAAATAGTTTTCATTGCTAAGCAAAAGCTTACATAAACGGAAGGCAGACCGTAAAAAGCATTATATCTCATAATGTAAACTGTAAAAAGTTCTAATTAAGGAAAAAAAAGAAGTAAGGGGAAGCAAGTTCTAATTGGAATAAAGAGATTCATCAAGACATAATTTATTAAGCTTAAAGAAGATAATCTAGGCCAGAATCCTTCATCTATTGAACTTTGTAACAGTGCAAATTCAAGAATTGTTCTGTCCGCCATGGTTTTTTACACGGTCAAGTATAGCCCGTAAAGGCTATGGTTTGCCAACTTTTATTATTTTTATTATTTTAAAATACTTTTATGATGGTGATTTATATTTTTTGTTAAAACACAATATTTAAATTAATAATAGAGATATTATTGAGGATTGCATAGTATGATCATACGAATTCCATTGGAGTCCATCACATAAGCATTAGAGTTCATACAAAACATATGAATAGTATCTAGTGCACATAAGTTTTCTAACTTAGACAACATAGAATATGTACTATCTGAAATAGTAGTCACAAAATTTATGCCAGACTGGTCTTTCACCAAAGCTTGATGAACAAAAACAGGAGGCACTGCATAGTGGATGATAGAAAGAGATTTGGACTATGAGGGAGCTCCTTGTGCTATAACAGGTGAGCAACTCTATTGCCTTGTCGAAAATTATGCCGGATTATTGACATTTTCAACTTGAGGATCAACAACCTGCAATTTGTAATAATAGATTGTGATGGTGATTGTGAAAAGCCATAATCTTTAATAAAAATTAATACTTATTTTTGAAATAACTAACAAATATTGTTGGTAAACTTTTGTTCATTAAAAATATTTGGGTCGAGCCGTGGAGACAGAGGCTGATGCTTGCATCAAGGTAGAGTGCGTATATCACATTACTTGGGGTGTTGGCCTTCCCCCAACCTTGCGTGAACACATAATGCTTTGTGCACTAGGCTGCCATTTTTTTAGGTTGATGGTTAAAATCGGTAATTATATTCTATATGAGAGGGATGGGTCGTGATCAAACTAGAAAGGGCTTTTTACACTTACATACTATCTTATACCATTTATTACAAAAAATAGCAATATTATTGATATTACAAAACATAACAATATTTTTATTTACAAGTTGCTAGAAACAAATAAAAAAGAAAAACCCTAACCTCTATCTTTCATCCCTAACACATGTTGGACCCTCTGCCGACCCCAGTCTGACAGCGCCGCCGGTCTACAGAAACAGTCAGAAAGAGTGCAAAAAGTGCAGAAATTGTGCAGAAATGATGCAGAAAAGCAGAAACAGTCATAAACAGTGCAAAAATTATGTAGAAAGGTGCAGAAACACTACAAAAATGCAGAAACAATGCAGAAATGGTGTAGATACAAATAGAAATAATGCCAAAAATAGTACAGAAACAGTACAAAAATGCAAAAATAGTGCAGAAACAATATAGATATTGTAAAAAAATACCAAATCTGACCGAAAAACACCAGATTTAATAAAAAAATACCAGATCTGGCCGGAAAGCAACAAAATTTGAGTCGAAAAATACTATTTTTAAAAGAAAAATGGCAATTATGAATGGAAAACATTAAATTTTGCCAGAAAATATCGTATTTAAACAAAAAATGCCAAACTTGAGAAAAAATCAACAGATCTACAAAAAACTTGTTTAAAGTTGCTCCAGCGCGGGGGAAGGTGTTGGACGATAGCAGTGAGGGAGTTGGTCCTATAGCAGCATTGGGGGTAGAGTACGGCGGTAGATTGGGAGTGGAGGAGGGAGAAGATAGTGAAAATAGGAGAAATGGGAGGAGGAGGCTGAGGTTTTTGTCTATCTAGAGTTTATATTTTGGAATTGAGTCTTACATCCTCTATATTTGGAATTATGACGAAATATCTCTATATTTTATAAAAAATATTTTAAAATTGTATTTTTGTATAATTTTCTCAACTCGAAATTCTAATAGCGGATCCAGAAATTGCTAGAATTAAGACGTTAATAATACTCCCTGCATTTTTATATGGAAATGCTTCTCTACCTTAGTATTTTAAAATGCTACATAAATGAGCTTCTTGGAGAATAAGTTCGAAGTCGTCATTGCTAAGGGCTCCTAATGAGAAATAATTACAATATCATTATGCTTAAATACCACCTCAAGTAGAACAGGGTGTGAAGTTTCTAAGTAGACTGCGCTGAAGGTGCAATGAAGCAAAGGCTTCATCCCTGTTAAATGTTCTTCATCAATTCATATATATTGTGCATCAAAGATGATGTCCTTTTGGCGTGAATTAAGTGACCTGGTAAATGCTCGATGATATGCTGGTCGAAGTCCAACAAGCAAGTCATCATTAGGAACCAGATGTAGAATGCAGACAACTTTTCTACAATTATGTTATGAACCCGTTGGAGGACATAAATAGAACATAACTAATTTATGTGTGGGACCCCGACGGAGGTGAAATATGTAAATTAGGTGCATTAGGTTATAGTATATATTTACGACTTTGTCAGTAGAAGCATTAGGCTATGTTGTTAAGACTCTATCTTCCTCTATGTTCCTCTCTCAACTCCTAATCCCCTTCTCTGTATCTGTCTTCTCTATCCCTTCTGTCTATTTCGTTATCTCCTTCTAACTTGTCTAGTGGCTCTGTAATTCTCTTCTATCAGTTCATTAATATTATCAGTTGTTCATTTTTAGTTGTGTGATTGGAGTAGTATCTAGAAAAAATTCCCTTTTTCTTTTGCACATACACGACACCAAAGTGTGCAAACACGCCTTGAGTTCACTAAGTTGTGTTTTGAATCCTGAAGCTTATACAACGAAAGGTTTGTCCCAAGCGTACCTAAAGGTCTGCTCCAACTAACAAAGACTCCCTCAAGCAAAAGCAATAATCCAACTTAATAACAAGTTGGTCTTCATATAACCAAACATATAGGTTGGGTTAATATATTTTTGGTAACATTCATTTTTTTTTGCACCGATTGATTGCCATAAATATGTTTGATCCACAAGCATATACATACTGTATGTGTAAATTGTTCGTTTTTCAGAAATGAAGAGTACATTAATTCTCCAGATAGACTTTTTTCACCTGTTGACCCTTTTTATGAAATGAACTACTCTTGAATTTTGTTGAAGGATAGTTTTGAAGATGATAAAAGACCTGGTGTGCTGAGTAGACTACAAAAAGTTTCACAGTTGAGTAAGAAAACTGGGCTATTCGATGGGTTGTAATCTAAAACTTGCTCGGTTTTCCTTTAGTGGAAGGTTGAAATTCCAAAGTTTGGGTCATGGTTTTTGATCCCTTGAGCAAGGATTTTTCCACATAAAAATGTCTATGTTCTTTACATTTCCGCATTGTGTTGAGTTTTAGAGATAGGTGAAACTCACGAGGAACCTGGTTCTTTGTGAGTTAGGTGATCAAAGTTAAGAGCAAGTTTTAGAAGTTTGAAAATCGTGTAAGAACACTATTCACCCACCTCTAATGCCTTACAGAGGTGCACCAAGTGCAACAAGTGGTATCAGAGCAGGTTCTCTCACATAAAAATTAACATCTTGAGAAGGATCTGAACAATGAGTGTACCACTAATCATAACTGAAGGACAATCTGTCAACATGCCTCCTCAGTTCAACGGCCAGTACTATGGATGGTGGAAAGGAAGAATGGAATCATTCAAGCTGAAGACTTTCAGCTATGGATCATTACTAAGAATGGACCTCTTATTCCCGGCAAAACTGTTGGTCAACCACCTAATCAGCAAACTGTTCCTAAGGAGATATCTGAGTATACTGATGCTGATTTTAAGATGGTTGAGAAAAATACAAAAGCTAAGAGACTCATCATATGTGGGATTTGCCTTGATGAATATAATAGAGTTTCTTCATACAAGACTGCCAAAGAAATTTGGGATGCGCTGCAAATTGCTCATGAAGGAACTTCTCGAGTAAAGAAGTCTAGGATCCCAATGCTGAAAAGAAAGTTCGAGTTATTTGCCATGGGAGAATCTGAATTCATCCAAGACATGATGACCAGGTTCACAATCATAACCAATAAGATGAAGTCTTTGGGTATGGTTCTGACCAATGAAGACTCGGTGGAAAAAGTTATCAGAATCCTTCCAGATTCATGGGAATCTAAGGTTACAGCTATCATTGAGTTGAAAGAACTTGACAAGATTGAGTTGGATGAACTGGTTGGTAGTCTGAAAACTCACGAGCTAATGAAACAGTCAAGGATTAAGGTGGAACCCAAGAAGGAGAAGAACTTAGCTCTGGAGGCAACTGGAGGTTCTAAGTATGAAGTTTCTGAACATGAGATGGCTTTGGTTAATGATGTTAGGAGGTCCTTAAGCCTTGAGAAAAGGAGAATGAACCTAAGAAGACCAAATGTCCACCCAACTTCAGAGCCTTAAGGAGAAAGAAGAAAGAAGCTCTCTATGCTACGTGGGGACCATCTGAAAGCGAAAGTGATGAAGAATAAGAGGAACCTGAAGATGACTCTCTATTGGCGTTGATGGCCTTGATATTGAACCTTCCACTGACGATCCACCTGAGGTAAGTCTCGATGAACTGAAAACTAAGCTTCATACTTGCTCTCCCAGGGAACTAAACTTGCTTGCTCTGACTTTAATTGAAGGCATTGAAATTTTAAGGCCTGAGAAGGAACTAGTGCTTTCTGAGAAGGACCAACTAATTACAGTTGTGTCTGAATACTCAACGAAATATAAAAACTTGGAAAAAGCTAAAACTGATGTTAAAAAGGAACTAATTGCTAGTGAAACTCAAGTTTTTGAACTGAATCAGAAAGTCTCAGCCCTTGCATCAGAAAGTCATCAATTAAAGAAACAGTTGCTGATATGATCCTAAACTAGGATTAGGAAGATAACAAGAAATTAAAGAGATAAAAGCAAGACCCGATTTGATTAATTGAGAAATAAGGAAACAAAGTAGGGATAAGCCTATCACCCCCTTAAACACATAATAAAAAAGAACCAATACTAATTAGTAATTGCAAACCAAGGAAATAAAGTGCTCAAGCAACATGCTTAGCCAAGTTTACTCATATCATTCATCATCAAAAGTCTAACTAATGAATAAACACTACATTAGGCTATTTATAGTAGCTAGATAATGACAATGATAAATGGACTAAAAAGCCCCTAATGTTTATTCTGAGAATATACCAGGGCGCCTTTCATCGCGATCGCGCACGTGGACTCGCGATCGCGCTATGTATGCTGAGATCTCCTCGCGGCCGCGTTATGTCTTTCGCGATCGCGGACTCTGATTGAGTCTTTCTGCGCGAATGCGCTCATGGCATCGCGATCGAGCAGCATATCCAGAAAATCCAGAATCCAGAATCCTGCAGCCTTGTATTTTGCTAATTTGGCCATCTTTTTGAATTGGCTCTTGCTTTCCATGCCCTCTTAAAACACTCCAAGCTCCGGATGTTGAGCATGAACCCTCCACGGCTTAAAGTACCAATCCGGATTGCATCATTCCCTCCTTCTTTAAAGGAATTTGTCCTCGAATTTGTACCTTAAAAACCATGATGCGAATAAGTACCAACTCAATAACTTTCCAAGCACTACTCAATAACGAGAATGGAACAACACTTAAATACTCATGCTCAAAATGTAAACTCTTATGATATAGCCAAGTATCAAAATCAATCATAAAGAACATTTTTCCAATTCCTACATCAAAAACTATCTTCATTTTTAGGCTCATTCAACTCATACCAAGCCTCCACTGACAATTTATCACTCTTAACATTGGAAGCTCTAGCAAAACCCACTTTAAATGTATGCTCGAAACTAGGAATAGAGTAAGTAAAGAAATTGACACTAAGGCTAGCATCTATCAATTTACCACCACTATCACTAGTGCCTCCCTCCTTCTTTAAGGAGCAATCTTCACCTTTGGAGGACTTCCAAACATTGGTCAAGCTTTCAACAAACATCTTAGGAGTTATATTGCTAACATCCACACAATTATCACTCTCAAGCAAGTCACAAGAATCATTTTGAGCAAATAATGGATTGTTAAAACTAAAATCACCTTCCAACACTTCATCTTGCTCATTTTCAACAAATAATGGATTTTCAAATAGTTTAAAACCTTGACACAAAACACCATCACAATCAAGAGTGCTATCAAATGCTATCATCTCAAGATCAAGCAACTCATTGGCATATTTTTCAAATAAAGGTGGAGTGTCAAAACTCAATTCAACACATTCAAGCTCATCCATTTGTACATCACTAGTGTGGGACAATTCATACACACAAAATCCATCAATTTTCTTTTCACAAGTGTGTCCAACTAGTGTATGCTCACAACCACTATCATCAATGCAAGATAAAGAATCATTAATTCCAAAAAAAGTAAAGCTATCAACCATACTCAAGTCTCGATCGAACTCACCCAAAGGAATACAAGAGTTAGGATTAGCGTTGTTACCTTGTAGCACATGTAAAGATTCTTCTTTACCTTGGCTTTTCAAAAGGAAGCTCATTTGTTCATTTGGAGACTTTACATTAGTCTCTTCTTTTTCTTCCAAGCATGGAACCACTTCCAAAGAAGGATTCCCAATTTTAGCTTCTTCAAGAGTACCTTCAAGAGACACAAAACAACTAGAGAAACAATAAAGGTTAGAATTGTTAGAATAAGGAAAATCCTCACCCTCACTCTTTTTTTTTCCCTCTTTCTTTTCTCTCATTTTATTTTCAAACTCCTCTCTCTTTTCTTGTGAAAACTCGCTCAGTTCACTCAACTCAAGCTCTCTTTTTTCCTCTCTTGAGTTGTCACATATCACTCCCTTACTCCTCTCAATCTTTTCTCTCTCAAGTTTATTTGAATTAGGATATGTGCCAAGAATCCCTTTGGAAGGAGTAGGGGTACTCTTGACTGCATCTTTTAATTTTTCTCCTTGAGAATCTTCATCCAACCTTTGCTTCACCCCTTTTGCCCTTGTATTTCTTCCTTTTTCTAGCATTCCCAAATAAAATTCTTTGACTTTCATTGGAGGGGTGGAGCCAAGAATAAACTTTTTGTTCCGTAAAGTGAGAGCATGCTTTACAAACTTCTCATTATACTTGGCATTTCTAGCAAGCTTCCATGGTTTTACCAACAACAAGTGACAACCTTTTATGGGCATCACATCACATAGTACTTCATCATGATAATCACCAATTTTGAACTTTACCCACACTTGTTGTGTAATGTCCACAAACCCATCTCTATTCAGCCAAGGCCACCCATAGGGTAAAGGATGACTACAAGTTTCCAACTTCAATTGCTCAACCAAAGAAACACTTGCAACATTAGTATGAATCTTACAATCAATGATCATAGCACAAGTAAGCCCTCTAAAGTTACAAATTGCGTGGAAGAAGTTATTTCTTTCTTTCAAAAATTGCTCCACACAAACTTCATCACACTCATGGTTGTCTACAAAATGATTCCGTTTAAACATAGTTCTTAAAGCATTGTTAGTCCAAGACAAATCACTTGTAGTACATGTAGCACCTTTTCCCACTCTAGGCCTCAAGTTGTCTTTCACATAAGAATTAGAGACATTAATCCTTTTAGCACAGTTAGAAGATGTAGACTCTCTTTTTCTCATGGAGTAATTACCACTTTTTCTCAAACCGATATAAAGACCACTACTACTCTTTTTTTTATTTTTAGGAACACAAAGAGGCAATGCAAATGAACAATTTCTATAATAAGCTTCATCATCAATTCTCTCTATGTCACTATCTACATTTTCATGTTCATCACAAGAAGAGTAAGTAGGAACGTTGTACCTTGAAGCGTCACTATCATCATCTCCAAGACTAGAAGCATAGGAGTTTTCATGGTCACGTTCATCCTCATAAGCCTCATAGCCTCCACGAGCTTCATGATCACCATAGTGACTCGCTTCATCTTCATAAGAGCCATAGTTCCCCGAATCATCATAGTAACTCCCACCATCATCATAGGAATCATAGTCTCCACAATCATCGTAGCAATCCCCATCATCTCCATAGGAGTCATAACCGCCACAATCATCATCCGAGGACATATTTGCAACAATAACAACAAAAGGACCTCACAAATTCACTCCCTCAGGTGTATCACTCGATATATGATCACTCAATTTTCTTTCCACTCGTGTATACACTCAAGGTCAATGGCTTTTTTGACCACACTCTAATGTTCTCACCACTCTTTCCTTTTTTTCTCTCGTTGGCCAAGTCAAGTTGCTTTTCGCACTCAATCCTGATTTGACAATCAAACTCAATCCAATTCGGGACTGAAAGGAATTGTTGTAGGAAATAACGGACAATGAAAGCTAAACGGGCGGAATTAGAAAAAGTCAAGGAAATGAAGAAAGAAAGGCTCGAATCGAATTGGCATGAAATGAAATTTCGATTGGATGAAATTTTGTGTGTGAAATAGAAACTTATTGTATTTGATGATATGAAAGGGGTTTGAGTGATCTGAAACTATTTAGGGACTGTTCTGAGCAATCAGTAAACTGACTGATTTTTTGTTCGGCGCTATCGCGACAGTCTGAGCGCGTTCGCGAAGAGTAAAAAATAACTCTGCGCTGTCTCTTCGCGATCGCGAAGAGCAATAATTAATAAGCCTGCGCGAAGAGCAAATTCTGGGTCTGATGTAGAACTTGAAACCCAAATTTCTGGAAATTTTCTTCACTTGAATCTTCACAAATCAACTTATTTTTGCTCCAAATTTGAGATATAAGCTCCTTATATGTCCGTGAACAAAGCCCGATGATCAATTCTTCAAGAACAACACCCAAAATGCAAAAGCCCCAAATCTTGGTTGAAGAACCCTAGATTTTGATTCTTCAAATTATCACCCCAAATGTTGTTTGTTGTTCAATTCCTTCGAGAATCAGCTTCTAGAATCACCAAGCAACAATTGGTAACAAAGATTTCATCCAAAGAAAACCTAAACCTATGACTCAATTTTTTGTAAGAACAAATACTAATCCAGCTCTGATACCAAATGATGCAAACCAATCCATGCGGAAGAAAGATAAAGAAACGGAAGCAAAAAGGAAAACACAACAATGACAAAATAGGGAGGGGAAGGACAGAAATAGAAAAAAGAAAGGATATTCGATTCAAACACTAATGAATATCCGGGAGAGAGAAAGAAACTTGAACCTATCGAGGATCCATACTAGGATGACATCTACTTGGTTCCAAGCTAAAAGGGATACACGAAGCCTCGGGCTTCAACGAGAAGGGATCGGCCTCTTCTAAGTTCTTCTATTCTCCAATAAACATCAACTAACTAAAGACTAAGCTTAGGATTAGACTACTTATAGTAGCTATGTATTTACAATGATAAATGGTCTAAAATGCCCTTCATGCTAATTCCGGAATGCTGCCTGATTGTTCTTCATCATGATCACGCGTTGCTCCTCACGATCGAGCAGGGCAGGTTTTTCCTTCATCGCGATCGCGTGCATACTCTCGCGATCGCGCAGGGTATTGTTTTTCCAGAATTTCAGCAAGCTTGCATTTTGGTCTTTTGGCCTTCTTTGACTTGAATCTTAGTTTCCAAGCTCTCTTTGAAGCATTTTAAGTCCCGCATGTTGAGCGTAAACTCCCCACGGCTTTGGATACCAATCCGGATTGCATCAGTTGCTTAGTGAGCAAAAGAAAGTTTCTACACTCGAACTTGAAAATAAAAAATTGAAAGAAGTGTCTGGTAAGCAAGTAGTTAGTGAGGCTCAAATCAACCTTGAAGATGAGCTAAAAAAGAAAAACCAGGTTCTCTATCAGGAAACTGAGAAGAACCGGGTTCTTCAGGAAACGGTTGAGAAAGCTAACTATGAGCTCACCAGACTCACTAAGTGGAACTAGTCTTCTAAAGCTTTGAGTTGGTTGCATGAAAATCATAATTGAGGTAAAATTGGTTTAGGACATAGAAAACCTTTACCTGCTTGGAATCCTAATAGTAAATATGTACTTCCTTCCAACAAACTCTACTTTTTGTATGGAAAAATTGATCATATTAAGAATGAATGCAGTGTTGCAAAAAGATCAGTGCAAAAGAATAAGAAGTAAGTTTTACCAAATTGGGCTAGAAAAGATTTGATTCATCCATTCTATAAAAAAATGGACCCAAGCTAGTCTAGGTCCTGTTACTAACCCCTGATCTTCTTTTGCAAGCTGGAGTGAGAAGGAACAACCCAAGCTGGATTCTTGATAGTGGGTGTTCCAGGCATATGACCGGAGATAAAAGAAACTTTCTCTCACTTGCAGCATTTCAAGGGGGCAGTGTGGCTTTTGGAGGAGGCAAGAGCAGTGAAATTGTTGGAATTGGAAAGGTTGGGAGGTCCCTCAATCATGCTATTGACAATGTACTCTGTGTGAATGGATTGAGGCATAATCTTCTAAGTATCTCCCAACTATGTGATAGAGGAAATCTAGTGAGTTTCACATCTGTAGGTTACACAGTAAAAAACCTGCAAACTGGTGAAGTGATAATGGAAGGGAAACACGCAAATAATGTGTACAAGGCTACATTAGTTTCTCTTCCTGAAAATGATTTGAATTGTCAGAATGTGCTGGAGAATGATACTCAGTTGTGGCACAAGAGATTAGGACATGCAAGCTTGACTCAGCTGAATAAGTTGGTGTCAAAGGACTTGGTTCGTGGAATGCCAAGTAAGAAGTTCATTGACATCAAGATCTGTGATGCGTGTGTGATGGGGAAACATGTAAGATCTTCATTCAAGTCAAAGAAAGTGGTTAGTACTTCTAAACCACTTGAGCTGGTTCACATGGACTTGTGTGGACCAATAAGGGTGAGGAATAGAGGAGGCAAGAGGTTTGTAATAGTGAATGTTGATGACTACTCCAGATACACATGGATCCTATTCCTCAGATCCAAAGATGAGGCATATGATATGTTCGAGGACTGGGTTAGAGTTATTCAGAAGCAACTGGGGTTTCAGCTTGTAAGTATAAGGTCTGACCATGGAACTGAGTTTGAGAATGCCAAGTTTATAGAGTACTGTAACAAACATGGTGTGGACCACAACTTCTCTGCACCAAGGACCCCTCAGCAGAATGGTGTAGTTGAAATGAAGAACAAGTCCTTAGAGGATATGGCTAGAACTATGTTATTGTCAAGCGGTCTGACGAAGAGTTTCTGGGCTGAAGCAGTTAACAACGCTTGCTATTTACTGAATCGTTGTTCTATCCATCCTTTGTTAGAGAAAACTCCCTATGAGCTGATTAGAGGCAAGAAACCAAATATTGCATATCTCAGAGCTTTTGTATGCAAGTGTTTCGTGCATAACAATGGGAAAAAACCTCTAGGGAAGTTTGATGCTAGAAGTGATGAGGCCATCTTCTTGGGATATTCTTCAATGAGTAAGGCTTATAAAGTATTCAACAAGAGGACAATGACTGTGGAAAAAAGTGTGCATGTGGTATTTGATGAATATGAAGTTGTTGCAAATAGACAAGAAGAAGATAATCAGGAGATTGGTCTTGCTAGAGATGAACTTGCGGAAGACCCTGAGAACCCGAATGGGAATAAGGATGATCATGCTGATAAGGATCAGACTCAGAGGGAACTTGAAGGCAATCAGACGGGGGGGACTGAAGATAAAGATAAAGACAATATAGATGAACCAGCTCCTTCTGGATATACTACACAACAGATTCAGCCTAAACCTTGGAAGCATCAAAGTTCTCATCCACTGGAGAACCTTATCTCTGATCTAAATACTGGGATTGTTACTAGAAGAGCTCTAAAGAACTTTTGTGCATTCTTTGTGTTTCTGTCCTCAATAGAATCTACGAATGTACGAAAAGCACTTGAGGATCCAGATTGGGTGATTACTATGCAAGAGGAACTTCATCAGTTTGAACGTAGTAAGATATGACACCTAGTCCCTCGACCAACGGACATGTCCATCATTGGTACTAAATGAGTTTTCAGAAACAAGCTAGATGAACATGGCATAGTGATAAGGAACAATGCAAGACTAGTGGTTCAAGGTTATAGTCAAGAAGAAGGAATCGATTATGATGAAACCTTTCCACCTGTTGCTAGAATGGAAGCTATTAGGATGTTAAATTCTTTTGCAGCTTACATGGAATTTAAGCTATATCAGATGGATGTGAAGAGTGCATTCCGTAATGGTTATTTGACTGAAGAGGTGTATGTGGTTCAACCACCTGGTTTTGAAAGTCCAGAGTTTTCTGATCATGTCTACAAACTTGACAAGGCATTATATGGGTTGAAACAAGCTCTTAGGGCATGGTATAAAAGGTTGTTAGGGTTCTTATTGAAGAATAGATTTACTAGAGGAAAAATAGACAACACCTTGTTTCTAAGGAAGAAATCCAAGGACCTGTTAATTGTTCAAGTGTATGTAGACGATATCATATTTGGAGCTACTAATGAGAACCTTTGCAAGGAGTTTGTCGACCTGATGGGAAGTGAGTTTGAGATGAGTATGATGAGTGAGCTGAATTTCTTCTTAGGCTTACAAATCAAGCAAACTCAGGAAGGCATATCCATCAGCAGAAGTACATTAAGGTGCTTTTAAGGAAGTATGGTATGAAGTCTGCTAAGGATATGAACACATCCATTGCTCTTGGAACGAAGATAGATCTGGATGAAACTGGTGCTTTGATTGATGAAGCTAAGTACAGAGGAATGATTGGTTCTTTGTTGTATTTAACTGCAAGTCGTCCAGATATTGTTTATAGAGTGGGGTTGTGCGCAAGGTTCCAGTCAAAGCCAAAGGAGTCTTACTTATCAGCAGTCAAGAGAATCTTGAGATATTTGAAAGGAACTCAAGATCTGTGCTTATGGTATTCAAAAGGTGGAAGCTTTGATTTGATTGATTATGCTGATGCAGACTATGCTGGTCACTTGGTTGATAGAAAAAGTACATCTGGGATGGCAAATTTCCTAGGTCCTTGTCTAGTTTCATGGGCTACTACGAAGCAGAATTTAGTGGCATTATCTACAGTTGAGGCTGAATATGTAGCAGATGCTTTGTGTTGTTAACCGTTATTATGGTTCAAGCGGTAGTTGGAGGACTTTGGAATCATGTGTGGACTAATTTCAATCTTTTATGACAATACCAATGCAGTCAATATAGCCAAGAACCCTGTCCAGCACAAGAGAACAAAGCATATTGATATTAGGCATCACTTTTTAAGGGGACAATGTTGAAAAAGGCCTAATTACTATGAATTTATGCAAGACTGAGGATCAAATTGCTGATATCTTCACTAAGGCATTGAACAGGGTACAATTTGATAAGAACATGCTTGTGTTAGGGATGACCAAGATACACTGAACGAGACAACACTTGGTTCTCCCAATGATTGGCTAGAGAAGTTTCCTAGATGACCCTAGCTTAACTTTGTTTAGCTGAGTCAATTATTGAAACTTAATTATTTTGCTTGCTAACCTGTTTTGAACCTATTTTCATAACTTAGATGATGGCAAATTTTTTTTAGTAAAGGATAAAGTTGCAAAACCCGGTGCATAGACATTCAGGTACACATTCGATATTACTTACTGGTTGTAATACTTGTCTTACGTGGCTAATTTGTTACCAATTAACCTTACTTGGCGCCGAATTATATGTGATGATTTAAAATTAAAATTCTTTGAAGCAGTGGCGTCAGCTCGCATGCGTCATAATGACTTACACAGCTTTTTCACATCACATCACCCGTTCCCCTTCCTGATACGACCTAAAACCTTCTATATTCCATTAAGTTATCAGATATAGAGAGAGAGATACATTGTTTCTATCGCTGAAAAAAACCAAAATACTCTCCAAGAAAAATTCTCTCATTCTCTCTTTAAAATTCACAAAATCTTTCACCATGTCTACTGGTTCTAAAGTCGACTCACATCCTTCATCTCCTAAACTCAAAATCTCCAAACTAAATCAAAAGGCTAAGCAACTGTGATCGAGTCGCTCCGTGGCAATGGCGAAAAAGTTCGCTAAATTAAGGCAAAAAAAATTGTAAGAGGAAGCTACTAGCAAGGGGGAAAGTGCGTCTATAGAGATTACAGAAGAAAGAGTTGAAACAGTTCAAGAAAGTCTTCACGAAACTGAAAAGGTAAACCCTAGTTCCCCCATTGCTACTGTTATCGTCGAAAATAGTTTGAATTCTAAGCATGTGGATTTAGGTGAGGAAGTAGTTGTCGAAGTTAGTGAGAAAGAGAGGGAGTTGATTGAAATTCTTGAGAAAGAAAAAACTGAACACGCAGAGGGTGGTTTAGTTGAAAAATTGAATGAGGAAGTTGTCAAGGAACCTGTTCCTGTGATAGTTCATGTGGTAGAAAAACCTAATGGTAGTAAGGGAGAAGAGAAATCTGCTGAACCTTCAAAGGAATCCGAGAAAGAACCTGGTTTGTTCTCTGGTTCTGTGGCAGGTGCTGGCACAGATCTGAGAGAAATATATGATTATATGGAAGAGAATGTGGAATGAGTAGGTTATATTGAACCGTTGGATGCTGTGTTTCCTGAGGCAAATCCAACTTCTCAAGCTAGTGAAGGTTCCTCCAGTAAAACTGATGTTGTAGTTGTGGAGGAACAGATGAGGTTAGGAAAAAGGCCTATGGAGGATCAGGCCAATGTTGTGAAGAAACGGAGGTTGGTAAAGGGAGGTGAGCGTGTGGGTAGTTCCAAAGTCGGTAGTTCTTGTGATGCTGAAGGTATGGGAGAAAACAGTAAGAAAACTGTGAGTCATGCTAGGAGGCCTGCTACTCATAGTTCTATTAGAGAGCAGCAGGAAAAGGTTGTAGAGGAACCTATACTCATAGTTCTATTAGAGAGCAGCAGGAAAAGGTTGTAGAGGAACCTAGGTTCGTAGGAGAGGTTCCAAAATTAAGTTGGTAATTGGCGATGACAAGGATGAAAAGAAGATGAGAGTGGCCTATTTTAGGAGTCTGCTACTGGTGAAAGGTAAAATTCTCACTGACCTAGAGTTAGAAGGTATGACACAGCTTGGTGCTAAGCTGAGTGCTCAGGGTTGGTTGAACCTATTTCGTGATAGAACTAGATAGCTCGCTTGGTGCTAAGCTGAGTGCTCAGGGTTGGTTGAACCTATTTCGTGATAAAACTAGATAGCTGAGAGAGCATGCGGTTCGAGAGTTTTACTCAAATCGTACAGTAAGTGAGGGAATTGTGACAACCATAGTGAAAGAGTTGGTGATTCAGTTCGACTGCATTGATCTTGGTGAGATTTTAGGTGTTCCATCTCAGGGCTATAGTGAGTATATGAGAAACTCGTGGCCGGCAAGAGGAGATGGTGCGGCTGCTTTGGAGGTGACCCAAAAGTTTGCAGGGAGACCTAGACTATCAAGGGCAACTCAAGTGAAGAAGAAGGCAATGCAACCCTTCTACCAGTTGCTATTTGAATTTGTGTTGAAGAGCCTGTTGTAGAGGCCAGAAAGGCGCAGTGAAGCCAACTTTCTGGATCTGACCTATATGGACATGCTAGATCATGAGGTACGTATAAATCTGCCTGAATTGATGATCAAGCACATTGTAGGGTAGCTGATATGGGGTTAGGAAAACATGCCTTAGTCTATGTGTTTCTGCTGAGCAAAGTGTTTGATTTCTTTAGGGTGCCTGTTGCTAAGTAGATTGAGCCGGATCACAATGATGTGTTTGGGAGGAACATTCTGAAATTCTGTGATTATGTGTTGGATGGTGAACCTGCTGATGAGCCAAAGCATATGGAAGAGGATGCTGAGGAAAGGCGTACTGCTAGGATGGACAAGAGGATTGAGGGGTTCAAGAGGCGGATTGAGGGGTTCAAGAGGCAGCTTGAGAGACAAAATGATGAGCTGGCTTGGCTGAATACAAAGAATACCAGGCTGGATGCTAAGCTGGAGCGTGAACGTGAAGGAAACTCGCGTCGCCTTGCTTGTTGCTTACTCACTTTAATATCCCTGACATTCCCCAATTCTGAACCAGTTCCTTTCCCTGTCCTTTTGTTGGTTCTTCTTATGGCCAATTTTTAAGACAATTATTATGTTTGGTTTGTAATATGTGGATGATGTTTTGGATGTTTAAGCCGGTTTGGTGCTTATGCTAATTAATATCCTTGCTATTTTCTAGTATTTATTGTCTGAAACAGGTTCCTGACGTGAAAAGGTTGGCTAGCTGCCTATGGCACTAGAGTCAACTAAACTTAATTTAAGTTGAGCAGGTTCATACAACTGTGAAACTTTTCGATAATGCCAAAAGGGGAAAGTTAGATGTTGTTTAGTTCATTGTATGTTTGTGGCCTAATTTTTGCCTAACTGTTATTACCCTGGTTCTTGTTAGTGTTTGATGTTATACAGGTTTTTGTGCTTAAATACCCTCGGTGAGACAACATTATTTGTCATTATCAAAAAAGAGGAATTTGTTGAAGGATAGTTTTGAAGATGACAAAGGACCTAGTGTGCTGAGTGGACTGCGAAAAGGTTCACAGTTGAGTAAGAAGACTGTGCTGTTCGATGGATTGTTCGAGTTAGAGTTGAAGAAGGAAAATGAGAACTGGAGTCAAAGTTTCAATCCTATCGGGAAAAGAAGAAGCGTGAGGTGGCGCTGAAATACTACGTGGTTCCTAGATGGAAAAGTATTGAAGACTTAGGCAAATTGACTTGAGTTTCAAATAAGCCAATATGGGTAAACCTTATTTGAAACGGAATTCAAATTGTAAAAGGAGTTCTAAGCTTGATTGGAATCGGCTTGTGTTGAACTCTATAAATACAAGTTAATTTGGCCAGAATTCTTTACGCACTCAAGAAATCTCAACAAGAGCAAATAAAGAGAAAATTTATCGTGAGAGCAATTGTGTGCAAGAATAAAGGCGAGACAGCAGAACCTGACGGAGGAGCAATTTCATAGTTTAGTCTGTTGTCTTAGTTTTTTTGTTAAAAGCTATCGAGTTGTAATCTATCAGCTTGTTAAGAAGCATGTAGTAGAGGTTACTCTTTGGTGTGATATGGTCAACCTTACAAGTAGGGGTGTACAAACCAAACCGGCAAACCGCACCAAACCGATAAACCAAACCAAACCGAAAAAAAACACGACTAATGGTTTGGTTTGATTTGGTTTGGTGTTGGAAGAAAATAAACCGACATATTAAGTTTGGTTTGATGTTAACAAAGAAAAACCCGAACCGACACCAAACCAAACCGACATTACATATATATTATTTTAAATTTTTTATACATAAAAAAAATAGTGAAATTAATATAAAACACCATCTCTAAAGTAATTCTATTTATTATCTACCCAACACTTTAAAATATTCTCACTAATATAATTTTTGAGAATTTAATACTATATTTCTGTAGTTTATTTTTAAAAATACTACTTTCATAATCTCGATTAATCTCCTAAATCAATGTGTATTAGATATCCCTATCTTTTAAAATCATCTTCTTCTATCTCGCTAAAAATAGATATCCTAGTCAACAATCCACAAGTCATCCTAAAAAAAATTTGAAATACCATAAAGGACACCGAGTAAATAATTATGTATTGTATACCTATAGTATAATCAATATATATTATTATTTAGATAGTTTATGTTTAATAAAATCTATGTGTACAATTAGAATATGTCACATATACTATCTTAATTTTTGTTATGTTAATATTTTTTACAACTAATTTTTTTATTGTATTCTTTTCTTGAAAAAGCACCATGAAATTGTTGCTTACCAATAAAAAACCGAAAAAACCGTAGAACCCGAAAAAACCCGGAAAAAACCGAGAAAACCCGAGATAGAAAAACCGACTTTATTTGGTTTGATTTGGTTTATTGATTTAAAAACCCGACATAATTGGTTTGGTTTGATAAATTAAAAAACCGGACCAAACCGACCTATGTTCACCCCTACTTACAAGCTAACGGGTGGCTTGGAATGTTCTAGGTACTAGGAGGTCTAGTTCCTTGATTGCATTACGTTGTAATCTAAAATTTTCTCGGTTTTATTTTAGTAGAAGGTTGAAATCCCAAGAGTTTGGATCGTAGTTTTTGATCCCTTGAGCAAGGATTTTTCCACGTAAACATCTCTGTGTTCTTTACGTTTCTGCATTGTATTGAGTTTCAAAGATAGGTGAAACTCACGAGGAACCTGGTTCTTTGTGAGTTAGGTGATCAAAGTTAAGAGCAAATTTTAGAAATTTGAAAATCGTGTAAGAACACTATTCACCTTCCCCTCTAGTGTCTTACAGAGGTGCACCAAGTGAAACACATTTAGTTAATAGATGCTTGTATTCTAAAAATTGTGATTCTTATATGACAAACTGTGAGATTTTTTGCTTAATTAAAATGTAGTGTTTTTTTTTTCCGTTCCACGGTAAGAAAGTTTGTGTTATACGCCAAGTTCTGATGCATTTATCCTTTTATTTAGATCATCTCTTTTTGCTTTTAATCTAACAGTAAATCATAACTGGATCTGAATACTAAGTGCATTTGATTGGTGGGATCTTGGTAATTCTTTAGAATCTATTTTCTGCAATTGTTGAAGAATAAATTTTTTCTTGGCAGGCATCCTTTTATATGAGGACTGTTGCATGGTTATACACCGTTCAGGAAAGACAATGCAAAAGACTTTCATTGTAATATACTACATAAGGATTTATAATTTCCTGGAAGCATAGAGGTATTATCTTCAGTCTAACGGATCGAGTGCCTCGATGACAAACATTAGATTTATCTTCTTTCGTGGGAATTACCTTTTTGATTCTCTAGTATGGGTTCGCGTACGGGTCATATGAGTTGGGCTGGGTTGGAATACAGATGGACCAAAAAGCAAGCTAACTAAAAAATGGCTCACAAGAGCCAACTCAGTCGTCCATTAACTCAAGGCAATTTTAAGCTAAGAAAAATTACATGCCATAAACACTAGATAGAGAGCTAAACAAAAAATAAACACATTTATCGTTTATTACGAATTATAAATATTAATTATTGGTATTCCATATTCTCTAGCCTTAATTTTTAATGAAACACTAAAGCTTTGAATGTGCCTATTTTTTGGGAGATAGTTGGTCATCTATCTTATCTCTCTCTCATTATCTAATAAATTTTTAGGTATCATCTAAATATTACCAAAATCACAATCACTTGATTCTCTCCAGTATTTATGCCTAAACCCAAATCTATACACGGTATATAATAAAAACAAGAAAGTAACTCAACCCATATATCCATCTCTCTCTTGGTTTTTAATAATCCCAATGCTTAGACTTTAGTTCATATTTTTTTTCCATTTTTTGAGTATACATAATGCATCTTTTGATAGTAGTTATACTTGGCAGTGTATGGGTAATGCATATCCAACTGTAGTCATACCTAATTGGCATAAGATAGGTAATGCATATCCAATTAAATATTGTATGTATATTGATGTAATACATTACTCGTGTATATATGATGTATATTACTCAAATATCATGTATATATTATGTATATTACTCAAATATTCATGATGTTGCAGGTTTATTTGAAAATATACTAGAATGATATTTATTGAATACTAATATTTATATCTAAATTTTTTAAATATATTTTGGATAATGCATAATCAAAGTGTATTAATACCGGGCAGTGTATTGATTTATGTAAGCCGATTGTTATATATAATAGGTATGCATGTATATTGATGTCAATCAATGTATAAATTAATAAACCATGTGTGTATATATTATAAATAATACATAGATATCAGTCAATATCCACTGCCTATTGTACTGAAATGTAACCTTTATGGCATCAATATTTATTTTTTACATCAAAAGATATAATCTTAGAGGAATATTAAAAGGATATTTGAAATAATAAAGTCTACAGAAAAGTCTTTCAAGCTTTTGATTCACAAATGAAGTATAGATCTCTTTTGAAAGAAATTTATATGATAAACATAAAATAAATATAGAAGATGAATTAAATTTCCGGCTCCTAATTATGAGAGGGGGTGTACGTTGTTGATAAGGTAAAATAGGAAATTTGTTTTAATTGGGATTCTCCAATATTTGCATTGAATATTGTAAAATATTTTTCTTAATTAACTTTTGCTACTTTTAAAGAGGGGAATCAGTGTATAACTAAATTAATAAACATAAATTTTGGCTAGCCATTTTGCAAGTTACCCAACGGCTATTTTATTGTAGGGCTCCCATGCTAAATGGTTAGATATGTTATTTACTCTTTAAGCTATTAGATAACGTGGATGGCGTTTGTATCTCGAATGATGTATACACATCTTTTTCAGTCGTAAAAAACAGCTCCAAAATTATATAAATATGTGAAAAATATGTTTATTCATTCGAAAATATGTGTGAGACAATTAGAATTAAAAAAAATATGAAAAAGAATGAAACGTTGACGAAGAAGAAGAAAAAAGAGAAAAACGAAGAAAAAATAAATGAATATGAAGAAGAAAAGAAAATGGAGACGAAGAAGAAGAAAGAAAAATAACAAGAATGGTGATGAAATGAAATTTGAAAAGAAATCTAGAAGAAAGAAGGAGAAGGAAAAGGAAAAAAGAGGGAGAAAAGAGAGAGAAATAAAAGTTTGAAATGATTTGAATAGGTGAGAAAGTAAAAGTGGGTGGAAAGGAGAGAAAACAAAATACTTGAAATTTTTTGAATTTTGGGTGTTTTTATAAATTTCAGAATTTTTTTTTCTACCCACAAGTTTCAAATGTTACAATTCGACCCTCACTTAATTAATTATTTGTCCTATTTTTTTTAAAAAACTTGAGAGGACCTATGCCCTCTTTTTTCACACGTTAACATATCTGTGAACAAAGTCTCTCTTAGTAAGCATTGAAAACAATTTTGAGAATTACAATCATAGTATCTTTCAACATATTTAGGCCTGTTTACACAATAATGATTTCCAGCTACTGTCTAAAAAATGAAAATAAGCATGCCTCCATGATCTTTTGAAAATCAACAAAGCAGATACTGCCCAAAAACTAAGTACAAATCCTATTGCCATTGAGATATGAAACCACTCCATTTCATCTTCATCACTCTCCATTTTTTCATTCACAAGATTAGGAATTGCACCACCTGAGCTGCAATTCACCAGGAGTGGAAGTCCGCATAGTTTGTTCCCCTGAAAACTTGAGGGGCTAAAGCTCTGAAGCTGTGTGCTCATCGGTATCATCCCTGATAAATTGTTATAAGAGAGATTCAAGTAGCTCAAAGTGGACAAACTCGATAAGCTTTGCGGGATTTGACCAGAAAGTTGATTTTCTGAAAGATCAATAGATTCCAATACATTCATGTTACCAATGCCATTTGGAATTTTACCACTTAGGTGATTATTTGAGAAATTAAGTGATCTCAATCCCTCTAGAGTGGTAAGGCTTATAGGAATGTCTCCAGAGAGATTATTGTTAGACATATCCATACTAGTAACCAATGCTAGAATTTTGTCGTACTGGTACATGTTGCCTTTAGTTGTCACCACTGCACTCTCTATCACAACGTCATAAGCAGAGAGAAAACCCAACGTGTCATCATCTAACTTTTTCACCGTGATCATTGCTTGGAAATTGCTAACACACCTTGGTATAACTCCAATGAAATTATTGTTTGCAAGGTCTAAGATCTGAAGATCTTTAAGGTGACAAAGTTCTGGAGGCAATTCACCATTGAATTTATTTGACCGAAGGCTAAGGATTACCAATTTTGAAAGTCTAATTCCCAACCATGGTGGTAACTGTCCAACAAACTCATTCTCAGCTAAATCCATTTTCTGTAATTTGGTACAGTTTCCCAAGGATAAAGGCAATGGACCAGTAAGAGTATTTCCCCTGAAATCCAAAGATTTCAAATGAATTAAAAGCCCCATGGATCTTGGTATGCTTCCAACCAAGTTATTTTCCTTCAAGATTACTACTTTCAGCTCTTGCCAATTCCTCCAACAATCTGGAATCTCTTCTGACAAGTTATTTTTACCAAGACTTAGGACCTCTAAATTGTACGATACATTTTTTGCTTCACATAAGAAGTGAGATAAACCTCCTGAAAAGTAATTGTTCGAGAGGTCTAGTTCAGTTACATTGGGTGATATATGGGGTAGTGGACCACTGAAATTGTTGGAACCTAAAACCAAGATAATCTGACCACCTTGCCAAGAATGTTTGATGAATGGTACCTCACCAACAAATCTGTTATGAGAAAGATTGAGAAATTGCATTTGAGAAGATAAGTTCCAAAACCAAGTTGGAACCTCACCTTCTATTCCACAGTTTGAAATGTCAACATACCTTACCTGTTTCTGATTTTGGAGCCACAGGGGAAACTGAGGGCCTATATTCCAACTGTCAATCAGAATATGCACAGGTTGGAAAGGTGGAATCCAATTTTTACTCACTTTTAATGTCAGATTATTTCCAGAGGCAAGGAAGCTCTGTAAATTTGTCAAGCCATTGAACTGACTTTCTGTAACAACACCTTCCAACATATTGTAAGATATTTCTAATGTTTCTAGCATTGGAAAGTGCTGCCCAAGACTTTCTGGAAGAGTTCCAGTTAGCTTGTTGTCCCCTAGTGCCAAAAACCGTAAAGAAGAACAATTTCCCAAGCCTGATGGAAAACAAGTACTTGTACCATTGAATAATTCAGACATTTCTCCCTCAAGATGGTTATTACGAAGGCTAAGCATTTCTAAATTTTTGCATCGGTAGAGCCAATTTGGAATGGTAGAGTTGATGTTATTATAAGAAAGATCGAGATATCTAAGTTTTGTTACGTTTCCAGCAGTACTAGGCAACGCACCTCTAATAACACTATTGCCTAGATCAAGATATTCAAGATTATGTAGATCAAACAACCATCCGGGTAAAAGAGAATTGAAGGAGTTGCCAAAAGCCTTGAATGTTGTGAGAGAAGTCAAGTTAGCTGGGCCTCCAGGGAATGGACCAGTAAAATCATTAAATGACAAATCAAGAGAAACAAGACTGGCTAGATTGAAAACCCATTTTGGAACAGGAGAAGTAAAGTCGTTGAAAGAAAGATCGAGTGTTTCAAGAGAAGAAAAATTATGATGGAGTAGAGGTGGTATATGATGAAGACTACAATTGTATAAAACAAGATTAAATAGAGAAGGAAGCATGTTGATCACCTGTAGCCAGTTAGTTGCTTTGCTAAGATTCACAGTATTCATCTCCAAGTTCTCAAGATTCAAAAGACTTGGCAGCCATGTAAGGCTATTGATCCTTAGACCTCCTGATCCAATTAAATGTAGCTCAATGACATGACGAGTCCGTTTGTGGCACACAACCCCTTCCCATTCACAACAATCTTTTCCAACAATCCAAGAAGAGAGAATATCTGAGGGATCATTTACTTCTTTCTTCAAGCTCTCTAATGCTTGTTGCTCATTTTCCCTGCAAATTCCTACACAAACACTAAACTTGATGATTGTTAAAATGAAAAACAAAACACATAATGCTTTTTCTAACACCTTCATGATTAGCAAGATTTTAGACTCGGAATGGAAAAACATTAGTGAAATGGCTGCTTCTTAGATTGATGGGTATGTCAAGTAATCCTAATATATATAGCAAGTTAAGAAGTGTAGTTGAAAATTACATAGTTTGACCGCATTCCATAAGTAGCAAGATTAAAAAATTCGGAAAGATTACAAAATAGATGACCTGATGATAAATTATACACACGCATTTCCCAGTTTCCTTGACCATCCAGTATTAAATGTTACTCCCTCCGTCCCAATTTATGTGGCACCATTTCCTTTTTTGTTTGTCCCAAAATAAGTGGCACCTTTTCTTATTTGACAATTATTTAATGCATCATCTCTATTTTACCCTTGTTGGGGCCTACGTACTTTTAAACCTACCAACAAATTTTTTATTACTCAAATTTTCTCTCTCTTACTTTTTTAAGGGTAAAATTAATATTTAACAAGATCAATCTCTATTTTCTTAAACTCCGTGCCCGGTCAAATGGTGCCACATAAATTGGGACGGGCGAGAGTACTAACTTTCTGAGCTGTCAAACCAGTTGTTAATGATGTTATTCGGTCAACAAATATTTTCTAAGGATAGTGTAAACGACATGTCTTGTGCAGACTACAGAGTGCACCAATCTTATCATATAAAAAGGTTATTTTAGAGCTTTACTTCGGACTCTTCATAAGTATCTCACTAAATTGATTAAAAATTTTGACTAATAATTATTAAGATCTTAAAATTATTCGTTTTTTATCATTCCGACAAAGACGTTTATTATTTTAATATGGACACTTTAATAATCCTACTAAGTTATTAGTGCCTTTTTGCTTATCAAATGTTTAGTAAGTCAAAAGTTTTAGATAAAGTCTGCTCTTTGTATGCCTTTAAATCGAGATTTAGAATATAATTTAATTTGTAAAAAGGATTATAAGAAATTTGTTGTATCAAAGCTGTAATGATCAAATGTAAAGGTGAAAGTAATAACAATGATGTTATCAAGAACAATAAAGATTGTACTAATATGCTGAGATTACAATTGGGCAGCGTTTTTGCATATATTTATGAATGTTTTTCTACAATGCAAGAAACAATATTTATAATATAGTGAAATGTAACGATTCTTAGCACTTAGTAGGCTATATCTCCCACTATCTGATCGCGGAGACCCTTAATATGCTCCCCTCATTAATGCTAGATCGTGGGGCATTTTTAGTTATGGACTGTCTGAGTTCCCTAACTCGAACACTTCAAGTTTTCTCCTTCTCGGACGGTGTAGCTTTGAATCACATCTCTGATGGTTGCATGATGAGACTCTCCGTGACAGGCCCTTCAAACTCCACACCCCAGTTGACACGTGTCCGTGCAAGGATTTTATCAATACAGATAGTCCTCCAACTTTCTGATCGATTAACAGAAGTGCTCGGGGAGTGGAAACGTTTAGGCAGGAAACAGGCGTGGCTCTTCGTGTACCCAGTATTTTGGAAAAATGGCAGTTATCACTTCAACTCTCATTTTCTTACGTGTGAGGCAACGGATGGTGATGTTCCCTTGGTAATGATGACTCTTTGCGTGCCCTTAGCATTATATAAGCCCTTTGATTGCTCACTTGATAACTTTACTTCTACTTTCCTTTGGTATACAAATTCTAACAAACCTTTAGCATTCTTAGAATTCCGATCATTATCAAATCTTGATCTCTTCCGAATTGCGACACTTTACTTGAACTATAATCATGACTTCAAGAAATTCAAACCAAAGATCAACTTCACAAGTTGAAGTAGACACCACTGCGTCGGGCTTTAATACCACTGCCAACGCTGCTGTTCTACCACACAAAGTGGTAGCCCAATATGTTAGGACAAAAAAGGACGAACCATAAGTTGCTTCTTTTTCCAAAAAGGGCAAAGGTAAGAAAGCAAAAGATAAGAAGGCCATCGTGGCTCACATAGTTCCCGTTGCTTTTAGCATAAAGAAAGATTTTTGCTCACTACGAACAAACACAAGATCAGAAAGAGTAAAAATTCTATGTCTCAGTGGAGTTGGTTCCAACTTTAGCTAAGGAACGGCATCTGGAGCGCCTTCATCTCGAACGTAAATGGAGTGAAGACCAAAGCGGTGTCATGGTGCCAATGACAGATAATAGGGCCACAAACTCAGTGGACGACTTCTCCTTCGTCTACACTTACCCATTCACCATCGGCTTCTCCCTCCCACTGCATGAAGTGGTTGACACCTTTTGTTGTGCCTACCATATTTGTTTGGCTTAATTGGGGAAGAATTTTTGGAGGGTGGTCGGCACCATGATGTATATGGCGAAGGAGACTAGTCACTTTTCAGCACCTTATTTTTCTCTATTTCCCCATGATTTACAAAGGGGGAGTCTGACCAGCCGCGACAAGTGTGGGCTTTTGAAGAATAGTGAGGACCTGAGCGACAGCAGATGGGCGGAGCACTATGTCGTCATTCCAACCAGCCACGTTTCATCTTCTTCCAACTTCCCGGAGGAGTGGAATCCTCAATGTAAGTTTCTTACATCTAGTATATCTTCTTTTCGAATTTTCGGCTGAATAACATCTTACTTGTTATCTTCAACTACCGGTGTCAGAGTTCAACCTCATCCTAATATTGATGGATGGGTTGATACCATAATCAGTAAGTTTAAATGAGAGGACCGGACTTACAGGTTTGCTGCCTCCGAGGAGAGGTGGGTTGTGAAGAGACACGGTAAATGTTTAAGCTTGTATCCATATTTCATTTTAACGATCTTGTTCGGATCTAACTTCTACTATATTTAGGGATCCTTGTCAAGCCCAAAGAAAAGAAAGACTTTGAGGTTGGATTTATTGAGGAGGACACAAAAATCCTTTAAGAATTTGCAGCTTCGAAGGGGTTTTCAAATGTTGTGGGAACTCAAGCTACCGTTCCTCCATCTTAGGACCAAGCCCAACAAAGGAAAGTCGGTCTATTGGCTGCAGCGGTGGAGAGACTAAAGCGAGCACAGTGCAAGAAGGTAGCTTCAACTGAGCCAAGTGTGGAGCATGGTCTACGAGATAAGTCTACTGGTGAAGATCTGCAGATTTCAGGTCCCCGCAACTTAATTGAGCTCGAAGAGTCTGGTGACGTGGCCGTTGAGGCCACCGAGTCTCAACTGCCTTCCTTTGTGGAGAAAGTGGCCGATGTGGCAACAGAAGCAATTGCTAGGACTTCTTGTGGTCCTTTCACCGAAGAAACGCTGAGGAGGATTTTGATAGAAATCCCAAATGATGTGGATCTGTTCAATAATCCTATCAAGGCTGCCAGACGACTTTGATCAGATGTTTTATATACTCATGATTTCATTTCCTCATTTATATTACTTACTCCCGCTTGTGCAATGCTCATGTATTCAATCGAGTCTGTGAAGCGCGAGCGGACCCGTGAGATTGAGCTCATCAAAATAAAGAATAAAGTCTACGAGCTGGACTTGAAGCAAAAGGAGGAGATTGCCCACCTCAAGGCTCTGGTGGAGAAGAGGGAAGCCGAGCTCACGGAGGCACTCAATGCCTCTACGGATTCGAAGGCTGAGCTTGAGAATCAGAAGGAATCCTTTGCCTTGGTGCTGAACAGGGCTAAAAGCAAAATGTAGGTGCTTGAAGACAAAGTTGATCGTGAAAAGGCCGAATTCAAAATAGCAGTAGAAGTCCATCATAACTCCTTGGTGAATCAATCGAAGCAGATTCTAGAGTTGCAAGAAAAATTCCGACAGACGTCAGTAGTGCCCGCTGAGCTATCTCAGCTGCAAGGCGAGGTTAAGCAGCTAAATGGGGAAATGTGCGATAACTAAATTACGCAAGGCCTGAGGTTGCTTTTCGCTTTATATTTGATTTTTTTAGCCTTAAGCACTGAAGTTCTCTGAAATTCAGTTCTGATCGACTGAAGTTACTTCAAATTCAGTACTAATCGACTTATTCTACTTCAATTTCATTCCTAATGTGCAAAACCAGATACAGTGAAGTTCTTACCTCAAAATTGTGTTGAACCTTCACGCAACAATATGCGATAACTAATCACCGAGGCATGAGGTTTCTTTTTCAGTTTATATATGAATTTTCAGGCCTTAAGTACTGATGTTCAGACGTCGAAGTATAAAAACTACTGAATTGAAATGAATTTCTCTAAAATTTAGTTCCAATAGACTGAAGTTACCTCAAATTCAGTCATAATATGTTGAACTTTTAAGTAACAATATGCAATAACTAATCGTGCAAGGCCTGAGGTAGTGTTTCACTTTATATTTGAATATTCAGGCCTTAAGCGCTGAGTTCAGCTATCGAAGTCTTATCGAGATATTAAAACTACTAAAATTGAAACGAATTCTCTAAAATTAAATTTCGATCAGGTGAATTTAGTTCTAATTCAGTCCTAATGCGGCATAATGTGAAATTTTATCTCAAATTTCTCATAATAATTGAATTTATGCTTTTCAAGGTTTTGACCTTTAAATTTTTTACAAGTACATTTATTAAAAATTCTTACGTTTTGGGGATCTTATAATTAGATCAAAATTAAAATGAAGATATATACAATTTATACATAAGCAATACTTACAAGTTTTTGAAGAAAATAACTGTAGAAATTTGAATTTTTTGCAGAGCTTTCTATGGAACAGTGCCGACTGAAAGTGATAGAGAAGAGAGAGCCGGAAGCTTTGAATGAAGCAGTGTTGTGAGACTTATATAATGTAGTTGGAGGTATATTAGTCATTTCCAATTTTTGGGGGTGCAATGAAAAGTGGCTATTAACTAGGAATTTGTGGCTTGTGCCCAAATAGCATGTGCAAAAAGGATTGTTTATGCATTTGGCCCATTCTTGTCCGGATAGGCCCATTTGTGCCATTTTTTAAGGAATTTTTTACCTTATATGTCCAATGACTCTTATTTTGAAGCAAAAATAGTTATATTTAAAAATATTTACCCGAGCTGGCCATTTGGCTAAAAATATTTTATTCTATAGCCGCGGTATACCCAAGATGGTATACCCCATAGCCACGGTATACTCCAATGATATACAAATTTGATTTGTCACAATTACTCATTCTTCTATTGTATACCTTTCTAGTATACGGTATACCTCAATGGTATACAAGTGTATACTTTACAAAATATCTAAGCGAAACTTGGGCTATGGTTGGATAATATTTCAGTGCGGGCTGACAAATTTTGAAAACTTCCCTTTTTTGAAAGTAGCACCCTCCACAAAAAAATAACGAGCCCACTCTCCACACAAAAAATTCTATACCCCAACTCGTTCCTGTCTTCTCCTCCCCCCTTCTCCTTTGCCACTGCCGCCTCCTCCCCCACCCCCTTTCACAAGTGGAGCAAGTTATTTTCCTCAGTTAAATGAAAATATTTTTCAGAAAGATTATAGTAACTAAACATCATTGAGTTGAGGGGGGTGTACACATGGACCCAAGCCGGGACCATGATAAAGTTATGTAGACGATTTAGCTTGCTGGAATTGTCTTGGCTTTTGCCAAAATATTATTGTCCGTCAATCTTTTAGAATCTTTTTTTCTATCCATTTGTGCAACAAATTAAATGCTTATTGACAAACAACAAATTGGAGAACTTTTGAAACTTTCCGACTATCTCAGTTTGTTTAATTTTTAAGTGAAATAATCTCATCTAATTATTTAAAAAATAAAACTGTATCACCAATACCAATTTTTTCAATCCAAGCAATCAGCCATTTCACACATATTTTGCACATAACTGTGAACATCATGAAAGTGTTAGCAAAAACACTATGGCTTATCTTGTTTATTTTGATAATCACCAAGTTTAGTGTGAGTGTAGGGGTCTGCAGAGAAAATGATCAAAAAGTGTTGGAGAGTCTGAAGAAACAAGTATATGATCCCACAAACCTTCTCTCTTCTTGGGTTCTTGGCAAAGATTGTTGTGAATGGAAAGGCGTTGTGTGCCACAATCGGACTCGTCATGTCATTGAGCTACATATAGTTGGTGAATCGTACCGAGAGAGAGATGTGACGATCAATAACCTTGAGTGGCTGCCAAGTCTTTTGAAACTTCAGCACCTGGAGATATATGATGTAGATCTCAGCAAAGCAACTAACTGGCTACAGGTTATTAACATGCTTCCTTCTCTGCTTCATCTTGCTTTAAACAGTTGTCGTCTTCATAATATACCACCTTTGCTTCATCATAATTTTTCCTCTCTTGAAACACTCGATCTTTCTTCAAACGACTTTTATTCTTCTATTCCCAAGTGGGTTTTCAATATTCCCAGTCTTATTTTTCTTGATTTGTCATATAGTCAGTTTATAAGCCCATATCCTGAAGGTCATGTTAACTTGACTTCTCTCACAACCTTCAAAGCTTCTGGCAATTTCTTCCATTGTCTTTTTCCCGAATGGTTACTTGAGCTAAACAATCTTGAATATATTGAGCTAAGAAATAGCCGTATTGAAGGTGCGATACCGAGTAAGACTGGAAACATAACAAAACTTAAAAAACTTGATCTTTCTCAAAATCAGCTCAACTCCATTATCCCAAATTGGCTCTTTGGATGCAAAAATTTAGAATCACTTAGCCTTCCTGATAACCAGCTTGAAGGAGCAGTGTCAAATTTTATTTCAAATTTGAGCTCAATAACTCTTATTGACCTTTCCAACAATATGCTTTCTGGAAAATTACCAAATCTAATAGGACAGTTAAGGAAATTAGAAGAACTTGATCTCTCAGGAAATTTGTTTGAGGGAGAAATATCTGAATTATTCAGTAATATGAGTAATTTCCTTCCAGCAGTCTTGGGAAGTCCTTCTTCGTTGTTGCATTTGAAACTAGGGGACAATAAACTAACTGGAACTCTTCCAAAAAGTCTCGGTCATCACTTTCCAAAGTTGAAGGACTTAGACATATCTCACAATATGTTGGAAGGTGTTGTTACAGAAAGTCAATTTAATGACTTAACACAATTAAAGTATTTCAAAGCATCTGGAAATAATCTGACTTTGAAAGTTAGTCAAAATTGGATTCCACCTTTTTATGCCTATCAGATTGAAATGGGGAGCTGGAACATACCTCAATTTCCGATGTGGCTCCAAACTCAGAAAGAAATATGGTATGTTGACATATCAAATGCTGGAATGGAAGGTGAGGTTCCAACTTGGTTTTGGAACTTATCTTCTACGATGCAATTTTGTAATTTTTCTCATAACAGATTTGTTGGTAAGGTTCCAATCATCAATCGCTCCTCGGAGGGACATTTCTTTACCCTGTTGTTGGGTTCCAACAATTTAAGTGGTCCACTACCTCAAATTTCAACCAGTGTAACTGGGCTGGACCTCTCGAACAATCACTTTTCTGGAGGCTTATCGCACTTCTTCTGTGAAAGAACGAATGAATCCTACTATTTGAGCTTCCTAAACCTTGGTGAGAATTACTTGTCAGAAGAGATTCCTGATTGTTGGATGAATTGGCCATATTTGGAAGTTTTAATCTTGAAGGGAAATAACTTTGTTGGAGGCATACCAAGATCTATGGGGCTTTTAAGTGATTTGAAATCTATGGACTTTCGAGGAAATACCGTTACCGGTCCATTGCCTTTATCCTTGGAGAACTGTACCAAATTACTAAAAATAGATTTAGCTGAGAATGAGCTTGTTGGACAATTACCACCCTGGCTGGGCAAAAGGCTTTCAAAATTGAAAATTCTTAGCCTTCGGTCAAACAAATTCCATGGTGAATTACCTCCAGAACTTTGTCACCTCAAAGATCTTCAGATCATAGACCTTGCAAACAATAATTTTTCTGGAGTTATACCAAGGTGTATTAGCAATTTCACAGCAATGATCACAAAACAAAGGTTAGATGATTTCACCTTGTATTATTACTTATATTATGACACAATGAGAGAGAGTGCAATGGTGACAACTAAAGGCAACATGTACCAATATGACACAATTTTGGCATTGGTTAGAAGCATGGATATGTCCGACAATAATCTCTCTGGAGACATTCCTATAAGCCTTACCAGTCTTGTAGGATTGAGGTCATTTAATTTTTCCAAAAATCACCTGACTGGTGGGATCCCAAATGGCATTGGTAACATGAAAGTATTGGAATCTATTGATCTTTCAGAAAATCAACTTTCAGGTCAAATCCCGCAAAGTTTATCTACTTTGTCCACTTTGAGCTACTTGAATCTCTCTTATAACAATCTATCCGGGATGATACCGATGAGTACCCAACTTCAAAGCTTTAGCCCCTCTAGTTTTCAAGGAAATAAACTTTGCGGGCTTCCACTCTTGGTGAACTGCAGCTCAAGTGGTAAAGTTCCTAATCTTGTGAATGAAAACGAGGAGAGTGATGAAGATGAAATGAATTGGTTCTATATCTTAATGGCAATAGGATTTGCACTGAGTTTTTGGACAGTATCTGCTTTGTTGATTTTTAAGAGATCATGGAGGCATGCTTATTATCGGTTTGTAGACAGTAGCTGGAAAACATTATTGTGTAAACAAGCATAAATATGTAGACAGATATCATAAAGGATATTGTAATTCTCAAAATAAAATTCGATGCTTACTTGTCCTTGAATAAATAAATGACGTCTTTAGTTTACGGATATGTTGTTTTATTTTTGTATATAAAGTGGTGGCATTGTATCTTAACCTCCATAATTAAAAGTAAGTGTTTCTTAACATCTAGTATTGTTGGTACTGCATGTTTTCTTTGGTAAATTTGTTCTATCAAATTGAAAGATTATTGAAGGATCTCAACTCTCTCAGGAGCAATGGTACAGTGTATTTGATCTTTCATGATTCCATTTTGGAAGCAAATGTCACGACAGCATCCGCTTCTATGAGGAAAATCTTTGTCTTCTCCAATCATATTTTTAAAACATAAGGCATTTCTTCACAAGAGAGAAGTACTTTCTTCACTTGCACTATGCCGACAGATCACATTCTAGGTGATTGTCCTTTAACCAACTGAGCGAAGTGCTCTAATAGCTAACATATTGTTAGTAAAATTATTGTGAATATAATCAAGATGGACGATACAAAGATGGAAAATTACATTTGGGATCATCGGAAGATAGCCTATATATAGAATTAGGGTTATTTTCGCTTGTAGAATTAAGAGAATGTGACGTGAAGAAGAGTGAAGAGGAAGGCAGTGGAAGTTGTTCTAGTGAATAGCCCATTTTCACGCCATTAACAACGAACGCATTTCCATTATTTGAAGCTCTGGCGAAATTTTAAGGGCTGGAAGTTGGGGATTATACGGAGGAGACTTGAAAGTTGTTTAAATCAATTAAGATATGGCTAACGGGTAAAAAGATTCACATGAAATTGGACCAGCATCTTAAATTTAAAGAGATTATATAATGGGTAAAAATTTACGCGCTCCGGGTGTTTACACCCAACTATAACAATTAATCATGATTAAGCGATTTAGTAAAGAGAGAATGCATATTAATTAATTATGGTTGAGTGAGATTAGTATATTTGTAAACAAATGACATGCATTTTTAATTGTGTGTAAGCACCCGGTACGAGTAAAACACATACTTATATGTTAAGAATGGACAAAGGTCCGATAATCAGTTTTTGGTCGATGGAGTTGTTTAAGTATCTCAGCAAATCATAATTTTGCAAACTAAATAAATAAATAAATAAATAAATAAAGAAATAAAATAAATTAAAATTGAGTGGGTGATAAATAAGATTCATTCGTCAATGGGGAACAAAGCTCTGTTCCAAGTCAAAAGTTAAATTGTATGTGCTAAAATTAATAAGACAAGACATAAATTTGGAGGAAGAACCTCTCTGGGTCGGTCAATGGTTTCAACTCCGAAACCTGTCTTCTTCAGGGCATTCAAGACTGTCTGAACCAATCTCGCCCTTTCAACATTGAACTCCATGTCACACGAAGACCTCGTCTGTTGTAGTCCATTTTCTTCGCCGGCATACGAGAGTGACATTAGATCCTTCCCGTCGAACGACCATCACTACACTTTTTCCTCACACTTTTGTGGAGAAGTTTTCACTATTCTAGTGTTAGTGTGGGAAAAAATTCCCACATCGGTAAAATATGAAGGGCAAGTGGCCCATATAAACTTTGGACAATCCTCCCCTTTTGAGCTAGCATTTGGGGTGGAGTTAGGTCCAGGCTTATGTGGGTGCCCGTGTGATGGGTGCCCAGGTGTTGAAATTTATCTTGGTGTGATGGGTGCCCAGGTGTTGAAATTTATCTTGGTATCAGAGCAGGATGAGATTCTGGAATCGAGCCAGGTTGGCTCCAATTAATTGACCCCTGCACACGATATTGTCCATGCTCCACCCATGATAGGTCTGGGTCTGGACGTGTGGAGGGTGTTAGTGTGGAAAAAGTCTCTCACATTGGTAAAATATGAAGGGCAAGTGATCCATATAAACTTTGGACAATCGTCCCCCTTTGAGCTGGCTTTTGGGGTGAAGTTAGGTTCAGGCTTATGTGGGCATCCGGGTATTAAAATTTATCTGTATGTAGGGGTATCAATGGTTCGGTTCGGCCAGTTATTTTCCAAATTTTGCATCATACCAATTTTTTGGTTATTCTAACTTGTGTAACCAAAATTTAAATTTTCGAAATCGTCCCAATCACCTCGGTTTCTCTTCGGTTTCGGTACGGTACGGTTAATTTTTGATTTTTAGACGTAATATAAAATTTCCTACAAATAAAGATGTATATTTGCATACAGTCATATAGATCTATAATACTGAAACAACTATATCATTTTCATTTAAAAACTTGTATGTTCAAGTTAATGAACCAAAACACTGATTCCATCTACTAAGTAAATAATATTTCAAACCAATAATGATATAATACTCCAGTCGTATATTTCATTAGGGGTTTCTTAAGGGATTCAAGACTATATTTTCAAAGTGTGGGTACAAATGGATATAAATAAAAATAAGACGATCGTAAATATTGAGGTTATTTCGATTGTCAAACTCAAGCTTATTCATTTCTTCAAATAGATATTTGACTATCATCTATTGTTCTACACTAAATTAAATTTAAAACTGAGATAATATGGTATAAATATGTAAAGAGAATAAACCTTCATCTAAAATGAACAAACTTTATAAGCCCAACACAAACAGCTCGTAAAAACCTTACATAACAAATATATCACTTCATAGGAACTAGATTTAGAGGAGATTGGAATCGATAATTGCCGAATATAATCAAGTATGAAGCATAGTAGTTGCAACTTTGATTATAGTATTGATAGTAATACAGCTGATTGGACATTGGAATTTCTAATTCCACCCTAAGGCTCAAGTTCAAAGGTATAATATTTAAAGTATTTTTAACTTAAAGCTTTATTAGAAACATATAAATGTATTTATACATATATCTAATATATAAAATATATTTTGTGCATATAATTTTATTCGGTTCGGTTCGGTAATTTTTGAGTTTATTTTTGTAAAATAAAAAACCCTTACCTAATTCTCGGTACGGTTATAATATTAAAAAAAACCTCATAATCTGTTCGATACAATTCGGTTCGGTCGGTTATGATCGGTTTGCAGATAACCATTGACACCCCTATCTGTATGTGACCAAACGCAAAAAAGGAAAAAAGTTCGGAAGGTTGATTGTGACACTCTTAATGAAGTTATAAAGTGCACCAAATAGATTTTATGAGAGTAATGCCCTTCATTCCTCCAAAGGTTGTTATGAGGTGTTAAGTACCCTATTTTATGAGAGTAATGCCTATTTTACCTTAATATTTCCTCGCATTTTGATACGTTATTCGCTCATTATATGAGATAATTGCAATTCTTGCACTCACTTATTGTGTTTGTGATTTTATGATTGGTTTTGATGAATTCGAGGCAAGAACAATCAAAATAGAGCAAAATACATTGAAAAGCATGGACTAAAGGGATGATTCTGAAGCTATTTTGAAGGCAAGGCTTCCAAGAAAGTCTTGGAATTTGGAAGTTGTTTTGAGAGCAAAGCTTCAGAGATAGCTTTGAAGTTGGGAGCTATACTGGAAGCGGGGCTTCCAAAAAAGTTTTGAAGCTTGCCAGAATAAAGTTTTCCAACTAATTTAGAATTTGGTTTAACTTATCCTAGCACTTTGTAAACACTATAAATACATTATAACTTAGTCTTTTAAAGAGGTTGGACATGGATGAGAGCAGGGAACCCTAGATGCTTTCTAAACAAGTTCTTTCTCTCTTTCTCTTATTTTATAGTTTGTTCGTTCTAGAGTTAGGGCAATTACATGAAGGTTGATGTTTGAAAGTTGATTTCTACTGATTGATTTACCACTACAGACTGTTTATTCTTTTTTTAGCCTAATTATTTGGTTATTTAGGGCCCGGAAATTGAACACTATCTACGGTGTACAAGTTGAACTCGACAGTGGGAACTTTTGAACGCACATAAGGAAGAATAGGGCTTGATTGCGAACCTGAGCATCAAGGAATTGATTTGCGGGTAGGATAGACATATACCTATTCGCCTTGCTTAGCAAAATACAGAGTTCTTTAATGCATGCATGTGATTTAATTCCATATACATATAGGCGTTAGAGTAGCTTGCATAGAGTCGTGAAGAATCGACAGGTTTTCATGAATATAATTATCCTGTTAGTTAGCAATCTAGGAAATCAAGAAGTAGAATCAACTCGAAAACTCAACTGGATTATTTGTCGCTCTGACTCTGGACCGTTTCTCTCTTATTGATAACAACTCTTGAATCAATTTAGAATACTTGATCTCAGTTGCTTGCTTTTAATTATTGTTTGCTTAGTTAGTAAATTACAAATCATCATTAAAAAAGATCCCTTGATAGTTTATAGAAAATTGTTTGCTAGGATTCAGTCTGAACAGTAGTCCTCGTGGGAACGATACTCAACTTATTACTTTATTACTTGTCGACCTTGTATACTTGCGTGTGCGTTTGGGAGCAACAAGTTTTTGGCGCCGTTGTCGGGGACTAAATAATTGACTGATTTCTTTTTGAACGATTTATTATTTTCTATTCAGGTTTAATTTTTTGTCTAGTTTATTATTGTGTTACTTGTTAACATGTCATCTTTTAATGAAAACTGGTCGAATGATAGTTGCTAAACGTTTGATGATCTTTGTTTACTGTGTGGAGGAACTCACTTGTGGGAAAATTGTCCAAGTCTTTCAACCTTACGGGACTGGTTATGTGATGTTTCTACAACCTTTGACTGGAACTTTGGAAAATTATGTGGCGGTCTGTGGAATTCTTGTCATAAGTATCATACTCCTTCCCCAATCTATAGGTGTGATGATTTTAATAGTGTTTGTGAGTTTGACTGGAGCGATAAAGTGCAGGTTGAGTGAAACTTGGATAATGGAGCACACCAAACTCTTTGAAGCATATGAGGATTTCTCTAAGGAAATAACAAATATGATGAGACAATTTATGGAAGAAAGAGTGGAGCTCACACAAGAAATTGATCGATTTGGCTTAATTATTTACGACTTGAAGGTGAATTTGAGTGATATGGTTGAGATGTCTAATGCCCAATTATCAATTGTCGTGAATAGTAGATTTGAGATAGAAGAGCTTAGAAATTCGAGGAGAAAAAAGTGGAATTTCTACCATTCGACCAAATATTAGTTGAGGATGCCGAAGTTGACAAAATTATATTAGAGTCAAGTAAGGTAAAAAAACATCATATTTGAGGACTCTAGTGTTTGTGCAAGTGAGGGTGTCAAAAGTAATGCAATTTTAGAATTGAAATGCATTGGACCTCATTCCAATCATTTTTCAACATTGGTTTTGGATGATGACATGAAAATTGAGCCACTTGAGCCTATGAAGAAACCAAAGGAGGAGGAACAAGGTGCCTATATATAAAGTTTGTGATGCCGAGGAGACAAAACGACATCCCTCATTTAAAGGCCAAGAAGTGCAAAATGCGACATTGGTTACTTGATCCTTTTGTATTTTTGCCACCACCCCAATACTATAGTCATAAGCTTGAGGCAAAGTTGGGGATTCAATTCATAAGTTCGAGATGGAGGCAAAAGTGGTGAACTTGTCTTCGTCATGCCGCGACATTAAATCAAGCGCTTCTTGGGAAGCGACCCAGTTTGCTTGCTTTACTTTTATTTTTTATTTTTTTATTACTATTTTTATGGTTTTATATTACTTTAGGTGATTCTTTGGATTGCAGGTTCATGTAATGTCGAGTTTAAGTGTGGGGTGTCCTCACCCCTGCCTAATATTGATGACTTGTTGGGGGAAGGCTGAGTACCTCATGCTATACGGAAGCTTGGAGGATGCTAGCACCAAGAGCTAGAGCTTTCAGGGAGTTTTTTTATACCCACTTGCATTGTTAATTCATTTACTTGTTCGCATTGAGGACAATGCTTTATTTTAAGTGTGGGGTGGGAGAACTTCCATTCTTTTTGAGGTCACGGATGACTTTACCTTAGGAGTTTATGTTAGAAATTTATTTTTGTCAATTGACTTAATTTTTATTTGTTTCTTGCTTTAATATATGAAAAAATTAGAAAACCAATGAAAAATTTCAAAAATATTTTCTTTTTAGTTTTAGATAGTGGTACATATTATCCGCCCGGTGGTTTTTCTTATGGCCTCGGTTCTTTTCCATAGGTGGACCTTTGAACGGGATAAATTTTATTTTTAGGAGTAGTATAGTATTAGTTAGTAGAGTAATTTTTAGGAAAATGATAGGATGCTAGGTGCCTTTGGTTTGTTTGATACCGGCGAATTTGGACTTGAGCATATGCTATTTGTGAATCCCTTTTGGTTTTAAAATTGTGATGCATGCCTAGAAAAATTTGAATGACCTTCTTGAGACGCTTAGGTTCAACTACTTGACTCTTTTGTGAACCATTGTGCCTTAGTGCTTAAATTTCAAAAGTTGCGCCCTATTTGCTTAAACCGAGAGTTGGAATGGAACTGTCTTGCGTGAACTATGTGTGATGTGAGGTATCCTTTCTTATGTTCTGTGTTTTCATATTGATGTCTAGAACTTGCCCCGTGTGTGTTCAAAGCGAAATCCTAGGTTTGCTCTAGTCGGGAGATGATACAGACATTTCTCTGATAAGCCTTTTCTAGCCTTGATTAGCCTACCCTTTAATATTATCCTCATAAAGCCCTTTTGAGCCTATTGACCTTTTTGTTGGCACCCACATTACAAGTTTTATCCTTTTTATTCGTAATTTCCTTCTTTTTGAACCTTACTCCTTTGAGCACTTTAATTGAAATATTTGATATTTATGGAGTTGTGGTTGGAGAAACTGGATGGCTTTTGAGTGGAACCAATGAAAGAAAAATATGATGCATTTTGAAAAAGAATCATTGGCAAGGTTGAAAAAAGTATTGAAAAAAAAAAAAATTAAAAAAGAAAGAGAGCAAAATAAAGAAAACAAAAGAAAGAAAATAAAAATCTCAATCCTTGCTAGGTTGTGCAAAAAGTAAAGTTGCAAATTGCTTAAAATTGAAGGGGAAATCCTTGCTGATCTTCTCAAGAAGGGGAGAATGATGCAACCCGAACACGTGCTGATCAAGTGTTCGATCCACCGAGGAGACCGATGACACGAAGTCAAGCCAAGCTGCTGCACGATGTGCACATTCACTTGGCCTGGCCGAAGGAAAGCAATTGCTCCGAAGCTGAGTGGCTGGGCTCAAGAACCGAGAGCGTCATCTTCAAATTTGAGCCCAAGGACAATGTGACCGAACACCAACAAATTGTGTTCGAAGACAAGTGAGTGCCCGAGGACAATGAGTTTGAGTAAGCAACCGTGCACCGAAGTCAAGGCTGCCGAACACACACTTAGCTCAGCCCTACGTGGCTTGTTTTTATTAGTCACTTGTGACTATTTACTACTTTATCCTTAGCATAGTCTATAAATAGTCCATTTTCATTTCATTGTAAAGGATCCAGTTTTAGTTATATGAAAAACATAGCAAGTGCTATTGTGAGTCTCCGATGGAGCCGAACCCCGACGTGGGCTTTTAAAGAACTTGTGTCAACCGGTGTGATTCGTTTGAACAATTTCTTCTTGATCATTCAATTTGCAAGAAGCGGGTCTTTCTTGAGGATTGTTGCATAGTATAGGTGCGTCTTGATTTCCCTTCAATCGAGCTTTGAGACAGGTTCCTCACTGTTCTTTTGAATCGAAACAAGATTTGTCTTGCTTCTATCTTTTACTTTCTTGTTGTTTCCTTCCGCGTATCATGTTTAGCATTTCCCTCGGGTTTGCTTGCACCATCTTGGTATCAGAGCAAGGTTTGAGTTTGTTCTTACAACCTCAAATCCTGTTCGCTTAAATCGTGCTTGTGTCTCCAGTTTCAGCTTTCTTCCGTGTGTTTGATTGTTGTTGCTGTGGTGTTTACAAAAAAAAAAAAAAAAAAAAAAGTAGAAAAACAAAAAAAAATCAAAAATTGTGTGTGATTGTTGGTTGTTTGGATTAAACAACCATTGATTCTTGTTCACCATCGTTTCCTGATTCCAACAAGTACCCGACGTACAACTTTCGTGACTAGGGTTTCTTGGTGAAAATTTTGGATTGTTTTGGAACTTAGTGGTGACTGGAACTCGAACCCCAGCTGTGTTGGTTGAAACCGATGAAGTTTGGTGGTTCTTGAGTGATTTGGGTTTGTTTTGTGTTAAAATTTGAAGTTCTGTGTTGGAGTTTGTTGTCCATACGCCGGAAAATTGTTACAAAATTGTAACAGTGTGCGACACGAAGGAGCTGAATCTTAGCTCAAGAACTTTGAACTGAAATTCCTCCGTTGTTGTTGGAACCGGAGTTGAAAGAAGCAACCCAGATTCCGTTGAAATTCGTGGTCAGTGAACCGAAGCTAAATTAGTCCGTACGCCGGAGCGAGGAATCACTGTTCCATTGAAGAAGAAAGGGGTAAAGTGTAAAGATCAAAACCCCAGGTGAAAAATTTGTCGGCTGAAAGGGGGAATTGGATAAGGTAAAACCCTATCCGTACCAAGGAGAGACCACTCTTGTACGGGCAAGAGCTGGTGTGTTCGAAAAAGATTCCAAAGAGGAATCAAAGGGTAGATTCTCCTAGGTTTTTGCTTTTCTTCTGTCCGAAATTGTAGTTAGTGGATCTTTTGAGTAAATCTTCCTACTCGAGGTCGTACTAACTCATTTGAGCTTATAGGAACTCGTGCGTGGGTGACCGAAGTCCAACTTCGTAGATAATTCTTTTGACTTCCCGAAGCAGAAGAGTAAATAGCTGTCCGTTCCATTGAGTCAAATCAACTCACTCTTCCTGAAGAAGACTTGTAACTTGTCAAATCCGAAGGAATTGAGAGAAGTTGATCAACCGAGGAAGCCATTGGCTACAAGTTCTTGAGTGACCAAAACCGAACCCATAAATTGAGTGGACCCGAGTGCCACCCATCAAAGGTGAGGGAGTGTGTGAGGTGATTTCTAACCTTATTATTTGTTTGGTCTTTCATTTGTGCAGGTACCAGGGCTGGGAATGGAGGCGACGGCAAAGGCATTGAGAAGCCCGAAGTGTCGTTAGCCGATCTCATGGCTGCGATACAAGGCGTCAGTGCCGAAGTAAGAGGAGTGAGTGTTCGAGTAGCTCAACTCGAGCAAGGGAGTGTGTCCGTGGCCTTACCAGGGTCCGGCGCTGGAACTAGCAACTCCACTCCAATGAAACCTGAGCTGTATGCTGAGCTTGTTTGACAACATCAGTTGATGAGTGAAGCAATTCGAAGAGAACTCAACTTGGGCCATCCCCAAGCACAACAAAACTTGGGCAATCCCCAAGCGCAACAAAACTTGGGCAATCCCCAAGCTGACTATCAAAACTTAGGCATTCCCCGAGGAGAAAGGATACCACTTCCAAAGGCCCGAAGAGATCTTGGAGCCGTTGTCGAAGAGGTTGATGAAGAGGAATTTCTCGAGGACGAATATGAGCATGAGCCGCCATTCGCTCAACGAAGGCAAGCTCACCGAGGTCATGGAAATTTCCGAGGTCGAGGTCGAGGCCGAGGCACAAATGTTGAACGACATATTAAGCGTGAGGCTGATGATCGTTATGATGAGTATCCCGAACAGGCTCGTGGTGTTCGAGACTCAAACTTGAACAGTGTCAAGATCACTATTCCACCCTTTAAAGGAACTAGTGATCCAGATGAATATCTAGAATGGAAGCTTAAAATGGAGCGCATCTTTGAAACCAATGAGATGACCGATGAGAGAAAGGCTACACATGCCATTGTTTCATTCGAAGCGTATGCATCTACATGGTGGGAAGCTGACAAAAGGCATAGACGAAGGAATGCCTATCCCGAAGTCATTACTTGGCCACAGTTGATGAGAGCAATGGATGCTAAGTATTTGAGTGCTAAGTACAGGAAAACTCAATTACAAAAGCTCTATGAGTTAAAGCAAGGATCCAAGTTAGTCCAAGAGTATCATGATGAGTTCGAAAAGGTTCGATTGAATCTTGATCTGGTCGAAGACGAAGAGCAGGCCACTATCCGGTTCAAAAATGGCTTGGCTCGGGATGTGTCATCTCAATTGAGGCTACACGTGAACCACACGTTGGAAGATCTGTTCGATGCTGCTACCGAAGCTGACAAATTGGTAAAGGACGATAAGGCAAACCGGTATCGAGGAGTCACTACTTCTACTCCTTTGAACCGAGGTAAAGAATGGAAGAGTCCTAACCAAACAAGAGCCAACACTGTTCGAGATTCAAAGAGACCCTTCGAGAGGGGTGTGAACGTTAACCAGTCAAGAGAAGTGGGAGGTAAAGTTCAACTCAACTCTCCTAGTGCTTCAAATATTCAGTGTCATAAATGCAAAGGTTATGGTCACATGGCAAAGGAGTGTCCAACTCGCAAAGTTATGCTTTTGCTAAAAGATGAAACCGTCCATAAGCAAGCGAGTGACACAAAGGAGGAATTTATCGAGGAGGTTGACCGAGCTGAAGGTGATGATGATCATGAAGCTGCCGAAGCTGATCATCCAGAAATGTTTCTTTTGGTTCGAAGGAATTTGAGCTGCATGACTCTTGAAGAAGAGGACAACCAAAGAGAAAATCTCTTCCATGCCCGATGTCGAGTGAGGGGAAAGGTGTGTTCGATGATCATTGACTCTGGTAGTCCTGCAAATGTGGTGAGCCAAACCTTGGTTTCACAAATGGGACTATCTACGTTGAAGCATCCCCACCCTTACAAATTGCAATGGCTGAATGAGTGTGGAGAATTGAGGGTTGTCAAACAAGTGTGGATCAAGTTTAGAATTGGCGAATATCAAGATGAGATGATGTTTGATGTGGTGCCGATGCAAGCTTGTCATTTGCTATTGGGAAGACCGTGGCAATATGACCGTTCGGTCATTCACAATGGGAGATCCAACACTTACACTGCAAAGCTCGAAGGGAAGATTTTCATACTCAAGCCCTTGTCTCCAAAACAAGTAACCGAGGACTATAAACGGATGAAAGAATTGAAAGAAGCGGCCAAAGCTAAGCTTCCGATGGGAGCAAAATTGGGGGCCGAAGACACAAACTCACTGCCCGAAGTAAAAGGGATCTGTGCAATCATGCAATCGGGTGAGTTTCTACGAGGCAACGACAACGATCAGATGATGATTTGCCTCGTGCACAAGGGTATCTTTCTAAACTCTAATGATGATTTTTCTAATGATAACCCTTTGCCTAGTGATGTACAAAGTGTTTTGCAGGACTTCGGAGACATGTTTCCCGAAGAAATGCCAGGTGGATTACCTCCGTTGAGAGGAATCGAGCACCAAATTGACTTCATACCAGGGTCTCAAATCCCCAACAAACCTGCATACCGGTGTAATCCCGAAGACACCAAAGAGCTCGAAAGGCAGGTTGATGAATTGCTGAACAAGGGCCTTGTTCGAGAGAGCTTGAGTCCTTGCGTCGTTCCAGTTATACTTGTCCCAAAGAAAGATGGATCATGGCGAATGTGTGTTGATTGCCGAGAAGTCAACAAAATAATAGTAAAGTATCGTCATCCTATCCCTCGATTAGATGACATGCTAGACGAGTTAAGTGGTTCTTCATGCTTTACGAAGATAGACCTCAGGTGCGGTTACCACCAAATCTGAATGAAACCCGGAGACGAGTGGAAAACCGCATTCAAGACCAAATTCGATCTCTATGATTGGTTGGTGATGCCTTTTGGCTTATCCAATGCACCGAGCACATTCATGCGACTGATGAACCATGTGCTCAAACCGTTCATAAATAAGTTTGTTGTCGTATACTTCGATGACATACTTGTTTATAGTAAATCTGTGGATGAACATGTTGAACACCTAAGGCTAGTGCTTGATAAACTTAGAGAAGAGAAGTTATACGCTAACTTCAAGAAATGTGCCTTTTGTGTCGAGCGTGTAGTCTTTCTAGGATTCGTTGTCAGTGCTAATGGTGTTGAAGTCGATGAGTCAAAAGTCGAAGCCGTAAATGATTGGCCAACTCCAACCTCGGTATCAGAAGTTCGTAGCTTCCATGGCTTAGCTAGCTTCTACCGAAGGTTTGTTCGTGACTTTAGCACCGTGGCAGCTCCTTTAACCGAGCTGGTTAAGAAAGACCATCCATTTGTGTGGGGAGAGTCCCAAGAGAGGGCTTTCCAAGAGTTGAAATGGAGGCTTTGCTCTGCCCCGTTGTTGCAACTCCCTGACTTCGGCAAAGCATTCGAAGTCGAGTGTGATGCATCTAGAGTTGGGATCAGAGGAGTGCTGATGCAAGAATCGAAGCTGATCGCTTACTTTAGCGAAAAGCTTAAGGGTGCAACCTTGAATTACTCAACTTATGACAATGAGTTGTATGCCCTCGTTCGAGCACTCGCCCATTGGCAGCATTATTTGTGGCCTCGAGAGTTTATGATTAAAAGTGATCACGAGTCCTTGAAGTATCTCCGAGGACAGGAGAAATTAAACCGAAGGCATGCCAAGTGGGTAGAATTCATTGAAAGCTTTCCCTATGTGATTCATTACAAAAAGGGTAAAGATAATGTTGTGGCCGATGCGCTATCAAGGAAATTTGCCTTAGCGACCACTCTCGCCTCTAGGCTCATGGGATTTGAAAGAATCAAGTCGATGTACGAAGACGATCCCAAGCTGAAATGCGTTCGTGACGCAATCTTGACTGGCTGAAGGGTTGAGAAATATCAATGGCACGATGGCTACCTCTTCAAGAATGGGAGGGTTTGTGTGCCAGTGTCATCGTGGAGAGAGCTTTTAGTTCGAGAAGCTCACACCGGAGGTCTGATGGGACACTTTGGTGTCGACAAAACTCTTGGTATCTTGACCGAGCAGTTCCATTGGCCCAAAATGCGTCGAGATGTGGAAAAGCTTTGCAACGCTTGTCTCGTTTGCAAGAAAGTTAAATCGAAGTCCAACCCTCATGGTTTGTATACCCCGTTGCCTGTGCCTGATCGACCTTGGGTTGATATATCCATGGACTTTGTCTTGGGGTTACCGAGGTCGGGGGAGGACATGATAGCATCTTTGTTGTAGTTGACCGTTTTTCAAAAATGGCTCACTTTATTCCTTGCAAAAAGTGTAATGATGCACAACATGTAGCTACCTTGTTTGTTTCTAATGTGTTGAAATTGCATGGAGTGCCTCATACTATTGTGAGTGATCGAGACTCAAAATTCTTGAGTCATTTTTGGAAATGTTTGTGGGGTGCCCTCGGCACCAAGTTACTATTCTCGACGTCTCACCGTTCTCAGACTGATGGACAGACCGAGGTAGTTAACCGAACCTTGGGATCTTTGCTTCGAGCAATGACCAAAGGCAAGGTTGGAAACTGGGCTGATCGTTTGCCCATGATGGAGTTCGCATACAATCAAACGGTGCATCGCATGATCAGTATGACCCCGTTTGAATGTGTGTATGGTTTTAATCCTTTGATTCCACTTGATTTAACCCCATTGCCTCGAGATTCAGTTGTTGATTTTGAAGGTACTCGACGAGCCACTGCCTTGATCGAATTGCATGCAAATGTGAAGAAGAACCTCGAGGAAGCTTCTGCAAAGGTTCCTTTAAAGAAAAACAAGGGACGTAAAAAGCTGGAGTTAAAAAAGGGAGATTGGATTTGGGTTCACTTCCGAAAGGAGCGCTTCCCGAACCAGAGGAAAGGAAAGTTGGCTCCTCGAGGGGATGGTCCATTTCAAGTGTTGACCAATATCAACAACAATGCTTACGTGATCGACCTCCCTGGTGAGTATAACGTTTCCAACACCTTTAATGTTGCTGACTTAGTTCCTTGTTTTTAGGTCAAACCTCGGAGGGCGAGGAGGGCTTGATTTCGAGGACGAAATCTTCTCAAGAAGGGGAGGATGATGCAGCCCGAACACGTGCTGATCAAGTGTTCAATCCACCGAGGAGACCGATGACACGAAGTCAAGCCAAGCTGCTGCACGATGTACACATTCACTTGGCCTGGCCGAAGGAAAGCAATTGCTCCGAAGCTGAGTGGCCGGGCTCAAGAACCGAGAGCGTCATCTTCAAATTTGAGCCCAAGGACAATGTGACCGAACACCAACAAATTGTGTTCGAAGACAAGTGAGCGCCCGAGGACAATGAGTTCGAGCAAGCAACCGTGCACCGAAGTCAAGGCTGCCGAACACACACTTAGCTCAGCCCTGCGTGGCTTGTTTTTATTAGTCACTTGTGACTATTTACTACTTTATCCTTAGCATAGTCTATAAATAGTCCATTTCCATTTCATTGTAAAGGATCCAGTTTTAGTTATATGAAAAACATAGCAAGTGCTATTGTGAGTCTCCGATGGAGCCGAACCCCGACGTGGGCTTTTAAAGAACTTGTGTCAACCGGTGTGATTCGTTTGAACAATTTCTTCTTGATCATTCAATTTGCAAGAAGCGGGTCTTTCTTGAGGATTGTTGCATAGTATAGGTGCGTCTTGATTTCCCTTCAATCGAGCTTTGAGACAGGTTCCTCACTGTTCTTTTGAATCGAAGCTAGATTTGTCTTGCTTCTATCTTTTACTTTCTTGTTGTTTCCTTCCGCGTATCGTGTTTAGTATTTCCCTCGGGTTTGCTTGCACCATTACTATAGATAGCTTTTCATAGTGTGATGGAAGTTGAGTAGCCCGGAGCACATTGAATACCGCTTATTTGCCATTTACCCTCATGATCATTATCCCTGCTCTAACTCGAATCACAACATCAATAGTAGCCAAAAATCCTCTTCCCAAGATGAGAGGAACCTCTTGGTCAACCTCATAATCTAAAATGATGAAATTAACAGGGAGGATAAATTTGCCTACTTGTACAAGAACATCCTCAATAACTCCCTCGAGGCATGTCAAAGATTTGTCAGCTAACTGCAGGGTCACTGTGGTTGGTCTTGGTTCACCCAGGCCTAGCTTTCGAAACACCGATGATGGCATTAAATTTATGCTAGCGCCTAAGTCACATAAAGCTCTTCCAACCTCATGCTTCCCAATTTTTATAGGAATAGTGAAGCTTCCAGGATCTTTCAATTTCTGAGAAAGTTTGCTTCTGACTCTGGAATTGCACTCTTCAGTAAGTGCAACTGTCTCGAACTCAGTCAGTCTCCTTTTATTTGCCACAATATCCTTGATGTACTTAGCGTATTTTGGAACATCTCGCAAAAGTTCCACCAAATGAATATTAACTTGTATCTGACTTAAGATCTCCAAAAATTCCTTGCAAGCTGCATCTACTTTCTGTTTTTGAAGCCTTTGAGGGAAAGGTGGTGGTGGTCTGATAGTATCAAGTTCGGGCTGCTTCTCTACCACTTTTTCAGCTTCTTTTTCAGTATTCGGCTCCAGTTCACCAACGGGCTTTCTCGGCTTTGGAGGCACTTCTTCTAGAGCTCGTCCATTCCTTAAAGTAAGTGCTTGCACAAATTCCTTAGGATTCTTCTCTGTGTCACTTGGCAAGGCACCATGTAGTCTACTGTTTTGTGCTCCAGCTAGCCGACCCATTTGGCGTTCCAGGTCCTTTTGAGCATTGGAAAGATCTTTTATGGCCTGCGCCTGAGCTGCATTGTCTGCTATTATTTTCTCCTGACCTGCCAACATCTACTTTATCAATTCTTCAACTGAACTGTTTGACTGCTGTGGTTGAGCCTGAGGTTGTGAATTCTGGCAGTTATGCTGAGATCTCGTATTACCTTGAGCAGCCTGGTTATCACTCCAAGAGAAATTTGGATGATTTCGTGAATTAGGATTGTAGCTGTTACCAAACTGATTCCGATTCTGACCCTAAAACCTGTTTTGATTCCCCACGTAATAAACTGACTCTGGATTGGAGGGGCAAACTTTGGTAGCATGATCCTCTCCACATACCTCACAGAAAAATTGGAACTGTTGCACTTGTTGAACTGGTGCCACTTGTTGCTGAGTTGGTGGCAATGCTAGCTTATTGATCTGATTAGCTATGGCATCTACCTTTGCAGTTAATGCTAAGAACGCATCCCACTGAAGTATTTCAGCAGCTTTTTGACTTGGAGCTCTACCATTGCCCTGTCAGTCAGGATTGCTCTGAGAAAATTTTTCCAGCAATTCATAAATCTCATTAAAATTTAAGGCCAATACTTGGCCTCCAGCAGCAGCATCCACCACGACCTTGGTATGAGCATTCAAACCTTCAACAAAAGTGTGAGCCAACACCTCATTAGACTGGTTGTGGTGGGGGCAATCTCTCAACAATAACTTGAATCTCTCCCAAGCTGAATACAAGGATTCTCCATCTCATTGTCTGAAAGACATAATCTCACTCCTTATTCTGGCTGTTTTGGCAGATGGATAGAATTTGGCCAAAAATTTCTTAGCTAAATCATCCCAAGTTGTGATAGACCCAGTCTTTTCAACCTTTAACCACTTCCTTGCTGCTCCGATCAATGAAAACGGGAGAGTATCAAGCGAACATAATCAGTTGAGACGCTTGTTGGTGTGTATGTGTCTCTAATCTCCAAGAAATTCTGGATATGCTGTTGTGGATCCTCACTAAGCAATCCACCAAATTACCCAGTCGCATGCAGCAGCTGTATCATGTCGGGCTTAATCTCAAAGTGTCCAGTAATTTCTGGTTTCACAATGCTAGAAGCTACTCCCCCCAAACTGGGAAGAGCAACATCTCGCACACGCAAACCTTTGACTGGTTATGTATCATATAGGTATTGATGATTTTTTTTGATAATTGGGAAAACAAGTTAATATTTCAAGAGGAGCAAGATGATTTTTAAAATTTGAGCGGGCTACAAGCATTACATCAGTTCACTTGCATGAAGAAGGAGGCATTTAGTTGCACTTTCTTACTTACTTGTAGTTTTTTTTCATTTTAATAGTATTGTTGACACCTAATTTTGTCTCGAAAGTTTCAATTAAAAGCCTAATTATTTTAAATTAAAATTAATTTTTGAAAATTAAAGGTAATTAATAAATTTAAGTTAAAAATTGCTAAAATTGCAATGCGTAGCCTTAATTTCAGCTTAAACTTTGCAATTCCTCCATTTACTTAATTATATATTAAAAAGGGGCTAAAATCGTTCCTACATTTAACATTAGGCCTAATCACGCAAACATATTATATACACTATACACATTTCCCATTTCCAGTTGACCCGATACTCCCTTCCCCAATTTCCCTAATCAGCCAACCCGTTTTCCCTAATTCTGACCCGCGAAACCCTAAATCAAACCCGATTCCCCTTTCAAATCCTCTCAAAGCCCTTATAATCAGTCCAAATTTTGTACTAACTGGTCCCCCCACATCTCCACATCATCCCCACCAGTACAAGCATGAATCATTATCGTCCATTTCAAAAGCAAGTTTCAATCCGAGCCGTTAATCATCCTAACGGGCAAATCTTTTAGAGGAAAAAGTGAAAGTGGTACAATCCGAGAGGAATATACCATTTTCAGCCTTGTCTCTAAAGAAAAAGTGAAAATAAGTAAGGGTCGATCTGGAAATTCAAGTGGGAACCAAACCCTAGCTTTCTCAGGTATAAATTCTTATTTTTGTTCATTTTAAAAAGGTTGGGAGCAGCAGTGAGGGAGAGAGGCAGCAGCAGTGAAAAAACCTGGGATAATTTTTACATCCAGTTTATAGTTTCAATTAATAGGAGGATTTTCGGATTCTAGAAGAGTATAGTGTTACTGCTACTACTTTCTGTGTCGTCGCTTTGTTACACTTGTCGTCACCTTTGCTCGCGTCGCTTAGTCGAGTCGCATTTCTTCTCGGATCCCTCGCTCCTAGGTCACAGCGCCGCAGCAGGTAATAAGCTTGTTTTAATTCCTTTTCCTATGTGAAATGTGAACTTTATATGTATGTATGTCACGAAACTGTTTAGAGAACGTGAGCCTAAAGATTATAGCTTTATCGATTCTTAGTTTTAAAGCCTGTCATAAATAGCTTGAGAACCTGCTTAAGTAAGGTTTAAATCTTTGTTAGGTCTTTATGGTCTTTTTATTTGTCCATTTAATTGAAAAGTGTTTGGTATGGTCTCTGTTTTTTGGAGTCTTAGTCTTCTGCTGGGATCTGTGAGTGTGAGGCTGTGTGCAGATGTATTTTCTGAGTAAGGGGGCTTGATCCTTGCCCCTATTGTAATTGCAGCAGTATTAGGGGGTTACTAAGAGGTTGTTTCTGATTGCTTTATGGTGTAAAGGGATAGGGAGAAGCTGTTTTTGGTCTGCAGTTGGTTTGTATGAAATCTAATATGCTGCAGATACTGGTCTAGGTCTGTTCGGGGAAAGGCAGGTAGTGTAGGGAGTTGTTTTGGTGCTGTAGGTGTAAAGAATGTCAGCTAGTGTTGCTGAAGTTGCTAGAAGCTCCTGTTTGCTTATGTGAGAGTAGGTAAGGTGCAGGGTTTAGTTTTCTAGTTGCTGCAGGGTATATATCTGGTTTGGTGGTGTTGCAGGTTGTAGAAGGAGTTCAAGGGGATAGGAAGTGGTCTGTTATGGTGTAGGAGTTTGGTTGTTCAGGTTGGAGCAGTCTGGAGGTTAGTAAGGTGGTCCAGGTTGCAGCTTTTGTCCTTGGTGGCTCAGGGGAAGCTCTGATTTTGGTGTTCAGGTAATAAGTAGGAGTTAAGGGTGTAGCAGGAGTAGAAGTGAGGGAGTTTTCAGGGGCTCTTGTTTGGTTCTGTAGTTCTGGGGGGTCTTGGTTCAGTTTCAGGGTAATAAAGGGGATGTAGAAGGTGTTCATGGTGTGCAGGGAGTCAAGGGTTGTTTCTAGTTCTATGATCCACGCTCAATCTTACACCATTAATAGTGAAGGGCGGTCGTCAAAGTATAATACCCGATGTGAGTCGAGGTCGATTTTCCAAGGGAACTAGCACGTCAAGTGAGAGAGTTGCAAATAGATATTCAAATGAGGTTTAGTATTGAGTCCTAGAAGTATGATTTGTTTGATGAAAACTATGATTAATTCTAAAGTGTAAGCAATTAAACGAGTAAGTTGTACGATATTACTAGACTAGGGGTGCAACCAACTAATAGTGATTTCCGATCAACGGGTGTCTTTACTTCACTTTCCCAATACAAGTATAAATATGGTTGAGCATTCCGATCGTGATCTCTAGAATCCTTCCAGCCTAGGAGAGATTTTTCACAACCCGCTCGTCAAAGCCTTAGTTGAATGCTTGAAGCACTACTCAATGACCCGAGGAAAGGAGACCTCTTCCGAGCGTAACTCCTTTTAGATGAGTTAGTCTATATGAATAGCCTATCAACTCAAATCCTCGCCAACTCCACTATTCTACACTAGTTAATCTCTTCCGAGTCTTTAACTAGCAATGTAGACAAGAAATCCCAAATATCATGGATTTTGGGATTTTGATGTTATTGTAATGGGGAGTTGGATAATTGTTACTTGTGTTATGGTTAGTGAAATAGAACAACACCCATTAATTTTCTATCACAATAGCACAATTACACCCCTAGTTATGAGTTTAGCTACTCATAACTAGGGTTTGAATCATAGTAATAAAGATGTAATGAAAAGATGAAATCATGTTGGACATAAGTTGAATTGATATATGGAATCAAGATTCAAAGTTACAAGATTAGAAGCTTACAAAATGATGTTAAGTCTCCAACTTTGCTCCCAAAATCACCCAAAATATAGAGTAAATCGTAATGTAAGTGTTATGTAATAAAACCCTCACTTTCCTATTTATACTCCTAAGAAAATTACACAAAAATTTTCTTCCGTCCCAATTGTGCTGACCGCACAATATTGTGCTGGCCGCACAATTCCTTGAAGACTTGAGGTAGTTGCTGCTTGTTTTTGCATTATTGTGCTAAGCATTATGCTGACAGCATAATATTGTGCTGAGCAATTGTGCTGACCGCACAATATTATGCTGACTACACAAATGGGTCTTTTTCAGCATTGTGCTAAGCATTGTGCTATCGCATAATATTGTGCTGAGCCGCACAAGTCCTTGAAAGCTTTTTCCATTTCGCACGACTCCAACTTCGACTCGACTCGGCCTTCTTTTGTGTTCTTTCCGCTCAGTTTCCGGCCTCGAGCGTTTAGACTAAGTAGCACCTGGAATCACACAACATTACATAAGAATTGGTCGTGAAATTAGCTTAAAAACACACAAAGTTCCTATAAAGGAAGGCTCAAAGTCAGTAAAATGCCGACTTATCAACACCCCCAAACTAGAACTTTTGCTTGTCCTCAAGCAAAACACACTTCCCCAAGTTGCAATTCATCAATTCATGCATTTTTCATTAAAGCCACAACAAGCCAAAACTCGATTCAAGTTCAACAACTAATGACATTGGTTGGTGCCAACAATTAAGCCAAACCATGTGAGCATCACTTTCATATACAAAACATCAAAGAAGGCAAACATGCCATGACACAAGACTTTCAAAGTTTACCTCTTCGTCACAAGAGTTCACCTCTTTGCTTGCTCACCTCAATTGAAAAGTGAAACACAAGTCCTCAACTCAACTTCACAAGTGCCCTCACCACTCAAGAGAATATCACAACCACAAAAATGCAATGATAACACAAATGGGATTAATGATAGGAAGAATTCGCTCACTCTCTCAAAAGAAGTCATCATGCACACTAAAGATCCATAGGCTTGCCCTTCGTGTACCTCTCCACTAATGTAGGAATGCTTGACCTGAAATCAATTAGGACTTGTAAGGGTTGTAATGTAGGCTTTTGGTCAAAGGTGGGGTAAAATATGGACAAATAGTGACTACACACCTCCTTGAGCACTACACCGTACAAAAATTAAGGCACACTTCATTTTTCTTGCACTTACACCTTGCTAAATCGAGGTTTATACACTAATCTTTCTCCTCTTTATTCATCAATTCTCTTTTTCTTCTTTTTCTTTCTTTTCTTTCACTTGCTTCTTTTTGTTTATTTTCACTTTTTCATTTTTTTTTTATTCAACTCACTTTTGTTGCTCTTTCTTTTCATTTATTCTCTTTTGATTTTCATTAACTTCCACACTTTCACCATAACTCGTGCCACCCCCAAACTTAGACTTTTGCCTAAGTTGCACGTCTTTCAATGCACTCAAGGAGGTAGGGCCAAAAGAGAGGGTTAGTGCTTTAAGCACTTAGAATTGGTCCGGGTTAATAATGTGGTTGCCAAAGAAAAGGATATTAAGCTCAAAAGGGTTGACTAAGGATATAATGCAAGGGTAGGCTTTTTTAGATTACTGAGCGGGCCAAAGAAAGCCTAAAATCATTTTTCAAGTCAAGCATCACCTAGGATTTCGCCTCGAAGCACACTTAGGGCAAGTTCTAGATCAAGAAGCACACACATGAACACACCAAAACCTCACCACACATGGCACATGTAAATTAAGGAAGACGAGTATATTCAAGTCCCAATCAAAGGCAATTAAGTATCCGAAGTTTACTCATAGCCTAATGAGAGCTAATTAGTGACATAAGAGCCAAAAGTTGAACTTAAAGATCATAGCACAATTTACCAACTAAGTTTTTCTATTCATTTTTCAAAACAAGCTCACATGATAAGGATTAAATAATGGTGGAACCAAACATGCCAAAAGTTGCTATGGAGCAAGAATCCACAACTAATCATCATTATTCACAACTAAATACTAAACTAGTACTAGAGATGCCCGGTTCAACAAAATTACTTCCTTGGAAAAGAACCATGGCAAAGAAAAACCAAGGAGGTTATTTCAAACATTTTGTGCAACATGGTATTTACAATGAAAATGGTTGTTCGAACCCAAATGAGGCTTTCGCGCCCACATGGGATGCCTACGTATCACCCGGGAGTGAATCATATAAAGAAAAGGTAGCATCCCAAGCGTAGTTCATGGGAGTACCATGTGTTTTTGTTTTGTTTTTCGAATTGCTAAACATATATGTACTAACAACTTAACATAAACACATTTGTACATGCATCAAACATAACACCATTTCATAGATAAAACAATTATATACAATACTTGGTTCATGAAAAACAACGATACTCAAAACATCTTATATACAAGATATGGTGACATGAGACATTCTTTAAGTACCCACCCCCCAAACTAAAAGTATGCATTGTCCCCAATGCAACTAAAAGTTATGAAAGCATCTAAGAGAATGAGTAAAAGAATGTTCCCTGTCATAGCTAGCCCTCAGCGGCTGGTGGAGAACTGGATGGCTCAGCAGTAGTGGGACCCTCAAGGGTCGGCTGAGTATCAGCAGGCTTTGTCTGGAGTGGAGTGGTGGTGGCAGCGGCAGGCAATGGCTCATGTGTCTCTGTCTCTGTCTACTCAACCCTAGCCATAGAAGTGGCCTGACTGTCCAAGATGTCAAGCTCCCGACGCCTCATAAGCTCCTCGCGCTCGGGATCCTCCTCCTCCTCGTCATCCTCATCATCAACATCCGCAGCTGCAGATGTCCTCTCTGTCTCCACCAAGAACGAGAAGTCACCCCAACAATAGCTGTAAAAGTCCCTGGAGAGGCTAGATAGCTCTCCTCTCAGGCTCGAATATCCTCCTCGACTCGCCGCTCTATCCTCTGCATCCTCTTCCCCATTTTCTTCAACTCTCTAGTCTGCTCCTTCTGGCCCTCCGCCAGCTGTCTCAAATTCTCCTGCATGGGCAGCATGATCTCCTGAATAGGCGTCATGACCTCCCTGAACACTCTCGCTGTCAACAATGGGTCCTGGAGAATAGTTTTCAGCTTCTCGTTCAAGGTGTTCACCACCGTGGACGTGGCAGCGACAACACCCAGAACCTGAAGCAAGGAGGCATGGCCTAAGATAGATGGGGGCACCCGAGAGGCGGGGCACCCAGGAGGTGCAGCTGGTGTGCCTGTAGATGAGGACGGTGCCTATGTGGATGTAGATGGTGCCTGAGTGGCTGCCTCGGATGACTCCCCAGCTGTGGGAACAACATCAGATAATAGAGTATCCAGAGTTGTCGACTTGGTAGTCTTCCTCTTCTTCTTGTCCTTGGGGTTCCCTTCGTCATGGATCTTATCCACCTCAGTCCTACCAGTGGCCTCAATCTCCACGTCCAAATGAGGGATCCGTGGGACATTTACATTGGAGATGAGGCTAGTCAATAAACAGGGAAAATGGAGGGTTGTCTCATTCTGCTTCATCCCGTTCTCTATCTCTGTGAGTATGATGGCACCGAGGTTGAGAGGATAATCTGCCATCAAGGCGCCAACCAACACTGCTTTCCTCAACAGGATTTTGGTATCATTCTTCGAGGGGATCAACCTGCTGCTAACAAGCCCTAGCCAAGCCTTGGCCTCGAAGTTGAGGTCCTTCTTGTATATATTGAATCCGGGGGCTGCCCACGTAGGTGTGGTGCCCGGGGCTGCTATGATGGAGACTAACCATGGCTGAGCCTCTTCCCCTAATCTCAACATCTCAGAATAAGCTAGGGTTATGCATGTTCTGTTGACCCCTAGAATTCCGTTCAAGTCATCCCAATCGTAATACACCTCCGTCCCCCGCACAACCACCTTGCTCTCGGTGAACTTCTTGCATTTTCCGTTAGCATAGAACTCACGTACAAGACTGGGGACGTACTTGCCCGGTGGCGCACAGAACCCCAACCACCCCCGTCTATCCAGGTTGGCATATATCCGAGCATACTCCTCCTCCGTGCCCGAGATATGAAAGCGTCTCTCCGGGAGGATAGGGCGTTTCTTTGTGTACTCCTTGTAAATGGCCCTAGCCTCCGGCACCACAAATCTCTCAATCTTGGCCGGTTTGGGATCAAGGTCAGGGACCCCTTGGAATTGGGAGTCCAAATCAGATCCTGAGCTCGAGCTCGGGCTCGACTCACTCACTCTTTCCACCCTCTTTGAGGCCGACCTCTTCCGGGAGGTCTCTTGGTCCTTTGGTTGCTTTGGCTTGGCCCGTGAGGTACTTTGCCGGGCCCTAGTCACTTGCTTTGTCCTGTTAGTCATCTTTTGCTTCCCTTTAGTATTTGTCATGATACCTGACGATTTACAAAATTGCCCCTGCCCGTCACTTTGTGCGACCGTACAATATTGTGCGGTGCCGCACAAGTGACAAAATGGTTTTGCGATGCTGCTGGAGGACTTGTGCGGTCGCACAAAATTGTGCTGACCCACGCAATCTTCCATTTTCTGGCAGTGGCCTCAGAACAATTGTGCTAGCAATTGTGCTAGGTAGCACAATGTTGTGCCTTCTCACTTTTTTGTTTTTCAAATCATCCTCAGCCCGCACTTTTGAGTACGACTCCGCACAATCCCATTCTTTAAGCCACAATTGGACTCGTTTCTTCACTTTTGATTATCTTCACACCTACAAACACCATCCACTCAAGAACAAGTGAGGAGCATCACAATATATCTATAAAACATGCATGAATTTAAACATGGGTTGCCTCCCAAGAAGCGCCTAATTTAACGTCGCGGCACGACGGTTTTGACTTTGTTTTCTCAAGGTTCATCAAGGTAGATGCCCGCCACTTCACCAACTTCGGCGTCGCATCCCAAGTAGTGCTTCACTCTATGCCAATTGACCCGGAAAGTTCTTCCGCCTTCTCTTGATTGCAAATCAACGGAACCGTAAGGAGTAACTCCTACCACCTTAAAAGGTCCCTTCCACTTTGACTTGAGCTTGCCCGGAAATAGCTTCAACCGGGTGTCGAACAACAACACGACATCTCCTTCTTTGAACATCCGGTTCCAAATCCTAGAATCATGGAGCATTTTCATTTTCTCCTTGTAGATCATTGCATTCTCATAGGCTAGGAACCGGAATTCATCAAGCTCGTGCAAATTTGAGATTCTTGCATTGGCGGTATCCCAATCCATGTTCAATTTCTTCAATGCCCATAGGGCTTTGTGTTCAAGTTCCACCAGTAGATGGCAAGCTTTGCCGAATACTAACTTGAATGGGGACATCCCAATTGGAGTTTTGTATGCGGTTCGGTAAGCCCATAGAGCTTCATCAAGCTTTCTTGCCCAATCGGTTCTATTTGCATTAACTGTTTTGGCAAGAATATTCTTCACTTACCGGTTCGAAACCTCGACTTGGCCACTTGTTTGGGGGTGGTAGGGAGTTGCAACCTTGTGTTTCACTCCACATTTTTAAAGGAAATTTGAGAAGGCACGGTTGCAAAAATGACTCCCACCATCACTAATGATAGCCCTTGGAGTCCCAAATCTTGAGAAGATGTTCTTTTTCAATAAACTCAATACACTCTTTGCTTCATTGTTGGGGAGCGCAACAGCTCCAACCCACTTAGACACGTAGTCAACCGCCAACAAAATGTATTTGTTTCCATATGAGCTCACAAAAGGTCCCATGAAATCAATCCCCCATACATCAAACAATTCAACCTCCACAATGGGATTCATTGGCATTTCATGTTTTCTCGAAATTCCCCCCATCCGTTGACATTGATTACAATTCTTGACCCAAGCGTGGGCATCTTTGTGCAAGGTTGGCCAAAAGAAGCCACATTGTAGCACCTTAGCCGCCGTCCTAACTCCACCATGATGTCCTCCGTAAGGCGAAGAATGACACCCATTTATAATGGCTTCTTGCTCGGACTCGGCAACACATCGTCGGATGATTCCATCAACACATACCCTAAAGAGATAGGGCTCATCCCAATAATAAAACCTTGCATCTTTTGCCAACTTCTTCTTTTGATAAAACGTGAAGTATTCGGGGGTAGACTCCCCCAACTATGAAATTGGCTAAGTCACCATACCAAGGGATTGGTTCCCAAGACACAGCCAAGATCCTTTCATCCGGAAATGTATCATTTATCTCCACTTCTTCTTTTGGGCGACCTTCCTCCTCTAATCGTGACAAATGATCCGCCACTTGGTTCTCGGTCCCCTTTCTATCTATCACCTCAATGTCAAACTCTTGAAGAAGTAACACCCAACGAATGAGTCTTGCCTTGGAATCCTTCTTTGCCATCAAGTATCGGATAGCGGAGTGGTCGGTATGGACAATTGTTTTCGACCCCACCAAGTATGCTCGGAATTTCTCAAAGGCAAAAACTATTGCCAGAAGCTCTTTCTCCGTCACTGTATAATTCATTTGAGCCCCATTCATTGTTTTACTTGCGTAGTAGATAGGATGAAACATCTTCTCTACCCTTTGACCTAGCACGGCTCCCAAAGCCACGTCGCTAGCATCACACATGAGTTCGAATGGAAGCTCCCAATTTGGACTCACAATGATTGGTGCGGTGGTTAGCTTCTTCTTTACCTCTTCAAAGGCTTCTAAGCACGCCTTGTCAAAAACAAACTTGGCATCCTTCTCCAACAATTTGCACATTGGATTCACAATTTTGGAGAAGTCTTTAATGAAGCGGCGATAAAATCCCGCATGTCCCAAGAAGCTTCGGACACCTTTCACGGTCATTGGAGGTGGAAGCTTTGAAATCACTTCTATTTTTGCTTGATCCACCTCGATCCCCTTTTTCGAAACTTTGTGCCCCAACACGATGCCTTCTTGGACTAAGAAGTGGCATTTTTCCCAATTAAGAACAAGTCTCGTTTCTTCACATCTCTCTAGCACTTTCTCCAAATTAGTCAAGCAATCATCAAATGAGTCCCCAACTACCGAGAAGTCATCCATGAATACCTCAAGAAAGTTTTCCACCATATCGTGAAAAAGTGCTAGCATACACATTTGGAAAGTGGCGGGTGTATTACAAAGGCCAAATGGCATTTTTCGGAAAGCAAATGTGCCATAGGGACAAGTGAAGGTTGTCTTGTCTTGATCTTCCGCCTCTATGAAGATTTGATTATACCCGGAGTACCCATCAAGGAAGCAATAATAAGCACGCCCCGCCAACCGATCAAGCATTTGATCAATGAATGGCAAGGGGAAATGATCTTTTCTTGTGGCGGTGTTGAGCTTTCGATAGTCCATGCACACTCTCCATCCGATGACGGGCCTTGTTGCAATAGACTCTCCCTTTTCATTGTGAATCACCGTCATACCTCCCTTTTTTGGCACACATTGCACCGGAGACACCCATTTACTATCAGACAAAGGAATAATCACGCCCGCATCGAGCCATTTGATAATCTCCTTTTTCACCACCTCTTGCATTGGTGGATTCAATCTCCGTTGGTGCTCGACACTTGGCTTACACCCATCTTCAAGCAAGATCTTGTGAGTACACACTCCCGGGTCAATTCCCCTTATGTCCGCCAACATCTACCCGATTGCTTTAATTCTCCGTATCACCACCTCTACAAGTTTGTTTTCTTGAGCTTTGTCTAAGTGGGAAGAGATGATTATGGGTAAGGTGGAGCTTGGACCGAGGAAAGTGTATCTCAAATGTGTTGGGAGAACTTTCAACTCAAGTTTTGGGGGTTCTTTAATGGATGGTTTTGTAGGTGGAGTGGCTCGGTTTGCAAGGTCTAGGGATAGCTTTTTAGGTACAAATGGTTTGGATCCCCATCCTTCTAATGCTTTCACCACTTCCGCCACATTCTCCTCATCTTCAACATCCATATTCAAAATTACCGCCGCCACTGTGTCTTTTTGACAAGCTAAGACACTTGCTTTTTCTACCAATGCTTCAACCGCCACATCAATGTACGAGCAAGTAGCATCGTCATCTATTGGTTGTTTCAATGCTTTGCAAATGTGAAAGACGACCCTCTCTCCATTGAATCTAAATGTAAGCTCACCCCTCTCCACATCACAAAGGGCCCTTCCGGTGGCTAAGAACGGACGGCCAAGAATGATGGGCACGTCAACGTCCACCGGGCAATCAAGGATGACGAAATCCGCCGGGAAGACGAATTTATCTACCTTTACCAGCACATTGTCTATGACACCAATTGGGCTTTTCATTGATCGATCGGCCATTTGTAAATTCATTGTTGTCGGCCTTGGTGCATTGGTTTCCAAAGTTTTGTACACTGCATATGGCATGAGGTTGATGCTTGCCCCAAGATCACAAAGAGCCTTCTTGAAATGCCTTCCCCCAATGGTACATGGAATAGTGAATGCTCCGGGGTCCTCCACTTTAGGTGCCATGTGCTTTGACACAATTGCGCTTACTTGGTGAGTGACCTTGATAGTTTGAAAATCTCCATACATCTTCTTGGTCACTAGGTCCTTCATGAACTTTGCAATGTTTGGCATTTGACCCAAAGCATCAACTAATGGAATGTTGATTGAAGTGCTTGCAATTTTCTCCCATATCTTCTTGGCATGTGTGATTTCTCTTTGCTTGTTACTCTTTTGTGGGAATGGAAGGGGAATTTTGGAAATGGAGCTTGGAATGGAAAGGCTTTCTTTGGGTGGTGGAGTTTTCTTTGGTTTAGCTTTTTGGGTAGTGGTGTTTTGGGGTGTAGGCTTGGGAATTTCTTGAACATCATCATCATTGTCTTGTACAAACACCTCACCTTGCCCTTCTTCTTCTTGCAACACCTCTTCTCCAATTACATCATTAGAATGTTCCTCGGCACCCTCATCATTGCTTTGCATGTTCAACCTTTCATTCTCATAGCTTTTGTCCTTTTGATAATCATATTCATTGCCGCTTCGAGTCTTTATTGCCATGACTTGATCTTTTCCGCTCCTCTTGGGATTTACTACCGTGTCACTTGGTAGCGTACCTTGCAGCCTTTGGTTGACTTGGTGAGCCAATTGACTCATTTGTGATTCAAGCTCCTTGATTGATGTTGAATGGGATGTCATGGTTTCCTTCACGCCTTGTTGATTTTGAAGCATTTGACTCATCATTTCTTCCAATTTAGTGGGAGCCTTTGTCTCTTGATCATTTGGCTTAAATGGAGGTCTTGGAGCATATTGCTGAGAAGAACCGGCTCCTCTCCCCTCTTGGTTGCTACTCCAATTACCTCTTCCTTGACTCGGCCTCCATTGCCCTTGTTGTTGGTAGGCTTGTTGGTAGGGTTGTTGATAAGGCCTTTGATAACCACCTTGATCATACCCTCTTTGCCCTTGGTAGTTACCCACATAATGTGCTTCTTCTCCATCTTGCACATGGTAGCATTGTTCCGGATAGTATCCCTCTTGCCCATGTTGGAGAAGGGACATAGGACCACCTCCGGGTGTCACATAACCCATTGGGGCCACTTGATAGCCGGTATTTGTGGTGTGGATATTTTCCACCTTATGCAACTTCTTTTCATTGGCTTCCCTATCGGCCTTTGAGTTCTTGTTCATGAGGTCCACCGATGTCAATATCCTTGCCATTTTCTCATCTTGGGCTTCAAGTCTTTCCATCATCATTGGACTAATCCCAACTTCTCTTCCCGGATTCTTAGCTCTTGATTTCCATTCTTGAGATGTCTTGGTCACTTTGTCTAGGATATCTTTCACTTCTTCGTACCTCTTGTCCATGGTGACACCATCACATAAAGTGTCCAAGACGGATTGGTTAATCTTGTTCAACCCTTGGTAGAAGCTTTGCAACAACATGTTCCCATTGAAACCATGATTAGGACATCGGAGCAACCCATCTTGGAAAGCCTCCCAAGCCTCGGTCAAAGAATCGAATGCTTCTTGCTCAAACATATAGATTTTATCTCTCAATGCCGCTTGCTTCCCCTTTGGTGAAAACTTCCCTAGAAATATTTTTACCAACTCTTGCCAAGTGAAAATGGAGTTTCTCGGCAACTTGTTCAACCAATCTTTAGCTTTTCCGGTGAGAGAGTAAGGGAACACTCTCAACCTCAATGATTCTTCCGATACCCTTGACGACTTGTAGAGATTACAAGTTTAAACAAAATTTCTCAAGTGATCATTTGCATCTTCATTCTTATTACCACCAAAGCAACCATGTTGTTCTAGACCTTGAAGAATTACATTTGGGATGTTAAAACTAGCATTGCCATGAATAGGAGGAGGAACTATGGCACTTGCAAAACAATTCATATCAATTTCTTCCTCAATCTCCTCATCATCTTCATAGTCTCTCAGCTCTTGTTGATAGTTCCGAGCACCTCTAGCATACTCTTGTTGATAGTCTCGAGCATCTCTATCATATTCTTGGTTCCGGTTGACATTGCGAACATTACCTCTATTGGCATTGCCCCCTCGGTTGACATTTGCTCTACCTCCACGGTTCACACCTCGACCCCCTTGGTTCACACCTCGGCCGCCTCGGTTTGCATTGTTGCCACCCCGATTAGCATTACCCGCAACACCTTCATTTCCTCCAAGATTTTCTTCTTTATTTGCTTGGACTCCCGCATTTGCTTGGCCAAAAGGATTGTCATCATGAGGGTTCACATTCTCCACTTGAGGTTCATTAGCTTCCTCTTGTATCTCATCTTCATCCACTTGTTCAACATAGAATGGATAGCCCTCTTGGTTGAGTTCTATGTGGAACTATTCATCATATTGCTCTTCATAACCTTGCGGATCCCCATGTTGTTGATTGTAGTAATGGTTATAATTGGGGTTCTGCAAGTTCCGATTAGGATTTCTCCTAGAAGCCATGTTTCACCTACACAAGGTAAAACCAAAATCAAAAGTAAAATGCTAGGACTAGTGAACTAAACAACTTTGATTAACTACTGCAACTCAATATTGAAACCGTAGTTCCCCGGCAACGGCGCCAAAATTTGATCCACGCTCAATCTTGCACCATTAATAGTGAAGGGCGGTCGTCAAAGTATAATACCCGATGTGAGTCGGGGTCGATTTCTCAAGGGAACTAGCACATCAAGTGAGAGAGTTGCAAATAGATATTCAAATGAGGTTTAGTATTGAGTCCTAGAAGTATGATTTGTTTGATGAAAACTATGATTAATTCTAAAGTGTAAGCAATTAAACGAGTAAGTTGTACGATATTACTAGACTAGGGGTGCAACCAACTAATAGTGATTTCCAATCAACGGGTGTCTTTACTTCACTTTCCCAACACAAGTATAATTATGGTCGAGCATCCCGATCGTGATCTCTAGAATCCTTCCGGCCTAGGAGAGATCTTTCACAACCCGCTCATCAAAGCCTTAGTTGAATGCTTGAAGCACTACTCAATGACCCGAGGAAAGGAGACCTCTTCCGAGCGTAACTCCTTTTAGATGAGTTAGTCTATATGAATAGCCTATCAACTCAAATCCTCGCCAACTCCACTATTCTACACTAGCGAATCTCTTCAGAGTCTTTAACTAGCAATGTAGACAAGAAATCCTAAATATCATGGATTTTGGGATTTTGATGTTATTGTAATGGGGAGTTAGATAATTATTACTTGTGTTATGGTTAGTGAAATAGAACAACACCCATTAATTTTCTATCACAATAGCATAATTACACCCCTAGTTATGAGTTTAGCTACTCATAACTAGGGTTTGAATCATAGTAATAAAGATGTAATGAAAAGATGAAATCATGTTGGACATAAGTTGAATTGATATATGGAATCAAGATTCAAGGTTACAAGATTAGAAGCTTACAAAATGATGTTAAGTCTCAAACTTTGCTCCCAAAATCACCCAAAATATAGAGTAAATCGTAATGTAAGTGTTATGTAATAAAACCCTCACTTTCCTATTTATACTCCTAAGAAAATTACACAAAAATTTTCTTCCGTCCCAATTGTGCTGACCGCACAATATTGTGCTGGCCGCACAATATTGTGCTGGCTGATTGTGCTGGCCGCACAATTCCTTGAAGACTTGAGGTAGTTGCTGCTTGTTTTTGCATTATTGTGCTAAGCATTGTGCTGAGCAATTGTGCTGACCGCACAATATTGTGATGACCACACAATTGGGTCTTTTTCAGCATTGTGCTAAGCATTGTGCTATCGCACAATATTGTGCTGAGCCGCACAAGTCCTTGAAAGCTTGTTCCGTTTCGCACGACTCCAACTTCGAATCGACTCGGCCTTCTTTTGTGTTCTTTCCGCTCAGTTTCCGGCCTCGAGCGTTTTAAACTAAGTAGCACCTGGAATCACGCAACATTACATAAGAATTGGTCATGAAATTAGCTTAAAAATACACAAAGTTCCTATAAAGGAAGGCTCAAAGTCGGTAAAATGCCGACTTATCATTCTGCAGTTGTCTGGTGTGTGTGTGCAGGTGCTTAGTCTAGGTTAATTCTTGGTTTCCAGGCAGGTTCAGGCGATGGTGTTTGGATGGTGAGTTGTGAGTTGTTAGCAGAATCTGGTATAGCCTGTAGGTAGTTAAGGAGAGGGGAAGGAGATGCTGCAGGTCCTGGTTTTGTTCAAGAAAGATGCAGAGTGTTGAAAGGTCTGAAGTTGGCTTAGATGTTGGTCCTAAAGGTTGAAAGGAGGCTCTGCAAGTGGGGTGTGTGTGTGTCGGTAGTATAGTAGAGGGAGCAAGGATGAGGCTCAGAGTCTAGTTGTTTTCTATGGAGTGGTATAAGAGGTCTGTATTAGGTGCAGGTAAGAGGGGAAGTGCAGGGGTGTCTATGGAAGTTTGGTGCAGGTGCAGGTGTGTGAGAGAGCATCCTGGTGGTGGTTTGAGTAGTGTTAGGGGATGAGGTATGTGGTAGGATTGCTTTGGAGTCTGTTTGGGTTTCATTCTCAAGTGAAGGTGATTGGTAGTAGTTTGAAGGAGTTTAGGTGTGTTTTTGGGCAAGCAAGACTCCATGTTTATGTTGGAGTTGCTTCAGGCAGTTTAGGTGCAGGTGTTAGCGTCTTAGGCAGTTATGTAGGTCCTGAGGTCTGTGAGGTGTGAGAGGAGAATGAAGTTGAAGCTGCAGGTTTCTTGAGACCCCTGTGAGTTTACAGGTGTTTTTAGTTAGGTGTCTAGCTGTTTTCAGGAGTTGAGGGTGTTCTGTTTGCAGCAGGTGAGAGGTGCAGCTGTTTTGTGTGCTTGTGAGATATTGTAGAGTGGGGAATGAGGGTCTGTTGTAGTTAGTTTTGGATCCTGGTGTGATGCAAATTGTAGAGGGATGTTGGTGTGAGTTGCAGGTATTGATGGAGGTCTAGGTCTGGGAGTGTGCAATGTGTCCTGATTGCATGTAGCTGCATAGTAATAGCAGGTAGTAATATGATTTTAGGGTAGCTTTGAGTTGGTGTATTCTTGTTGTTTAAAGCAAGTGTTGAGTGTGGGTAAGGGTATATTAGATCTATTTCTAATTCAGTCTTCTTGCTCCCGATTAGTCTCCCTTTAGTGTCAGCAGATGATCTTCCCTCTATCATGTCTTAGCACCTTGGAAATTGAATTTGTCTAGAGCTAGCATTTTTCATTAGTTCCCTGATTATGTATTGAGTTTACTTCCTATCTGGTTCATGAATGATGTCCGGCCCATTTGATTCCGAATTTTAATGAGTAGTTATGGGTCTGTATTTCCTGGTTCATCCCTGATAGTCTGAATACTGCATTTGCTTGTGTGCCTTCTTGAAATTGTAATGTCCTAACATGTTCCACTTGAGATCCAACATGATAGCCCTTGCTATACTCTAGTTAAGTCTAGCTGTAGTTTCTTTCTTTGTTTTGCAGATTACCCATTGTGACTATGCTCATGTTAATCTTCTAGCTTCTTCTTTTATGAAATATGTACTAATCCTTCTCTCTTCTATTTTTCTTTGCATGAACACTTGGCAACGAGTTGATTAAAACTCACAAATTGAGATGGCATGCATTTGGAGTTATTTGATCCGCTCCGCATTTTTGGGACTTGATATCCCCGAAAATGTAAAAGAAAGAAAAATAAAAATCACAAAGTCCAAGGCTCGATGATTGAATTTGCGCTTCCGGGTTCTATCTTCTAAACTCCATCCTACCCCACTCCCTTAGAAAATGCATGTTGTATAGGACTTCTCCATAGACGGGATTAGGAGCCCTGTAGGATAGAAATGATATTTGAATTGTGAATAATTATTGTAAATTACTTAAATTATTTTATATGAATTCTTTGTATCATTTCTTTGCGAATCGCCAATTAATTTATGGATGTTTAGAATCATTTGTCAATTAATTAGTGCAAAATCAAATTCGACTAAAAAAAATCGTACCCTCGTTATAATTCGCATTTGAATTGCTTCTTTATTTATTATATTAAATATTCAATTATTTATTTATCTAATCTAATTTATTTATTCAGTTAATCAACTAAATTTTAATTCTTTAATTATTTATTTATTTATTTACTTAATCTAATTTATTTAATTTCTATTAATCATTTATTTAATCAATTAAATATTTATTTATTTATTTAATCAATTATTATTCATTTACTCCTTTATTTAATTAAAATTGATAAATATTTATTTAAATAATTAAGTTATTTATTTGCTTATTTATTTATCTATTTTCAATCAATTAATCAATCCTTTATTATTATCCAATTATTTATCTAGTTTGTTTTATTTAATTATCTAACTTCATTTAACCTTTACTTATTCTATTAATTAATCAACTGATCATTATTTTACTATCCATTTAATTAATCTTAAATTTGGTCATTTATTTATCTATGTGTCGGCATAATTAAAATCTTATCTTATTTATATTATTCCTATTATCCTTAACAAATTCGTGAAAACCGCCGGATTAACCGCATTTAGCAGATTTTCGAAAGTGCTCCCGCTAGGGACCTTCTTTCGAATTTAATAGAACCACTTACTCAGAATCTCTGAATTTAATTTTTTTTAAATAAAGAATAAATTGCACTCTTTAGTTGACTTAGGTTCCTAATAATCCTTAAATTAGGTGGCGACTCCAAAGAAAACCCTTTGGAGTCCCATTTTGTTGAAGTCCAATCTTGATGCATACTTGTGTGTATTTTTTGGGAGGGTTCAACAAGTATTATTATTTGTAATATCATTATAGAGTTCATAATAGATTCTTTGATGATCACAATGTATCTAGTGCGCTCGAGTTCTTTCATTTTACATAGTTGTTAGCTAGTTGAAGTTGTGCCTCATTAGGAATAATAAGGTAAGACCTAGCCCCCCTTATTTGTATTGTTCTGATTGAGGTAGTATTATTATTAATTTAAAAAAAAAAAAAAGTTACATCCTTAACCGAAATATCTCCTAATCAAATCATAAAAATGAAGTCTATTTTTAAATGCGCACATCAAACTAATAGAGATCCAAAGCATGTATGAATCTTTTCGATTTGAATCACCACTCACCAAAAAGAGAGAAAAGCCTAAATTTAACACGCTAGATAATGCTACGATCGGAACTGGAAATGGGACAATACCAATATCCAAGAAGAAAAGCTTGGGGGTATCAACGATGAAGCAGAGTTCCTCCGACCCAAAGAAAGGGGCATATGATAGGTAATAGGTAAGTGAATAAATTTGAAGTTATCTTGGTTCTAATTTATTTTTATATAATACGGCGCATACTTTGAAAAGTACATGAAATATGATAGATGGTTTTCAATTCGATGTAATATATTTAACGTCTTTGTTTCGCTAGCGCGACGTTGAGACACATGAGATGGGAAAGTGTTACTGAACAAATCTCAGAAGTGACTGATTTTGAAAGCTTTGAAAATTGAATAACAAAAATGTGTGGAATCTAAGCCAGTTAAAAAGATTCAAGATGTAGAGTTATCAATGAAAAGACGGTTAAGAGGAGTAATTGTCAAAGTTCAGGAAAACACTACACTAAATTATTAGTTTATTAAGTTTGGTTTGTTTCATTATATGGACTTGCACATATATAAAATATATAAATAATTAAATGTCAGTTGCTATCATTAAAAGGTTGGTCTAGATTAAACGTGATCTACTGCGGTTTAACGTTATGTGGACCTAATTAGACAACTCGTAAAGTATGAGACTAATGTGTAGATACCCGAATGTAATTCTAGTTTAATGATGGGCTGAACTAGAATTATATAAACTATATCCCATCATCAGTGAAAGAGATAAGACCACGTCCAAATTTGGAAGACCAAAAATCAAGACATTGAAGAACCACACCGGTTGCTATGGATTCAGGTACGCTTCCGCATCTAGTATTATTTTATTGATGATTTGACATAATAGATCATGAGGTCATTGTAGTATAATCTACAATTTAGTTCTAACAAGTGGTATCAGGAGCCATTATTGTGTTAAATCATTGAGATATTATTTTTGTGGTATAGTCAAGACAAAGGAAAATTGAAGAATTTGGTGTTGATCGTCAATAGACGAACAGTTGGTTTTCACATGTTGGAAATTAAAGAACTAAAGGTTATTGATTTATAAAGAATTTTTTGCTTACCCAATTACTTGTTAACTGTAAATTAAGAAATCAAAAGAAAAGAATAGTAAAAGTTTAGATACTGGTGGCGCCATTTTTTTAGTGTCATCGCCAGAACAGTTACCCTTTCTTTTGGTTGTTTGGTATTTCCCTGAGTCATGATATTCATTATAATTAAATTTTTAAGTGCTTGTTTGTTGCTTAAGCAAATAAACAAATAAATTTCTAAAGGGCGGTGTTGCTCGAAGAATAAGGTATAAAGTTAATTGCGGTTTCAATTCTTTGAATCACCCTCTATTTCGACTAGCTAACTGTATTATATTATTGTTCTATTTTATTTGTCATAAGAACAATAAATCGAATAATACAGATTGATGGATTCTTTTGGTTTAATGCTGACTTAGCCTATAGCGGCATATGGTTAACTTTGAAGGTGAAGTTTTAAACTCCTTTGGAACTCTTCTGTAAAAGACCTATTTGTGGTTAGGTTGATGGTGGTCTCCTTTATTTTATCTATTAAGCATCAAAAGGAAAAAGGAAAATTAATGAGACAAGTGGCAAGGTTAGGGACACTGCCACTAAGAGAATTTGACATCATGAGTATTTATAAGGTGATGTTTAGATTTTAAGGTTCTTATAAGGTTTTAAACTCATTGAATGATGCTGCTAGAAAAGTTTAGTGATTTAGCAAATAATTACATTATTTTTAGGATGCATTGCGTCATAAATTTGAAGACATACTGGCAGCATTTTGGGTAAATTATGTCCCACACTTTGGTTTGGTAATTACGGTTTTCATTTTTTGTGAATTTAAATTTGGATATAGGCATGGTTGTATGTATTTTTGAGATGATTAAATTGAAACTAGACGTCACCAAAGTGACCTCTCTTCTGGAGATTTATTCATTTATAAATATAAAAAGTTGTGTGCGTGTAACCTATGTGAATGTTGATCGGACCAAAGGAAGATCAATAGTTTACATAATTGCATGTATATCTTTGTGGTAATAAACTTGTGATGATTATTTAGTTTTACATGTGAATAATAAATCGGCCCAAAGGAAGATTTACTATTCATATGTTCTTTATTATCAGTGTTTGGTTACTACATCGATATATCACTTACAAGTTAATATTTTGTCTAAAGATAAAATATTAATGGAGTGTCTGGTATCTTGAGATGGGATTTACTTTTATTGAAATTTATTTTCAATTCGGTTTAAGTCATATGTGAGCTTGTTTTGTTATTGGGTTGTTCTCTGATTTAGCTATCGTTACTTTTGAAAATACTATTGCCAACATCCCCTCAATTATTAAGTTAAATGGAACTAACTTCAAAATCATATCAAGAGAACCTTAATAGTTCTTGGAGTAATGAATCTTGACATTGTGTTGAAGATAGATTATCTACCATCTCTTACAGATAAGAGTATCTCTTACAAAAAGAGAGAGATGGAATAGTGGGAGAGATCGAATTGCATGTCTATGATAATCATGAAGTAAGTCATTCCAGAAATATGTATGGCTCTATGTCTAATAAAGAAGTTGCGGTTACGGTACCACGGAAGAAACAATAATATAAAAAATTAACTGGGATAGTTGTTTCTTATGTGGGGCTACAATCATAATGATATTATTCTGAACTTTGTTTGTTATGGGGATAATCTGTCTTCCGTACCAAGACACACATTGTGGATAGATTCTAGTATAACACATCATACAAGTGTGTGTATGCAAGGATGACTCAATTGTCAAAAGCCCAATGATGCTGAAAGATACATCTATGGTGGTGATGACAACTCAGTTAAGATTGGACAAGACTAGTAATTATTGTTCATTTGATATGAAAATATTGTCTCTTTCATAATTCAAAATTAGTTAGTCCCGGTTCTTTATGGATTATAATAATCTAAAATTCTTAATAAAATCATTTTATTTAAAGAATCCTTGCATGTTTACTAACCGGTGGGATTTTACTTCGTTATGATACAATATATTAAGTCATATCTTTAAATGGAGAAAAAGAGATTTGTGTCCAACAACAGTCTCGACCCTATTAATTTTATCCAGTTTTTTGATATATGCGTAAATCGCATAAAAGGAAACAAATAAATCTTAACAGATTTGGAGCCAATAAGAAATTGTACGTCTTAGAACTTTTATAGATTTGGTATTTGTGGACAATTCTCTACAGTTTCTTTGAATTGCCATCTATATTTTGTAAGGTTCATAGACAAGTTTTCAAGATATGGCTTTCTTTGTTTAATTCATTAGAAAACTGCAACTTATTACTTAACAGAGTTCCGGCTAAAGACAACAGAAAAGATCTTTTATATGTTTTGGATAAGCATTGGTCTCTTTCAAAGTATTTACACATTTAGGGATGTTCAGCTGAGGCAAGGCCTTCTAGGCCAAAAGAAATGAAACTGGACAAAGAAACTTTCAGTTGCTATGTTATTGGATACTCTGAAAAGTTCAGGGGTTACAAGTTTTAGGATCCCACAGATAAGGCTATTACGAAATGGATAATGTACGGTTCTTTGAGGATATTGAGTTTGGGGAAGAAAGAATAAAAGACATTGTATTGGAAAAGAAATATGTTAATATTCCTCAGATTGATATTAGCTATGCTCAGGAACAGTTTTCTATACCTGAGATAGCTCAAGAAGCAACTCTGGATCAAGACAATATCATTGAACTTCACGTTCAAAAGGTTATTCCCGAAAAACAAACTCTACAACCTCAAGAACCAATGCCATTAAAAAGATATAGAGAGACAGGAGAAGTGCAATTTCAGATAATTATATTGTGTTTCTCTAAGAATATAAAGTTGGCATTGGAATGATGGAAGATGATTCAATCAACTTCTGTCAAGCCATGAAAAGTTCTGACTCTGAACGGTATATTGATACCATGAATAAAGAGATGAAGCACATAAAGGACAATGATGTGCAGGACCTTATCCAGTTGGCTGAAGGTGCGAAGCTCATTTGTTGAAAATGGATATTAATAACCAAAAGGGATTCGAAAGGCAACGTGGATAGGTATAAGACACGTCTTATCACTAAAGGCTTCACTTAGAAATTAGAAGGCATCAATATAAAGAGACTTTCTTTTCGGTTTCATTGAAAGACTCTTTCAAGACTATAATAGCATTAATCAAATATTTTAATATTAAGCTACATAGATGGATACAGTATTGTTGTTCTCAATGGTTATTTTGATGAACAAATGTGCAATTAAAAAATCTTGTATTTTATAATGCAAAGTCAATGATTTGCAAATTAAGAAAATTCATCTATGGGCTTAAACAAACGTCTTATCAATGGTATCACAAATTTCATTATGTTATTGTCTCATTTGGTTTCGAGATAAATCTTGATGATTATTTTGTATACCACAAGGTCAGTGGGAGTAAGCATATTTCTCTGGTTTTGTATGTCTATGATATATTTCGTAGTTCATATGATATAGGCTTGTTGCGTAAGACCAAGATACTTTTGATAAAGAATTTTGAAATAAAATATCTTGGTGATGCAAGTTTTGAATAAAGATTCAGATACACCGAGATTACTCTCGAGGTACTTTTAGATTATCGCAAAGGCCTATATTGAAAAGGTATTAAAGGTTTGGTATACAAGATAGTAAATAAGACGATACCGCTATTGCTAGAGGAGAAAAGTTCAACCTCAAACAGTGCTCTAAGAATGATTTCATAATTAAGAAAATGCAAAAGATTTATTATGCTTTAGTTACAGATGACTAATGCATACTTAGGTTTGTACGCATTCAATGTTGCGTGCATTATTGGAATGTTAGGCATATATTTGAGTAATTCTAAAATTAATTAATTAAGGAGCAGCCAAAAGATCAAGTTTTATTTTCAGAGAACAAAATATTTTAAGCTCACATACAGGAAGTCGGAAAGGTTAAAGATAATCAAGTATTCGGATACCGACTTCATTAGATGACAAGATAATGCAAAATATACTCAAGCTATATTGATATACTTAGTGGAAAGGCTATATCGGGTAGAGTTCTAAACAGACACTCATAGCTCATTCACCATGACAGTTGAGTTTATAGCACATTGTAAGGCATCAAATTATGGAATATGACTGCAGAATCTTGTCACTAGGCTGCTAGTTAAGGATAAAGTTGAAAGACACTAAAGTTATTTTGTAACAATAAGTTAGCAGTCTCATATTCCAATAACAACAGGAGTTCGGTAAAGTCAAAGCACATTGACATAAAGTTCCTGGTTGTTAAAGGTAGAGTTAAGAGTGGTCAGGTGTCTGTAGAACATAATATAACAAAATCTATATTGTAGATCCACATACTAAGGGACTACCATCGAAAGCTTTTCATGAGCACAGTGCTCATAGAGGTGGCATGTTGGTTAAGGATATTCAGTTTCAGTGGGAGTTTGTAACCTTTCAATGTTCTTTTGATATAGACACACTTCAGTTTTTGGTTTATGGTTTCAGGTTTACAGTTTCAGTTTAAGGATATTTCTGCAGAAATAAAGTATTCGGTAAATTTTTCACTCTGACTTGTTTTTCGGTTGGACCAGTTGGAAATAGGCATGTCTAGATCACATTACATGTAATTTCCATGATACGCATCTATGCTTGATCTATGTCATTTCGTTATGTTAGTATACGTGATCAAGGAAGGTTTAGTTAAGATATAAATGTAGCGAAAGCCGCCTTGGTTCTATGCTGACATGATTGATGGACAAGATTGTTTAGAGGTACTTCAGTTCATGATAGCAAATATTTGGAGCTCATAAGGTGACATACAATTATAAGGTTATGTGTATATATATATGCATAGTCCAAGTGGGAGGTTGTAAGATTATATGGACTTGCACATATATAAATACATAAATAATTAAATGTCAGTTGCTATCATTAAAAGGTTGGTCTAGATTAAACGTGATCTACTGCGCTTTAAAGTTATGTGGACCTAATTAGACACCTCGTAAAGTATGGGACTAATGTGTAGATATCCGGATGTAATTCTAGTTTAATGATGGGTTGAACTAGAATTAAATAAACTATATACTACTATAAAATGGTTATGGTCCCCAAATCAGACGTATGGTTTTATTTACTGATATCCCATCATCAGTGAAAGAGGTAAGGCCACGTCCAGATTTGGAAGACCAAAAACCAAGACATTGAAGAAACACACCGGTTGCTATGGATTCAGGTACGCTTCCGCATCTAGTATTATTTTCTTGATGATTTGACATAATTGATCCTAAGGTGATTGTAGTATAATCTACAATTTAGTTCTAACATGGTTCAGCCTAGCACTATACTTATGAGTAGCTAGGAGTGTTCACGGTTTGATTAAAAAACCTATGCAAACCGAAAACCAAACCAAACCGATTAAAATAACCAATATTTTATTGGTTTTGGTTTGGTTTGCTTTTTAATTTTTAAAACCCGATAATATTTGATTTGGTTTTGGTTTTATAAAGAATAACCGAAAAAATAACCAAACCGAACCGATATAATATATATTGAATATTTAATTTTTGTATAGCTTAATTTTAGATTTTTTTATATCTTTTCAACAAGACTTGTAGTAGAGTAAATGAATTGGACTTAACTAATTGTGTTCTTGAGCCCAATAAGAATCTAACAAGGCAACAGTTTAGTAAAAACAAGGTGATCTATGTGTAGTAAACAATGTTCTCACATCTTTGTATTACATATGATTTAGTATAATTTCCCTTGTCCGTCAGTAACTAGTGGCTCTCGGTTAGAGCTTTACTTGCATAAAAGTGTGGATAAATTGTAACTACCATTTCGACTTGTATTTGAACATGATATGCTATTGTTCATGATAGAGTAATATCATTAATAAGAAAAAGCTTGGCGGATGGCCGGACTAGCCGCAGATAAATTTATTTTGCATTATTTCGCTTCTCTCAATGATATGTAAAATATAATACTTAATTTCTAGTGCTTGTTGAATATTAGTATTTCCTTTCTATCACATATATGAGCGTTTCAAGTGTTTAAAACATATTTATGGTCATCTTTATCATTTTTTTATAAGAATAGTTCTCTTTATCATTCTTCTTACGTTCATTGCTATTTTGTTTGTGAAAAACTGATAAACCGAAACCAAACCGACAATAACTAAACTGGTGGTTTTAATTTTACTTGGTTTGGTTTGATTTTAAGAATTTAAAAACCGAATAAATTGGTTTGGCTATAGTTTTGATCAAAAACCAATCAAACCAAACTTTGAACACTCCTACTTATGAGTGTCAAAGTCTCTAAATCTGAAATAAACTTAAACTAAAGAATAACTACTCCTACTATTCATGGAAAAAACAAAGACAAGGGGCAAAGCTGCCTTAATGCCTGTTGCGCTTGAGTAAATTCCTGAACCAATATGCTGACATCTTTGGGTATCTTTTGAGGGTATTGAAATCAACATAAACAATACCAAATCTGGAAGTATAACCCAATCTCCATTCAAAGTTGTCGAGCAATGTCCAGGCGAAGTAGCCTATGACATTAGCTCCTTCATCCACAGACTTCTTTAGCTCTTGCAAATAGCTCCTATAGTAGGCAATTCTTTTGGTGTCATGTAAAGCTTCTGAGAAGGTGACATTGCCCGCATAATCCATGCCTGAAAAAATGAGATTTTTTTTTTTCTATAAGTCAGTCCGAATCTCTAAACAATAAACGTTTCACTAGTTAGACAAACTATACCATTTTCTGCCACAATCATGGTAGGATTTCCATAGCGTTCTTTTACATAGTTGATAGCTTTATGGAGACCCCAAGGCACAATATACAGCCAATCTGAGTGTGCCTATAGACATGTTCAACAAAGATATTGTTAGCTAACAATTAGGAAAATTGTTTTCAAGTTAAAAACAATGTAGCTTCATCATACTCACCTTAGGACCAATTGGTACTCCCTTCTTGTCAACTACATTAGAGCAAGGGAAAAAATTAGAATCATTAGAACCTCTTACAGACTACAAGTAATTTCATTTTACTGGTCCTAACTAAAAAATAAAAAAGTAGTTTCTTACAGGCAAATCCACAATTCCAATCCTGCTGGTATCCCAAGGGTTGTGGTGAGTTATAATGAGGATCATACATGTAGTAGGAAGTGTACTGGTTTATGCCCACATAATCAATTGATCCCTTCACCATTTTAACCTCGTCTTTTGTGAACTTAGGTAATCGGTTGCCCACAATATTTGTCATGGTTTTTGGGTATTCTCCATAAACTAGAGGATGCAAAAACCTGTAGATCAAACTCAAAGTGTTCTTAGTATTTCAGGCGTGCAGCTCTGAATTGAAGATAAAACTTTGAACTTTTTCGTGATATGTATGAACACAACATTATATGTGTGTGAAATTATTCAAGTATATAGAGTTAATCAGAATCCATAACACTTAAATTATGGATCCACTGATAAATTGCAATGTGTGCAAGCTCTTACCATCCCAAATGAAAGTCTCTTGCTCTTTGAGCAGCATAGTTGTCGGCTTTTCCTCTTGTGAGAGGTTCATACCACACAAAATCCAAGAGAATGCCAAATTTTCCTTTCTGTTTCTCCTGTAATTGTATTTTGAGATATGAGTTCAAAGAGTGATCACTGATTTCAAAAGCAAGCAGGGTAAATATAGTATCTTACTTGATATTTTTCGCGGTATCTATTTGCAGCAGAAGCATGGCATAATATGAGATTGTGAGCAACAATATAAGGCTCAGTTGCAGAATCCCCTTCTGTGCAATTGCCAAATGGTTTAGAGCATCTTCCTGGTGCATTCAATCCACTATCATATCCTAAAGCAGCAATTATTCTTGGCTCGTTAAAGGAGAACCAGTTCTTTACTCTGTCTCCAAATGTCTTAAAGCAGAACTCTGCATAATCAGTGTAATCTTTCCTGCAAAGCATATTATTATAGTTATTAACAAATAACGTACCATTTAAATTAGACATAGCATTAAGATACTGATGATAACTTACACAACTTCACGGCTCAACCATCCATTGTACCTATCTTGAAGTGCTTGTGGTAAATCATAGTGATTAAGATTAGCATATGGGGTTATACCTGCAAAAAGTTTCAACGTGGTACTTTATTACTCATATCAACAATCATAAAAGGCTGATGGTTGAACATTCATAAGGGGAAAAAAAAAATACCTTTTTCGAGCATATAATCGATCAACCTGTTATAATAACCAACTCCCTGCCAGTTTATTTTACCAGTTCCATCTACATTAAAAGTTTTAGAAGCAAAGATGAAATTGTATACCACTCATTCTTGCAAATAGCTGAAGATTAGACTTTAAGAGTGTATAAAAGAGAGGCAATAGTAAAATTACTTGGGAAAATCCTGGACCACGAAATTGAGAAGCGATAAGCATCAAAGTTCAGTCTAGCCATCAGATCAATATCTTCCTGTAAAAATTAGAAGGGGCATAATCACCTTTACATAAAAATCTAGAAATATTCAGTGGATGATAATTTGGAAGTATTACAAAGGTAGATTTAGAATTACATATGTAAATAACTAACATCATTGTATATATTAAAATGAAGAAAAGGAACATTTGTATTAAATCATGTGATATTCGAAACACACTGGACCAATGAATATAGAGGCAGCAGTGTACAATGAATTAAACAATAGGACTCACCTTGTATCTATGGTACTGGTCAACAGTGACATTGGCATTAGCATTGTTTTGTACAATACCTGGTTTTAATCGATCAAGTAAATTTAAAATTAAATCAATAACACTAATAACACAAAACACCAACAAATTCAGAACCATAAAACATGTAGAAGCAGCACCAACAAATTTAAAATTTATATATACCAGGTTGTTGAATGAATGTGTCCCAAATACTAGGTCCACGGCCATACTCAATGCTAGCAGCACCTTCAACTTGGTAAGCAGAAGTTGCTGTTCCGAATATAAAACCGTTTGGGAAACTTTCTCTGAGCAAACCTTCACTCTCCTTTTCTAGCACTAACTCTTTATTATCACAATGAACTAAAACTACGATACTTAGTAGCAAAATCAAACATACTTTCATCATGGTTTTTGCTATTATTGACTCAAGAGAGGTCAAAAGAACTAGCCAGCAATTCTATTTATAGAAGAATAAAATATAATTTGGCAGATGTATTATTTAGTAGTGCATGTCTGTGAAAAGTGTTGCGGCTCATGCTTATCTTTTTATATGTTTTTAGAAAAATATTAATAATCATTCTTATCTTAGTATATAACTAAATCTTAAACCTAGAGTAGACAATTTTGATTAAACTTTCCATTTGCTTCCTATATCCATCCTTTATGATAGCAATTTATTTCCTGGATAGCGTAAAATACTCAATCCTAGTCAACTAAACTATCTTTATTTACTGTACGAAATCAAAATGGATCAATTTTAAGAGTTAGAACAGCCAAAGGTTGATGTTTCCTTGCATAAGACAGAGACTATTGAGAGAAAAAAAAGGTATAGAAAAGAACAAATTATCTTGGCCAAATTCATATGAAGCCCCTTAAATTTGTATGATTCTTTTACTTTGACATTTAAACTTGGACCTATATTTATTGAACATCTAAACTACTTAAAATTTATACCTATTTTATACTTTTTGCTGACATAGCATGGCATGGTGTGTCTAATACACCTACAATAAGCCCGTGAAACAGTGAACAACATTTATTTATGGACTATAATTTTCTTTTGTCTTCTTCGTTCTTTCTCCCTAGTCCCTACCACCATCCTGCCACCATTTCCACCAGTGCCGCAACTACCCTCACCACAAAACTCACTAATTACACTTCTAAAACTACTCAATCTCCCTGCTCTCTCTCAGTTATCAAATAAGTGAGAGGAGTTGACCAGCAAAGATTTCCATCAAGGCAGTACGAGAAATTCATCGGCTGTTGTTTGAAGTGTTAAAGGGTCATTACTTGTTTCATGTTTGATGAAGTCTCTGCTTAAGCTTTTCCAAGTGGTCTTAATCTTGCTGGAGTTGGAGAAGAACAGAGGGGGAATAGAGTAGATTACGAAGTACTACTGAGGAAGAGGAAAATTTTGGACAAAATATTGTACAATGGATTAATTTTGCCTTTTTTTTACACTTGTCACATAATGTTTGGCTTAAATTGCCATGTTGGAATGAAAAAGACAGACAACTTTAGGGGCTGCTTATGAGTTTTGTTAATCATGGTTTAATAATAACAATCCACAATAAAAGAAAAAGACTTTATCCTTTCAAGCCTAAACATTATTCAGCGGAATAAATTTTGAACATCCAATAAATTCAAGCCTAATCCTTATTTGTTATGGATAAATCCAAATATGTTAGTAAATGGTTAATAGTAATAGAATTTTATTTATAATTTAAAAGTATAAAAAGAATTTTTACATAATTATATAACTTAAAAGATAAGGATAATATTTTTTGTTGGAGTTTTATAGGGGTGTGAGTGAGAAATGATGTCCTTTGTACCTTTCAATGAAAATACTTCATACCTCTTCACTTTTTCCACTTCGTTGGCTATATATAGTCATTTCATCAGATTTTTTTAGCACACTTTGATGTACAATTTTGAAATCCTCTCCTATCTTCTCTGCATTGTTTTACCAAAACTAAAGTTAGAATTATGTGATTTGCTTTGTTCATCTCAATTTATTGATTACTCTATTGTTTGAAGTGTCGCTATAGTAAAATTGAACGATTCTGTTCTATTCTAGCAGGAATTAATCAATAAATCTTAGACAATAATGAGGGGATTAAATTCCTTAAGAAGACAGGAGGAATTTTTGAACTCGTAATTATTTTTGTGCTAACGTTCTGTTTTGAATTGATTCTATTTATATTTTACGAATATAGGGAACAACATTTTTTAGGATCACTTATGCAGTTAATAAAATTGCACCAAAAAAATGCGTTGGGGGACCCTTGGTGCTATTTTAAAACACTAAAGGGCAGTGATTAAACCATAAAAATCCTTGGCCCTAACTGAATATATCTTAGTAGATATGAAATATATTTTTGAAATATTCTGAAGTGTCCACAAAATGGAAAATAGAGCCCGTTTGGGTGAGCTTAAAAACGGCTTATCATATTATTACAAAAGCGGGAATCTCTCTAACTAAAAAGTAAACGACGATTTTATCCGTCATTTTAAAAGTACTCCTATAAGATTATTGTACCAATAATTAAATTTATCCTCCAATAAGTTATTAATATCTATAAGTAAATTGTTTAAAATTATTAAAGCTCCTGCAAAATTTCAGCTACATTAAACTAAAAAAATTAAAACTAATGAATAGTTCAAGCATACATTGAACCAAATACATGAAAACTCTGACATTTTCTACTACTTATTGTGCTTTAACTATTTCTTCTATTAGCTACAACAGTACCATTTATTGAGGTCTTTTCATATGCTCTGTGTGTTTACCTTCTTGGGTAAATCTCACCTCATGTAGGTCCTTTGCTTTTGTCATTTCTCATGGTGATAGGTTCACAAGTTCCGTTTTTTCCTTTTTCCTCTTCAGCTTTCATTTTCGTTTCGAGTTTTTGCTTATTTTTTTTCTCAGCTTGGACTTCAGCGGGAAAATATAATACTCCAATTGTTTATCTAATAGTGCTTAATATTTTTTTCCCTTCAAAAAATGTGTCATAGTTTAGTTAAATTTATACTTCTAAAAAAGGGTAAATAAATGGGAAATAGTCATTTGAGATATAATTCGATTTCATCTGATTCTTCTTCTTTTTTTTTTTTTTTTTTTTTGTATATTTAAATTTTGGTTTCTCTAAGTTAGATTAACTTTAGAGGCCATATCGTGGGATTGTTTATTTTATCTAAGAGCTCGGTCTAGCATTGTTTCCATCGTCAGAGACCATATGTCATGAAATTATATAATTTTGTTTGTGAAATTTTGCCTACTGTAGAGTCATTATTGGTTTCCAAGAACTATTGTCAACTTTGTGCTTTTCCTTTTGTTGTAACAAGATATTTAACTCGAATATTAGTCTCTCGCCATTTTCTTTCATGGATATGTGTTGCACTTAATACCTTTATAATTATTTAAGCTCATTTTTTCAAGTTATTTAACGTGATTATTCTACCATCAATATTTAAGTTGGTCTAATACTTAGCTAGTAAGCTAATAAACACATTAGCAAATGTTTGGTAACTTAAAAATTTTAAGGGCTTATAAACACTTATGTGCTTAAAAAAGCCAGAAATTAGGAAATAAAAGTATATTTTTAGTAGTTATTTACAAAATATAACAATATTTTAGCAAAATTACCCATTATAGACGAAATGAAAAGTTAATTACAAAAAATATAACAAAAATATAGCAATATTTTCTCATAACATAGTAAACCATTATATTCTTCCTCCTATTTCCCCCAATATCACTTTTCCTCATCCCATTTCCCCCAATGTCACTTTTTCTCCCACCATTTCTCACAATTTCACTTTTAATCCTCCTATTTGCTCCAATTTCACTCTTTTTCCCACCATTTTCCCCAATTTCACTGTATCTAACTGTATTCTGCATCGTTTCAGCACTGTATTTGTGTTGTTTTAAACTGTTTGTGCATCGTTTCAGTACTGCATCTGCGCTGTTTCAAACTGTTTCTGCATCGTTTCAGCACTGTATCTGCGTTGTTTCTGCATCGTTTCAGCACTGTATATGCGGTGTTTTAAACTGTTTCAGCATCGTTTCAGCACTGTATCTGCATTGTTTCTGCATTCTTTCAGCACTGTATCTGTATTGTTTCAAACTTTAAAAAAATCTGTTAGAGCATCACTACCCTTTACAAGTTATGACACAGTATCACTATTCTTTACAAGCCCAAAAAATATCTTCTATACCACTGATATTTTATTTCTTTTGCTGAAACAAACAGGAGTACAAAGGCCTTCATGGCTAGGCATACATGGAGAAAATTCCCCTTAATTTTTTCTGTAAATTTTCTCTTAGTTTTGCTCCATTTTTTATAAAATTATTTGCATAGTTTAAATGTCCTAAGAAGCTTTGTAGTTGTCTTTTGTCGCTAAATTCATTAGGAAAATCTAAGATACTTTTAGCTATATGAGGTTGTAATTCTACTTCTCCCTTACATATAATCAAACCTAAATATTCTATTTTTTCTTTTCCTATTTCTGCTTTCTTTTTTGATAATACTAATCCATTCTTGAAAGCTTCTATAGCAAATACAAATAAATGCTTGTTATGATCTTCCCAATTATTAGAGTATACTAGTATATCATCTATATATACTATTATAAAATCACTATACTTTTTATATATAGCATCTAGCTTTTCTTGAAATATACTTGGGGCTGTTTTTAGTCCCATAGGTAGGACATTCCATTCATAATGTCCTTGGGGTGCACTAAAAGCAGTGCATTCCTTAGAATCTTCCTCTAATTCTATTTGGAAAAATCCTGATTTACAATCAAATTTAGAATATATTTTGCTATCTTTTATTTTTTCAAATATTAATTCTTTTCTTGGTAAAGGATAACTATAATCTATAACCTTTTTATTGAGAGGCTTATAATTTATTACAAGTCTTGGCTTACCTCGTTTTTCTTCACTCCAGTTTCTAACCAAGAAACTTGCACAGTTATAAGGACTTTTACTTTCTCTAATTAAATTATATTTTAGAAGTTCTTCCATAATAATCTTATAGTCCTTCTCATCCTCTACACTATATAACATTGGCTTTTGTTTAATAGGTTCTTTGTCCTTTAATTCTATTTTTATTTTCTTGCTATATTGTCTTTGTTCTTTAAATGCTAGAGGATTGTCTTCGTAGCATTTTTCTACAAGTTCTAAAGTTTTATGTATTATAATAGGACTTTATTTACTATCTATATCTTGGTTTTCTGTTTTTCTTATTGGTATTAACTCATCACGCTGGCTGCGCGTCCTATATATATGTCTATATGCTTGTTGTATTCTAGGTGTAGAAATCTTATTTCCACATGAAGTTGTTAGGATGATCCTAGTGGGTTCAATAATAAAAGGTAAATATTTATTAAGAAAATTCATTCCTATTAACATATCACATCCTATATGTGGATAGTAGTAGACTTCTTCCATTATCAATTCGTATTGACTTATAACTATCCATAATTTTCCAATACCTTTATCAAAAGTGGTTTGTCTATTGTGGATGTCAACTCCTACTACTTTTTGAAGTTCCTTTATTTCTTCAATGGGATAGGAGATGAAGTTCATTCCACTTCCCGTATCTACATATGCATGATATGTCTTTCCTTTTATTTCTACTTTTATATAAATAGTAACTTTCTTTTGTATTATTTTAACTAGTTCTAGGTATTTGGATTCTTCTTCCATAGTATGTAAGTTCTACATATTCTTCAGTTATTATATAGGGATCAAATAATCTAAGGAAATCATTTCCTAATAATAATTTATTAGAAGTACTATGTTCTACTACATCTATTTTAATAGGAATTTTTATAGACTCCTTTTTTATAGTTTCTACTAGTAAATCTATCTCTACATATTTATTTATTTCGTATTCATTTCCAAAGTAGTCTTCATATTTATAGGATTCTATTAAATCTTTATATCTATGATTTTTTATCAGACTTCCTTCAATATGACTTCTTGCTGCACCAGTATCTATTAGCGTCACATAATAACTTATACTTTCATTTATTACCGAAACTAAAATATTATACTGCCCTGCTCTATTATTTTTAGTTAAGTCAAATCTTGTTCTATCCTTAAACTATGCAAATAATTTTATAAAAAATGGAGCGAAACTAAGAGATAATTTACAGAAAAAATTAAGGGGAAAAAAGGAATTTAGTTGGACTAAAGGAGATACTAAGGAAGTAATAAAAATTAAGGAAGCTATAAGAAAGTTAAAACCAATGCCTCTCCCAAAAGATGAAGATGAATTAATATTAGAAACAGATAACTCCGATAAATATTGGGGAGCAGTATTAAAAAGGCAAGGCGATGAGATAGTTCTTAGATATGCATCCGGAGGATTTCGAGGAGCAGAATCAAATTATGATATAAACGAAAAAGAGTTACTAGCTGTAATTAGAGCAATAAAAACCTTTGAGATATGGTTAATAAGGAAAGAATTCATATTAAGGACTGATAATACTCAGGTTAAAGCATTTATTGAAAATAAGATTTCTGGAAGTATCGCTAACAGGAGAAGAATCAGGTGGCAGGTACTTCTATCAAGCTATACTTTTAAAATTCAGATTATTAAAGGTGCTCACAACTTTCATGCAGATTTCTTATCTAGAAATGGATTATCAAATCAAGGAAAAGATGTTGGAAGAAGTTTGCAAAATGAAAGCAGCATTTGATTTAGCACTTGAAGAATCCGATCAACGGATAAAGAAATACAGAGAAGAAGTGGAAAAAGAATTTCGAAAATTAGAAAAAGAAATACAGCAAAGAAAAGAAATTGAGCACTATCATAAAGAGAGACTGAATTCTCTCTATGATTCTATAAAGAATTTAGAAGAATCTGAAAAGATTCCAGAACAAGCTAGCAGTGTAACTCAATCCGAGGAGGTTACTAAACCAAAATCGGAACCAGTATTTGAAAAAGAGGCTGAAAAGCCTAAAGAAGAAACTAGGGATAAATATCCCATGAGTAGTAATTCTTATTCAGAATTATTAAAAAGATCTTGCCCTACTGATATGAAAAAGAATTCTGAAGAAAGATTTCGTAAAGAAAAGGAAATATTCATGGAAGAATACAAAGCCATAGTTGAATTTATGTATGATGGAAATTTTGAAAAAGATAGTCCCAACCGAAGAACATTTGTTATCGAATATGCTGGAGCATATCCAAGAATTACGATATTTCCAGGAGGCATGGAACCTGAGCATTCATGTAGACTGTTCAAATATGGATTTATTGATACAATTTATTTTAAGAAGGATTTAGAAGCAATCAAGATGTTCCCAGATCTAATTAAGAGTGCAGTCCAAGCCTTTATTAAAGGATGTCAACCTCAGGGAATTATATTTATGAAGATAATTAGTGCAGCTCCGGACTTTACCTCTTCTTCAAATTATTTAATTAAGATTGGTTATACTAACCAGCTACGTGGAATTATAGAAAAAGAAAAATGTGATCAAGTCCCCAAATTCTCAGAAGAATGGTTATTCTTCAGAAGAGCCTTAGGAGCTAAGGTATTATACAAAGCACTTAGAAAAGAAGCTGATGAGAAAAAGTTCTGGGTGTACAGTTTAACAGAGAAGATGGTAATAATAAGTTATAAGGATAAACATGAACCTATGATGGCTAATATACGATATCTGAGGACCTTGTCCGAAAAGATAAATCGAGGAATGCTTGGAGGACATCTAGTTACCCTAAAAAGGCTATGTGAAATAATGAATCACGACGAAGGAATATCGCATCATTGTCATTACTGTCAGAAAAAGAAGGAAATATCAGAAGAAGGAGATGAAATGGATTTTGAAATTATATTGTAGAACATACCACGTGTAAAGAATGAAAATCAGCATTTCAAAAAAGTTAAAAATACTATTCAAAAAAGGAGACACCTTGCACACTAAGGTCTCATCACTCTGCTAGACAAGACCCAAAATGGTTAAGTGGTGGAACAAGTGTAAAGTAGAAATTATGGCTAGGGAGAAAGTAGTCTAGGCTGATTTTCTCCACTACAATATTAGACAATTGAGCCTCTATATAACGCTCAGTTTAGAGAAGGAGAACACAGCTCAAGTTCACTTATAATTGAGTATTGTGTGTATCCTTTCACTATGTTCTAAAAATCTTCTTGTATAGTTCTGAAGAAGTATTGAATAAAAGAGCCAAGTCTTTTTATCTAAATACTACATGTTCTTGTTTTAACTATTTACCTTCTGTCCAAATTAGCCAACGTTAATATCGCAAAATCTCTTAAAAGATCTTAGAGACCCAGCCTTTAATCCACATACGGCAAGCATCGTTAATTTCTTCAAGGCCAAGGTTAGGATTAGCGAGGCACAGGTTGCAGGTCTAAGAGGTTGCGCAGATATTGAAGGAAGCGAAGTGGGCACAAGAGGTATTTATGCTAACTCAAGAATGTTTAATATTTAGTTAAATATAGATTTGTTCTTTAATTCATGCTTCTGATAGAACTATATTCTTTAAATGACTATTATTAATCCAAACAAAAGTGATATCCAAAATGCATTAGATATAGTCACCAATCTTGAATTAGATAATCTAGAAAAGTTAGTTGAATACATAAATCGAAGTGATGAAAAGTATACAGAACTTAGTCAAGATCTTGCTATAGCAAGAACCATAGGAAATAAAGAATTAGAATTACAGATTCTATCTAAACAAGAGCTAGTCTCTAGCTTTAGACTATTTTTCTAAATCCTTCTTAAAATAAATTGTATCAATAAATCCATATTTGAACAGTCTACATGAATGCTCAGGTTCCATGCCTCCTGGAAATATCGTAATTCTTGGATATACTCCAGCATATTCGATAACAAACGTTCTTCGGTTGGGACTATCTTTTTCAAAATTTCCATCATACATAAATTCAACTATGGCTTTGTATTCTTCCATGAATATTTCCTTTTCTTTACGAAATCTTTCTTCAGAATTCTTTTTCATATCAGTAGGGCAAGATCTTTTTAATAATTCTGAATAAGAATTACTACTCATGGGATATTTATCCCTAGTTTCTTCTTTAGGCTTTTCAGCCTCTTTTTCAAATACTGGTTCCGATTTTGGTTTAGTAACCTCCTCGGACTGAGTTACACTGCTAGCTTGTTCTGGAATATTTTCAAATTCTTCTAAATTCTTTATAGAATCATAGAGAGAATTCAGTCTCTCTTTATGATAGTGCTCAATTTCTTTTCTTTGCTGTATTTCTTTTTCTAATTTTCGAAATTCTTTTTCCACTTCTTTTCTGTATTTCTTTATCCGTTGATCGGATTCTTCAAGTGCTAAATCAAATGCTGCTTTCATTTTGCAAACTTCTTCCAACATCTTTTCCTTGATTTGATAATCCATTTCTAGATAAGAAATCTGCATGAAAGTTGTGAGCACCTTTAATAATCTGAATTTTAAAAGTATAGCTTGATAGAAGTACCTGCCACCTGATTCTTCTCCTGTTAGCGATACTTCCAGAAATCTTATTTTCAATAAATGCTTTAACCTGAGTATTATCAGTCCTTAATATGAATTCTTTCCTTATTAACCATATCTCAAAGGTTTTTATTGCTCTAATTACAGCTAGTAACTCTTTTTCGTTTATATGATAATTTAATTCTGCTCCTCGAAATCCTCCGGATGCATATCTAAGAACTATCTCATCGCCTTGCCTTTTTAATACTGCTCCCCAATATTTATCGGAGGCATTTGTTTCTAATATTAATTCATCTTCATCTTTTGGGAGAGGCATTGGTTTTAACTCTCTTATAGCTTCCTTAATTTTTATTACTTCCTTAGTATCTCCTTTAGTCCAACTAAATTCCTTTTTTCCCCTTAATTTTTTCTGTAAATTTTCTCTTAGTTTTGCTCTATTTTTTATAAAATTATTTGCATAGTTTAAATGTCCTAAGAAGCTTTGTAGTTGTCTTTTGTCGCTAAATTCATTAGAAAAATCTAAGATACTTTTAGCTATATGAGGTTGTAATTCTACTTCTCCCTTACATATAATCAAACCTAAATATTCTATTTTTTCTTTTCCTATTTCTGCTTTCTTTTTTGATAATACTAATCCATTCTTGAAAGCTTCTATAGCAAATACAAATAAATGCTTGTTATGATCTTCCCAATTATTAGAGTATACTAGTATATCATCTATATATACTATTATAAAATCACTATACTTTTTATATATAGCATCTAGCTTTTCTTGAAATATACTTGGGGCTGTTTTTAGTCCCATAGGTAGGACATTCCATTCATAATGTCCTTGGGGTGCACTAAAAGCAGTGCATTCCTTAGAATCTTCCTCTAATTCTATTTGGAAAAATCCTGATTTACAATCAAATTTAGAATATATTTTGCTATCTTTTATTTTTTCAAATATTAATTCTTTTCTTGGTAAAGGATAACTATAATCTATAACCTTTTTATTGAGAGGCTTATAATTTATTACAAGTCTTGGCTTACCTCGTTTTTCTTCACTCCAGTTTCTAACCAAGAAACTTGCACAGTTATGAGGACTTTTACTTTCTCTAATTAAATTATATTTTAGAAGTTCTTCCATAATAATCTTATAGTCCTTCTCATCCTCTACACTATATAACATTGGCTTTTGTTTAATAGGTTCTTTGTCCTTTAATTCTATTTTTATTTTCTTGCTATATTGTCTTCGTTCTTTAAATGCTAGAGGATTGTCTTCGTAGCATTTTTCTACAAGTTCTAAAGTTTTATGTTTTATAATAGGACTTTGTTTACTATCTATATCTTGGTTTTCTGTTTTTCTTATTGGTATTAACTCACCACGCTGGCTGCGCGTCCTATATATATGTCTATATGCTTGTTGTATTCTAGGTGTAGAAATCTTATTTCCACATGGAGTTGTTAGGATGATCCTAGTGGGTTCAATAATAAAAGGTAAATATTTATTAAGAAAAAAATTCATTCCTATTAACATATCACATCCTATATGTGGATAGTAGTAGACTTCTTCCATTATCAATTCGTATTGACTTATAACTATCCATAATTTTCCAATACCTTTATCAAAAGTGGTTTGTCTATTGTGGATGTCAACTCCTACTACTTTTTGAAGTTCCTTTATTTCTTCAATGGGATAGGAGATGAAGTTCATTCCACTTCCCGTATCTACATATGCATGATATGTCTTTCCTTTTATTTCTACTTTTATATAAATAGTAACTTTCTTTTGTATTATTTTAACTAGTTCTAGGTATTTGGATTCTTCTTCCATAGTATGTAAGTTCTACATATTCTTCAGTTATTATATAGGGATCAAATAATCTAAGGAAATCATTTCCTAATAATAATTTATTAGAAGTACTATGTTCTACTACATCTATTTTAATAGGAATTTTTATAGACTCCTTTTTTATAGTTTCTACTAGTAAATCTATCTCTACATATTTATTTATTTCGTATTCATTTCCAAAGTAGTCTTCATATTTATAGGATTCTATTAAATCTTTATATCTATGATTTTTTATCAGACTTCCTTCAATATGACTTCTTGCTGCACCAGTATCTATTAGCGTCACATAATAACTTATACTTTCATTTATTACCGAAACTAAAATATTATACTGCCCTGCTCTACTATTTTTAGTTAAGTCAAATCTTGTTCTATCCTTTATGGCACTACTTCCTATCCTTAAAGTCCTCCTTCCTTCAAAACTTATTCTTTTTTGTACGGAAATTCTAGACTCTGTTAAAGCTCTCTGTACTTTATCAAATTCCATATATAAATCCTCAGGCAAAGTTATTTCACTTTTATCTCTTATTGGTTCGTATTCTAAATTAGAATTAAATATTTTTGGTATTAAACATTTCTTACCTCCTAGCTTATCTTTTATCACATGTTTGCTAGTGAAAGCATACACTACTTTAGCAGTAATGCTAATTGCATCACTATTGGGTTTCATATCTATTCCATGCATCTTATAATACATGACTAAAGCTTGATTTTTATTGGGTTCTCTCATACTTATGCTAAAATTCGGATTTATGGTGAACTTAACCTTTTGATATATCAAATTTCCTTTCATTATAGCTATAAGACTATCCTTTAGACTACTCGTTATTCTATCATCTGCTAAATATATTTCTATCGGAGTATCTATCCCTTCTTGAAAATAAGCCTTCATCATAATTTGTATTCCTCCAATATATATACTAGTTAATTTATTTTTTATACCTTCTGGTATTTTATTCAATTCTTGTTTTATTAAGTCTTCACTAGTAATAGGAATCTTTACGTTCCCTTGGGTATGTCTTATCTGTATAGGATATTCTTGTCGATGCGCTATATAGTAAGTATATTTTTCTCTTCTAAAATAAGGTTGCTCATATATATCCTTTATTCTTAAATCTAAATCTTCTTTTGAAATCTTTTCAAAAGTTTTTGGATCAAATATTAACCTTTGTTTAAAACTTCCTTCTTCGTCTCTTTCTTCCTCGTAAATATGACTACTCATCTTCACTTTCAGTCACTATTTCATATAGACTATAATCACTAAGCTCACTACCACTATCTTCTTCCGGCACTAAATTTATTTCTTCTTCTAAAGTTTCCATAAACTTTATTTGCTTTTTATATTCTTTCTTATTTCTATTGGGGCACTCATTAGCATAGTGTCCTTCCTGATGGCAAACATAATATTGACACCTTTTCCTTCTTGGTGGATTCCTATGTTTCTTCTTTTTCCAATATTGCTTTTACCTTTTTTTATGTTTTCTAGGAAATTTTACCCATTTATATCTTTTTTTAAACTTTCTATTTTTAAATCTTTTGTAGGGGGACATCCGTAAGCTTCTACTTCTTCATTTTGTTCACAACAAATTCCTCTTTTAGCATGCTTATATATTCTCATATTTTCCCTTTGAATTTTACACCAATCGTTGATTTTTGCTTTAGCAAATTCTATTCTACCTCCTAAGGTTTTTCTATGATCTGAGATTTCTAAATTTTCATATTCTTCCATTAATCTAGGTCCATAAGGAGGGGGTAATTTTACGAAATATAAATCTGCCATTTGTTGATAAATTTGATTTGGTGGTATTCCTAATCTTGCTTCATAAAAATATTTTTGAAATTCACACGTATAATTTTCAAAATAACACATATCTCATATTGATAACTGATTCAAATTTTTCATAGCGTCCTTTTTTAATTTTAGTTGTCTTCTTTCCTCGTTATCTAGGTCCTGTCCTAAGAATTCAAATCTTATCGCATTTTCTAATGTCGTTATTAAATCTTTAGTGCTAGTTTTAGCCTTTAGTTCCTCCTTTAATATTTCTGGTAATTCTTTATACCATAGCCCTATACTTCCACGCATTGTTCCGTATAAATATCCTAATGCTCTCTGCACATCCATTCCTTCTTTAGTTACTACCGAAAAACTATGTTTTACCCATTGTGTTATCATTTCATCTTTATTTTTAGTACAATCTAAGTTAAGGTATATACTCATAGGATACAAACCTTCTGGTTCTCTAATTACTGGTTCAAACTCATATCTTGTCCTATTATTATTATTATTATTATTTTGTCTTCTTATGTAATAATTTCGCATATCTACATATTTCCTAATATAGGGTTCATCATCAAATCTTTTATCAGCGTATTTCCACTCAGGAGTTTCTTCGTATCTTTCTTCATAATGAGGTTGTGGTATTTCTGGTTTTATATCTGGTCTAGTACCACTAGAACTTGGTTTATTCATTTTTGTTTCTAATGTCATATTTCTAAACCTTCTACTAGTCCTAGTATTTCTTCTTCTTTATCGGAATCAGGATTTTCTAGATATTCTTCGATTCTATTCATCTTAATATCTATTTTATTTTCATCTTTTTCTTTATCTTTACTTTCTTCCATTCCTACCATTAATTTTATTATTGGCGAAATTTCGGTGGTTTTACTATATTCTAAGATTTTTTCTTTTATTACATCTTTCCTTTTGCTCTCAGTTTGTTCTGTTATTTTTATTCCTATTATTTCAGCATATTTCTTCTCCATTTCTAGCTATAATATTTTCTGAGTTAACTCTATTTGTACCGATAAATTTCTTACATTTTCATTTAATACTTTTATGGATTCACCTAAATGGCTATCATTTAGTATTTTATTAAATTCTAGCTCATTCTTTCTTTTCTTTAATTCTTCCAATTCTTTTCTATATCTCTAGAAGTAGTAACTTTATTTAACGATCTCTTACACTCCGGCTTAGAACTTTCAGGATTCAGTAAATATTCTCTTTACTATTTCTGATACTATTTCTCTGTTATGTAGCCTTTTTCTTAACATAAAATAATATATGCTACAATCTTGTTATATTCCTGTATAAGTATGTGTCATATAATTTTCTACTTGGTCCACCATATACTTTTCTTAGTATTTCTACATACGTTAACGGAGAATCATCATATTTTAATATCTAGTATAATCTCTTACCGTGTAGTAAACTTCTATATTCTAGCCTGTCTAGAGCCCAATCTCTTATATCTTCTATCATACTTCTAAATACCCTTTTAATTATAATATCTACTACTTCCTTAGGAAGCGACTCTCTTAATCCTAAAATAAGTCCTATAGTAAATACACGAAGATCGTGTTTATCTCTTACAACTTCTTCTATTCCATATTGGTCTGCTATAACAAACCAAATATTTCTTATTTCTCTTATCTTGTAATAAAATATAGTTTTTTCAAATTCCTTTCTCGGTCTTCTTCTAATTATATTTGGTATAAGTTCAGATGAATTTCCTTCCATCATTTGGTTAAATTCTTCACCTGTTATATAAAAAATTTTATGATTTTCCATTAAATTTCAGACACTATATCACCACGCTCGGCTGTCACTCCTGCTCTGATACCAATGAATTTTGCGCGGATTATAATTTACGGCATTCACTAAATATAATGCTTCGCTTGTTTACTAGTTCATATTCACTAGATTCATGCAACTCTAGTAATAATTTTAAGAAAAATAGTCTAAAGCTAGAGACTATCTCTTGTTTAGATAGAATCTCTAATTCTAATTCTTTATTACCTATGGTTCTTGCTATAGCAAGATCTTGACTAAGTTCTGTATACTTTTCATCACTTCGATTTATGTATTCAACTAACTTTTCTAGATTATCTAATTCAAGATTGGTGACTATATCTAATGCATTTTGTATATCACTTTTGTTTGGATTAATAGTCATTTTAAAGAATATAGTTCTATCAGAAGCATGAATTAAAGAACAAATCTATATTTAACTAAATATTAAACATTCTTGAGTTAGCATAAATACCTCTTGTGCCCACTTCGCTTCCTTCAATATCTGCGCAACCTCTTAGACCTGCAACCTGTGCCTCGCTAATCCTAACCTTGGCCTTGAAGAAATTAACGATGCTTGCCGTATGTGGATTAAAGGCTGGGTCTCTAAGATCTTTTAAGAGATTTTGAGATGTTAACGTTGGCTAATTTGGACAGAAGGTAAATAGTTAAAACAAGAACATGTAGTATTTAGATAAAAACTTGGCTCTTTTATTCAATACTTCTTCAGAACTATACAAGAAGATTTTTAGAACATAGTGAAGGGATACACACAATACTCAATTATAAGTGAACTTGAGCTGTGTTCTCCTTCTCTAAACTGAGCGTTATATAGAGGCTCAATTGTCTAATATTGTAGTGGAGAAAATCAGCCTAGACTACTTTCTCCCTAGCCATAATTTCTACTTTACACTTGTACTTCCACCACTTAACCATTTTGGGTCTTGTCTAGCAGAGTGATGAGACCTTAGTGTGCAAGGTGTCTCCTTTTTTGAATAGTATTTTTAACTTTTTGAAATGCTGATTTTCATTCTTTACACGTGGTATGTTCTACAATATAATTTCAAAATCCATTTCATCTCCTTCTTCTGATATTTCCTTCTTTTTCTGACAGTAATGACACTGATGCGATATTCCTTCGTCGTGATTCATTATTTCACATAGCCTTTTTAGGGTAACTAGATGTCCTCCAAGCATTCCTCGATTTATCTTTTCGGACAAGGTCCTCAGATATCGTACATTAGCCATCATAGGTTCATGTTTATCCTTATAACTTATTATTACCATCTTCTCTGTTAAACTGTACACCCAGAACTTTTTCTCATCAGCTTCTTTTCTAAGTGCTTTGTATAATACCTTAGCTCCTAAGGCTCTTCTGAAGAATATCCATTCTGAGAATTTGGGGATTTGATCACATTTTTCTTTTTCTATAATTCCACGTAGCTGGTTAGTAGAACCAATCTTAATTAAATAATTTGAAGAAGAGGTAAAGTCCGGAGCTGCACTAATTATCTTCATAAATATAATTCCCTGAGGTTGACATCCTTTGATAAAGGCTTGGACTGCACTCTTAATTAGATCTGGGAACATCTTGATTGCTTCTAAATCCTTCTTAAAATAAATTGTATCAATAAATCCATATTTGAACAGTCTACATGAATGCTCAGGTTCCATGCCTCCTGGAAATATCGTAATTCTTGGATATACTCCAGCATATTCGATAACAAATGTTCTTCGGTTGGGACTATCTTTTTCAAAATTTCCATCATACATAAATTCAACTATGGCTTTGTATTCTTCCATGAATATTTCCTTTTCTTTACGAAATCTTTCTTCAGAATTCTTTTTCATATCCGTAGGGCAAGATCTTTTTAATAATTCTGAATAAGAATTACTACTCATGGGATATTTATCCCTAGTTTCTTCTTTAGGCTTTTCAGCCTCTTTTTCAAATACTGGTTCCGATTTTGGTTTAGTAACCTCCTCGGACTGAGTTACACTGCTAGCTTGTTCTGGAATCTTTTCAAATTCTTCTAAATTCTTTATAGAATCATAGAGAGAATTCAGTCTCTCTTTATGATAGTGCTCAATTTCTTTTCTTTGTTGTATTTCTTTTTCTAATTTTCGAAATTCTTTTTCCACTTCTTCTCTGTATTTCTTTATCCGTTGATCGGATTCTTCAAGTGCTAAATCAAATGCTGCTTTCATTTTGCAAACTTCTTCCAACATCTTTTCCTTGATTTGATAATCCATTTCTAGATAAGAAATCTGCATGAAAGTTGTGAGCACCTTTAATAATCTGAATTTTAAAAGTATAGCTTGATAGAAGTACCTGCCACCTGATTCTTCTCCTGTTAGCGATACTTCCAGAAATCTTATTTTCAATAAATGCTTTAACCTGAGTATTATCAGTCCTTAATATGAATTCTTCCTTATTAACCATATCTCAAAGGTTTTTATTCTCTAATTACAGCTAGTAACTCTTTTTCGTTTATATCATAATTTAATTCTGCCCTCGAAATCGAAATCCTCCGGATGCATATCTAAGAACTATCTCATCGCCTTGCCTTTTTAATACTTGCTCCCCAATATTTATCGGAGGCATCTGTTTCTAATATTAATTCATCTTCATCCTTTGGGAGAGGCATTGGTTTTAACTCTCTTATAGCTTCCTTAATTTTTATTACTTCCTTAGTATCTCCTTTAGTCCAACTAAATTCCTTTTTTCCCCTTAATTTTTTCTGTAAATTTTCTCTTAGTTTTGCTCCATTTTTTATAAAATTATTTGCATAGTTTAAATGTCCTAAGAAGCTTTGTAGTTGTCTTTTGTCGCTAAATTCATTAGGAAAATCTAAGATACTTTTAGCTATATGAGGTTGTAATTCTACTTCTCCCTTACATATAATCAAACCTAAATATTCTATTTTTTCTTTTCCTATTTCTGCTTTCTTTTTTGATAATACTAATCCATTCTTGAAAGCTTCTATAGCAAATACAAATAAATGCTTGTTATGATCTTCCCAATTATTAGAGTATACTAGTATATCATCTATATATACTATTAAAAATCACTATACTTTTTATATATAGCATCTAACTTTTTTGAAATATACTTGGGGCTGTTTTTAGTCCCATAGGTAGGACATTCCATTCATAATGTCCTTGGGGTGCACTAAAAGCAGTGCATTCCTTCGAATCTTCCTCTAATTCTATTTGGAAAAATCCTGATTTACAATCAAATTTAGAATAATTTTGCTATCTTTTTTTTTTTCAAATATTAATTCTTTTCTTGGTAAAGGATAACTATAATCTATAACCTTTTTATTGAGAGGCTTATAATTTATTACAAGTCTTGGCTTACCTCGTTTTTCTTCACTCCAGTTTCTAACCAAGAAACTTGCACAGTTATAAGGACTTTTACTTTCTCTAATTAAATTATATTTTAGAAGTTCTTCCATAATAATCTTATAGTCCTTCTCATCCTCTACACTATATAACATTGGCTTTTGTTTAATAGGTTCTTTGTCCTTTAATTCTATTTTTATTTTCTTGCTATATTGTCTTCGTTCTTTAAATGCTAGAGGATTGTCTTCATAGCATTTTTCTACAAGTTCTAAAGTTTTCTGTTTTATAATAGGACTTTGTTTACTATCTATATCTTGGTTTTTTTTTTTCTTTTGGTATTATTACTCACCACGCTGGCTGCGTGCCCTATATATATGTCTATATGCTTGTTGTATTCTAGGTGTAGAAATCTTATTTCCACATGGAGTTGTTAGGATGATCCTAGTGGGTTCAATAATAAAAGGTAAATACTTATTAAGAAAATTCATTCCTATTAACATATCACATCCTATATGTGGAGTAGTAGACTTCTTCCATTAACAATTCGTATTGACTTATAACTATCCATAATTTTCCAATACCTTTATCAAAAGTGGTTTGTCTATTGTGGATGTCAACTCCTACTACTTTTTGAAGTTCCTTTATTTCTTCAATGGGATAGGAGATGAAGTTCATTCCACTTCCCGTATCTACATAGGCATGATATGTCTTTCCTTTTATTTCTACTTTTATATAAATAGTAACTTTCTTTTGTATTATTTTAACTAGTTCTAGGTATTTGGATTCTTCTTCCATAGTATGTAAGTTCTACATATTCTTCAGTTATTATATAGGGATCAAATAATCTAAGGAAATCATTTCCTAATAATAATTTATTAGAAGTACTATGTTCTACTACATCTATTTTAATAGGAATTTTTATAGACTCCTTTTTTATAGTTTCTACTAGTAAATCTATCTCTACATATTTATTTATTTCGTATTCATTTCCAAAGTAGTCTTCATATTTATAGGATTCTATTAAATCTTTATATCTATGATTTTTTATCAGACTTCCTTCAATATGACTTCTTGCTGCCCCAGTATCTATTAGCGTCACATAATAACTTATACTTTCATTTATTACCGAAACTAAAATATTATACTGCCCTGCTCTATTATTTTTAGTTAAGTCAAATCTTGTTCTATCCTTTATGGCACTACTTCCTATCCTTAAAGTCCTACTTCCTTCAAAACTTATTCTTTTTTGTACGGAAATTCTAGACTCTGTTAAAGCTCTCTGTACTTTATCAAATTCCATATATAAATCCTCAGGCAAAGTTATTTCACTTTTATCTCTTATTGGTTCGTATTCTAAATTAGAATTAAATATTTTTGGTATTAAACATTTCTTACCTCCTAGCTTATCTTTTATCACATGTTTGCTAGTGAAAGCATACACTACTTTAGCAGTAATGCTAATTGCATCACTATTGGGTTTCATATCTATTCCATGCATCTTATAATACATGACTAAAGCTTGATTTTTATTGGGTTCTCTCATACTTATGCTAAAATTCGGATTTATGGTGAACTTAACCTTTTGATATATCAAATTTCCTTTCATTATAGCTATAAGACTATCCTTTAGACTACTCGTTATTCTATCATCTGCTAAATATATTTCTATCGGAGTATCTATCCCTTCTTGAAAATAAGCCTTCATCATAATTTGTATTCCTCCAATATATACTAGTTAACTTATTTCTTATACCTTCTGGTATTTTATTTAATTCTTGTTTTATTAAGTCTTCACTAATAATAGGAATCTTTACGTTCCCTTGGGTATGTCTTATCTGTATAGGATATTCTTGTCGATGCGCTATATAGTAAGTATATTTTTCTCTTAAAATAAGGTTGCTCATATATCCTTTATTCTTAAATCTAAATCTTCTTTTGAAATCTTTTCAAAAGTTTTTGGATCAAATATTAACCTTTGTTTAAAACTTCCTTCTTCGTCTCTTTCTTCCTCGTAAATATGACTACTCATCTTCACTTTCAGTCACTATTTCATATAGACTATAATCACTAAGCTCACTACCACTATCTTCTTCCGGTACTAAATTTATTTCTTCTTCTAAAGTTTCCATAAACTTTATTTGCTTTTTATATTCTTTCTTATTTCTATTGGGGCACTCATTAGCATAGTGTCCTTCCTGATGGCAAACATAACATTGACACCTTTTCCTTCTTGGTGGATTCCTATGTTTCTCTTTTTTTCCAATATTGCTTATACCTTTTTTTATGTTTTCTAGGAAATTTTACCCATTTATATCTTTTCTTAAACTTTCTATTTTTAAATCTTTTTGCAGGGGGACATCCGTAAGCTCCTACTTCTTCATTTTGTTCACAACAAATTCCTCTTTTAGCATGCTTATATATTTTCATATTTTCCCTTTGAATTTTACACCAATCGTTGATTTTTGCTTTAGCAAATTCTATTCTACCTCCTAAGGTTGCTCTATGATCTGGGATTTCTAAATTTTCATATTCTTCCATTAATCTAGGTCCATAAGGAGGGGGTAATTTTACGAAATATAAATCTGCCATTTGTTGATAAATTTGATTTGGTGGTATTCCTAATCTTGCTTCATAAAAATATTTTTGAAATTCACATGTATAATTTTCAAAATAACACATATCACATATTGATAACTGATTCAAATTTTTCATAGCATCCTTTTTTAATTTTAGTTGTCTTCTTTCCTCGTTATCTAGGTCCTGTCCTAAGAATTCAAATCTTATCCATATCGCATTTCTAATGTCGTTATTAAATCTTTAGTGCTAGTTTTAGCCTTTAGTTCCTCCTTTAATATTTCTGGTAATTCTTTATACCATAGCCCTATACTTCCACGCATTGTTCCGTATAAATATCCTAATGCTCTCTGCACATCCATTCCTTCTTTAGTTACTACCGAAAAACTATGTTTTACCCATTGTGTTATCATTTCATCTTTATTTTTAGTACAATCTAAGTTAAGGTATATACCCATAGGATACAAACCTTCTGGTTCTCTAATTACTACGGTTCAAACTCATATCTTGTCCTATTATTATTATTTTGTCTTCTTATATAATAATTTCGTCTGTCTACATATTTCCTAATATAGGGTTCATCATCAAATCTTTTATCAGCGTATTTCCACTCAGGGGTTTCTCTTCGTATCCTTCATAATGAGGTTGTGGTATTTCTGGTTTTATATCTGGTCTAGCACCACTAGAACTTGGTTTATTCACTTTTGTTTCTAATGTCATATCTCTAAAACCTTCTACTAGTCCTAGTATTTCTTCTTCTTTATCGGAATCAGGATTTTCTAGATATTCTTCGATTCTATTCATCTTAATATCTATTTTATTTTCATCTTTTTCTTTATCTTTACTTTCTTCCATTCCTACCATTAATTTTATTATTGGCGAAATTTCGGTGGTTTTACTATATTCTAAGATTTTTTCTTTTATTACATCTTTCCTTTTGCTCTCAGTTTGTTCTGTTATTTTTATTCCTATTATTTCAGCATATTTCTTCTCCATTTCTAGCTGTAATATTTCTTGAGTTAACTCTATTTGTACCGATAAATTTCTTACATTTTCATTTAATACTTTTATGGATTCACCTAAATGGCTATCATTTAGTATTTTATTAAATTCTAGCTCATTCTTTCTTTTCTTTAATTCTTCCAATTCTTTTTCTATATCTCTAGAAGTAGTAACTTTATTTAACGATCTCTTACACTCCGCTTAGAACTTTCAGGATTCATTAAATATTCTCTTCACTATTTCTGATACTATTTCTCTGTTATGTAGCCTTTTTCTTAAACATAAAATAATATATGCTACAATCTTGTTATATTCCTGTATAAGTATGGTGTCATATAATTTTCTACTTGGTCCACCATATACTTTTCTGAGTATTTCTACATACGTTAACGGAGAATCATCATATTTTAAATATCTAGTATAATCTCTTCCGTGTAGTAAACTTCTATATTCTAGCCTGTCTAGAGCCCAATCTCTTATATCTTCTATCATACTTCTAAATACCCTTTTAATTATAATATCTACTACTTCCTTAGGAAGCGACTCTCTTAATCCTAAAATAAGTCCTATAGTAAATACACGAAGATCGTGTTTATCTCTTACAACTTCTTCTATTCCATATTGGTCTGCTATAACAAACCAAATATTTCTTATTTCTCTTATCTGTAATAAAATAGTTTTTCAAATTCCTTTCTCGGTCTTCTTCTAATATATTTGGTATAAGTTCAGATGAATTTCCTTCCATCATTTGGTTAAATTCTTCACCTGTTATATAAAAAATTTTTGATTTATAATTTCCTTCCATCATTTGGTTAAATTCTTCACCTGTTATATAAAAAATTTTATGATTTTCCATTAAATTTCAGACACTATCACCACGCTCGGCTGTCACTCCTGCTCTGATACCAATGAATTTTGCGCGGATTATATTTACGGCATTCACTAAATATAATGCTTCGCTTGTTTACTAGTTCATATTCACTGGATTCATGCAACTCTAGTAATAATTTTAAGAAAAATAGTCTAAAGCTAGAGACTATCTCTTGTTTAGATAGAATCTCTAATTCTAATTCTTTATTACCTATGGTTCTTGCTATAGCAAGATCTTGACTAAGTTCTGTATACTTTTCATCACTTCGATTTATGTATTCAACTAACTTTTCTAGATTATCTAATTCAAGATTGGTGACTATATCTAATGCATTTTGTATATCACTTTTGTTTGGATTAATAATAGTCATTTTAAAGAATATAGTTCTATCAGAAGCATGAATTAAAGAACAAATCTATATTTAACTAAATATTAAACATTCTTGAGTTAGCATAAATACCTCTTGTGCCCACTTCGCTTCCTTCAATATCTGCGCAACCTCTTAGACCTGCAACCTGTGCCTCGCTAATCCTAACCTCGGCCTTGAAGAAATTAACGATGCTTGCCGTATGTGGATTAAAGGCTGGGTCTCTAAGATCTTTTAAGATATTTTGAGATGTTAATGTTGGCTAATTTGGACAGAAGGTAAGTATTAAAACAAGAACATGTAGTATTTAGATAAAAAGACTTGGCTCTTTTATTCAATACTTCTTCAGAACTATACAAGAAGATTTTTAGAACATAGTGAAGGGATACACACAATACTCAATTATAAGTGAACTTGAGCTGTGTTCTCCTTCTCTAAACTGAGCGTTATATAGAGGCTCAATTGTCTAATATTGTAGTGGAGAAAATCAGCCTAGACTACTTTCTCCCTAGCCATAATTCTACTTTACACTTGTTCCACCACACTTAACCATTTTGGGTCTTGTCTAGCAGAGTGATGAGACCTTAGTGTGCAAGGTGTCTCCTTTTTTGAATAGTATTTTTAACTTTTTCGAAATGCTGATTTTCATTCTTTACACGTGGTATGTTCTACAATATAATTTCAAAATCCATTTCATCTCCTTCTTCTGATATTTCCTTCTTTTTCTGACAGTAATGACACTGATGCGATATTCCTTCGTCGTGATTCATTATAGCCTTTTTAGGGTAACTAGATGTCCTCCAAGCATTCCTCGATTTATCTTTTCGGACAAGGTCCTCAGATATCGTACATTAGCCATCATAGGTTCATGTTTATCCTTATAACTTATTATTACCATCTTCTCTGTTAAACTGTACACCCAGAACTTTTTCTCATCAGCTTCTTTTCTAAGTGCTTTGTATAATACCTTAGCTCCTAAGGCTCTTCTGAAGAATATCCATTCTTCTGAGAATTTGGGGATTTGATCACATTTTTCTTTTTCTATAATTCCACATAGCTGGTTAGTAGAACCAATCTTAATTAAATAATTTGAAGAATAGGTAAAGTCCGGAGCTGCACTAATTATCTTCATAAATATAATTCCCTGAGGTTGACATCCTTTGATAAAGGCTTGGACTGCACTCTTAATTAGATCTGGGAACATCTTGATTGCTTCTAAATCCTTCTTAAAATAAATTGTATCAATAAATCCATATTTGAACAGTCTACATGAATGCTCAGGTTCCATGCCTCCTGGAAATATCGTAATTCTTGGATATACTCCAGCATATTCGATAACAAATGTTCTTCGGTTGGGACTATCTTTTTCAAAATTTCCATCATACATAAATTCAACTATGACTTTGTATTCTTCCACGAATATTTCCTTTTCTTTACGAAATCTTTCTTCAGAATTCTTTTTCATATCCGTAGGGCAAGATCTTTTTAATAATTCTGAATAAGAATTACTACTCATGGGATATTTATCCCTAGTTTCTTCTTTAGGCTTTTCAGCCTCTTTTTCAAATACTGGTTCCGATTTTGGTTTAGTAACCTCCTCGGACTGAGTTACACTGCTAGTTTGTTCTGGAATCTTTTCAAATTCTTCTAAATTCTTTATAGAATCATAGAGAGAATTCAGTCTCTCTTTATGATAGTGCTCAATTTCTTTTCTTTGTTGTATTTCTTTTTCTAATTTTCGAAATTCTTTTTCAACTTCTTCTCTGTATTTCTTTATCCGTTGATCGGATTCTTCAAGTGCTAAATCAAATGCTGCTTTCATTTTGCAAACTTCTTCCAACATCTTTTCCTTGATTTGATAATTCATTTCTAGATAAGAAATCTGCATGAAAGTTGTGAGCACCTTTAATAATCTGAATTTTAAAAGTATAGCTTGATAGAAGTACCTGCCACCTGATTCTTCTCCTGTTAGCGATACTTCCAGAAATCTTATTTTCAATAAATGCTTTAACCTGAGTATTATCAGTCCTTAATATGAATTCCTTCCTTATTAACCATATCTCAAAGGTTTTTATTTCTCTAATTACAGCTCGTAACTCTTTTTCGTTTATATCATAATTTAATTCTGCTCCTCGAAATCCTCCGGATGCATATCTAAGAACTATCTCATCGCCTTGCCTTTTTAATACTGCTCCCCAATATTTATCGGAGGCATCTGTTTCTAATATTAATTCATCTTCATCCTTTGGGAGAGGCATTGGTTTTAACTCTCTTATAGCTTCCTTAATTTTTATTACTTCCTTAGTATCTCCTTTAGTCCAACTAAATTCCTTTTTTCCCCTTAATTTTTTCTGTAAATTTTCTCTTAGTTTTGCTCCATTTTTTATAAAATTATTTGCATAGTTTAAATGTCCTAAGAAGCTTTGTAGTTGTCTTTTGTCGCTAAATTCATTAGGAAAATCTAAGATACTTTTAGCTATATGAGGTTGTAATTCTACTTCTCCCTTACATATAATCAAACCTAAATATTCTATTTTTTCTTTTCCTATTTCTGCTTTCTTTTTTGATAATACTAATCCATTCTTGAAAGCTTCTATAGCAAATACAAATAAATGCTTGTTATGATCTTCCCAATTATTAGAGTATACTAGTATCATCTATATATACTATTATAAAATCACTATACTTTTTATATATAGCATCTAACTTTTTCTTGAAATATACTTGGGGCTGTTTTTAGTCCCATAGGTAGGACATTCCATTCATAATGTCCTTGGGGTGCACTAAAAGCAGTGCATTCCTTCGAATCTTCCTCTAATTCTATTTGGAAAAATCCTGATTTACAATCAAATTTAGAATATATTTTGCTATCTTTTATTTTTTCAAATATTAATTCTTTTCTTGGTAAGGGATAACTATAATCTATAACCTTTTTTTAGAGGCTTATAATTTATTACAAGTCTTGGCTTACCTCGTTTTTTTCACTCCAGTTTCTAACCAAGAAACTTGCACAGTTATAAGGACTTTTACTTTCTCTAATTAAATTATATTTTAGAAGTTCTTCCATAATAATCTTATAGTCCTTCTCATCCTCTACACTATATAACATTGGCTTTTGTTTAATAGGTTCTTTGTCCTTTAATTCTATTTTTATTTTCTTGCTATATTGTCTTCGTTCTTTACCCATTTAAAAATGTTTTTTTAATTTAAAAGATTGAAA